>JARIHO010000052.1:0-600000 GCA_029282495.1 Mycena albidolilacea | reverse complement strand
CGTGGCGCGCGTGGTGCTATGAGGGAGAACATCAGTACAAGACCACACGATGCAGAGATGGAAGGTCTGCGCGCGCGAAGTCTTCCTCCGTCGTCGCACTGAGTAGATCTGCTAGATCGATCCACGACGCGGACGCCCGCCCGTCATATGTACGACCAGAAGCGTCCGCCGGATGCTCGCACCAACGCTTGGTTTCCTGCTACAACCGCACACACATCCACACGACTCGCGGGTCCGCGATTCGCGCGCGACGCAAGCAGCCCTCGACAGGATAGGAAGTGCACAGGAAGGACGTCACGTACACTGCAGAGCCTGGTGAGAAGGAGACCGCCTGCGTGGACTTGGAGGCATGGCGCTCTGTACGACGAAACGTTAGCACTAGACAATGACGAGGATAGGAGGTGGGGAGCACGCGCATGCCGAGTCGCAAGTCGCAGACCACAGCTGCAAAAGCCGGGTAGAACCAGAATGTGGGGAGAGGAGCGAAATGGCAGGATGCAGGATAGAGGAGGCGTAGATAGTAGAGGGCTTACCAGTACACCCGGTATGAAACCCCGCCCGTGTGGATTCCAAAAACACGCTTGAAGATTCGACGGCTGTAGGGAGGAGCCTGCAAACAGGGTCAGCAAAAGAATGCATGACGCGGACGGAACAAGACATGCGCATGCGGGAGCGCCATAATGCTCAGTCTCCCGGCCGATGTAGCAACGGTCATTCGGGGCTGCCTCCGGAGGACCTCCACGCCTCCCACCCTTCACGCGCAGGCAAACGAACACTTACTGCAGGATCTGCCAGGATAGATCCAGGGCGTGAATGCGCCGACGGGGACAGTGAGAGTTCGCATCCATCCCTGGTTCTAACGGTGCCCCAAGTCAGCTTGGCGGTGGATGAGGGTGAGGGCAGGGACGCACATCTTCGCGCAAAATACTGGCATCCACGTCCCGCAACAACCAGGCACAAGGTGTGCTGGGGCACACAATGATTCGCCCAAGTAGCACCGTCGCCGGTGGCAGAAAAGAGAGGCGATCAGGCCCTGGTCGGCAAGAAGCCGATCCGATAAATCCGACGGTCTTTTTTCCAGTTCGCAATTGACAGAAGTCTCGCCGCAGTCTAGTATTTTATCACAAAATTATTTCTCTCTCTGAAACCAGTCAAATGGAGGGAGCAGCACGGAATTTAGCATGTGTTAATACTGACTTGGTTGAAAAAGTTGAACGCAAATTATGCTGAACCGAATGCCAATGAGCGGCGTAGCTATGAGGTCAGTGAATTTACCGTGATTCCGATGAGAGCCTTTAATGTTTTGATGCATTAATTGGAATCTAGATTAGGACGAAGTCGGTAATTTCCGGTATGGTAATCCTCTGCTATGTGGGCTATATGGGGGGGTACCATGTCCCCGCAACTTTGAACCAGGCGTCGGACTGGAGAAAAAGCAGCACGACGGTTGTGGACACCTTTCAAAAGTCAGCGAAAAAGGGAAATTGATCTCCATTCTGTGTTAGGGGGCATAAACAACATTTTGCTCAGATTCAGACAGGAAGATCGTGCAGGTAGGCAATTCGGAAAACTAATACCGCCCCCAATTTTTCGTATGTGAGATAGACCATACACCGCCTGCACGAACAATCAAGCCTTGAGTTTGTGAATATAAAGAAAAATGCGGGTAGTACTTACGTGGAAACTTTCCTTCGCGTCGCGTTGTGATGAACGCATCAGCAAAAGCCCAATAATCCTCGCCCGTAGTCACGCCGTGCAGCCAGTCCACGCAAAACTGCGCCATATAATCAAGACACACGAAGCGGTCGTCCTTCGTAATAAAATCAGTCGACCGGATATCCACTAGCCATCCATCCTTGATCAGGATCAGAATACACCGCAGATTTGTGTTTGCGCAGAGCGCAGTGTGAAGCGGCACGTCGTCGCAGGAAATGTAATTGAACGCGATGTAAGTTAGATCAGGCATGCGTGGGAGGCACGCGTCGAGTTGTGGCGTGCTGGGACTCTCAGACGTGTCGAGGAGCTCGAGGTGAGTGATATTGGGTAGCGATGAGCAGTCGCTAGCGGTGTTACAATATCCCAAGAACGTCTCGATGCTGAGCGCGAGGCGCCGCAGATTCTTCATAGCGCCCAACGCACCCCAAGTGCGCTGGGTAGCTGTAGAGGTTGGTGACACCGCTGCAAGCCGCGAGGATGGTCTCCAATTCCGATGACCTGAGGTCCTTCAGAAACAGATGCTTCACATGATTCTGAAGAAACTGTGGGGGTTGTGTCGCGACCACTCTTTGCAGAATTTCCGGAGTGATGACAGGGAAGCCTCGCATCTCCTGCCGGTAGTAGATAAAAATGACAAGGACGCGATACAGCAGAGGCTCAACCCTGGGTTTAAAACACAAATTAGGTCAGAATATCCCTCTGAAATACACGCCCCATACCAGTCTTTAACCCGTTTCGCCACCAGCATGAGAATTGGAATGGCTGTCGGGCGAGCGAGCGCCGCGATTTCAAAAATTTCGCGCTCCATGTCGGCTGGAACCCGTGGATTGGATGGGGGTGGCTCCATCGCCTTTGCCTGAGTGGTGGTTAGCTGCAAAGAGATTCGCGGATCAAAGGTGATGCCATCCGAGTAACATCATGACATTTCCGCCAAGATCCGCGGATGCTGCAATTTCGTAGATATCCCATGCGCGGGCTTGACCTCAAATTCCGGACCAAGCTTCTGCACCGGAAAGGCCGTGATTCATTTAGTCAGTGTTAATCTAGGTCCCGAGTTTCTTAACTCTTCAGGCTGAAACAAGTCGAGAAATAATGCGTTCAACATGGCATTGAAACCAAATCCAGTCGACTCGTAAATTCGGATTTGGATCTACATGACAGACTTCAAGTTTGACCCTAAGAATCCTGAAGATACATCAGTTTTGAAATCACTGAAAGTTCCAACTCAGCGCAAACCTTAACTCAACGAAGCTGCCGCCGACGTGCCGATCAGGCCATGGCGAATGAGAGCAATAATATACAGCTATGATCTTCAAAAGGCCAAAACTTTGCGCCGCCTAATACTTGTTACAGGTTTCAAACGGGGAGAGAACCGCGGCTTCCTCTCTACTTGCTCTTGGCTCGTGCTCTGCCGACCATACCGTGTACCAGAACCTGGGTTCTGGGCTTACTTGAGAATCTCCGTGTTTCTCTGTCATCGCTCCCCTCGGCGTATCGTCATTCGCCACCTCCAATCCAACTCCAGTCGAGCTCGAGCATGCAGACGGCATTGAGCTCGGCCGAGATTGGAAGGACAGTTGTAAGAAATTCGCACGGGTCGTGAGGATTTGCGCGAGGCGTGGGGCCGGACACTGGCAGCGTGGCCGGGGATCAACCAACGACGCCACACTCACACTCAGACTCGTCGGCTAGCGTGGACGAGCTGCACCAGTGTGGCGTGAGTGTTGGGCGAATGTGGCGCACATATACGCGGCTTACGCCACTCTCAAACATTTCTTTTGCAGTGAGGTTGCTCGCTTGTTTTCCGCTCTCCACACGAAGTGACAAGTCCAAACCAAACACTCTATCTATTTATTTTATTCAAATACATCCGGGGGTAGAAGGCCAATCACTCATCGACGTACACAGAAGTACTACGTACGTGGAACCGAAGTGTACATTACTGACATTATGTTCATTGAGGTTGGCCTTTAAGACTTCAATCGGAAGAGGTGTGGGTATGGCGACGATACAGGTAGGGCAGGTACAATAGGAAGCTCTGGTTCAGTAGAAACAACTCCTTAGATCATACGTCGAAAGCCAATTCCTCCAGGCCCTGCGAAGACGACCATTTACGCCGAAAGAAGCGGCCCGGGCCTCCCTGCCATTCCAGTCTTCCAAGTCGTACTTGGCAGAGGGGGCGGCAAAATCACCAGCGCCGTGGAAATGCTTGCAGAAAACCAGACATGAACCCGAGGTTGTCGAGCCACAATAAGTCATCGCTGAAGCGGAACGGGAGCGCGAAATCAACGGATAGAAGGGCAGAGCGACTAGTAAATGGGAGCCCTGGGATCGTGGCTGCAGCAGGAGGAAAATCCCGCTGGATTTCAGGTGCGACAGAAGCTACAGGGAAGACAGACGACGCGCCTATCTGCGTGGTGCGCCGAGGAGAAGATGTCTGGAACCGTGGGAGGCCCCTCGCTGCTGCGTTGTATTGGATTTTCGCCGCGTGGAATTATTTTCACCGGCGAAGAAATGGTCAGTCAAGCAAAGGGAGAGCAGCACATTCACACACCAAGGCTCGGCATGCCAGCAGGTCGCCAGCCGCGACACTGGCAAGAATCTGGGCGTGGTTGTCCATGGCGGCTGGTGGGCGTGGAAGGAAAGAAGCAAAAATTTGGGATCAGATCGGTGTTTGGTGATCCTCAGCCTACAACGGAGTATCTCACATGTAAGCGAGATTGGCGCTTCTCGTTCAACTTGCGCCACACTCACACAGCACTCACGCCACACTGGCGTAACTCATCCACAATAGCCGATGAGTCTGAGTGTGGGTGTGGCGTCGTTGACACATCCCCCAGCGTGGCCCATTTCGGAGGGCTGCATCCGTGTTGGGAGGGGCACCAGTGAAAAGAGAGGGCGCATTGAACTCTACCTGGCTGCATGGGTATCACTGCGAACTGGCGCAACGGCAATATTATTGATACTTGTTAGGTACGTATTTCGGCATCGCTGTTGCTTGATGGTGATTCCCGTTCTGTTTCCATGTCTTCGATCATTCACTGGTTAGTGGGTTGTACACCCCACAAAAAAATCTGGTGGTATATAAACAAACACCCCTCGCTGTTGACGTCTTTGATTCGCATATGCCTGCGCCGTTGTTCTATGAGTATGCCAAGCTCAAGGAGCTTCAACAGAGACGTGTTCTTCGGCATAGATGAATTATGGCAGGCATGATCTTCTTCCGTGATTAAGATCTGTCCCAACCGAAACCTTGAAACCTTGATGACAGTGACGTTTCTTCAGTAGTGTGTTGAATGGCGCTGACGGCTATTTAAGACGGCGCATAAAATTTGTTCACATGCTCCAAAATGACCCCGTACAGCGTGCTCTTCAATCCGACTGTGCGAGTTTGGAATCTTCGTATCCTGGTGCTGTGGACATTGTTCGGGGTTGTCTTCTGGTCATTAGGCACACATCGGGCCGCACCTACATCTGATGAGGTTTCCCCGCTCGAGGCAGGCGGAATCTTCACCCTGTGTTTCGTAATTTTTCACCAGACGATCCTCGGGTGTGTGTAATTTTGTTTCTCCCAACCATGCACTGACAAGTCGCCAGTTTATTCGGATGGCCCTTCAAACTCTTGGCCATCGTTGACATCGTATTGGCTCTCCTTGAAATTGCTGGTGGGCATTTAATTTTCCTTTATCTACAAGCCTAACACGAAAATGAAACAATGATAGGACTGGCCGTCATTGCCCGGTTCACGTGGACCGACGAGGCCGGACTTATGGAGAAAATGATATTCTCGGTCACCTTTTCCTCCTCTTCTGTAGCGGCCTTTTCCCTCGTTCCACCGATGGTTCTCCTCACACTATCGGCTGTGTTCCGTATCGCGACAATCACCACATCTGAGGACGAGATTTTGTTTCAGCAGTTTGCGTTCCTAGGGAACTGCCCACCTGCCTACCCGCCATATACTGGTCTGAGCGTTTTGCTAAACCGCTCCATTACACGACCATTGGTCAGTGAGGTCCACTCGCGCTAATAGAGCCCTTCTCAACGCATATTTCATTCAGGGGCGAGTCCTTCCCGATTATCCTTGTCAGGGCTTTCATCATCAGTTGCATTGCACTCGGACTCCCCGCAATTGCAACTTACTTTATCGTGGTTCAGCCTCTTACAACCCAAATTTACACCAGATCCTTGGTTCTGGACGACATTCAGTCGGATGCGGGATCCTGGTCACTCACCATCGTATTGGCCCACGACACATTCGTACAGCCACTTCTTTGAGACCGATGGCATTGCTGAATTCTGCTTAGGATAAGGGGATTGATGTCCATTTCGAACCCGAAGCAGTGGAAAAACCAGAGATACAGTGCACGACAACTATTCAGAACTCCACGCTTCCGCACTTTGCGAACCGTGGGAACACCTTGTCCGTTGTGCAGTGTGCGGCAATTTCATGGGAACACATCACTAATGTGTCGATTTCCTTGGCCAATCCTCGGTTCGCCGTTAGCCCAATCTATCTCACGGTTGTGGGGGGAGATATTCCAGAAAACCTGGAGAGTTGGATCTACAAGCCCGAATTCCCTGGCGTTACTCTGTTCCCGGGTTCGCGTCTAGTTGGCGGTTTTACCTGGACACAGAGAGAAATCATTTCCAAAATATCATTGGGCATAACCTCAGTAGGTGTACGCAGTGGGTCAATGCCAACCATTTACTAACTATCTATGCCTAGCGGATGACGGTGTTCACGCCAGATATTACGGGATTGCAACCCGACCCAGCTCCCAACCCATTTGACCCCACCATCACGACTCTGACTTTGTTCCAACAGACGCCCTACACGACCCGCCATCTCCAAGAGGCTGTCGATTCAACAGTATTGGGCGGGATAGCCAACTTTGGTGGTTTCTGGACGTTCGTCAATGGTGTATTTGCGATTTTTTTTGGCGCAAATGTGCTGTATTTTGCATTGGGTGAGTCCACGACATTGAATCTCTCTCTAATTCCGTTAAATCTGGGTAGGCCGGAGACCGTTGTCAGCGCTCGGCCTCGTCCACATATTCCAGCGTCGCCGACTGGAACGCCAGTGGCGCGCGGATTTTCCCGCCTTCCATAGTGAAGGTGGTTTACGTGGCTCCAAAGCGGCCGGTATCGTGGCTTTTCTCCGAGAACGCCTAGTGGATTTGGGGGAGGACACTCAAAGGGCGGAAGGTGATAGCCCTGATGTTGAAGCACAGACCACTGGAGTGGTTCAAACTGACGATGAAGACGATATTCCGATTTCCAAGTCCCAGACCTTTCAGCATTCCAAAACGACCTCCGCATCAAAATCGCTTGAACCCAGTTACAATTTGGACGAAATACCGCTACTAGACGTTGACGTACGACCAAGAAAGATACTCGAAAAGGAAATATCAGTTGCTTGAACCATCGGAAGCGCAACCAGAGGTTTAATGCCGTAGAAGAATATGCAATGTGCGCCGAGTGTGTAGGAGATGCAAGAGAAAAAGATGTATCGGGATGGCGGTTATTCTTACGTCAAAGTCAAGCAAATGGATTCTCTTGCCCGAGGAGCTGCTGGCAGGGCCGCTTCCCGCGCGCATTCGAACTTGGCTGTTTGGCTTTCCAAAGATCCCATTCAAGGAACAGATCTCTGGCCATGAATTAAGTAAAGCAAGTAAAGCATAAAGGATAACGATTCTCATCACTGTTTTTGCCTCATGCAAGGAACGGTATGGGTCTAGGCTGATGTGATCCGCCAGCATAAGTACCGCCATTTGACTGCTCTGCCGAAATCTGGTTGGAGTTCGAGACCATCGACGATGTCGTTCGCAGCAGGATGGCAGTGAGCTCTTCTCGGGAGACGGATTGATCCATCATCGTCTGAAGGACGAGCCAGCGTTAGCGCTAGTCGAACGACTGTGTAGCTCACGAACGTACATGGATGTGAATCCGCCCAATGGGAAAGGAAAAGAGCACGAGCATGGACGTATCGGATGATAAGCGAAACGAGACCGTGGAACGAACTAATAATCTGATCGAACTTGCCCATAGCCGTTATGAGCACGCAAAAGAGGAGAAGGGGCGAGCGAGGTTAAAACAGGGATGAGGAGGGAACCGAAGGACGTTGTTAATTACTGGCAGGGAGGGTGTAACATACGACACACTCTGAGTAAAAGCAATTGTCTCACTTCAAATGCCTTGACTTCGAGTGTTGACCCTGCATACATACAGGGAAAGAGAGGAAGTCCTGGGAAACATGGCAACTGCCATCGGCAATGCGCGGTGATGATAATGCGCCCCACGGTAATGTCGAGGATCCGGTCCACTTCCAAGTGATGATAAGCTAGTAATTGGGCCATGGTTAGATACACGTAATTTTGTGTGTTTCTGATTGGGCTCATTGCTGAAACTGTTGTTTCTATGCAACAGTACTGGTTCCTGGTAGCTGCTGGGCAAACCACAGAGAAATAGGTGGATTTTCTAAGGACTTAGAACATCCATTGGCAAGTCTCACCCTGAAACCATAAGAGAACGTGTAGCCAAGTAACAAGTCAAGGAACTTTGTTTGACTTGTTTCCAACATCCACTTAAACAATGGAAACGGGCCGAAGGAACGGGAGTTAGGCATTGTATCATGTTGTGTTGAGACGCTACAGAGACGCGCCAGGTCACAACTGTTTCGGTCGCTGGAGTTGCCGGTTTCCATTGAATGCAGATACACTGAAACAGGTGGTCAGCTATTCTGAGGATCCAGATCACAACTCTAAAGGTGTTCTAAGGTTCTTTCTCAAGAACCCTTTCTGGGAAACACCACAGAAACAGGTATTTTCCAAGACCTACAAAGAAGTATTATCAAGTTCCTCACTTGTAACAGAGGGAAGAGCTGAGTTGAAGCGGAAACAGGTCGAACGAGTGCAGTGCCGCTCTATTGGTGATCGACACACCCTCTGAATAATACAGGGGTGGTGCTGATGGGTTCCTGCCTTGTAATTGGCAAGGGAACATGGTGTGCTCACAGTTGGGAACCAATAGGAGGTGCAACTTGGAAGAACAACCAATGGAAACATGGTTAGAGAGGTGGATAAACAGACATTTGACTCATTGGGATTGTGTTTTGGGCTTTGTAATTGTGTCTTGGCAGTTGTATAAGTATCTGAAGGTGTTTCTACGGTGGACACAGTATCATCCCCCAAACTCGTAGGCTATACACTTGCGCATTGGGTTGATCTGGGATCCTTGGTGAATGCACTCTTATAGAGTAGCATTATTAGTCGAAATCTTATTGTTTCTGAATCATATAATATCTGGAGATGCACTTGGGCTCTGCCTGGAAACTGCTATGAACTCTGAGAATCTGTTGGAACTGGGAATCTGTTTGAAAGAAATATTATTGTTGTTTGTTGCAGAGCAGGTTTCAGAAAGTACCGTCTAAGGAAAACTTTGGAAACGTGACTGCTGTGCATTGCTCAGAAAGTACCTTTTAGGGAATGTATGCACTTGGCCTATAGACTAGGGGCCTTACTTGAGTCTACAGGACTACTTTAAACTTGTTTCTCTATCACTTGGACACACACATGCTGCGAAGCTATAAATCTACCTTGTTTGGAAACTATGTTTCTACTGTGTCTAGAAACATGTTTACTCTCACCTTGCTTGTCTATCTCTCACTGAGATATGAAACCTCTCCCTACAACCTTTACAAGGCCCTGTACTAGGGGCTGTAACTCGTTGGGATCTTGGAAATGTGCAGATATTGCCCTTTGATTTGTTTGTCGGTTGTTTCTGACAGTCTCAGGACTGTTTCTACAACAACTACAAGTCAAGTGGGTTTATTTGGGTGTTTCTTATATAGGTTCTGAGCACATCAATCAGTGATCCCGCTGTTACAGGGTTACACGCCTGGCCTGTAGACTCTAAAATGGGTCAGTGATCTATGTAGCGGTAGAGCAAACTGTCAGAGTTTTGATGACTCCAGTCTAGATTCGGTAAGAGCTCAGTACAAAGATATGAAAAGTATTGTGTTTGTGATAGTACTGGTACAAACACGTAAGGGACTGTACAGTACGTTCATGACATAAGTACTGACTGTCAAACCCAATATGGAAGCCATCCTGGCAGCTCGCAAGCTCGCTCCCCAGAATACTTCTAACACAAACAATGGGAAATGAATATAGATACAGGTCCTGGGCCATAGAGTACAAAAGTGGTGGGAAAACAGAATAAGAGGGTGCGGAAATACTGTGAAAAGAAGGCGGCATTGTGAGACATTGAAATGGTGCAGGGTGCAGCTGTGAAATCTAATGGATTGACAAGAGAGTAAAGCGAACTAGTCACTCAACTCAAACAAAACAAAACCAAAACAAATCACTAATCCGGATCCTGGTACTTGTGTGTGTGTGTGTTTGGGGGGGTAGGGTACATATCGCTCATCAGGGGGGTGTGCAAGGTTGGAATAAGGCTCTATTTCAATAGCAACTATGTGGGTTAAGCACAATTATGCTGGGATAGCAGGGACTTCACGCCAACAGAATATCAAGACTCAAGTAAAACTTTAGACTATTCAAGTCTTTAGTTTCTCTGTGAGTGGCAGAACCTAACACTAATGGCAACTAGCCAAGAAGCAGAAGGTAAGACAGACTACCAACAGACAGACACTACTTCAATAGCAACCAAACTTGCATGAATGGCAGTGGTATCAACAAAACAGGGGTAGTTACACAGCTGGGCTAATCACATGGATGGTTACACTGAAGATGGTGGTCTCACTTCTACTTAACAAGTCTTTAATCCTGGAGGCCTAAAGTGCTGCTACGGGAGACAAGTTTAAGTAGGTTGAACAGGAGGCTCTTATATCAATGTAGTGGTAGTCTTTTCGACATCCTGTATCTTTTAATCTTTTTGGTATGTCTTCAAATCAATCTGATTGCCTTTCAAAAATCTAGAGTCTACTATATTGCCTGTATATCTGGGGGATAGTTTACTGGCTAATACAGAGTACACAACTGGCTTTTATACATTTGAGAGACAGAGTAAAGGAGATAGATGGAATGAATAGGAACAGTGAAGGGTGGGAGCCCGAGTAGTGAATGGCCAATGGCATAGAAGGCATTCTCAACCATGGGTATTATGACCTGCTACTGGGGCTATTCCACATGTATTTCTCTAGCACACCATAAGTTGTGCTTAGTTGTCTTGGTTTCCATCTTTCTGACTGATCAAGTCAGTTTCAGTCAAGTCCTATTCAACTTCTGAATCAGTCCTGCACTTCACAAGACCAGTGGAACTTGTAGTAAATATCAAGCAGCTTGAAAAAATCTAGCAGTGCGACAATGTCTGAACTAGTATAGTGGCCAGCGAAATATTGTGCGGTACAATACTGTAGTGTTGATCCTCATCAATCATATCAGTCAGCCTTGATTCCAAGGATCACATCTTTCTAACAGCCAGATCTGCCTAAGTAACAATAGTGATGGTTAACTCAGTAACATGTCTTCAATGCAATCTAATCAGTTGAACTTCCACCCAAAATCAAGCAGCACAATATCCTAACCAGTATCCAGCAGCGCAATATCTCAGCTGGCCCTAATGTGGTTGTACCAATTCTGACTTTGTATATCTTTCTTTAATAGTTATCAGACTATTCAGAGGCTGTTGAAGCAGCAAGTCAATAATTCTGAGTACCCTGATGTTTCACTTCCAGCATATAAATAAGACAATGGTCTACCACCACCGTCTATAGCTCAGTGTAGAATATCATAGTCAGGCCGTAACAGCCTTTTGCCTTGTCAAGTCTACTCAATCCTTCATAGTTGATTTGTTACACTGACTTTCAGCCATCAATAGTGTAGCCTACCACCCCAGGGAGGGTGTACACCCATAATCTGATGCTTCACTTCTGCCCACTTGTCATGAATCACCCTAACTCAGCATCACAGATATCCTTTTTCGGATTCTACCATATTCTTTTTGGGGAATAACCTGTCTTTGATCAGGTTATTCCCTGGCCCACAACACTCATTTGACTCTAATGAAGAGCTTGGGATGGCAGACAACGATATACGACCTCAGGGATGAACATCCCTTGGACCTTTATTCTGAATCCATGCAGACATGGATTCCTCATCACTTTACCACCTGGGTTCTTATTGCAGTAACCCGGGACTCTATACAATGAGGGCAACCTGGGTTCTTTGCGCTAGCAACCCGGACTCCTTTATGCCAATGACCATATCCAATGGGTCATAACTACACTCCTTTACGTTGGTGGATATTCACTCCTGATATCCATGCCAAGACGACTACGCTCCTGAATGGCGACAGGTGTCCCCCTGGTTCAACCTGTTGGCTCCTTTATGCTCATGACTCCTTGGTGACCCCTAGATGCTATGGTGATAACACATAGAGACTAGGAGCATCAGCATTAATGTTCCTTAATGTTGGATACAGTAATCAATTGCAATCATATTTGATTTATGTAGAAAGGTATATGAGCTCAGTAGAATCTCCCCTGTACAGTAGATTCTACCTTGTCTATTCTCAGGCCTTACTTTGGCTGGATTGCTTGGTTCTTGGACTTGAGCCTGGAGCACTCTTGTTCCCATCTCATTGTTCTGGTCTTGTCTTCCCTCCCCTTTTGCTCAACAACACCAGAACTTCTACCCTCTGTCCCTTGCCTTGGGATCTCAACCTAGCAGTGTTAGATCTGACCTATTAGGTAGTGGCAAGGAGAGACACTTACTACCAAGGGGAAGAGATCACCACACTATTTCCCTGGCAGGGTTGTACAGCGACTGGTTCACCTGAGTTGTCCTCAGGCACTATTGGTCTTGGATCCAGTTGCAACCCCTGTTTGGAGCACCCCTGAGTCGGATTCTTGGGATGCAACCCCAACCCCCTATCCAGAACCCAAAGCCCTTATTTCGTGCCACCTGGAGCAGGTTCCTCTCACTAGGGTCTGGTGCATAGTTGCAGTACTCTCTGCAATATCTTTGGATTCCTTAGCATGGGTTGCTCACCGCCTATGGATGGTGGCCTGGTTGGCCACATCCTCTCCTTGAATCCTCAACATATGGTCATGTGCTACTTGAGTGGTGACAGATTCTCTCTCAACACCTAGGGATAGCTGCTGTTGTGTCGGGTGTGGACGTGCACAACTGACCTAAGGGCCATTGCTGACACCACTAATAGGTTCAAAATGAAATAAAAACAGGTGTTTTCATGCGTGGTTTGGTACATGCCCTATCAGCATAATTTGAGGGATTTGGGTGGCTAGAATGCCCACTGGCAATGTTCCAAAGAGGAGGGGGTGAGGAGCTTGGTGCTACCTCTGGGTGCTTGCCCTACACTGGCCACTGACATTGTAGTACTTGGTCAAAATGTGGTGTGTTGGCACTATTTGTGTCATGAATCACCCTGACTCAGCATCGCACATATCCTTTTTTGGGTTCTATCACATTCCTTTTCGGGAATAACCCGTCCTTGACTGGGTTATTCCCTGGCCCACAACACTCACTCGATCCTCAGGAACATGAACATCCCTTGGACCTTTATTTGGAATCCATGCAGACATGGATTCCTCACCACTTTACCACCCGGGTTCTTATTGCAGTAACCCGGGACTCTATATGACGATGGCATGACACCATACACATGCAACCCGGGTTCTGTGTGCTAGCAACCCGGACTCCTTTGTGCTGATGACCATATCCAATGGGTCATGACTACACTCCTTTATGTGTCCCCTGGGTGCCACCTGTCGACTCCTTTATGCTCATGACTCCTTGGTGACCCCTAGATGCTGTGGTGATAACACATAGGGACTAGGAGCATCAGCATTAATGTTCCTTAATGCTGGACACAGTAACCGATCACGATCGTATTTAATTTATGTAGAAAAGTATATAAACTCGGTAGAATCTCCCCTGTACAGTAGATTCTACCTCGTCTATTCACAGGCCTTACTTTGGCTGGAGTGCTTGGTTCTTGGACTTGAGCCTGGAGTGCTCTTGTCCTCATCTCGTTGTTCTGGTCTTGCCTTCGCTCCCCTTTCGCTCGACAACACCAGAACTCCTACTCTCTGTCTCTTGCCTTGGGATCTCGACCTAGCAGTTGTTGGATCTGGCCCGTTAGGTAGCGGCAAGGAGAGACGCTACCTAACAAGGGGAAGAGATCCTCACACTAGTTCCCTGGCAGGGTTGTACAGAGACTGGTTCACCTGAGTTCCCCTCAGGCACCCCTCAGTCTTGGATCCAGTTGGAACCCCTGTTTGGAGTACCCCTGAGTCGGGTTCCTCCTCTCGGGTTCTTGGGATGCAACCCCAACCCCTTATCCAGAACCCGAAGCCCCTATTTGAGACACCCGGAGCGGGTTCCTCTCACTAGGGTCTGGTCCATAGTTGCAGTACTCTCACTGCAATATCTTCGGGTTCTTCAGCACGGGTTGCTCACCACCTATGGATGTTGGCCCAGTTGGCCACATCCTCCCCTTGGATCCTCGACGTACGGTCATGCGCTATTCGAGCGGTGACGGATTCTCTCTCAACACCTAGGGATGGCTGCTGTTGTGTCTGGTGTGGACGTGGTCCAGCTGACCTAAGGGCCATTGCTGACAATTTGCGGTACAAACAGATAATGTGATGTAAAATAGGGGCCTACTAGAGTAGAATCAAACAGTGGATGTGGAAGGATTTCCACATCTTGGCCATCCAGCCCTGTAACACCAGTGCCCAGTGTCCAGGGATCAAGTAGGCAAGGTGAAGTTGGAACAAAGGAGTGGTGAAAAAAAAAATGGAAAGAGTCATGAATATAACCTTGCCCAAAGGTCAGCATACTTAAAGGTGCGTGTGGGTGTGTGCGGGGCCAAGTTCAGTTTGTTCAACAATTGTTCAAAGCCTTGATGAGGTTGAATCAAAGTATTCTAATTTGGGTGTGGCAAATTGGGAGGCGAATGAGTGGTAAACGGCTGAGTGTATCTGTTCCAATTCACGTGGTAGATGTTTATGATGGGTATGTGTGATTTCAGGCAAGAGTGCACACCCAGAGATTAGTTTGGATTCAAAAAAATGAAAAAGACAGGCCAGAAACAAAGCAGGGAATGGAGCAGAATGAGCTCCACCTCAGCCACACAAGGACCATGAATAATTTTGAAGCAGGTTTTGTATTTATTTCATGTGCCATTGCACAATGCTAAAAAGCTGCATGTGGCTCCATGTGGCTCCATGTGGCTTTGCACAACCTGGCTAATGTCCAGTTGTACAGGATGTTGGTGAACAGAATGGATTTGCCAGCTATGCACTTGGTGAGAGGCACATGATACGCTGGAACCATTCCTGGATAGCATAGGACAGTGGTTTCCAGAATCTCCTGCTTGAGTTCAAGAGGAAAACAGAATCTTTGTAGCTGAGACCTAAGGCTCAAAGTATGCAGGGGTGGTAATAGGAGAGTCTGAGTAGCATGACATCATTCAAGATTGGTTGTTTCCCACAACAACCAGGCACAAGGTGTGCTGGGGCCCACAATAATTCACCAAGGACCAAGTAGCACCATGCAGCATGGTCGCCAGCAGCAGAAAAGAGAGGTGATTAGCAAGTGGCTGTGATTGGCAAGAAGCCAATCCAATAAATCTGACAGTCTTTTTTTCCAGTTCGCAATTGACAGAAGTCTCGCCACAGTCATATTTTATCACAGAATTATTTCTCCCTCTGAAACCAGTCGAACATGGAGGGAGCAGCATGGAATTTAGCATGTGTCAATAGTGACTTGGTTGAAAAATTTGATGCAAATTATGCTGAACTAAATGCCAATGAGTGGCATAATCATGAGGTCAGTGAATTTACCATGATTCCGGTGACAGCCTTTAATGCTTTGATGGATTAATTGGAATCTAGATCAAGACGAAGTCAATAATTTCCAGTATGGTAATCCTCTGCTATGTAAGCTATGTGGGGGGTACCATGTCCCCACAACTTTGAACCAGGCATGAACAGAAAACAAGCAGCACAATGGTTGTGGACAGCGTTCAAAAGTAAGTGAAAAAGGGAAATCCATCTTCATTCTGTGTTAGGGGGCATAAACAACATTGTGCTCAGATTCAGACAGGAAGATTGTGTGGGTCAGCAATTCGGAAAACTAATACTGCCTCCAATTTTTTATATGCGAGATATACCATACACCACCTGTACGAACAATCAAGCCTTGAGTTCGTGGATATAAAGAAAATTGCAAGTAGTACTTATGTGGAACCTTTTCCTTGTGTTGCATTGCAATGAACACATTAGAAAAAGCCCAATAATCTTCGCCTATAGCCACACCACGCAGCCAGTCCACGCAAAACTGTGCCACATAATCCAGGCATACTAAGTGGTCATATTTTGCAATAAAATCAGCTGCCCAGATATCCACTAGCCATTTATCCTTGATCAGGACCAGAATACACCTCAGATTTATGTTTGCACAGAGAGCAGTGTGAAGTGGCACGTCATTGTGGGAAATGTAATTGAACGCAATGTGAGTTAGACAAGGCATGCATGAGGCACGCATCGAGTTGTGGCATGCTGGGACTCTCAGATGTGTTGAGGAGCTCAAGGTGGGTGATGTTGGGTAGTGATGACGAGTTGCTAGTGGTGTTGCAATATCCCAGGGGCATCTTGATGGTGAGCCAGGACGCAATACAGTAGAGGCTCAACCCTGGGTTTAAAAGACAAAATAGGTCAGAATATCCCTCTAAAATACACACCCTATACCAGTCTTTAGCCCATTTTGCCACCAGCACGAGAACTGGAATGGCTGTCAGGCAGGCAAGCACCACAATTTCAAAACAATTGTGCTCCATGTCAGCTGGAACCCATGGATTGGATGGGGGTGGCTCCATCGCTCTTGCCTGAGTTGTGGTTAGCTGCAAAGAGATTCATGGATTAAAGGTGATGATATCCGAGTAACATCATGATATTTCCCGTCAAGATCCACGGATGCTGCAATTTCGTGGATATCCCATGCGCAGACTTGACGTCAAATTCCAGACCAAGCTTCTACACTGGAAAGGCCCAGATTCATTCATTCAGTGTGAATCTAGCTCCTGAGTTTCTTAACTCTTCAGGCTGAAACAAATAAAAAAATAATGCATCCAACATGGCATTGAAACCAAATTCAGTCGACTTGGGGGGAGGCCGATGCTTCACACGGCATAACTCGTACTTTGAGATAATTCTTTCACTATATCCAGTGTTTAAATAGACATATATTATCTTCACTTTCATCGATTGCTATGATTGCTGACATGATTTCGATGATGTCCAATCACAGCATCCGGATGGAAATTGTACCGTTGCAGCCAACCATCAAATGTTTGGGATTATCCGAAGTCTTGCATACGTGTTGTCTGCACCGCCACAACCTGAAGTTGAACTCTTTAAAATTTATCGCGAATTTCTGCCCCAAACTACTCAAGCATAACTAAATGTATGGAGTGGAACCACCTACACCCTCAAATGATGTCCAAAGGTGTTGTTTGATGGTAGATACTACAACCTTGAATACCGAAAAAAAAAAGCAATACCCCTGATCAAATAAGGCACAAATCTGTGAGGTCCCAATATTTCAGAGGTAAAAGACCCCGCTAGAGTTGTTAAGAAACCAAGAAGTTCACACGGAAGTGAGTGGGGGAGGTGTTGGATTCTAGACAAGATAAAGAACTACATACTCACTAGCTACTTAAATAGTATTGTGCTGTACTGTGTCCATTGTATCTAAAAAGGATATTAGTTTGTATTCTATAAATAACGAACCAGCGCTGTAGGCGCACAGTCAACACAGTTCAACGCGCAGTTGAACACGTCAATTGATATGCCTACCGGTAATCACCGGATGCCGGAATGCCGAAGTCTATATCCCTACATTCGCCCTTCAAGACTTGTACTCGCAAGCCTTCTATCTTTGGACTTTTGCATTCCGATACCAATCATTCGTCTTCCATCTGCAAGACTAATTGGGAATCTCCCGCCCTCCAGCCGATGGCCTCGATCCGATTGAAGGTCAATTCGCATTGCACCGACACTAGTGGAATTCATCGCTCGACCCCTCGGCTGAATTTTCTTCGCTGGAAGAAAAATCTCCCTGGTCTGTGCCGCAATCTTGGACATTGGACTGAAGAGCAATTTCTGGAGCGGAAGTCTCATCACTCTCCGTCTCATAATCCTGGCTGAATGCTTCCTCTTCCTCGAAGAAATGAACCGCTAGGGCTTCAACCGGTTCTTGCTCTTGGTTCCTGGGCAATTGTGACTCAAATGGCCCCTGACCTTGCACTTGAAGCAACAGCCTTCCTGGCGCAGTCGAAGGTATTCCTCCTGAGGCAAAAAAATCCGATTACTGGAACTGTCCTTCTCTCGATAGTCTTCTGGAGATGCAGAACTGCTCGCAATCGCTGGACTATCTGATTCAGCTTGACCACTCTCTGCATCATCTGAATTTTCCCAAAGTCTTGTGCCAGCCGTGGCGTGAGTGGAATACGTGAAGTTGGGACGCTGGTTGTAGCTAAAATTGTTTCTCTCTCGTTTCAACGTTTTTCGTGCCGCCTCATGACGTGATGCATATTTGACAAGTTTCTGGATAGAACTGCGCTCCGGGTTCAAGCCTTTCTCAATCAGGTTTAGACAGAGGTATCCTCTAATTCCACTCCAGAATATCTGCCTAATTTTCCATTCTGTCACGTCAGGAAAACGTACAGCCAACGTTTCAAGATCGCGGTGGAAGTCTCTAACATCATTCTTCCCTTGTTTTGCCCCGGTGAGTTGTTCTCTCAACTGCAACTTGAAATCCGGAGCGAAACAGTAGTTGAACAGAGCTTCATAGATAGATTTCAACGTCCAATCCTTCTGGTGAAGCACGACGTGTTTCATAAAGAATTTACTGGCCTCCCCAGACACAAAATTGACCAGGATTTTGATAACCATTTTATCACTAATTCCGTTCCAATTACGCCAGGTATCCACTTCATAAGTCTACTAATGAAAGAGGTCCAGATCCGCCCTTCCATCGAAGGTAAATGGTTTCTTGATCTTCACACTGTGCAGCACTGATTCCTGCGATGTGTTAGACTGTGGCCTCCTAGGCTGTGCAGAACTAGATTCACTAGAGTCTTCACTGTCTGATGACGATGGCGAGGACGATGAACTCAAGCCGGCGGTAGTAGCCTGGAACCAGCCTCCCTCAGGTATTTCAGAGCTCTCTCTTTTATAACTCTTTACGGCACCTTGTGGCTATTAGTTTCTCGGTTCTTCTTTGCCTTTCTATGCAGGATGCCGCGCTTCGAAGTTGCCGAAGGCTTGTGTCGCTTTTTTTCGCGCATGGACTTATCCGAGTCCGAAGTCTCGTTTTCAACACTGATTCGACCCATCCCACAGAAAATCAAAGGCCCTTCATCCCAGTTGGTAAGAGTCTCAGACATCGTGACTGATTCAATATCGGATTCATTTTCATATATTGTTTCTATAATCAATCCCAGTACGTCCTCGGATTCTCTTTGATCCATACTTTCCAGGATATCGGTCATCAGCGAATTTCCGCATTCCATAACCGGCAGCGTGATCTCGTTCACCGCTGAGCCGGATGAGTTCCACGACGGCAACGGCCCCAACTGATCTTCAGCATTCAATAGGTCATTCCAATCTCCCATTGTAGAATAATTCTGATTAAACTTCTGGCCACAATTATTTACAGCGTGTGCACCCTTCATTGCACCTGATCGACGTCGACTCTGTCCACCAAGATCTGGACCACACGGCCATCGGAGCCGTTTGCTGTATCCGCCACTTTGTTAGATACGACCAAAGTCGGAGCAGGCCCTGCCGCGAGCTGCTTGCTCCGGCAATTCGGGAGGTCAGTCCCTTGTCCGTGTTCACCGAAATGTGCATGAACATATGTGCCCTACAGGCATAATATCGTCCGTGAGCAAGCCGCCCAAACGGAGATCACAAGCAGCCGAGTTGTCAACGGTCCCAGAGCCAGGACCAGACATCTCAAGGTGCATAGCTACCGGGTTTTCCAGCACTTCAAAAGAAAGCGACATCTCAAGGTGCTCCAATTTAGCTGCCGAGTTGTCAATGCACGAGGCAGACATCTCCAGGCGCTCGGCAGCGGAGTTGTCAAGCGTCTCAGCAGAGCCCGACATCTCAAGGCGCTTGGCATCCCCCATCCATACCACGTCGACCATCGCAAACAGATGCGAGAGGTTCAATTCAGCGTCGGGTGTGGGGAAGGTCAACAAGGAAAGACTCACGGAGTCTGTCCACGGGTTGGTGTCCTCGATGCCGTCAAAGACCGCACCGATTACAGTCGCCTCGGATGAGGTCTATATAATATTGTGCACAATAAAAACCATTCGGCAGAAACGAAAAAAAAACAATCGGGTGATCAATCCGAGAGTCAACAAGAAGAGAAATAAAATCCGTGTGAAAGGTGCCACTCAAAAAATGTGAGGTCCCGATATTTCAGAGGCAACAAACCCCGCTAGAGTTGTTAAGAAACCAAGAAGTTCACACGGAAGCGAGTGGGTGAGGTGTTGGATTCTAGACAAGCTAAAGAACTACGTACTCACTAGCTACTTAAATAGTATTGTGCTGTACTGCATCCATTGTATCTAAAAAGGATATTAGTTTGTATACTATAAATAACGAACCAGCGCCGCAGGCGCACAGTCAACGCAGTTCAACGCACAGTTGAACGCGTCAATTAATCCGCCTACCGGTAATCACCGGATGCCGGAATGCCGAAGTCCATATCCCTTACAAATTTCCCAATGCTGCCCCGAGCACAGAGCTACACAGAAGCGAAACTAAAGTGTACAATACGGGTCAGATATTTATATAGACACAGGATATCTCAATTGTGTTACTAGAATTGACCCAGTGCAAATTGTACCACCATTGAAGCCAACTAGCTGATTTGTTCGGGATTTTCCGAAGTCTTGCGTACATGTCGTCTGCACCGCCACAACCTAAAGTTGAACTCTGTAAAATGTATCGCGGATTTCTGTAACCGCAAACCAACTCAAAAGTATTGTTAAACGTATTGAGTGGAACCTCTGCAACTCTCAAATGATTTACTAGAGCCGTGGTTGAATGGTAGATACTACTAGCTTGAATACAAAAAATATTAAATACTCACCCTACAAGTAGGGCACGATGCTCAGCACAGAGCTACACAAAGCATTACTAAATTGATTGGTATGTGTACAATATTTATGAGTACTAGAAGGTGTGACCCAGTGTAGGTTAGAAAACGAAGAGAACAAAATATAAATAGACGAGCCGGATTCGAACCAGCATCCTCTTCGTAGATGATATAATCACTAAATCTATTAGATTAGGCTCTTAAAAAGACTACAAAAATCTAATGGGGACAGCCACTATTTCATTACATCCTCAGGACGCACTGATAAAAGTTTCACGAACTCAAAAACCTGGTTCCGTTGATGAAAAGAACAAGTACATAAAGTACTCGTAACTCGTAAATTCGGATCTAATTTTCTTAGATACACGACAGACTTCAAGTTGGAGCCTAAGAATCTTGAAGATACATCAATTTTGAAATCACTGTAAGTTCCAACTCAGTGCAAACGTTAACTCGACGAGCCGCCGACGTGCCGATCAGGCCAATGAGAGCAATAATATACAGCTATGATCTTCAAAAGGCCAAAACTTTGCGCCGCCTAATACTTACAGGCTTCCAACGTGGAGAGAACCGCGGCTTCCTTCGGCCGAAGTTGCGTGCCGAAGCTGGGCCGAACTTCTGACGAATCACGTCACGGCACCGCCCGTCGCACATCGCACAGAGCAACTTCACCTACTCGCCGCTGTGAGTGCTGGCTTTTTGCACTCGCTCTTGATTAATCTCCGATCCTAGATGCCAAATCCTGGCATCGGGTACAACGAATCAAACGATAGCGTTGAATACGACAGAGTCACCCACAATGTACTTATGGGAAGCCACGGGTCGACCTTGTATTTCCCCGACGACCCGTCTCTGGCCTCATCTTGGGTTGCGCCGCAACTTGGTGGTCACGCAAATACTGGCCCATTGAACAGAGTCGGCGGCCGAGGGCAAAGGACAGCGTGGTAGAGGTCGTGGCGGTGGGGGACCCGGAACATCTGCAGGACGCTCAAGGGCAGGAGGTCGTGGGAGAGGGGGCGAAGACCGTGGTGCAGGACGCGGAAGAAGAGAACTAATCCAGACGGCTTCCCAAGCTCCTGATGGTCGTGGTCGGGGAACGCCTGCCGGGTGGCCAAGCGCAAACGGACAGCGAGGAAGAGGAGGTGCGCCTGCGGGAAGGGGTAGAGGCGGGAATGCCGCAGCGGGAATCAACACGACGCCCGGGTCAAACAGCGTGCCTAACGGAGAAGGTGGTGGGGGTGGCGGAGGTGGTCGAGGAATCAATCCAGCCGGTCTTCCAAGCTGCTGATGGTCGTGGTAGGGGAACGCCTACCGGAGGGCTAAGCGCAATCAGACAGCGAGGAGGAGGAGGTGCGGCTACCGGAACAGGGAGAGACGGGAATGCAGTAGCGGAAGGTGAAACAACGCCCGGGTCGAACAGCGTGCCGAACGGAGAAGGTGCTGGGGGTGGCAGAAGTGGACCGAGGGGGAGAGGACGAAAGGGAAGGAAACCCTCAAGAGGACGCGGACAAAATCCGGGTCCACGAGTCAATCGCGATGTATGTGAATTTCGATGCGCAATCCTCCCATGTCAAATACCATTCATCAGGATAGTGAGGAGGAGTGGGGTCCAGGTGAATATGCGGAGTTCATGGCGGAATTCGGATGGGATGTCGAGAACATGACGATCTTCGACTCGGATTAACTGGGACTGCTCTGAAAGCTAAAAGCGGCGATGAGCTTGTACTATCATAACACCGGTGTCGATGAACTGTCGATAGTTCCATGCTTTATTCACGCCGGAAGGTTCCGCTTACCTCAGGATTTTTAGAATAGCATAAGTGGAAACCGATAGGATGAGGAATCGAGGATGAAATGACTTTGCATTTGGCTATATGGTTTAGACAACGTGCATGTCTTTATAGAATGTCGCTGTAGGACGAGTATCAAACCGTAATCACAATTAGCCGAGAAAAAGAACGGATGAAAGCGACCCACACCGTGATCTCGATCGCAATCCCGTCGCGTCGCTGTTCACGGGAGGGAGATCGACGTTATGGGAACCTCATCCAGAGACACCTCGCGTAGCCCCTGTGCTTCAAAAAAGACAATAACTCTTCGGGCAATTACCCGTTTGCCCCGATCCTTATAGACACCTAAAATTTTCATTCATTTGAAGATGCGCGCTTCCGCGGCTAGCTCTGGATCGACACAAGAAATATTGGGCCTCCGTCAACGAACTGCCGAATATAGCGCCTGAAAAGCTCCCTTTCCTTCTTCCCGCCTTCTATGGCATTCTGGATCCGGCTCTCATCCCGACGTTCCTGAATCGGCTCGATTCGCCAATGGACCACCCCACCATCCGGCTCCGAATTGTTGAGATCCTCTTCAGCCTACGCGGAGTGTCCCAACTCGGGGAGAATGAGAGCGGTCCTTCTGCCACGTTTTTGGACCTGTGGACGCGCATCTGGCCGTGGATTGAACTTTTAGACCAAGAGTGCAGCTAGGAACTTTGAATTGACCAATTTTGGCAAGGCTTAAAGCGAGATCTTAAGGCGATCATGTATTCTGTTCACTTTTTCTGCTAAATCACGACTTTGTTAAATGTTTCGCCCACGGCTTCAAGTTTGAATCCAGCTTGATTAAAAACAGCGAGTCAGACGGTCTGCATTCACTGATTAATTACATACTGATTTACAAGGTCACATAAATTAAAACTCAGACATTGCTCAGACGAATTTAATTGATCTAGTTTGAACTGTCCATCACAGACAACTCTACAAGAATGGTAAGGCCCGTATGCAGGAGGTAATCCCGTGATAGAATCGGATACGGTACTTTGTGTCTTGTTTGATTCTCTTACAGAATCTGCTGGTCCATAAGAAACCTAGTGTGTTCTTCAGATATTCGGTATTCGGGTGGGTCCACAATGATGTGGTTATAATGTACCATGATGCAGCTTAGGAACAGTTTCTCGTGGTTGACCTTGTTAACCGGAGCGAAGAAACTGCATGCAGAGGAAATGCCGAGAGCCGAACCGCGTAGTTCGGGCATCTCAGATTCTCCAGTGGCTGGCGGGGCGGGAGCTACACAGTTCGGCTGAATCACGTAGTTCGATTTGAATCGAACCGCGTAGCTCTCGCCTACCGTAGACGGAGTCTCTGAAGGCCGGCCTTCTTCCTGCCATCTTTTCTTGTGCGACGCCCGAGCACATCGAAGTCACACGTCGCACTTTGGTCAGGCTGCTTCGCGACATCCCCCCCGCCTCCATCGTCTATCATTCGGTCCTCTTGCAGCTCCGTACCTCGCTCTCGGAAGTACTTGAGCGGAATGCACCGGCGAACTGCGGGGATACGACTGCTAAGAGACCGACTCGAACTCTTGGCCGAATACGACACACGCGCATTGACGACCCCGCGAACATGCGATGATTTCGAGGTGGGTACGACCGACCATTCGACATCTCTCCGTATGTTTTATCTCTCCTCAGTGCACTAGAACGTACTCTAAACATGAACTCAAGCGCTGCAGGGGCTGCTCGATGACGCGTTACTGTTCACGGCTGTGTCAAGTTGCTGACTGGCGCGATGGCCACCGCCCAACGTGCGCGCTCTCATCGCGCCGTTATAGTGAGCTTATTCACCATCCTTGACACGCCGTCGTTGACGGTTGAATCACAGGGAATTCACGCATGAGCGCGAGAGACAGATCCTTCTTGCGTGCACTCCTGCACCACGATTACAAGGCGCGCCGGGAGGACATGGCACTCGAACACTTGTTTTTTGTGTAAGTCAATCCCGACAAGGTCCCGTATATTTCGTTCGACTACACAGAAGGCGGCTGCCAGATCGAGGTCGACGCGTTTAATGAACTTGACGACGCCGAGTTCCTCCACGACGCTGCGCAAACGACAGTCAACAATGGGCGAGAGCATTTGGTCCTGATGCATGTTCTGGAGAAGAGACCTCCAGCTGGCCTTTCCGTCTGCGTGCGAATGCGGAATTTATCCAAGGGCTGAAAGCCGTTGCAGCCACGGTTCTGCCGGGGACAAGGTTAGAGGTGTACCGTCAAGAGGTTCGAAATTTGATAAATTCGACACAAGCAACTGATTAGTACCTGTACTCTTTCCTGTGGGTGCATTACCCATATTTCTGATTTTAAAAAGGCTGGTCTTAGACCTCCATTTCGTCTTTTCAATTGCTCGTTGGAATCACCTCGCTGCTGTCGCTGGGTCGAACTCATTCTAGGCTTGGTAGCATTTTGCCTCGGTCCTTTATGTGTCGATCATGATCTCACTGGTCCAGCGACATTCAGCAGATGTACTGCCCAAAACGTGGTTGCGTCGATGTGGCATGTACATCATTTATATCTGGTCAGGCAACGAAACATAATTCAGCGACCGCCGTTGATGAGCAGCGACGCACCCATGGTGGCGCAACATCGCTTCCGAGTTGTCGCACGGCGGAAGCTATTGTTCAATTAGACAATTCAGGCACTCATCTTGAATAAATGATTATTATACGCGGTTTCGCTGCCGAAATATTCTTGTGTAATGGCGGTGGTCATCGACGATCCTTCCTAGATTTGCATCGCATCTGAGATCTGGTTGGTTGGGACGGAAGAAAAGTATAGTCGCACGCACCTCAAGTTCACCTAATCTATTTTCGGGGAGCACACATCATTGGGGATACAGCGTGCCGCGGCGACGGTAGCACAGGATTTCAATCCGTTCGAATAATATTTCAGGCAATACAACAACTGTACAACACAGCTTCGGCGAATGCAACACAGGGTTCGACTGAACAGCTGTTCTACGTAAGACGGGAAAAAAGAGCGTGGGGGAGGGCCGGAGGGAAGTGTAGTGTGGGGAGGGAGGGATTGGTTGGTCGTGATCAAGCTACATGCAGGCGGATTGGATCGGATTACCAGTTGCCCGGCCGCTGCTGTTGTTGTCGGTGGTGCGCATGGAGTATCTGCTGCTGGGACCAGAGTTCCGCCTCCGTGGCGGGCTCGTAGCCCATGGCGGGGTTGTCGAACACGGCGAGTGCGGGGCCAGCGATGGTCGGGGAGGGGTAATAATGAGCGGAGGAAGGAGGCCGCGGGTATTCATGCGAGGGATGCCCATGCGGGGTGGCAGATGGATGCCCGCCGGCGCGTGCAAAGGCCGCTTGTTGCAGCTGCGCCTGGGCCTGTGCTTGTGCCTGTGCAGCGAGCATCTCGGCCTGCTCTTGCTGATGGCGCTGCAGCTGTGCGTACCCGACGGCGGGCTCGGGAGCGTACTGCGTCGCATTGTAAGCCCCGCCGCCGTCTTCCTCATCCTCGCCCGAGTCGCCCTCCAGCATGTCGCCGGCCTCGAACTCAAGCTCGCCGCGGAGGACAATCCCGAAAGCGTCCCCGCGTGCAGGTTCCTCGACAAAAGGCACACCAGCGCGCGTGCGCCACTCGTTGAGCTCGTGCCGCAGCGCGTCGGCTTCGTTCTTCATCATGCGCAACTGCTGTGCGGCAAGGATACGATGTCGGTGCGACGCATTCAGGTGTGCGATGGACGAATTGACGATCGCAGATTTCGAGGGGCGGCGGATCTGGTTGAGGTTGGAGAGCATAGCGGCAAGATCCTGGATATTAAGAAAGGAATTAGCGGGGCCTATCGAGACGAAGCGTCACACGACACGCACAAGGAACCGGCCGTTCAGCGTTTCCCGCCGCTGGCGCTCGACGGCGTTGTGTGTCGCACGGCGCTCGGCCGTGTTCACACGGCGTGTGGTTTTCGAGGTGCGTTTGACACCTCCAAGGCTGGGCACACCGTTGATCGTGTCCTCCCCGGTGAAGTTCATGAACGTGGGCATCGGGGGCGCGGCGGACACCGGGGTACGTGGCGGGCCGGTCGATGCAGAGTTGGTCGATCCATCGGACGCGGCGCTGCCCGCGGGCGAGGGAGGTGCAGGCGCATAATCGGAGGCAGGCATTGGTTGATATGTACAGGGGTTAATACCGACTCGTTGATGGATGGCTGGTGTACGATTGCGGGGCTGGGTATGGGAATCGTAGGACTCGTGGCCAGGGAGCCGTATTTACAGTTTGGCGGGGAGGGAGAGGCCGAGAAGGGTCGCGAGTGAACTGAGGCACATGAGCACGGGATACTGCGGCCCTCAGCGACATACCTCAGCGGTATCCTTAACGGTGAGGGTAAGAGCGGAATAAGGGGAGGGGGGATCAGATCATAGCCAGAGGACGGGCTCTGGGTTTAAGAAGGCGGAGTTCGCGAAGCGACGTCGCTAGCCGCCGATGCGAAGCCTCAGGCTGCTGTTTTCGACCACTACATTTGATTGATGGTTTTCTTTGTCGCTATTGACATCCCTTCATATCGCCGGCTTCCGTGAGGGAAGATTTTACCCCTTTTGCGAGTTTTGGCCCTTGACCCAGATGACGTTGTTGCATCCGCGGCATCCTCCGTCAGAAATTCGGTATACCTAAATCCGAAGATAAGTAAATAACGAGATAAATACTACCTCCCGGGTCCGGGGCGGTTGCGGTGAGGAAGAATTCGTAGAGAAAACGGTATGCCGTGAACTTGTTCTTGACTGGAGAGCGGTGATAATGGATAGTGTCGGCAACCGGCTATCCGGAAAAATCGCTACCGGGCACTCGGCATTTCCCTTCAGGCACTGCGTTTACTTTTGCTTTTACTTCCATTTGCCCTGCGAGCCAAGACAAACATTTAGGCCTCAGGGTCCACAGAACCGTGACTTGTATCTCCTGCACCACCACAATCGACTAGGAGGTCGAGGTCCGGATCGGGGTGATGAAATCAAGGCTGACCAGAGGCAGCTGCCTGGTCATCGGTCACGAATATTTAGTCGAATTTCCTGTGATTCAAATGGATCCGACTAGCCCATTTTATCGTTCGGCGGTGATTTTCTGGACATTTCTCCCCAAATAGGTGGCGCAGTGGCTGATCTCCGCCGTGCCGACTGCGGCTTAACCATCTCACCTCGGGAGTCACTCTTTCGTCCATAAACGCGACTCTTGACTCTCGGAGGCCGTAGCCCCTGTGAGCGCTGAATCTCCTTTAATGCACGAGCGACTAAAATATAAGCGCCCCCCATGGCCGAACAATGCCGAGGATCTGTGATTACGTTCAGCGAAACATCGGTGAAGTTTCAAGACCGACCGCGACTCATCCGGACGTGGGTAAGAATACAGGATAGAGATCACCATGAATAGACATGGACGAGGGCGGGTGACACTGCGCCAGCGGAAGTGTCTGTAACCACGAACAACGTTAGACGGGCAGCAATCTAAAATATCAGATATATCAACGCACCAGGTGGTTTGCATATGGACCTGGGATCAGGACCCACAGAAATAGGCTGTTCTCACAGTGACGGGGATCATACGTGAGTATTGTCGTGGTTTACGGCGGAGTCCGCGGGACTTGAGCTACTTATAAAGGTGTCAGTGCTGTTTAGATACCCGTGGCGGCGTAATGCATAAATATCCATTCCAGAATTTAGAGACTTCCTCGAACAGGAACTTTGGCTACAAGGCGGCGGCGGCTTGGATGGGACTGTGAATCAATTGGACACCCTTGAAAGTCATGTGTATATATTGCCGCCGCCACGGTAACACAATAAAACGAGTGGGGGAACTCTTGCCTTCTTGATATCTGCGATGCACCGCCGACAGTGAGTAGCGAGAAGGGTTACGGTTCGAGCATGGAACCCGCCAGAAGAAGGAGAATATCACCAAGCGGAACAGGAAACGAGACTGCGCTCGGTTGTAGCACCAAATCAAAACACCGGCGACGCCCCGCCGCGACGGGATCGCAGTCATCGAGGCTCAGTATTAATTGAATCGGAATAGGGCTTAGGATCCGGTGGGGAGGAAGACGGGCACGAGGATTTCAGGAGTTTCGTCATGGTGGAAGCAAAAAGAATGTTGATCCTTGTCTGTGATGGACACAAGGACAAACACTTGTGCACCGCTTCGAAGTTCAAGTTGAAAGATCAAAAATCCTTGATTGATTTATATCCGTGCGCTCGTAGCACAGGGCTCAGTGATTCCCAGAACTCGCGAGATAATACCCGCGTCAAATACTGTTTCATCAACGAGAACCTCGTTAGAAACAAGCTAGAACTTTTGGAACGACGTGTCTACTGCAACAACTCTAACATCTGCGAGCCAACTAGAAATAAAACAAAGTTTGAAAGGAGGTGTCCGTTCTATATATCAGGAAGGAAGGTTGTCAGCCGTAGGCCTTATCGCGAGCCGAAGGCGACCGCACCCTACGCGGCCAACATTACCCTGGACGCCCTCATACGCTCGCCGAACCGCATCGAGTTGCAAGGCTGCCGATACAAAATCAATCAGTACATGCAACTCGTCAAAGTGGCATGAGCCTACCCATGAGGTGACAGTGAGGCGCAATGATTTCCATCACCCCGACAACGCTGTTCGCACAATCTTTCAAATCCCCCACGGCGGTGTTGTTCTGCCCCTCCGCATTCCGCCGACGATCGATCTCTGCGATAAACACAAGGCAGGTAGTCGTCCACAGCGGCTGTCCCAGTCTTGTTCTTGAGTAAAGAAGGGTGGAACGTGTGAGCACACACACCGCGATGACCGTATCGATTGGCAATCCCAGCTTCACAATGTCGGTCCGCGCGAGCAGGTCGGCGACGGCGCGCGCGGCGACGAGTGTTCTGGTGCGCGAGCTGACACTGACCGTTGCCAGTGGATCGTGCAGCTGAATCGTAGCACAGTGGACCAGGGTATGAACGGCGAGCATTCTCTGCGACTGTACCGGAGGAAGCGTCGGGATGAATGCATCTATTTTGCGGTCCAAAGCAGTGAATTCCGGATCGTTCGGAGAAAGGGTACCTAGGAAAATAAAACGAGTCTTAAATGCGGGTCCGAAGAATGAACCGCCGGTTGAACTTGAAACGTACCGGAGCGGCAGCGCCCACCGAGTCTTGTCGCTTCTTCGTAATTATAAAGAACCCCAGCTTTCGCATACAACGCCGCAGTGGACGTTACCTCATCCGGAATGTCCCAGAGAAATTTAGCAACAGTCCCAGAACACTGCTGCGGCAGGAGGTGGGGGCGCTGCGTTCGGAAAATATCACCAAGCCGCTAAACCCGGATGGGTGTTGTCGGACTGACCTTAACATAATCCGCCGCGTCGAGCGGCCAAGGCGTGTCAATCGTCCATGCTGTCGACCCATACGCAAAGTTCGAGGCGAAGCGGTTGTGGGCGTGCAGCACACTCCAGAACGCACCGATTCTCTCTCCCTCCTCACGCATGTCTTTGAAAAAATCAGAAACTGGTCGAACACCAACCGAATCAAAGCCCCGAGCCGCGCGTATGCGATTCAGCCCGGCGCGGAGCGCGACAGAGACTGCTGCGCTGATGTGGAACTTCCCCTCGAGAAAGCGCGCGGTACGGAGAAAGTAGTACGCCAGGAGCACGGAGCTCTGGATACTGTGGAGAATCCGGCGTGGGTGTGTGCCGGCGAGGCTGCTGGAGGAACTGCGCAGGGCGAGGGCAAGAAATGCTGGCTCGTAGACCGTGATTCTCGGGTCTCCCGAGAGGTGGATTCCCCACAGGTGCATCACATTCAGCAAGACCGGGGGCGGGCGTTATCCGTCGATATTTGTTATCGCGTCGTGAAACGCCTGCGCGTCGAGGAAGAAGCCGCAACGAGGTGCGATGTTGACGAAGTTGTGGGCTCTGTGAAACTCAGTCATCGACACATGTGAAAGAAGAATAGAGCATACAAAGCCTGTAGAATGGTCGGTGGTAGTTCCTATACAACGTTAGTTTTCTTAGAGATAAAATTTAGACGATGATCCCGTACAGTGGGCATGGAATTAGCCGCAGCTTCATTCAAAAGATGCCGGGTGTTCGTTTCAGATCTTCGTTGTCTTAGGTGGGCGATATGTTCGATTGTCGGTGACGTTACTTACAAGGATAGGGCAGCAGCTCGTTCTTTGAAGGGCTTATCTGCGAAATTGCAACCGATTGCCGTCGGAACCCATGGGCCGGCCTCTCTAGCTCTTTTATCCGAGCCTGGAGGAGAGAAATCTGGTCTTAAGTAAGAAGTGAACCAATGATCAGTTGCGAGCACTGGAATCTAAGTATCTTGTTGTTTTCCACCTTCAAGCGTTTCGCTCTGAGACGGCCCATCCTCAGTGTATTGACAATCGTTGAATGCTGTGGGAAACCTTGAGCATTGAAAACATATAGGCTTCCCAGCGTCGCATTTCTGAAAGTTTCAATCAGTTTCAACTCCAGACGAAAGACGCCAAGTTCTGCCCACAACTTTACGGCGCCTCGTGATGGGATGATAAGATCTCCAGGCAGTCCATGAACTAAACGACTTACCGGCAATTTTGGCATGCCTTTCCCTTCTGCAAAGACGTCACGTCGTTGATGGGGAAAGATCCTTGATGATACATCTGTAAGCGGGAGAGGCAGACCCATATTATAAACTCGCTTTTAAAGATGGAAAAGTCACACGCAAGTCAGGTTAAGCGCCCCAGAGCCCGTGACAGCGCGAATGGACGCTGCGGATTGGCTGGGATTCGTCGGCCACAGTGCATGTGTGGGTATACTGGCGCCAAAGCGGAAGTTGTTTAGGAAGCAGGTACGTACACTTGTACTACTTACACCGGGGGCAGCCAACGATGCGTGTGAACACCGCATGCATTACACGCATGTGGTTTCCATATGGAAGAAAGGCCACAAAGCTACCTTTACCAGACTAAGGGTGCCTTTGTTGCATGCTTTGTTCTCTGGTGCAGGGGAACAAAGCATGCAACAAAGCCCCCCTTTGCTTGTTAAAGGCACCTTTGTGGGCTTTGTTCTGACTGCGAGCCACATGCATGTAACGCACTTGGTATTCGCATACCTCGCTGGTTGCCCCTGGTGTTAGTAGCTGTGGATGGACTGCAACCGAACGTCCGGGAGTCGTAATTGGAATTGATAGACTGTTGAATAACTCTGACTATCGACTCTCAGCAGGGAGCAGGCGGCGACTCGGAGTGAAGGACTTTCTAAAAAGCTGAGAAACGACTCTGGTGCCGTACATACTGAGCTATGTATCTTGCGAAATGCTCTGTGTTCTCGTGGCTAGAGCCCGAACCGGTTTCAAGTGACACAGAGGACGAAAGCCGTTTGCAGCCAGCGCTTGGGCGCTAGGCTGGCGCTAGGTCAGTGCAGGGCTGAGTAAAAGAGATCACCGATTTGTGATATCTGATGGTTGTGATTTCGGACTTCGGAGTCGGACTGATTAGTACTTCGGATTTTGGTTCAAAACAAGTTCAAAAACAAGGATTTTCTCAGAAACAAGCCAGAAGCGGCGTCTACTTCAACAACGTCTAGTATCCACGAAACAATTCCAAATAACTGGAGACAAAGGGACCTTTGGGGGAAGGGTCTCGTCTATATATCGGGGATGAACGTTGGGAATCATGGTCTGATGCCATTCGGGTCACGATCACCCTGAACGCCTTCGTACGCTCGACGGACAGCCTCAAGTTGCGCAGCTGGCAATATTATCAACGATTAGGTTTCGCCAGCGAAAGGAACGTGAACTTACCCATGAGGTGGCAGAATGGCGCGGAGAGTCCCATCGTCGCGATGATGGTGTTCACACAATCTTTCAATTCTTCCGCGGTGGTGCTTTTCCGATCTTCATGATGCTGGTGGTTAATCTCTGCAATAAGCGCAAGGGCGGTGGCAGTCCATAGCGGCTGTCCCAACCCTAATCGTCAGAGGCGAGAAGTGGAAGCTGGTTGAAAAGACCCACCGCAATAACCGGGTCAATTAAACCCAGTTTCGGAATGTCGGTCTGCACGATGATATCGACGACGGCGCGTGCCGCAATGAGGGTGTTGGTGCGGGACCCCACACATGTGTTTACCAAGGGGTCGTGTAACTGGATCGTGGCGCAATGGGCCAGCGTATGTACAACGAGCATTCTCTGCGACTGTATGGAAGGAAGGGTCGGCGTAAATGCATTTATTTTGCGGTCCAAAGCAGTGAATTTTGGATCATTCGGAGATAGGTTACCTGGGGAAAAAAAGAGTCTTAAATGCGAGGAATGAACCGTCGGTTGAAGCGTACCGGAGCGGCAATGCTCGCCGAGTCGTGTAGCTTCTTCGTAAAGGATTCCAGCTTTCGCATACAGCGCCGCACTGGATGTTGCGTCGTCCGGAACATCCCAGAGAAATTTGGCGACAGTCCCAGAACTCTGCTGGGGAAGAAGGTGGGGGCGCTGTACAAAACATTACCAATCCGCCGTCCCCTGATGGGTGAGTGCAGTTACCTCGACATAATCCGCAATGTCCAGCGGCCATGGTGTATCAATCGTCAATGCCGTCGGAACATACCCATATGAGGAGTTTGAAGCGAAGCGGTTGTGGACCTGCAGCACACTCCAGAACGCACCAATCCGTTCACCCTCCTCGCGCATATCTTTGGTCGGGGCGACCATATCCGAGACAACTCGAACATCAGCCGAGTCGGAGTCGGAGCCGTGAGGTGCGCGGATCCGGTGCAGGCCCGTGCTGAGGGCGACAGACACCGCAGCGGTGATGTGGAATTTCGCCTCTAGAAAGCGCGAATGGCGGAGAAAATAATAAGCCAGAAGAACGGATGCCTGGATGCTGTGAAGGATTCTTCGCGGATGGGTACCAGAGAGACTGCCCGCAGTACTGCGCAGAGCATGTGCGAGAAATGCTGGCTAAGAAATTGGAATCGAGTCAGGATTGAAGTTCCAAGTAGGGGCTATGAAAGGAGGCAAACCTCTAGACGGCGCCGCGAAGCGGGAGAAAGATAAAACGGCAAGTCAGACAAGGAATCGATGCGACGATGATAAAGACGCACCGTAGCCCATAATTCTCGGATCTTCTGAGAGGTGAATGCCCCACAAATACATCACATTTAGTAGGACCGGGGGCAGGTCCGGTCCGTCGATGGCTGTTATCGCGTCGTGAAACGCCTGTGGGTCGAGGAAGAAGCCGCAACGAGGTGCGATGTGGATGAAGTTGTGGGCTCTGGATGAGTGAAAGTCAGTGGTTGACGTATCTCAAAGACAGACATAGTATACAACGCCTGTAGAACGATGAATGGAAGTTCCTACGGATGGGGTTATACCGCAGTTTAACTTTAAATAATATGACTGGCCACGCACGGTGGGCGTCGAGTTGGCGGTATTCAGAGCGGTGCCCGATGCGTGTAGCAGATCTTTGTTACCCAGCGTTGTGAACGATGCAGAACAGCCCGGCGAGATCACTTACGAAAATAGGGCCCCAGGGCTAGAGTGTTTGATGAGGTTATCTGAGAAGTTGAAGTCGATTGCTGCCGGAAGCCTGGCCTCTCTAGCTCCTCTATACGAGCCCGGAGGAGAGAAATCTGTTCTAAAGTGAGAATTGAACCAATGATCAGTCGTGCAGTACTTATAGTGAGTCTCTTCACCTTCAAGCGTTTCGCTCAGCGAGGGCCCATCCTCGGTGTATTCACAGTCGCTAAAAGCGGTGGGATACCTTGAGCACTGAAAGCATATGGGCTTCACGGCATCGCATTTCTGAAAGTTCAATGGGTCAATTGCCGGTGACCGGCGTTGGGTTCCACCCACAACTTTACGGCGCCTTATGATGGGGACGATAAGATCGGGGCACAGTATAGTACTGAAAGTAAATCATTTACCGACAATTTTGGCATGCCTTCCCTTTCTGCAAAGGCGTCAAATCATTGATTGGGAAAGATCCCTGGTGATGCATCTGTAATAAGCGGGGAGATGGAGCGGGCGGGGTTTTGGCAGCCCTCATCTTTAAAGCTGGAGAAGTCACACGTAAGTAAGTCAAGTTAAGCGCCTTGAGTCTACGACAGCGTGAGAGAGCTGAAAGAATGCACGCTAGAGATTGGCCGGGATTCGTCGGCCACAGTGCATGTATAGGTAAATTGGCGCCTATTGGCGCCAAACCGGAAGCAGTTGCCTAGGAAGGAGCTACTTCTATGTGGTTGGGTCGCAAGCAGACGTCTGGGAGTTGTAATTGGGTGGATAGCCCGAATTTATTGAGTATCAACTCGCATCGGGGAGTGAAGAGAATTTGCAAAATTTAAGGAGACTCCGAGAAACGACAACGGCTTGGTGTACATGTTAATATTAAACTATGTATCCTACCAAACGCAGCGCGGAGCCCAGTTATTGTGCACGCTGAAGCCTAGAATGGTTCAGAACCGAGTAAGTACGGCAGTCGTTTGCAGTCAAACGCGCTGGTTCAGCCTGAGCGTAAAGCTGAACCCATGCATTTGATTCGCGATATCTGATGGTTGCTTTCGGACCTCGGACTTCGGACTTCGGACTTCGGACTTTCGAGCCATGGAATGATTGTATATGTACTACTGTAGTATTTCGGCCAAGTGTTAGGCGGCAGTGGAGGCGTTTGCGACGATTCTGGGGGAACAAGAAGCTCTAGGAATCTCTCGGGGATCCCTCAGTGCTATGGATATTCTGCAGGGGGCCGTCAGTATATGGATCAGCGGCCGCCCCACCCCCCTCCGTGGCCCAAATGCACCTCGTAGCGGTGCAATCGCTGGATTCGTGACAAAAAATGAAAACTCACGTATACCGAAGGATCGTAGAGGTGGAACTTGTGTATCATGCGAAACCGTCAAGAGGTCACGCGAAATGAAGACTTGCCGTGGGGTTGGTGATTAATTGTCCCTCTCCAAACCGCTCTGACCCCACGCCGCTCGATTTGGTGCTCCACCGTCGTGTATTGCGACGAGATATGTCAGCGCAAACATTGGTGAGGCAAGGGTCCTGAAATCCGATTCCTCTGCACTAAATTTGGTACCGCGTCGCGCTAGGCCGATTCACAAAAAATCATGTACTGGGGTTTTTCATTCAAATCGACAGGGGGGGTGACGCGTGCCCCTTTTTTCAAGTTCAACATTTCGATACCAGCAAAATTTGGTGTGACACCCCCCAAAATTTCGACAAATCCCACGGAAATTTTCGCTTTTTTTGCGTCTTTCAGGCGATTTTGGACGCGCTGTGACCAGCGGCAGGTTCGACAAGGACCGCCGTGACCCGTGACCGCAACCGAAGTTCGACATCGACAGAGGGGTACGTGACCCGTGACTGTCGATTTGAACGAACAACCCCAGTATCCCATACAGCGACGATCACGTCCTTGCCATGCACCTCTGCAAAAGTCTGTTGGACCACAAATACATCCGGATGAAACTTATCTTTTACGGCATGAGATCTACTTATTGGAGCGTTGCACCACTCTAATCCACCGTACCAACCGTCCTCCTGGTTTTTGTTCGCATGGTACCACTTGCCAATTCCGCGCGGCGCCGGATCTCCTTCACCAACATTGTAACTGCGCCACTTGGAGTTTTCGATGAAGGCACGAGGGACTCGTATGTGAGCCAGCGCGAGCAGATGCGCGGCACTTGCAACATGCCCGGGGCTGAGCTCGTAATGCTGCTGGGTCTCAGAATTTTTTTTTAAATGTACAGCGACTCAATTGCTCATTGAGAAACGAAACTACTTCCAGTAAACTCCACGCGGTGAGTTAATTATCTTGTCTTTCCGCGCGCCTGGAGCTTGATGTCCACAAACTAGATGCGTGTTACCTATCCGCTGTGAAATTATGAACAGTGAGCACCCTCCGATCTGGGAGTTGGTTGATTACAGTAACGATGCTGTCGAATCCTGCTTGCGGGATGCTACCGAAAGTGTCGCCGTCGACGTGCAATTGCTTCCCTCGGGCTAATTTGTTGTGCTTCCAAAAAGTACCTTCATCCCGGGAAAGCATACGGCTGTTTACGCAAGCGGATATTCTTTCTTGACAAGACCAGCCTCGATTGGAGGACCCGGACCAATCCACAGCGACGCCAAGGCAATGGATGCAAAGAATGGATGTGCTTTCAAGGCAGCAGGATCATTTGGGCTTCCTCGAGGACCTGCACCTAACCGTTTCAAAGGGTCGTGGACCTTGAAAAATCAAACGTTAGCCCTCGCGAGAAACATGGGTCAGCTGTACTAACCAGTAAATTTTCCACCAAATTCCCGGCATGTTCGTCAAAGCCAGTGGGAATTCATACTCTACTTTCTTGATCTTCTGCCATGTGAGGTAATCCGAACGGTCATTGAAAGCAAAACGTCCTGAAATCATCTGATAGATAATGCAGCCGAAAGCCCAGTAATCCGAGCTACACCGGACGTTAACGAGCAGAGTTATGCGGCAAATGATGCTGACCTTTTGGTAGTTTCCGTGAGCTCCAACAACTCCGGAGCCTGATACTGTGCAGTACCCACGAACGTTGTCGCGCGTTGAGCTGTTGTCGATGAATAAGTACTTACGACAGACTGGTGGCTAACAATCGTCCTTACCGCCGTTCTCTAGCACCATTGCAGTTCCAAAGTCGGTGATCTTTATCCGAAAAGCGTCGTCTAACAAAAGATTTTCGGGCTTCAGATCACTGTACGCGTTTAGTAGAGCCAACTGATCGTAGGAAGTTCAACTGACCGATGAATAACATCTTTGGAATGCATATATTCCATGGCATCGGCAATTTGTGCCCCATAATAGTGCACACATCTTGTGGACAGCGATCCCAGCCGAGACAGTACCGAATGGATGTCTCCGTTTATTGTGAGGTCGATGATGAAATCTGAAGAAAGTTGGAAGCTGGGTAGGAAGGATTAACTAGAACATACAAAGGCTCCCTTCGTCGTGGAACGCACGGTACAGGCATACGATTCCGGGATGGCCACATAGTCGTATGAGAGCTTCGCGTTCAACAGCGGCCGTCTCGACTTTCTTCGCGCGAAACAAGTGGATTTTCGTGATGATTTTAACTGCATATTGCTTTCCATCTGTGCGCGAGGTTGCCAGCTTCACCTTGAACAACATGTCAGTATGAAGACACCGAGCGTACTCAACCAGCGCATTCACAGTGGAGTAGGAGCTCTCGCCGAGGGTGCGACCAAATTGGAAGTCTTGGAGCGGGCGGTAGGTCCTTGCCGAGCTAGAGTTGCGGACGAGACGTACCAGAAATGCACTGGTTGGGAAGAACTCGAACGGCGGTAGACGACATGACTCCCGGACAGGGATCGTAGAAGGAGAGAGCAAAGTGATAGCTGTCACCATCCAAAATCTCCGGCAACGCTGCAACAGCAATTATTTGACAGCAATGCAATTAAAGATCATCTCAAGATCCTTGTTTATTAACAGTTTTGGGGTAGACATCAACATCAATGGAAAAGCTGTTTCGAACATACCGGATCTCGATTCTTGCTCCAAATCGATTCGATCTTCTCAGGATCTTCTCCCGTTGCCAAGTGCTTGCCCAGTGCCCACGTCCCACTCCAGTTCCATTTTCTTTCTGAAATCCACACAAATTTTCGTATGAAACTTCTGCCGTTATGCCAATTGCTAGAGCTCATCCGCGCATTTTCATCGCCAACTGAACCTCAGCTCAGTTTCGGAGTACCCGGCCCGCTCAGGCCCGCATTACCCGCCTTGCCGCGTTTCCATTTTAGGCCAACGCCTCGACGCAGCCTCTTCCCAACACGACTGGCGAGCAATCCACAAAATATCATATCATACAAAATCTCGTCCGTAACTAAACGTATCGTAGCGTCAGCGAAGCGAACACAACTAAACTAAAGGCCATGGTCGTAAATAGTAACTAATTATCTTCCCTCCCTGCTCCTCCCCCTCAACGAGGCGAAGAGAGAGGCGAGGTGAAGCGAGGCGGACAGGGAAGCGAGGCTAGGACAGGCAGCAAGCGCACTCAGACGTCCCCCGTCTTCTCGTCCACATGCACGTCGCCGCGGATATCCCGATCGAGCTCCGTCTCGCGCGCAGCGATATTCGCCGTGCGCGCCTCTTGCGTCGTGCTCCCGAAGATGATGTCCATGTCCTCGAGGGAGCGGCCTTTGGTTTCGGGGATGATGCTGGGAGAGGGGTATGAGTATTGGAGTCTCGCGGATGAAGGGAAAGAAGCGAAGAGGGGCGGCAAGGAGGCGAGAGATGGGAAAGGGACGAAGAAGACGGGAGAGGATGGGAGGTGAAGAAAGGGAGCAGAGAGGGGTGTGCGGACGACGGGGTGTGCCGAGCGGATCGCGAAGAGATGGAAGATGGAGAGAGGGGGGAGGGATGGGAAGCGGATAAGTCTAAGTAGACGGAGACAAGGGATGGAAGGGCGAGGTAGGAGAGGTATCGCCGGACAGATGAAGGATGGGAAGGGTGAAAGCGAAAAAGTGGAAGATGGACGGAACGGGAGATGGTGTAGGTAGTGGAGAGCCAAGTAGGAGGCGGCAAAGTGAAAAACTCACAGCGAGAACGTCGCCATCGCGCCGATATTGACCGTCGCAAACATCAGGAAGATCTTGTACCCCAGCGTCGTGACCATGCTCGGCGTCACCTTAGCCTGCACGAAGTCTATGTCCAGTCAGCATCATCCTTCAGTCTTATCGAGAAGACATGAGACGCACTCCACAACCACTGGCTCCCGCTCGCGACGGCGAGCCCGTAGTGCCGCGTCCGCGTCGGGAAGATGTCCGCACAGTACACCCACGGGAGGGGGCCCCAGCCTACACGCGCCACCATCCATAATCAGCATTGCAAGAACTTTCAATTGAAGGAACGCGTTTTGGACGCTGCGCACCCATAGAGTAGAAGCACACGTAAAGGTAGAGCATGGCGGCCATGGCCTTGGAGGCGGGCGGGGGGTCGGGATTCACGACGCTGTTCGTCGCGGGCGGGGGGAACTCCTTGAGCAGCGCGCCGATGATGAAGAAGAAGCCGCCCATGCCGACGGCGGAGATGAAGAGCGAGAGCTTGCGCCCGAGGGACTCGACGAAGAAGAGGACGAAGATGGAGGTGGCTACGACCTGGGGAGGGGCGAGGTTAGTGAAAGTCGTGAGACGGTGGAAAGAGCGAGAGCGGGGTGAAAGGGAAGAGCGGGAGCGAGGAGAAAGGAGAAAGGGAAGAGCGGGAGAGACCGCGAGAAGAGGGGAACGAGGACGGCGAGAAAGCTAAGATGCGCGAGGCACGGTGCGAAGCCGAGCGCTCGACACTGAGCCCATCCGCGGGGTAGCGCTGCACACCACAGCACCCCACACTCGCTCTCCCCTCCCCACCACCGCAGCACCGCAGATACAGAAACGGCGCGACTCGAATCGGAACACCGATCACGGGCATCAAGCAACGCCGACGCCCAAAGTCGCGTACATATAAAGCACCACCGCCTCTCCTCCGCCTTCGCAGCCACCCACACGAGTCCGACGGCCGCGACAACAGGGCGCGGTGCGACGCCGTTTTCTCCAGACACCCCGCCCCACAGCGCCGACGTCGCCTCCCTCACTGACCCCACACCCACACCCGCGCCGCCCTGCAGCGTCACGCCCATCGTGCCACGCCCGCGCGCCATTCCTATATTCACAGCGCCGCAGGCCCCCTCCCCCGCTCCCCCTCCCCCTCCCGCCGCTCTTCCCCCCAAAAAACCAGGTACGAAAAACCCACCTTAACAACCCCATATATCCCGCTCGCCAACAGGCTGTTCTTCGGGCCCTTGTACCCGATGCTGGTGAAGATCTGCGGCGCGTAGTACCCGACGGAGTTCTGCCCGCCCCATTGCTGGAGGAAGAAGATGAAGAAGGCGATGAGGAAGCTGGGGAGGGCGTCAGTAAACGGCAGAGAGGGTGGAGGGGGGAGGGGGGGGGGAGGGGAGGAGGGGAGGAGATACAGACGAAAGGGGAGTGGGGTAGGGCAAGGAAAGAAGCGACGGGAGAACGAGATGGGAGGAGCGGAGAGCGGGGGAGGAGACGTTGGTGGAATGAGATGGACGTGAGGGGAGGGGAGGAGCGGAGAGGGAAGGAGAGGCTCGAGGGGAAGAGAGGGCAAAGCGAAGGAGGGAGCGGAGAGGAGAAGGCCCGTGCAGGGGAGGAGGGGAGGAGAGAGCGAAGGTGGACGCGGGGAGGACGAGACGGGAGGAGCGGAGGGTAGGAAGGAAGGGGAGGGAGGATGGGAGAGAAGAAAGGGAGGAGTGTATATGAGGTAAGGCGTAGGGAGAAGCAAGAAGAGGACACCAAGCGAGCGAAGGAGGCATGCGACCCGTCGACTGCGATATGCGGTCCACCGTGACACCCCCTCCCCTTCAAAACCCCGCGCAAAGAAAACGCCAAACACGCACCGCACGAAATTGCCCTTCCCAAAGAACGCCTCCTTCCACCCCAGGCCCGCGCGCGCCGCGCGCTCCTCCGCGATCGCACTTTCGATCTCCGCGAGCTCGTGGATGACCGCGTCGTGCGTGGGGGGCAGGCGGCGCAGGTACGCGAGGTTGGCGAGGGCGTCCTCGGAGCGCGCGCGCGAGGCGAGGTAGCGGGGGGATTCCTGGGGGGAGGGTGGGTGAGTAAGAGTAAGAGTAAGAGTAAGAGTAAGAGTAAGAGTAAGAGTAAGAGTAAGAGAGGGAGGAGGGGAGAACGCGACGGGGGGCAAGGGGGGGTGGGAGGCCGGACGCGAGGGCGAGGGGAGGTGGGGTACACCCGCATGGCGCGGCGGCGGGTGCCCGGCGGCGTTCCACCAACGCGCGTGCGTGAAGCCAAGCCCGTCAAGCAGTCGGAGGCGAGACGCCGCGTCGCGGGGAAGAGGGCCATGCGCAGGACGAAAAAGGCGAGTGGAGACCGCCCAGACACCCCCACGCCCATGCCCGGGCTAGGGGCCTTCGATGGGTGGTGGGCATATGACTCCTCTCCCATGCGCGCACAGACACGACCACGGGGCGTCAATTCCCCGGGCACGACGCGCCACGGCGCCGGGCTGTAGATGCTAATGCTGCTGCGTGCAACCCATCGAACAAGCAAGATCCGGGACCCGTTAGCGCTAGCGCCTGATGCGTCCGCGCCCTAACGCCACTAGGGAGATCCGGGACAGCGCGCCCACCGACGTCGCCGCCAGCGCGAACTCGACTCGTCGACGCCGCGCCCCCGCTCCCCACGAATACTCCCGCCCACTACCCCCAAAAAACACACAACCCCGCCAAAAAAAAGATAAGAAAATAGAAACGCACCTTGACAGTGAAGAGGCCGATCAACATCAAGCCCGCAGGGACGAGCTGGAAGCCGAAGGGGATCTGCCAGACCTTGGGGGAGTTGGCGAGGGTGGGGTTGAGGCCGATTCCGTCTGTGTGAGGCGAGCGTAGGTCAGCATATGAACGGCAAGAGAGAGATGGAAGAAGCAAGCAATTGCAAAGGAAGGGCAAGGACACCCACAATTAATGAAATACGAAATCATCACGCCCACCGCGACTGTAATCTGGAACAGCCCCGTAATCCGCCCTCTCACCTCTTTCGGGCTACATTCGCTCACAAACGCCGGCGCCACCGCGCTGATCGCACCAATCCCAATTCCGCTCACCACGCGCCCGGCATAGATCAGCGCGAGCCCATTACTCGGGCTCTTCGCGACGGTGGTCAATATGGCGCCGAGGGAGAAGACAAGGGAGAAGGCGACGAGCGTGGGCTTGCGGCCGATAATGGCGCTGATGGGCGCGGAGCCGAGGGCGCCGAAGAAGGCGCCGGCTTGGAGGACGGAGACGACGTTGGAGGAGATGGCGTTGGTCTTGGGGACGTTGGGTTTGCCGTCGGGGTTTAACAGACCGAAGTGCGCCTGGAAGTAGTGCTGCGAGACCACCCCGCCGGCAATGCCCGTGTCGTATCCGAAGAGGACGATGCCCTGCGCGGTGTGAGCGTTTGCTTTTTACTTTGAAGGAGCAAGAGGGCCCACCCAGTAGACCACAAACGCGAGCCAGTAGACGCGGATGTTCTGCCACCGCCCCGGCGCAGCTGAGCCAAAGTCTTTGTCTGACATGTCTTCTCTTTTCTGGCGACTCTCCGTGAAGGATAGAGTAAGACAAGAGTGGGGCAAGCACGGAAAAAACGAGCAGCGTGACCCGGCTTTATATCGCCTCTCCCGTCAAATAAAATTCAGGAACGGAGCATCACCACAGCGGGGTATTGAAACGGTGCGGGCGGCCCGCGGGCCGCCGGTGCGGGGTGGTGCGAGTGGTGCGGGGACAGGCACGGCGCGGGGACGGTGTTTGTAATGGTGTGGGGTTAGTGGGAATCCTTAGCTACATACAAAATTGAAGATAAAAGATGGCGCGGCGCCCACAGCCAGGAACGACTCGGGCGACCGGCGACTCGACGCGCGCCCATCCACGGCTGACAATGCCCGTCCTGCCCCACCGCCGCCGCTCCCCGCTCTTTTCAATAGGTGCGCTTGTTCGATACCCACGCAGGCCTCACTTACGCCGGCGGTGAATGGCTGCCAGGTAAGCAATCTATTGAGTGCGGCATGTAATCGTTTCATCTTCAAGCTCAATTCAATCAATGGCAGGATGATTGGATTAGATTGCATCCGAGGCGACACTTCATTTTCCCTGGATCCGTTCCATTCCCATCTCACACTCTTACATCCCCTGCGCCCGGTGGCGACGAAAAAACGTTACCTGCTTACCTCAAGTTCATTCTTGTTGTCGCACTTGATTGACCTGACTTCTATCACTTCACTGCTGGGATGAAATGAGAACAAGCAACTACAACACTGATGTGGCCCCGGGCTTGATGCGCGGGGCCGGGGCCGCTCGCCGCTCAGCTGACCGTTCCTCCCCGATCCCATCACGCGGCGATCGCGATCCAAGTCCCCGCGCCGCTTCCCCGTGGGGTAATGCAATTGGAATTTGCCGGAGCGGTTGCTCGCGTGCGCTTGGGAGTCGCTTGGGAGTCGCTTGGTATAAAAGGGTAACGGAATCCGCAGGCGCGGACGTCTCACTCGATCCAATTTAACGTAACCCCAATTCCGAGTAGGTCCGGAACCGTTTGTTTGACTTGGTCGAAGATCATCTCCACCCTGGACCCACACAAGGGTAGGCTCTCGTAGACAGACGCTTCAACGTTCTGAAACTCGTACCTCGTTTATTGAAGTAGGGTCCAGTTAAATCCCGGTGTCTTTCTTGAGCGTAACAGTCAACCCCAATTTATTCGGATTCTTTTCGAAACGCGCAGCCATCTCTCTTTCATTCCGGATCCACACTCACTCAAACTGGTGATGTGGCCTCTCAGAGTTGCGACTAGACTCGCTACTCTGCAGTGGCTGCCTCCTAAATATTCGTCATATCCTCCTGAACTCTCACTTGCGATTAGCTTTCTAAGTATTTAGTGTTCTGGGATTATTCCAATTGAGATTTCGCATATCAGAAGCGCAACTCGTCTAGTCCAAGCACCCTCAATGCCGTTCATTGTTCATTCAACAATCTTTCTTCAATCATGTAAACTTCAGTGTTGGCATTAAGGCTTAGCCCTTAACTTAAGTTAAGGGTTAAATTGGTCTTAATATTAACCCTTCACTTCAATCTTCATCAATCCTAGGCCTTAATTAAGGGTTAATGATGGCAGTTATATAGTATTTCTAGAAATATTTCTTCCATTCCATCCATACCGCACACCATCTTTTTTTTTTTTTTTTTTGATCATCGTTTTATTTCGCTTGTGCCAAAGGCATATGGTAGAAATAATGCTATCTAAGGTCTCGCGCGATGTGTATGGTATGTAGCTAGATCGTTCGACTCGGAACTTTGCAGTCATGACGAGATGACTGCGAAGCAGGTGATTCCGCGGGTATAGTAAGTAAGTTGTGTAAGGGGTAAGTTCTATGGTATAAATAATGGAGCTGTCTACTTGTCCTTGGGGCGTTCGAGGGGCTGGAAGTCGCCAAATACGGAGTGGAATCATCCAGAGCATTGGATAAAGAGAAACAGGTCGGGGAGGAGATCAGGGTCAGTGAGCAGGGACTTGGGGTGTGCCGCTAAACGGTTGGTAGCTCGCAACTGTTGTCGAGCTGCATCATGTGCGGGGCAGAAGTGGAGATAGTGTTCCACTGTTTCTTCATGCAAGCTACAGCAGGGGCAATCAGGGGACGGGGATTTTTCAGACGGTGGAGGTGCTTGGCTAGCAGTGCGTGTTGTGAACGGAGCTGGAAGAGTAAGGATGCGTGCTTCCAGGGGAGAGTGGAAGTGAGTTTGCGGAACTTTGATGACGGCATGCTGTCATCGATGGCTTTGATCCGTGCATAGCGATTAGATCACTTCCAGTTCTTCTCCGCTGCCGACTTCAGGAGTCGAGCGTGGGTCAGCGCAAGCGCGCTCTTGCTGTAGGGCAACTTCTTCAGGACCTTGGGGGTCCCGCCGAAGCTCCCCGACTGCACTGCATGCTTGGCTGCTACATCCGCCGCCTCGTTGCCTGGGATATCAACGTGCCCTGGGGTCCAGTCGGTGCGTAAACACATATTGAGGTGTTTCTGCCGTGTCGCGGTGAGACGCCGATGGAAGATGTCCTATATGTAGCGTCCCACACCTGGTTTGGGGCTCATTGTTGCCGTGATCGCCGCAACCGCACACCATCTCATTGTTGGTGGACAGCTTGCTTGGTGACTCAAGCGGGGACCACTCTGTATAATTTTTTTCTTTGTTCCCAGTTCTGGTCTCGTACTTGTATTATCCTTTTGGTTAGATGGCACTCGTACTTAGTATAACATATTGTCCTCGAGTTGTCTCTCCTCAGACACTCATGCCTGCTCAAAAAGGTGGCCTCTGGAAGTATTAACACCAGGGTGGGAAGCAGAATACTTCCCACTTCAAGGCCTACTGCTTCTAGCTGTTCCACGATATGCAGATGCCCTCGATAATGATGATGAAAATTTGGCGGCCGATCCGGAAGCACGTCCAAGGCAATTAATTTGTTGTTAAATTGAAGGCAGCTTGGTAGAAGGTTCTTCTCCAATGGGCTTTGGATGCTCAGGACATGGATGGGAAGAGCGGAAATGAAGAAGAGGCCACAGTAGCTGGGGGCGGTGAAAATTGGCTTCTTCTACCATTGTCAAAGCTGTTCGGTGAAGATGCTCCACGTCCTGCCAATCATCGGACACACCACCCAACCTTTAATTGCAAACAGTTGCTCATGGAGCTTCTAGCCGCTGAGCACTCTAGTGAGGAGCCAGATGATGGAGAATTATCGGGATCAGGGGATGATTACAAGGAGCAGTAGCTGAACCTTGCTGTATTTTCACTCTTGCCAAAAAAAAATTGGACCCTTAACTTTGCCCTTAATTTGGCCCCTTAATTACAGCTCTTTGCGGTACAACAGGCGCGGTCCGTTTTTTTTCTTTTTCTTTCTGTTTTGGAAAGTTTTCATGAGAACAGCTGGCGTGAGCTCAATTCTCAACCGTTTGCCCTCAAAATAGGCTCATTCGATTCGCATTGAAAATCCACAGGCAATGAGATGCCGGTATTTTTGATCCTGTTACGTAATATAATTTCTCCTGGAAAAAATTGGTTTAGAGTAGGACACCTGTAGCACTCGGAATACTGCCCCGAATGGCCTAGTTTTTGGATATGTTATATGTGTGATGCGGCCCTAGACAATGGCGTGTTTGTTTATATTACATGCTGAGTGATTGTGATCTAGTGCACACTTTAGTGAAGTCGATATCCAGACACTACCATAAGTAGAGCTGTCCATCGGATTTTGAGTACATTTAAGCTCCATAAACACCCACATTGTCTAGGGCCGCATCACACATATAACATATCCAAAAGCTAGGCCAATCGGGGCAGTATTCCGAGTGCTACAGGTGTCCTACTCTAAACCAATTTTTTCCAGGAGAAATTATATTACATAACAGGATCAAAAAAATACCGGCATCCCATTGCCTGTGGATTTTCAATGCGAATCGAATGAGCCTATTTTGAGGGCAAACAGTTGAGAATTGAGCTCACGCCAGCTGTTCTCATGAAAACTTTCCAAAACAGAAAGAAAAGAAAAAAAACGGACTGTGCCTGTTGTACCGCAAAGAGCTGTAACTAAGCTCCTAAGCTCAAGGCCTTAAGATGAAAATTTACCCTTATTAACCCCTTAATTGCCAACACTGGTAAACTTCAGTTCAAATTCTCGAGATTAGTTGCTCATTGTATCGCCAGTGATCATCCAGCTGCACCGATTTCCCCTGTTTTATCGTCAACTCGTTATCCAAACTACTATCCTACCACAATGCCCATGCTTACCTAGATTCTAACTCTCATCACGTCTTGCAATCTTTGATGACCAATTTCGAAAAATGTTCAAGGGAGAAATTATTGTATTTGACACGCAAGAACTAGGAACAGGGACCCAACACAAGAACAGCGAGCTCTCCAAGGAAAACCGAAATATAGGGAACGAACCACTGCCCGTGAATCTATTCACTGGCACCGATAGCTGTTGCATATATTATCTAGATTCAAGTGTCATCAGCCCGGGTGACGTCTGCAGTGAACAAATGCGCACCGAGATGTGCGTTGTTTTTTGTTCACTGGGGCGAGTGCATCTTCGAAGGACCGTGTACGTCGAATGCTAGCGCAGTGTGTATGCAAAACGTTCCCCAGGTCGAAATTAGACTCACCGTCTAACGCCACACTAGAAACATCTGTTTGCTCTTGAACTTCCGGGACGAACAGAGGCGAGGACGCTCGTGGAGCGGGCAGTGCCCGGAGTTCGGCCGGGTGAGTGATCGCCTTCCATTCAAAAAAGGCCGGTGCGTAATTTGTATCTATGCCGAAGCCGTCGCGATCGAACCGTACACCGGTGAGCTCCCCAGAAACATTCATCTGCTCTCGAATCTCCGGGACGAAGAGAGGTGAGGCCGCAGGGGAATTGGGTAGTGTGGGAAGTTTGGCTGGGGTGGCGAACGTGTTCCAATCGTGGTGGCTAATGCTGAATACGTTGTTGGTTGGAAACTCCGAGCCTTCAAACGGGGCTTGCATAAACGCTGGCGCGTAATTTGCCATGCTGTCGCAATCGAAGAGCAGTCCGGTGAAGGCCGGCGTGGTTTCCGGACATTCCTGGCCAGGGAAAGCACTGTAATCGGGCACGAAATCGAAAGGGTGGAGACGTAAGTCGACTCCGAGACCAGGTGGAGGTGGGTTGTCGATGCGGCCATTCAACTGGGTAGTATCGAAACAGAGGTCGTAGGGGCTGGCCGTATTGGTTGAGGGCACGAATGGACGTGGTAGAAAGATGGAAGACCCCGCAGAGGGGAAGGAAGTTCCGTTCTCGTGCGCGTTCGAACCTATAATGATGGAAGTTAAAGAAGATTCGCGGCGAGGATAAAATACTCGTTGTACCGTCATGAGCTGTAGCAACGGCTATGGGAACCATTTAGTACTGTCTTTAGTCGCCCTCGGAGCTGGCATACGTACCGCACTCGTTGTGAATCATTTCGTCCCAAACGTCGTTCGCGCATATTTGGGTTACTTCTGCATCTTCATTATCGTTTGAGTCGTTGTACTCTTCCACTGTCATACATATGCCGAAGATAGGTGAACATAATTTGCTGAACTTACGACGTGAAACTGGAACGTCACGTTCGCTCGACAATTTGAAAAGAGGAAAGCCCAAGGATTGCGCAACATCCTGAGTATCGGGATCAAACCCTTTGGCTAGGTGGAATTGGCGTATACCGTCGTAGACACTGCTATCCCACCACATTCCATCGATTTTCTTCCCCACCTCGATGGCGGGGAGTCCTCGGGCGTGTGCCTCGCCTGAACTCAGACGTTTGACTCCCGTCGGGTCCAATGACCAGTAAGCCAGCCAATCACAAGCCCCTCCAGGGGTGGCTAGCCGGAGATTCCCAAGAGGGCATAGAAAGAGATAACTGAGTGGTGTGGTATCCCTAGGTTGGGTAATTTTCACCCAGTACCTGACATAGCCCACCATGACTGTTGCAACTGAGTATGCGGGATGAAAAAGTCGCCATGATCCTCAAACACACCGTAATCCTCATAGTTTGATGCCATCCTGAGCCGATTGAATATATGACCAGCCTGTGCGAGCCAATAGGGGAGTTCACAGTAGGGCCTATTTTCCTGTTTGTGAATAAATATATTCAGGTGATGGGATGATTATTTTCACAAAAAAAAGATATTCCACAAACAAGATTAAATCTCGTTTGTGGAATAAACATTTGTTTGTGGAATATATGTGTGCTGAGTAATAGAAATATATACTGTGACACAAATGGGGTGATCACGGATTTATTCCACAAATGAAGCTTTTATTCATGAATATATTTATTCACAAACAGGAAAAGAGGCCCTACTGTGAACTTCCCTAATATAGGTCCATGTTTTCGGAATGTATGATGCACTTTATATCCTTGGCCTCGGAAGAATCTACACTGCCAGTTACGGGGCAGGATTTCAGTACAAGCCATTGACAGGGAACGGGTTACCCACCATGTCCAACCATGCTCCATGATCGGATAGCGTTTCATTCGAATGTTTCCCTGAGAATACCAGCCTGAGAGTAACTCCTGCCAAGGGGATCCGGTAAGTTGCCGTTGGGAATATACGCAATCTCGGAAAGACTGTCCAAGTTGGTTCCTGAGGTGTGGTGGTAGATGGCTGCGGGTGTTACTGAGGCATGTGTAGGAATTGAGAATGTTGCATATTTCGTGAAATCTGATGAGCAAACTCCATGATAGTTGTAGGGCAACAGTGAAGCAATCATTTGGCAGTCCTCCGCAGGTTCAAGAAGAGAAAGCCCGCTCAAAAATGTCCCTGAGTTGGATAGCTCTACACCCATGTCGATGGGAAGAGCGACGACAAGATCGTCAGTAAGGGCGAGGTCAATGCAGAGACGACCATTCAAGGGCCGTATCCACAGTGTACAGTACTGTACGTACTTGTAGGTAGGCGACGGTCACGGTCACGATGAGCCCCGTCGCGTCGCCGACGTCTGGGCGGGTCACGGTCACGACCAGTCCCATCGCCAAAAAACCGGCGTGACAGCTGCAAAATAGGTGAAAAATTTCCAAAATTTTCTCCAGTGGTCGCCAAATTTGGCGACGGTCACGGTCACCCCGACGCTCGTCGCGTCGCCGGCATCAATTGGGCCCTGTCGCGGTCGACATCCCGTCGCCTCCCTACAAGTATGTACAGTAATAAGACCACTGCAGAGGAATGAGATAGATGGGTATCTTTGACTAAGCCGTCTCACCAGCTCTGTTCTAGTAACATCTTGCACATAGTATCGTGTATCCTACGAATGGAGTCCGATTCAGGCGGGATCTAAATTTTGACGGCGAGGACTACCTCAAATTCTTCGTGCTGTAGGCGATGAATAGCAGAGTAAATGTGAGAATTACGAGGTCATACCATGCTTGTTAAGAAATACACCAGTGACAAATGGGAGGCACACAGCCTCTCCTCTCGGATGCGTATCACAGGTATAAGCTCTAATTAATTATCACAATGATTGGGGCATAATTTGGATGGCGATGCCCACCGTCATGATAGACTGCAGCGTGTAGCCCTGCGGCGCTCACTGTGCCAAATAGTTGAATAAGATTGGGGTGTCTGTAGCTCCATTGTGAAAGATTTGGCTGCAAGCTACAAAGTTAACTCACCGAAGGTACCGGTCTGCATATTGTGATATCTCTTGCTGCCATTCCTTCGAGGGCCAATCAGGCCAGTAAGGAAAGGGACAGCCACTAATATACCTCTTTGATGGTCTGGCCTTGGTATACGGCAGGTATTAGACACAGACTTGAGTTGTATCTTGTGACGCAGATCAAGGTGCCAAGCACTGCATTCAGGCCCCTGATCAGCAGAGGCTGCCGAGCTTTGCCGCCATCTGCCACGCTGTGCCTACCTTACGCGACAGGGTCTGCCGAGAAGGGTCTGCCGCGTGCTGCCGCCATCGGTCGCGGTGGGGGCAGCCAACCCCCGCCGCCCTAGCCTACCTCCTCTTCCGACCATGGCGCCGTCATCATCCCTTATCTTCGTCATTCGGGCTGCCTGGCCAGCAATAAAGAAACGCCACCATGGTGACCTTGGAGTGCATGGGAATATTTAGCTCACGTGGGAATCGTCTCATCAATTTCTAACCGATTGATTTGCAAGGGCGTAACAGATTTTGAGGCCACTCACAGAAACGGTGTCTTTGGAGAATGAGCACAAACAGCTGCTCAACGGCCTCTCATGCGACTCAGCACAGTGTCAGAAGGTATATCAACATACTTAAAGTGCTCCGCAAAAATTGCTCATCACCAGGCCACGTCGGCGATATCGGCCGTGACAGTAACATCATGTGAAGCACCGAGTCCTTTCGGAGTGAAGCACACAAATCACGAACTTAGTGATGGAGGGAACAGAGAGAACGGGGGAAAGGTCTCCTTGTTCAGAGAGAAATAAACTGCAGTAGCCTATTTCTACGTGAGTTTAAATAGGTACGGGGGTGAGTCAGAACTGAACTACGGAGTAAACTACAGAACTACGGGATCAGCTACGGAACTACGGCGTAAGGTACGGAACTACAGCGTAGTGTGATTTGTAAGTAGACGGATGCGCAGGGACGAGGCGGCCCGAGTACGCTGGGACCTTACACATCACACGGTCGGCAAAGATGGCGTGAAGGATCTGGAGCCTGCTTCCCTCGACAACCTCCAGCTCCGAGCGCCCTAACTGCGCGCCCGGCGATCACACATCAAGTAGACCTAGGGAGGCCACCCGCGACAGACCATGTTGCCCTCGGGTCTGCCACGCTCGGCCACGGCGCGGCGGACACACCCTCTGTCGCCTAGGGGTCTGAATGCAGTGAAGGGTATCATCGTGAAGTCTAGGCTGGAGTCTAAGTTTCCCGTGAAATTTGATGAGATTCAAGACATACTCGATGGGGCAGGTGGAGTGGGATTGTGAATGTGTGTGTTGCTGGTAAACACGCCGCCTGTGATGACAAAGTCCTTCGATTGCGGAAAAAAGGCACCCGCATTCCTGATTAAGCGCCGTGAGCTATGCGCTCGCCGCTGATGAGCTGGATCTCAGTACTCACAATGCAGATTCACTTTCATTCGCTGAGGTATATTTAGCAACAGAGTGGGTGTTGATACCCGTGGAAGTGGGAGCAGGAAGGATTCTAAGCCCAAGATTGACGGCGTTCCTGGATCATGTGCCGTGAGCTACATGTTCTGTAGTACGATAGATGTGGTACTCACGGAGACAATCTGCTCTCAGTCGAGGTGGATTCCGAGTCAACAGGATATCCCTCATCCATGGGTGATGTACTGGGAAGAGCACAAGCAGACACCCAGATTGACAGCCTTCGTTGCATTTATGGCAAGTTCTAAAATAGAACAGTCAGCTGTTACGCTTCTTCTTTGTGGGACGTTGCGTAAGAAGACGGGCAAAGAGAAAATGTTAGCGGTATATCTAATCTTACCTGTCTTACTTACATTCATCCTGTCATGCCAGCACACTACTTTACGACAGTCAGTTACTTTTCTGCTCCGTAACTGAGGCGTGCGTACTTATATTCACACTTTTAATTTGCCGTACTAACTATTCTGCAGTACTATGCTAACAGGTAGACTTCAAATAGAGTTAATTCTCTGCTCCGTAACTGAGGCTACTACGCTAACAGGTTATTGTCTCCTGTACTGGAATATGGTGTCAGATCTTACCTTGACTGCGGCAACTGGCAAAGTCGTGAACACGATCCTGAGACTGCTCGAGAGCGGCACAAATTGGGTTGCGTACAAGGAGCGCATAGGCGCGTATCTGGTGGGCCAGCCGGGCTTCCGGTGATACGCTGATGGTGCCGCTGAGTGCGAGCTGATATATAAAATACCAGGCATCCAACTCCGGGGACGGCGACCATAGGACAGATGTTGTGTGAGTGGGCCAACCCATTCTCAGGACTCGAATGTGGGGTAGATGGTGTGAAGAGAGAGGTAAGAAGGCAGGAGTACAATGGTGGTGTGGACAACAAGGGACAAGATGAAATCTAGACAGCGATGAGCATACTGAGCAACGACAAAGGCTCAGATGCGAAACGGAGGAGAAAGCGATGTATAAACGTGTTCTTTAGAAGTAGAATACATGAACAGTATTTATAGTAAAAAGTGTAATATAAAATAAAAGGAGAAAGTTCCTCGAACCAGTGTAAATTCTCGGGAACTCTGTGAATTGATTTCATCTCGGGAATGGGGACGCCGGATGCCGGAAATGACAAGAGACCAATGGTTGAAGTCAGGAATGATGGGAACCATGGAAATCGGACCGAAATGACGGAATCAGTGCTCAGACGGGAGCGGTGCTCATCACCGGAAACACCTCACACCGGGGGCAGCCAACGACCCATGTGAGCACCACATGCATTACACGCATATGGTTCCCATATGGAAGAAAGGCTACAAAGCTGCCTTTACCAGACTAAGGGCGGCTTTGTTGCATGCTTTGTTCTCCAGTGCAGGGGAATAAAGCATGCAACAAAGCCCCCTTTTGCTTGTTAACAGTGTTGGCAATTAAGGGGTCAATAAGGGTAAAATTTCATCTTAAGGCCTTAAGATTAGTTAAGCCTTAATCAAGGGGCCAAATTAAGGGCAAAGTTAAGGAACCAATTTTTTTTTCCGTGAGAGTGAAAATACAGCAAGGGTCAGCTACTACTCCTCCTAATCATCCCCTGATCCCAATAATTCTCCATCATCTGGCTCCTCACTAGAGTGCTCAGTGGCTAGAAGCTCCATGAGCAGCTGCTCACAATAAAGGTGGGGTGGCGTGTTCGATGATCAGTGGGACATGAAGCATCTTCGCCGAAAAGCTTTGGCAATGGTAGAGGAAGCCAATTTGCATCTTCTACAGCCACTGTGGCCTCTTTTTCGTCACTGCTCTTCCCATCCATATCCCAGACCAGAAAAATTGAAAGGAGCAGAAATGTACGATGCCATGTACCAACACAAAGTCCCCGCTTGAGTTACCAAGCTGTCTGAGATAGCGTGCGGTATGGACGGAACAGACAAGGTATTTCCAGGAATATTATATAACTGCCATCATTAACCCTTGATTAAGGCCTAGGATTAATGAAGATTGAAGTGAAGGGTTAATATTAAGACCAATTTAACCCTTAACTTAGGTTAAGGGCTAAGCCTTAATGCCAACACTGCCTGTTAAAGGCACCTTTGTGGGCTTTGTTCCGACTACAAGCCACATGCATGTAATGCACTTGGTGTTCACATGCCTCGCTGGTTGCCCCCGGTCAGGGGACGGGCAAAGGAGCCTGAGGCCCAGGTAAACCGAGTGGCAAGTGTTGTCATCCAAAAATGGCAATTGATCATTTTCATTCATCCAAAGCATTCAAGTTGCTGGCTCTGTCGAGAACCTCAGTTTGGCCATGGCCCCTCAACACTGGAAACCGACTCCAGGTATCGCACTTCCCCCTCTATATCACTTCAGACTTGTTAACTTGTCAATAGAACAAGAAGAATTGTTGACATACTCTCATGATGGGGACCACGTTCGGTGTAACCTGTGCCACAGTGAAGCCAAGGCTGTTAAGTCATGGATTGCGCATAAAGGGCTGAAGAATCACCTCCAATGCGCCACACATCTTGCTTGTTATGCCAATTACCTGGAAAGGATCAATACTCGCAATGAACAGCTTGACCCACTTGATGGAGCATACAATGCTGAAGGGGTCCCAGAATTTCCGCAATTTCCCCCAGTGGAGCCTCCTCATCTGCCACCGATGTTCTCAGACACTTATTCTGACGGCGATGTATCCATGCCCTCACTGCGAGCATCGGTCTCTCAGTTGATAGAGGAGCTGGGCCAGACGGTGCAACCGGAGATTCGCACTGCCAAGGAAACTCGGGCATTGCTTCATCAGGAGTACGAGTGCATGCTAGAGGATGCATACCTTGAGAATCAATTGGATGGGGATGCAGACAGATTTATTGGCGACGAAATGCCAAAAGAAAATTTGGAAGATACTGCGAGGGCACTAGCAGATGGTGTGAGTGACGAGTCTGGAATCTGAAGGGTAGTAAACTATGTGCTAGCAGCCTTCTAACAGAGGCGCTAGTACGCAGTACCCAGCTAGTGATCAACCTGAGACCTGAAATGCAGATGCGAGCACGTGATGGTCGCGACGTGGTCGCGAGTCACAAACAGAGACAAGTAGACAGCAAGAGGAATAGCTAGCAGGCCATTGGTGTGGATGTGTGGGTCACCACAAATGCAGTAACAGATAAACGGGCTGCTAGCCGGTGCTCTGACCTGTGCTAGATGACTCCAGGCGACGGATTCAACTCCGTTTTGTCGGGATAGAGGTTCCGGCAGCTGATGGCAAGCTGAGGGATCACTCACGATACCCATAAATGGATGCCAGCGGATCAGTGTGGCTGTTCTGCTTGGCATAGACCCATCATAAAACCAAACAGCAGTCGTTTCATTGGCTGCTGTATCAATCACATCATTTTCACTCATTTCTATTATTCATCCTGTATATCACATGTATCAGGGACCTCAGTAGTATAAAGGGAGCACAGAGCAGGCTAGAACCTCAGATTATTACACCCTGACTTTGTACGAAGTTGGTGCAGGTGGTCTCAGGTTGCTAGCGGAGATTGTAACACACTTCACAAGTAGTAGCTTTATTGGAATCAATACTGTTGACTCTGGACACATCGAGATCTTAAGTTGAGATTCTAGTTGTTGACTCGAGGAGTCTTCACGTATAAAACCAAGGGTGTTCTCTTTGAGACCCAGCTAGCAGTTGTGCTAGCAGCTTTGCCTTCACCCCAATATTGACGGAAGTGCTGTCATAGTGTGTTGGATCACCTGCTAGGTAGTTGTGTGTTGCCTCGAGCCCACTAAGAAGAAGACGGACTAGGTGCCCCCACCTCTAGACCGACTGTAACTTGTCAGTTACTTTGCCTTCACCCCGATATTGATGGAAGCACTGTTATAGTGTGTTGGGTCGCTAGCTGGACACTTATAGTGTCTATTGCCAATACAAAGTGGAAACATTCCTGTTCTTGGTTAAGGAATAGGTCAGTGGCTTAAGGACTGCCTTGTTGTTTGAGGATTGAAGTCCCTTGTTGTTAGCCTCAATAGTCTTTGGGTATCCCTTAGCAAGGATTTTCACAAACCTACATACTCTGCCCTGGTGCTCTCGACCTAGCGGTCCAGCCACCTTGTATCCAACCCATAAACCCCTGCCCATCCCAGATGCTAGCGGTATTGTTGTTGGCAGCTGCGTAGTGCTAGCGTGTTGTTGAGGTACTTTGTTGAAGTCTAGCAGTCGAATTGTGTTTGTTCCAAACCCGTTGGTCGCATACTATGGCCCGGACCCAAACTCACAAAGACAAGCACTTACATCTTTGGAGGAATAGATTGTTGTAGTGGTGGTTTTGTGGTTGTTTAGCGCAATCCCAAATCTAAGCTATTTCTAGTCGTATATCAAGTGCACCGTTTCATCGTATGTCGTAGGTCGGGATGTGAGGCAGAACCCGGAACAATTAAAGGGGGTGTGGTATCCACTCAGGTATACAACCTGGGATGTGGATACAACCCATAGTACAATGTTGAGGAAGCGGGACAGGGTGGAGACAATGCCTATGTCAAGCCAAGGTAGAAGCCTGAGATTAGACGAAGTAGAATCTACTGTACAGGGAGATTCTACCAAGCTTATATAGGCTTCAAAAGAAATTAAGGTGATCACGGTCTATCGTGATAAGGTCCAGTACCTCAGCATTAATGCTGATACTCATGTGCTTCTCTGTGTTGGTTTCCATGTCCCCTGTGGACTAGGGGACCCGATGTTCGGGTTTCCTAGTCCCTATCATTGTCGACTCCAGTGGTTCAAACCGATTGAGCCAATAGTTGAAACCCCGATTGGTTTGCAACCAGTCATGTACTTCGTGTACGCTCCTGTGTCAGCCATGGCACATCCAGGGTCTAGGATCTGTCTGCACAGGTTCCTAGTCCCTAATGTCTTCTGTATCCCGTGGCGCAGACTATTCTGAGTCTATGGCTTCTGGAATCTGGGGTCGGGTTTCAACCATGGGAAGATCATGTGGTGGCATCATGAGAGTCCCGTGCTGCTAAGATGTGTCTGTATCCGTACAGACGTGTTGCGTGAAAAATAGAACCCAGGTGATTCATGACATGCTAGGTGGATTGTGCATTGACTCGAGCCACTAAGAAGAAGACAGACTAGGTTCCCCCACCTCTAGTTTGGTCATAACTTGTCAGTTACTTCTCCTTCACCCTGCTATAGACAGGAGCTGTGTTGAAGTGTGTTGGGTTGCTAGCTGGATGCTTGTAGTGAGCTAGTGCTGATAAAAGCGGAAAGGTTCCTGTTCTTGGTTAAGGAATGGGTCAGTGGTCAAGGAGAGTCTTGCCATTTGAGACTTTAAGTCATTTGGAGTTAGCCTCAGCACTTAAATTGCCTAAGGTAAGGATTTTAATAAACCTACAAACCTCTGCCCTGATGTTCTTGCCCTAATGGTTCAGCCATCTTGTGTCCACCCCATATAAACACCCCCAGACCATCCCTAGGTTCCTAGCAGTGTTGTTGTTGGCAGTTGCATATTGCTAGTATGTTGTAGAGTGTGTTGTAGAAGCCTATGAATCAAACTGGTGTTTTTTCAAACCTGCTGGCCACATACTACGGTCTGGACCCAAACTCACAAAGAGAAGCACTTGGATCTTTGGAGGTAGATTGTTGTAGTTGGTTGTTTTTGGTGTTTGTTCGCAATACCTTTCAACTAGCTATTTCTAGTCATACAAGAAGTGCACTGTTTCACCGCATCAACGACAGAGTACAGAAATGCAGAGATATTCAGAGCATGATGCTCCGCTTCAGACTGTTCAGTCGAGAACTTAGTGAGCTGAGCATAATGGTCGTCAGCATGGTGTGTTTCCCAGGGAAAAAAACCTACCGGGATAGACAAGTGATTGGCCACTAGGGCCACTGCTGGATGCATGTAATCCCTGGGGAACTTGAAGGTTTGTGTGGAGGTGACTTGGAACCAAGGGGCCAGGAGACCGGCTGCAGAGGGGTCCAACACATTAATGGATGCCAAGGACAGATTTCCAACCCAGTCCCGGTTATTCTGCATCACAGCAAGAATCAAAAATGGGCATATTGGGTCAGGACTGACTCTCAATGAAACAAGAAACATGGCAGCCCAGGTCCTGTCAACCATGTACACCAGAGTGCAAGCCGGCTTCCGAATATCGGGAATGAGGTGAAACTGCGGACGAAAGTAGAAACCGCTGCTCACAGTCCAGTGCGATGAAACACTGACTATGGGGCAAGCGGTGAAATAACCACAAACCAAACCTTGTAAATAAATACGCGGTTTGATAGTGTGACTACAACAACTCAAACACTATAGTCCTCGTGCAAGTTCAGGGTTCCAATCCAGTATAGATTGTGGCAATTTGACCTTTAGTTCTCTTTGAGAAGCAAGACTTTTACAGGTCTACAAGTTGTATAGATAAAACTTGCTTGAATCTGTTCTAGGCGTAATTACGGATAGATAGATAGACGAGATTTTATGCTCAAAGGTTTGTATGATGTGGGTCTAGGTTTGGAGATAGTACTCCGATGCGTAACACAAGTGATTCTTTATGAATCCCGATCCCAATAGTATCCGCGATTGCTAATCCTTGCGAGATTACAACCAATTGTCAAGTCCGATCTGTTTCCTTATATTCCACGCATCTGTTCCGTTTATCCAATATGTCCACGCGTCATTTATAAAGATCCAAATCCAACACAGATAATATTCAAACAGGGAAAACAATTGAAACTTGGTATAGCTTCTGGGTGTCTCCGAATGAATGCCTACTCTACCGGTTAAGCGTGAAGTCTAGTAACTTCGCATCCAACAGGGGGGGTGAGATTCACTGGTGTGTTCCTCCCATAACCATCCACTTAAATATGTTACAGGATTCTAAATATAAACAAGACAGATACAAACGAGCAATAGGGTTCAGGGTATATGACTAGTGGTATGGCAGCTAGCCGATGAGCTCCTGTCAGATATCAAGCGATTAGTAAAATTGAGAGAGATTTGTAAGAAACATCAACGAGCCGAGCTTAACGATGAGTCAAGATCTACATCGCTTAGAACGATCGTGATGGGATATTGTTGATATGTCAACTTTTTAGCTGACCTGCTCGTCAGCACCCTGTTACCCTCCTTGGTAACCCTCCACCTAATTGGTTCTGCCTTGAACTACTTAAGTGATTTGTCTGAAAATCGCGATAGCCGTCGCTTCCCAGTACCTGAGTATGGTTTCTTAGTCAACTGGTTGATCGACTAAGTCCAGCCTTCTCTTGGCAGTTCTGAAGACGTCAGATGATAACCAACAATGATCCCTCTGGTTCAGAAGGATAATCCCTCGTAATACACCCTTGGTCAGGGATGTGCAGTAGCCCCAATCCGTTTCCAGGATGGTAAGGCACTTTCCGTCATTGCTCCATTAGCGACTTCTCACATCAACCCTTTACCAGGATCGTTGTTCAGCGCCTTAACTCGAGCAGGTTTGAATAAATGCCCAGGTGCCCCAATACCAGGTCTGTCAGCAAGCCATCCTGGAGCCTAGAATTGAGCGCAGCAACATATACTGCACATTCGTGTCCCTGTCCATTTGCATCGACATCAGGATAGCGAAGATCAGGGTAACTGGGGCTGAGATCAGGGAATGGTTGGTCTGAAGAAACAATAATTCACTGACATAGTGTAGCTGCAACCGATGTGGAAAAATCCGGGAGGAAAAACAGGGACCCCAAGTTGACGCCACTCTTATCGTCCAGCACAAAGGAGTCCAAATTGCTGGGATGCTTGTGGTAGTACTGTACCAATGCAAGAAAAGCTGTGGCAACAGCGTCAATGCTTGGCCCGGAAACCTCAAGAGGGAGGAGGGTGTCCTTGGGGCCGGGGCCAATCATGATTGTGGTCAGGATATCGAGGACTTGTTTAGATGAGAAGCAGTAGCATTGATGAGTTGCTGCACCAAGTTTGCCGACTGGAGCTCATCTTCTGAGGAATTGATGATGTCCATCTCTATATCGGAGTTGGCAGCAATGGGCTTTTGTCCTATAGGTGTGTTGTTGTCGTCAACGATGATGGTGGGCCCCTTCTGGTATTTCGGGGTGGAGTCACTCTGTTCGAAAGCGGTGAAAACACAGTTCATTGAGATAAACAACTACACATACATCAGTAGGTGGTGCTTCGTGCTTGAGGGAAGGACCAGACAGGGGGGAAAAAGCTGGACTTGAAGGCAGGGGGAAAAACTCCGAATTGGAGAGCTCCTATTTACGAATGTCAGAATGAATTATTGGAAAGGGAGCAACGTACTGTTTTTTTCGAATACACAGAATGGAAAGCAGGGGTGAGCAATATCCTGATCATTGGTGTTCAAGGAAAGGGGACCCTGCAAGTGGCCCCAACACGGAGCGGATGGGTTTTATGATCAGGTTGTACCAAAGTGTTAACACGGATGAGAAGGAAAACATACCAACAAATAGAATGGGTATCTTCTCCTGACTGGGATGACAGACACACTTGGCATTGTGTAACTTGCCAGCATGATCATTAAAGTCTCTCTCCAGCAACCCAAAAGGGATAGGGAGGTGGATAGTGACGGCAATAGCTGAGGACAACACCGCTGTTTTTCAGGAGATTCCGGATAGCGGAATTGAGTTCTAACCAAAAGTTTTGGCCAGTGTTCAAGTGCTCAGCAATCTCCAGGGCGGTCATCACTCTGCGTGCGGTAAGCACTTGGAAGAGGCCAGGCAGTTGCACTGCTTTTGTCGTGAATCGGTACTGAGGGGTGATGATCGACGTGTTTTGATATCTTTCATTAAGCAGAAAGCGGTTCATTGTTAAAACCATGGCACACATAGGATCTCAGTATCACTCACTGTGTAGGGAAGAACACAAATAAGATACTTTTGGTGCCCAGGCATCGGTGGGGAGTTCAACTCCGTCTCAGTGCTACTTCCGCTATATGAGGGTGCCATGAAGCTGCTCCCACCCGAGGTAAGCTTCCGCCTCGGAGAGTGAGGTCCAGCTGCAGCGTTCATCCGGGCAATACTCGCTGCACACTGAAGAAGGGAGATTTACCCAAAGTGTGGTTCGAGATGGGGATAAAAAGAGGATATGTTTGGTAGACAGGTAGAATGCCAGAGAGTCCGTTTAGTAGAGCAACGGTGAAAAAGTAGTCAAAGAAAGAAGTACGTAGTAAACGTAATTCGTCCGAGCAAAGTAACGGTATACGGCCGCAGATTTGTAGGCAAATCACGGTTGTATGGAAGATAACGGTCCCAAGTCTAGAACGTAGGCGTTCTGTACTTAGGAACGCGTGCGGTGTCCGGTTTGGAAGTAGACTAGAAAGTCGACAAAAGCTCTGCGCAAAGCACAACTACAAAAATAGTTGACAGCCGGAACGGATCCAGCTGAGATTGAGCCAGAGAGAGAACCCAGAAGCGGGGTGTATGAGATCGTGATAGGAACGAGGTGATAGAACCGAGTGTTGACGCGACTTGAAGGTGTCCACGCACCCGCTGTGGTGGCAAGAGGCAAGCAAGAAGGTGACATAAGTGATCCGTAAACAAATTACATAAACTAACACACCCGACACGCCCGTACTCAAGGGCTGTCGGGGCTGCTCTAAATAATAAAAACACAGGTAAGTAGCCCATGCCAAGGCAATAGCCAGGATCCCTCCCAACAGATTTTACCATTCATCCAGGGTATGCGTACGATCACAATGGCTCAGTCCAAAATACTGGACAATTTCGTTCAAATCGGCAGTCACGCGTCACGCAACCCCCTGTCGATCACGAACTTTGGTCGAGGTCACGCGTCACTTGGGCCTCTGTCGGACCTCCAAGTGGTCACACAGGCCCCAAATTGCCTAATAAAAAAAAAAAAGGCAAAAAAGACACAAATTTGAGTTCAAATGCCGAAATTTTCGAGGTGTCACACAAAAATTCGGCGGCTGCCGAAACGCCGAATAGGTAAAATGGGTCACGCGTCACACCCCATGTCGATTTGAATGAAATTGTCCAGTAGCAGGGGACCGCCCACCAACATCAGACTTTTGACATTTTGATTGTGAGGTTGTACAACCCCGAAAAACCCCGAAAAACCTCTGAAAACCTCGAAACCTGACAACGTCAAAACCCTATGTCCCGAGCCCACAACCTCGACCGTTCAAGCCCCCGCCAGGGCAGGATTTTGCTTTTTCTCACAAATATCTTTGGGGAACAGATATATTTGAGTCCTTAGAAAGTTTCCAGAGCCCCCTTTTGTGACTCTTGGAACATTTATTACCTTCATTTACTGCCAAGTTGTCGGTCATTTGAGGTTGTGAGGTTGTCGGGAATACCGGCAACCTGAAAACCCCGGAAAACCCGCAATCAAAATGTCGAAAGGCTGATGAACGGTCCCAATGCCGGCCCGCAACGGCATCCTTCTGCGCTGAACCTACAACCCCTGAACTTCAAGATCCACCTGTTGTTCGGTCTCCTGTCAACGAAATGGTACAAAACAGTAAGTAAAAATAAAATGTCACGAAATACTCCCATAAACCAGACTAAAAATAAAGACGCCCGAGCGCAGAGCTTGGGGATGTCGAGTGGATAGTAATGTGTACAGTGCTCAGGATGCACCCGAGGCTTGCCTTGGGTTCGCGCTCTTGATGTCTTACCCATGACTGTGCGGGTAGAGTACGAGACGAGGGTATTCAGACTCAAAGTCCGAATAGCGCCGGCTAAGCGCCCGTCGTCCGAAGAATAAAGTCCCTATAAAATCGACTGCAAGAGATGTTCGTCAGTAAGCTATATAATAATGGAGAAATAAAAGAGGATAGAAAAATGGAAAAGTTGCATGGTTTAAACGGTTGTTCCAAGAAAAAGTAGAAAACAACAAAGTTGTTTGGGTAGCGGTCTAGATGACCCAACACCGTGTTTCCACGCCTCGGCCATCCGCCCCCTCCACAGCGCTGCTGCTTTACGGTATCGAAAGAGGGAGCTTGTTCTTGGAAGCGTGTAATTGATGGCCGCGGGTTTTGGATGTATGCTGCCAGTGGGCTAGGCAGGGGAGCATTGGGTGCAGGCTGAGGATCATCGTGGAATGGAAGTTGTTGAACTTGGAGGATGAGGATTGGGAGGACGGTCCCGTAATCTGCAGCTTCACAAATGGGTTGACTGGAACGCAAATCAGAAGAGAGATCCGGATAGCGTAAAAGGAGCGCACCGGGGCCAGCGGTCTGGCGAACGAAGGGGTTCCAAGTGAAAGGGTTACGAGTAGCAGTGCCAGTGCTGGCTGGAGTAGGTATTTGTTTTGGAAGGAGAACAACAGTGGCTTGGAAGGGGTCAAAGTTCTGAGTTCGAGTCAGAAAATGTGGTACGGATTGAAAGGGCCAATTACCTCGATAGGCCCTGATGTGCGAGCCAGGTTGTACGGCAGAAGTCACATAATGTGCGATGCATTACGGAGCGATAGCCTGAATGGATTTTCAAGTCAGCCAGATGTGAGCTCGGGGTGGGGGTTGGGACGCACGCAGGAAGGACCACCGCAGTTCTGTGCCCTGTTAGGGCCCCGTCTGCGATTGTTGTTCGGGTTGTTTGGGTCATCCTGAAGATCAATGACATGAGCAAGGTAGGCATGGCCACACAAGCATTCACTGTCCAGCGCAGGGGGAAATGACAATAGCTGAGGACGGTAATTATTGGAAAGGAAGCACTTGCCTCGGAGTTCACCACAAACATTGAATCACCGCAGTCCGAACAAAGGAGGCACTCATTCCGGGGCGGCAGGTAGTACAGGCCTTGCTGATACATGAGAAGGCGGGTGGGCGCTTGATAGAGACAGGAGGACAAGACACAGCCATATTGGATAAACTATGTAGTTACCGATAGAGGATGAATTGGGACCAATAAACGAATCCCCAAATTGGGACGTTGGACGAGAAGGAATCTAAATGCGTCGGCTGTCGTGGCCACGCATGGAAAGTGATAGCCGGTTCTGTGATAAAAACCTGTACCAGCATACCATGACTGGTCACGCAGTGGTCAACGAATTCAAATGCGTTGACAATGCGTCTCCACGCGCCTCAACGTTACTTCAACGCGTGGAAACATGCCCAATGCGTTACCACGCGTCGTCACGCGTGTTCTAAAGACAGCCGTCATACAATACTATGGCATCAGCAAATCCTGGTGTCTGCCGTATGAAGGTCCCCTTTACGTAGCACTATGTAGCAATACGGAGGAATACGTATCCGGCTTAGCGATACACAGCACTACGTATTTAAAGCCGGATGTGTATTTCTCCGTATTGCTACGTATTGCTACGTAAAGGGGACCTTCATACAGCAGACATCAGGATTTGCTGATATGTACTCCAAACGATCATGTTGTCAACTCAACCGTCTTTTGATCCGCAAGTGAACCGGCCACTCAATGGAACGCCCCGGATACAATCCTGCATTTTTGTGTTGCCCTTGCAGTTTTTTTTGTGCAATTGAAGCCGTAGGGGGGCTCTACCAAAGATCCTTGTTTCCAGAACAACTTTTCCTTCCCGCCGTGTTTCAACTCGCTAACAAAGGAGCTTCTTCTTGTTCCACATAAGATTCATGGGTGCAATGGGTGAACCCATAAAAGCAGCCCACAACCTACGATGTGTTGATTGTGCTCTTTACTTCTTCCTGCACATTTCTCAATCGACTCGACGTCTTTTGCTTATCCTCTTATCCCGTCTTCTGTTCCTGTGCAGCGCACTCCCACAGTTCTCTCATGTTCAAACTGCTCGTACTCTTGCCTTTCATTGCTTCCCTCACCGGATCCGCTCTCAGCGCACCCGTTGCAGCGACAACGACGGTCAATCCGGCGGACGATTCAGGTGCCGCCATCGCGTCTGCCGCTGTTGCAGCCGCAGCCGCGGCCGCCACACAGACGGTGCCCGTCATCCCTGCAGGCGACGGCGCGTCGACAGCGAACATTGCTGCTATCCCGCTCCCGGCAATTCCTGTAAGTTTTACTGGTCCCTTCTCTAGCTATTTTATCAATGTCGAATTGCCTCACAGTGCTCCAGCATTCCTTTCCCCCGCGAAGGTGATCCCGATGCTACGCTGCCTCAGGTGAGTACCATATCCCAAGACGGCGAAACCACCGATCATAGTGTCATCCATACTAGTGCAACACAGTTTTCGGTGCTGGCTTCGGAATATCGGTGAATCTACATTCCTTCTCCTCAACATCTTAAGCCAATAGTTGGTAGTGCACAATCAATCCGAATCCGGACGAAGTGTTACAACCGGTAAGTGTGACTATCGGATTAAAAGCAGCACGGAAATTGCCTAACATCTTCTACAGTGCAGCGAAATAGTTGGAAAGAATGTTATCACGACTGACCAAGTCGGAAAGGTTACCACCGACGTGCGCGGACGCGCTGCTTCAAGAGAATTAAATGCTGACTTCCCACGTTTAGGCTAACACGATCATTGTTTCCCCGCCCGAGGGATTCTTCTGATCCGAGATTACGATGGAGAGCGCGGTACATGGCATGTCTCGTTGTCGCAGCTCTGCGTGTACGCTACCGTGTACCAACTTGTATTTGAACAAACATGCACGCGACGCGTCTCAGGGTCATCCGAGTAACGAGCCTCGGGAAATTAGAATCGAGAGGAATTGCCAGAGGCAATTGCTGTCGACTCTTGGCGAGTCCACCTCCTCGAGGTCCCTTCGCCCAATTTTCGCGAGTTTATCGGAGTAATGGTGCGCGATGCGCGCGCGAGTCTTGCACACCGCTGCGCATACCTAGCACTTGTCGATAGTCTTCCTAGGCTGACCAAACTTAAGGCCCCAGCTCATAGCCTTGGAGACAGAAGCTAGGGCGATGTGGACAGAACACCTATACGCTCTAAGTAAACGTGGGTGTGCGAGGTGGTCGACCAGGTCCAGGTCTCGCAGGAAGGTGAGGTGGAATATAAAATATATGAGATGGTGAGGGGCGCTGTGAACGACGAGAGACACGGGGAACGAGATCAACAGGCAACAACGGAGGTCCATGCGAAACTAGGGCGGGACGATCCTATGTTATTATTATTTTAAAGTAAAGGACGTGTGAAGTATATATAGCAGAAGAATTAATGTAAACAAAGAGGGACGACTCCCTGGAACCAGTGCGTATGTCGAATACTACGTGCAATAATGCTGAAAGTAACTGAACCCGAACAATCTTACTGTACAATAAATTGAATATGTTGCCATGATCATAGGCCTATGGCCCATGTCTGGAGAGACGGCGGTTTTTTTTTCAAGTTTTTCAAGATGAAGAAAGGGGGGGGGGGGGGGAAAGGGGGAAAAGAGAGACTTATCTACAAATTAAAAAAACTCATCCACATCGAAAATTCATTCTCGAACTCACCTCGGCGCCCACTAGACGTTTCGTAAAATCTTAATTATCTTGATTCGCATGTCCACATTGGGCGATTATTGATTTCAAGGCTCAAGTCCATTCGGGGAATTGACCCCGAATGGACATGGACTCAGCCAATCGTTTTCAAGATATTATCAAAAAGATAAGATATCTCAGATCATGTAGGCGCTGTTGCTGTATCGCTATGATTCATTGATAGACACAAGACATGTTAGTAGCCTGCCGTAGTGGTTAAGCTATCTCCTGTCAACAATTTTGTTTTGCGGAGGCCTTATGTACGATTCCGGCTCAAGACTTTTTTTTTCTGTGCCGACTGCGTGGGTGTATTTTCTGGCGGGAGATGAGTCAATTTCAACCACAAAAAAATGTCCTTGTATTAATCTGGCATGGACTCTGCACTTCAAGGAATATTTTTTTTTTTTTTTGAAATGAAAGTGAATACATTTCAGGTGCGGTTGAGCAAGAAAGTCCATGTATTTCCAGGAAAACATCAAAAAAAAAGAAAAGAGAGACCTGAGGAAACAAATTTCTTCTCAAATGTAGTATAACCGCTAGAGAAGACCACTAACATGTATAGAGTTCACCAACGGATCGTGGGGCTGCGGCAGGAGCGCCCTACGCACGCGCACACGGTTGCATTGAGGTTTGATTGACATCTGATTCCATCAATACTCAATCCGCACTACCGAACACAGCCTCATGGCCCATGTCCATATATGGGCCTCTCCAGACATGTGTCATGAGCCGGTGATAGGGCGTGTACCAAAACATGCATGAAAACACCCGTTTTTATTTCATTTTGAACCTATTAGCGGGCAGAAGTGAGGCATTAGATTATGAGCGTACACCCGCCCTGGGGTGGTAGGCTACACTATTGATGGCCGAAAGTCAGTGTAACAAACCAACTATGAAGGATTGAGTAGACTTGACAAGGCAGTCCAAAAGGCTGTTACGTCCTGACTATGATATTCTACACTGAGCTACAGATGGTGGTGGTAAGCCATTATCTTATGCGCTGGAGGTGAAACATCAGGGAACTACTCAGAATTATTGACTTGCCATCTCAACGGCCTCTGAATAGTCTGATGACTATTAAAACAAGATATACGAAGTCAGGATTGGTACCACCACATTAGGGCCGGCAGGGCTATAGCGCCGCGCCATTTTGTGTATAAGACCAACTGATTAGATTAGGATGAAGACTTGTTACCGAGTTAATCATCACTGTGGTTACTCGGGCAGATCTGACCGTTAGAAAGATGCGGGCCTCGCATCAAGGATTTACTGATATGATTGATGAGGATCGACACAATAGAATAGCGCCGCGCTATGCTTTTCAATCTGCTTGATATTTACTATGCATTCCACTGAACCTGTGAAGTGTGGACTGATAGAGAAATTGAATAGAACTTGACTAAGACTGACTTGACTAGTCAGCAATGACAGACTTGCTCAGTCAGAAAGATGGAAACCAAGACAACTAAGCACGTCTTATGGCGTGCTAGAGAAATACATGCGGACTAGCCCCGGTAGCAGGTCATAATACCCATGGTTGAGAATGTCTTCTACGCCATTGGCCATTCACTACTTGGGCTCCCACCCTTTATTGTTCCTATTCATTCCGTCTATCTCCTTTACCTCTCTCTGAAATGTATAAAAGCCAGTTGTATACTCTGTATTAGCCAGTAAACTATCCCCCAGATATACGGGCAATATAGTAGACTCTAGATTTGTGACAAGACATCAGATATATTTGCAGACGCACAGAAAAGATTAAGAGATACGGGACGTCGAAAAGACTACCAATCGCATTGATATAAGAGCCCCGTTCAACCTGCACCAACTTGTCTCCTGTAGCAGCGCTTTAGGCCTCCAGGACTAAGACTTGTTGTGTAAATCGACGCTCTCTTGTCTCCTGTAGCAGCGCTTTAGGCCTCCAGGACTAAAGACTAGTTTGTGCTAGTAGAAGTGAAACCGCCGCCTTCAGTGTAACTGTCCGCGCCTTAGCCCAGCGTCCACCTTCTGTGTAACCGCCCCGTTTCGTTGAAACCGCCGCCATTCGTGCAGTGTTGGTTGATATTGAAGTAGCGTCTGTCTGTTGATAGTCTGCCCTACCTTCTGCTGCTTGGCTAGCTGCCAGTAGTGCTAGGTTCTGCCGCTCACAAAGAAACTGAAAGCTCTGAACAGTCTAAAGTTTACTTGAGTCTTGATATCCTGTTGGTGTGAAGTCCCTGCTACCCTAGCATAACCGTGCTTAAACCGCATAGTTGCTATTGAAGCAAAGCCTTATCCCAACCTTGCACACCCTTTTGACGGGTGATACGTACCCTACCTCCCCGAACACACACACACGAGTATTAGGATTAGGATTAGTGATTTGTTTTGGTTTTGGTTGGTTTGAGTAGAGTGACTAGTTCGCTTTTCTCACTAGTCAATCCATTAGATTTCACGGCCGCACCCTAGTGCACCGTTTCACCGGATCATAGCTCGATCATGAAAGGATGTCAAAGGTACGATGGAAACGCGCGAACACGCCGAATGATTTGATGCAGGGAGAATGTCGCGTGGAAATGCCGTGTCAAGGGATAATTAGAATGCATCGGGTGTAATTCGGAAGTAACCGGGTGTAATTGACAGATTCGGCGATCAACGAGCGGCGCTGTTCATCAACACAGAGCGATGTTGAATGTTGATTGCTTGTGTGCAGAATAAAACCCACTCAGACGGATGCCACCCGACCTACTTTGCGAAATATTTCGGTGGACTTTACTACCTTCCCTCAATTTTGTTCTGGCCCGCTACAGGTTTGATGTGAAGGAGTCCCTGGGTCCTGACACCGACAAGGCATCTTTGGAGGGCAATATGTAGCTATCTAACACCCGACAGACCACCTACAGACACCTTCAGACCGATAATGATTGCTGCAATGTCTTGGCAATCATTACTCGCTGTTAGTCCGTGCGTGCCATCAATTTTCTCGTTACTCGCTGGAATAATCACATTTGGCCCGGCATACAAAAAGAGGGGGCAAAATAAAATGTGTTCCCATGAATTATTAAAAAAGCACTACCTACTATCTAGACTGTGTAACAAAATATCCCACTACAAGGAAAGTGCCAGCAGTAAACTTGGGTGAAAAAGTGGTTGAGAACTGTGGTAGTGCTATGATGGTGCTGAAACAGTGCACTAAGGTGCGACTATAAAATCTAATAAAATCAACTAGAGAGTGAAGGGAGCTAGTCACTAATCACAATCCAACCAAAAACAAAACAAAACACTATTCCAATCCTGATGCTTGTGTGTGTGTGTTTGGGGAGGTAGGGTACATATCACCCATCAAGAGGGGGTACAATGGAGGAATAAAGCTTTGTTTCAATAGCAAACTATGTGGTCTGAGCACAGTTATGCAGGGGTAGCAAGGACTTTACACAGCAGAATATCAAGACTCAAGTAGCCTTTAACCATTCAAAGTATTCAGTTTCCTTGTGAGTGTCAGACCCTAGCACTGACTGGCAGCTAGCCAAGAAGCAGAATAGGTAGGCAGACTTTCAGTGGACAGACACTTGACTTGTAACTCTCTTGCGAGAATGGTGGCAATCAACAAGCAGGTGTGGTTACACAGATGGTGAGGGTGGGGCTAGTGTGCTCACACTTAAACTACTGCTGGCCACTCTAGTTCGAGGCATGAGTTTACCTTCTAAACTGGCTCTTCACAATTGAATTGCATGAGACCTAAGTCTAGCAGATCTCTTCACCGAGGTTGAACGTGTAACACTTATATCTGGGCAATTGTATTGTCCCGCCAATGTCCTGTGCCTTACAATCTTTATCTGTGCGCCTTCAAATCTCTGATATCTTTTCAAACAAATCTAGGGTCCACTATATTGCCCGTACACAGCTGGCTTTTATACATTTTTAGAGAGAAGTAAAGGAGATAGACAGAATGAATAGGAACAGTGAAGGGTGGGTGCCCAAGTAGTGAATGGCCAATGGTGTGGAAGGCATTCATCACAAGGGTAGAGGTCCTGTGCTAGCTTCCCATATGCTGGGGCAAGAACAGGACAAGCAGGAGGGGGAGCAGGGCCCTTGGAAGGGCATGATGGACCTTTCCACTTGTTTCGCATGAAACACTTCCTGAGTGCAATGAGCGCTTCACCGACTTGCTGGTTGGTACCTCGGATAGAGATGTGGTGTTCAGCTGGCAAAGCCTTGTCAGTATAGGCCTGCAGCTAGGCACTGGAGCTGGAGATGTCATGGGCCTGGTGGAGGCCCTTGCTGCCACAGCCAATGATATGCCTGACCACCGTGTCAGGACCACAAGCGTGCAAGAGTAGCAGTCAGGGGAATCTGCCACCATAGGGAGGGTGTCGGCAAGTGGTATGTTGGTGTGGCTGATGGCAATGACACCAGGGGTAGGTGCAGGGGTTGATGGATGTGAGGTCCAGTGGGCGCCATCCCAGGAGACTCGTCAGTGATGCCCATTGGTGGTAGAGGCTGCAGCATCACCATGTTCAAGAGGATCCAGCTGATCGTGCAGGCACTGGATCTCTGACTGGAGAACATTACAGTAGGACCAGAGGTCCTGAGGTGCCATGGGGGTAGTCATCAAGGGGAGAGAGAAGAGAGAGTGCTAGTAGGGTGAGGGCAGGATAGGTGATAGAGTAGTCAACTGGAGCTAGGGGAGTGCTGGAGTCAAATAGAGGTAAATTTAATCTTTTTGCCTGTGTCACACACGGTGGTGCACCAAGCCCGAATCACCACATATTGGATCAATGGGCAGCTGTCAACAACTACATTGTCAAACTCAGCATCTCCCGTCACATTCAACACTGGCTCTCACCTACTTCTGTCTGGACATCTAGCCTTCATATCTTATTGTGACACACATTCCCCTCAATATACAATTCATTTGTACCTTCATTTCATGTACAGCATTAGGTTTTATTATTGTTTCTATAGGTTCCACCCCCTTTTAGTTCTATTACACTAGGTATATATTCTGTATCTTAGTTCCTCTTCCAGACAAATTGATCACCCTTTCGCCCCTGTCTCGCATGAGTTCCAGCTAGTCCCTCATTGTCATCCCATGCTATGTCTGCCCTCACCATTGCAGTCCTTTCGTCCCTCATTGTTCACTTCCTATTTCTCATCCCCATTCTCACTCACCTCACCACAAACACCTCGTATCTTCGTATTCCCTTGTCCTCTCTCCCTGCACACACGAGTACTGAAAAACTATTGGCCCACTCACACACTTATTTGCCTTTGAACCTCCTCACCTCTGTGCTTGGATGGTTCATTGGTTCATCACCCAGATCTTCCTCTGCAGCATTCTTTGACCCATGATACGTGACTCGAAAAGTTTCCGGATTATCTGAGGAATGAGAGCTATTGCTACAATGATGCCAATTTTGATAACACTCTTGACACCTGATGTGGAATCGACATCACTGTGTTATGCTGCATGCACCTTTTGCCTTCCGCTCAAGCTGGGTCTCTAAAACGACTTGAGACACATTCAGAATACTGGGTTTTTTTTTCTGAGAGAAATGATGGTGTACATAATGAGATATCGGGGAAGTGCATGGTATCAGTGGTGAAGGGACAAAGTGTGCCAGTCACGGTGGCATGACTCACCAAGTTGGAAGTTCGACCCAACTTCAGCACCCAGATTCGGCTGAAGAAATGTCATGGTTGAAGTTCTCTCCAACTCATGAACCACTGTAAGCCTGTAAGTATTAGACCCGAGAGTCAAGAAAGTTGGGACCTAAATTACTTCCTTAACCCTAAATAAATGAGTCATGGCTGGAAGTGCAGAAAGTTGGCCCAGAGTTTGACTCTGAGTTCAGGCCCATGCCTGGGAAATCCATGAAACTGTACATGGATCTAGGAAATATCATGCTACTTGGATATCATTAGAAGGAAGTTGTGAGTGGGAAGTAAGTGAAACAGAGTAAGATATCACCGGATTTGATTTGCAAATATCTTTGCATGTACAGCTGACTACCAACTCGGCTCAGTCAAGGGTGGTGGATGGCCCAATTCAACCCATGGGGTTCAGCTGAAATAGAGTGCGAAATTTCCGAAATCACGGCACTAATGCCTAACTGTGGTCCCAACCCTCATGCTGGTGGCAAAATGGTTAAAGGCTGGTATGGGCTCGTATTTCAAAGGAATATTCTGACCTATTTTGTCCTTTAACCCAGGTTGAGCCTCTACAGTATTGCCTCCTTGTCTTTCCTCCCACCACCAACAGCAGCCAATTTGCATTCAACTACAGCTGTTCCTGAAAATAATAAGTACCATTATTTTTTTTGTGCTTGTCCCATTTTGGAATGTCCAAACTGGGAATGTTGTGGTTTCAGGGGAGTCCCTCCTCCAGCTCTGTCTTCGGCTCCATCTCCGGCTTTTTGTCTGGCTCCATCCTCAGCTTCATCTCCAGCTCCAGCCTTGGAGCTGCACTCTGCCCCACCCTCTGCCTTGTCCACATCCGGAACTTTGTCCTTCATCTCCCTGAATCCTGTTCTGACAACTCCCACTCCCTCCAGTTGCCCACCCTGGCATGTGTTATGTGACCGGCGTAAGGATCACTGTAGATCCCTTTGGTCATGTGTTAGTGGGTAGTATCTATCACTTTATAAGCTTCACCTAGCATGGGAATCCTCATCCTTAATTCTCTTTGGATTCCCCCTTAGGTGTGTATTACTTCCACTCTGTATTAGTACTGCCTATTAAACTCCTTTGGATACCCTTGCTAGTTTCCATGCCTCTGCACTGAGCTTAAGGTTGCCCTTACAGCAAAAGAAAGGATCTAAGGGATCAACCAGTCAAGATTGGGAAGTTTGGAGTTGAGACAGACTCAGACTGCTATGTACTCCAGCACTCCAGCCTCCCCCACTTCCAATCTCAGCCCCTCCTAGGGCTCATCATAAGTTAACTTGCAGGTGACCCGGATCCGTGGCTGCAGGTACCTACATCATCCAGAGCCCTACTCAGATCCGTTGAAACGGCGTAACATAAATGCACAGCATCTAGGGCTAATTTTGCGATTTCCTATGACCAGTATTTTATACAATGGGAAGCAACTAGCACTTCTGTTGTTACTAGCAGCCTAGCTAGTATGCAGATCACTTGTTAGGTGATATAAAGGAGAGTCAGAGTGATCCCTAACTGCTGACTGTAGCGCGAGGCTGCACTAGTGTGACGTGCTAGCTGCTAACTGAGTGTACAAACAACCAGGGATTAAACCACTGCCTATACATTCATGAGACATGACCTAGGAGACTCTAGTAGTCCAGAGAGGACTTGCACCAGAGCTAGCCAGGATCTAGCAGACAGATATCTACAATGGAAGTGCAGCTAGGGGACTATGCCTTGAGCTAGGAAGCTCAGCACAGTAACTGGCAGCACTATCTAATCTCTAGATAAGCGACTAGACAGTGATAGGCAGAACAACCCGACTAGCGACCAGTTAGGGCTTTGACAAAGACATACCACAACATAAGAGATGAGGCAGCATGAGGCTAGGGCCCGATCTGGGCAGCTAGGACGAAGGGGAATAGCAAGCAAGCTATTGGAACAGAGCTAGGGACGATCATACAGGCTGTACCGATGACCGGAGGTCTGATCGACGTTCTGACCAACGAGCTATGACCATTTGATGTCAATCACAACACTGTGTTGCCTAGATGTAATAGATCGACGCTCTGACAGAGTAGAGATGACCTGGACAACCGGTTACATCGCCGGTTGGTTCGGAAGTGGTGCTCGGCAGAGACGGAGGGCTGAGGATCAGTTGATATACCCACGGTTGAACACTAGTCAGTCAGTGAGGCTGACCTGGCATATACCAAACCAGTCCCAAAACCAAACGGCAGTCATCTCATTGGCTAACCATATTTCTTGTCATCTAATATTGCTTATTGTATTATAGCTCACTTTCACATGTAACTCGAACCTAGTAGTATAAAAGGGAGTGCAGGACAGACTAGGGTCTAAGAACATTACACCTCAGACTTTGGACGAAGCTGGTGCTAGTGGAGGTTGATACCGAACTTCACTTGTAGTAGTCTTTATATTGGAATCAGTAGACTGTGGACTCTGGAAACATCGAGTGACTAAGTTGAGGGTTTCGTGTTGTTGGTCCTAGACCTCCACATATAAAATAAGAGTGTTCTCTTCGAGACCCAGCTGCAGTTTGCACTAGTGACTTTTCCTTCACCCCAACAAGACAGAAGCTCTGTCGTAGTGTGTTGGACTGCTTGCCAGGTGGATTGTGTGTTGACTTGAGTCCACTAAGAAGACAGACTAGGTGCCCCCACCTCTAGTTTGGCTATAACTTGTCAGTTACTTCGCCTTCACCCCGATATAGACAGAAGCTCTGTTGTAGTGTGTTGAGTTGCTAGCTGGATGCTTGTAGTGAGCTAGTGCCGATAAAAGCGGAAAGGTTCCTGTTCTTGGTTAAGGAATAGGTCAGCGGTCAAGGAGAGTCTTGCCGTTTGAGACTTGGAGTCATTTGGAGTTAGCCTCAATAGTCCTTAGGTTGCCTAAGGTGAGGATTTTCACAAACCTACAAACCTCTGCCCTGGTGTTCTTGACCTAGTGGTCCAGCCATCTTGTATCCACCCCATATAAACACACCCCCAGACCATCCCTAGGTTCCTAGCAGTGTTGTTGTTGGTGGTTGCATATTGCTAGTACGTTGTAGAGTGTGTTGTTAGAAGCCTATAAATCAAACTTGTGTTTGTTCAAGCCTGCTGGTCGCATACTACGGCCCAGACTGAACTCACAAAGAGAAGCACTTGGATCTTTGGAGGTAGATTGGTTGTGGTTGGTTGTTTTGGGTGTTTGTTTGCAATACCTATCAATTAGCTATTCCTAGTCATATAAGAAGTGCATCGTTTCACTTTGGCTAACCCATGTTCATGAGCACTTGACTCACAGGTCACAGGTTTCCCATGGATCAACTCACGAGTATTTTTCATATTTTGCTATTTTTCAGCTGAAAGTACAAATTTTAAAGCACTTTTAAAACTTGTGAGTATAACATTTTTTCAAAAATTGCTACCCGGATCCATGACCAACCCATGGCCGCAGGTACCTGAACCCACGAGTCAGGTTTCCCATGAGTATTTCCACCGGTCAACCCGTGGTGATTTGTGGGTGACTTGCACTCATGAGGAGCCTTAGCCCCTCCTCTTCCATTCCGATGGATGCTCCGTTGCCTAGCCCCGCAGCTGCACAACCTGAGGTCCCAGATGTTTGCATCCCAGACCCAGCTTCTGACTCTGAGGTAGTCTCTATTACAGACCAGAAATGAATGACGAACAAGTATCCATAGATGGTCTGTTAGTAATCATGACCCCATGTCAGCAATGGCCTCTGGGTCAGCTAAACAGTGAGTAACCTGGTGAGAACCCCAACCAGGATAAACCCAATAGGTGCTAATAGCTCGTGTGTTCCCCAAGCAGTAGGGCCAACTGTATGGTGTCCTCCCTAGGAGACCATATATTGTAGGTCAGGATGCGAGGCGGAACATGGAACAAGTTGAAGAAGGTATGGTATCCACTCAGGTATAAAACCCAGGGTGTGGATGCAACCTGCAATACAATGGATAGGAAGTGGCAGGGTGGAAACAATGCCTATATCAAGTCAAGGTAGAAGCCTGAGATTAGACAAGGTAGAATCTACCGTACATGAAGATTCTACCAAGCTTATATAGGCTCGAATAAATTAAAAGTGATCGCAGTCCGTTGCAATCAGTTCCTGTACCACAGCATTAAGGAGTGTTAATGCTGATACTCCTGGACTCCTCTCTATCCATTTCCATAGCGTCGCAGGACTTAGGAGACCTGATGTCCGGGTTTTCTACAGTAGAGTTGCTCATGTGGAATAATGTTGTATGGAATAACCCTCGTATGGAATAGGTTTTGGACCTGTCCCAAGTCGGGATAGGGTATTATTCCACTAACCGTGGTCCGGAATATGGAATACCTTGGTGAGGCCGATATTCCATTGCGCGGGTGGCCCAGAAAGGAAATTTTCAGTGGCCGGGCTATTCTTGGCGGAGTTTTGTTGGGTGGCATTCCATTGTCCGACGTAAATATAATTAGGGTAAACAGAATCGCAACTTCCCGGAATATCTATCCCTACCATGGCCATTACAGAGACTCAAAAAAGCCGTACTGTCCGTACCCGAGACAAGAATCCTCCCCAGCCCACAAAGCCCCGGGCTAAACCGGGTCCGAAACCTAAACATGGTCCTCGCACTACTGCCCGTTTTAAAAAAGATGAACGGCATCAGGATCTCACGTATCACGACTGGTTGCAGGTCTTCGAATATATGGAGGAACACGACCGCTCTCAGACGCAGGCGGTTGCCTACTTTGCGACGCGTCCCGACGCGGATGGTGGCAAACTTTCCTTCACGCAATCTGCGCTGTCGAAGAAACTCCAGAAAAAGACTGAGATTCGCAATCTCGTGTCTCAAGACCGCAATGCGCTTTCTATGAAGCGTGCCAGGGTGGTTACTTGCCCCGAAGTCGACGCGGCGTTGGCGCTCTGGGCACGGGACATGGAGCAAAAGAGGCGTACGGTGACAGGCCCAATGCTGATAGAAAAACGGAAACGGTTCGAGGTGGCATTGAACGTCCCGGAGGACCGTCGTTTAACCGGAACTGGGTGGCTTGACTCATTTAAGAAAGCGTCAGTGTCTTCCTTTGTTTCAATAAGTGGAGAATCACACCATCTTCAGGAATAATATACGCGAGCGCAGACGGCACGGCGAAGCCGGTTCAGTTGATCTCGAGGCTGTCGAAGCTGAGCGGCAACGCATGAAGAAGATCCTGGTTCGTTACGCACCTGAGGATCGCTGGAACGCAGACGAAACAAGCTTCTTCCCTTCTGCGCCTCCGGATCGCACGCTGTGTGCTGCACCTGTTCCTGGCGAGAAGCAGGACAAGTTTCGCATTTCGGTCCTGGTGGCATGCAATTCAACGGGCACAGAAAAGGAGGACATGTTGTTCATTGGGCGCTTTGCAAACCCTCGGCCGTTCAAAGGGAAAAACCCGTCTCGCATGCGGCCTGCGCTGTATTATCGCTTCAACAAGAAGGCCTGGATGACGGCTGTCCTGTGGGAAGAGTACGTATAGTTAGATTGCCTTTTTACACCTGATGAAAGCTAATTTACCTGCGCAGATGGCTTCGGAAATTTGACCGCAAGATGCGACGCCAGAAACGTTTCATTGTCCTCACCATTGATAATTTCTCCGGACACAAGATAGGCTATGAGCCAACAAATATCCGCGTGGAGTTCTTCCAACCAAATCTCACCTCGTTCGTTCAGCCTTGCGATGCGGGGATTATTCGCTGCCTGAAGGCCCACTACCGCAGGTCGCTGGCATTGCGCGCCCTTGATCTATACGAGCTCAACCATCCGAATCCATTCAAAATTGACATCCTGAGTGCGATGCGGTTCTTAACGAACGCATGGGACGAGGTGACGCAGTTCACAATTGCGAATTGCTGGAACCACACGCGCATCTGCCCCACGGAACTCGACAAATTGGACGACGCAAAAAATGTTCGCGCCGGATGGGGCGTCCTTCTCGAATTTGCGAAGACTCTTGAGATGACTTCGACCGACGCGAAGGAGCGTCTTGAAGACATCTTTGGGTCTGGGTACATCCCCGACGACTTGGAAGCGGCTCTAGATGCCGCCATCGATGCAGAAGAAGACCTCCTGCGCGCAGAAGGGGCAGTTCGGGCGCTGATGCCCGATTTTCCTCACTCTGATGAAATGGACGTGGATGGCGACTCACCATGTGCGCCACCCGCCCCTACATCCGACACCAAAAACCTTTGGGCTGCATGGGAGGTGATTCTTGACTTTGCAACTTCAGACATGCCCCTGCCTCAGGCCGAGAAGCGTCTCGAGGATATCTTGGGGGCTGGTTACGTTCCAGGCGATTGGAATCCTGCTTTGGAAGCCGTTATGGACGCAGAAAAGGATTCTGTGTTGGCAGAACAGACAGTTCGTGCGATGATGCCGGATTTCAGAAAAATGTCGACCAGTGCGGCGTCCATATTACCGGCCCCAATTGCAAACGATCGACGACTTAAAGAGGCAGAGAAGGCGTTCAGTGACGCTCTCCAAACCCTTCGCAAAGGGCGTTGTCTTCGGGGCGAAGAGCCAACCATGGACGAGCTCCTAAATCCCCAGATGGAGCAGGAGGACTTGGACTCAGAGTTCTTGCGATTCGCAGACGGAGACGAGGGGACCCGGGACATTCTGGAGTACCTCAATCGCCGTGACGATGAAGAGGACGATGAGGAGGAGCCCGAGGAGCCAGAATTCAATTTCAGTAAGAAGGATGCGATGGCTGCGGCGGAGTTCCTTCAAAAAGTCGCGCATCATCGGCCAGATTTGGAAGTGGCGCTGCCGCTTGCTGGAAACCTTCACAAATTTCGCTCTGCACTCAGTCAGGAAGTCGAAGAGGCCAAGATTCAGACGAATATAACCTCTTTCTTCAAGTAGATACCATATACATGCAATAAATTCATCTTCTACTCAAAATATTTACTCTGGAATACCCGTCATATGGAATACCCTGAGGGCCCTTCCCGACGGTATTCCACATGAGCAACTCTACTGTAGTCCTTAATGTCATCATCTCCAGTGGTTCAAACCCCGATCGGTTTGCAACTAGTCACACACTTTGTGAATGCCTATGTGTCAGCTGTGGTGTGTCGGGGGGCTAGGATTTGTCCGTATGGGTTCCTAGTCCCTAACATCTTCTGTATCCTGTGGCGCAGACTACCCTGAGTCTGCGGCTTTAGAATCCACAGTCGGGTTTCAACCGTGAGAAATTCACATGGTGGCGTCATGAGAGTCCCGTGCTGCTGCTAAGACGTGTCTCACGAAAAAGTAGAACCTGGGTGATTCATGACACCCCATCAGGAAGATACCAACTGATTTTTGAACACCGTGTCATGGCGCGTACCTTGCAGCGATAAATCTAGAAATATTTGGAGACATAGAAAACTCGAAAGTAGTTAGGGTCCTCACTCATCTTTCAACAGCTCATCAAGTGCCTGCGACGATATGTGATCAACTTGCCAAGGCAAAATTTGTGATCAAATTTCAGGCTGATCTTGTATTGAGGTATTGGCCCTCTCTATCGCTTGACTGTCGCTGTAAGAGATGATTCTGTATGCCTTCTGTATGCGTATGAATATTCCCTGATTTATCCAGAGCCTTCTAGCTGTGGTAGAAAGGAAAGAACGCCTGGCAGCACAGACACGCAATTGCGTAATCAGTCGGTGTCTTCCTGCCACTGTTCCTGGGAGGGGCGTGATTGCCATAAGACTAACTCTGAAACCCGGCTGACCACTGTTGAAGGCTCCCTCATCAACATCGAGGCCGCACTCCTCTGCTTGCTGCACAGCAGCCAAAACCCACCTCCACCTGCCCCCACCCCTGCCGCTCCGGCTCCCGCAGCAGGTCCAGACTTCACCATCCTCACCCCCGTGGCAAAATCGGCCCCCCAGCGGTCTTTGATGGTGACCGAACCCAATCCACTCTGTCCTTACCTACCTCTGGCTCGTCCCAGAGGCCTTCATGACGAACCGGCCTTCCTTCTAATCATGGGATTCGAGTGCCGTAGAGTCATCGCACCTATCTAAGACATTACGTTCATAAATAAATATATAGTCTTGTGTCTACTAAAATCTTCAAAACAAAACCACTTGGAGCAAGCTGGACAATTGTATTTGCCCAGGGTATCCTCGGAGTCGCCCCACGCTCTTCACCAGGTAGAATCCACAGGATGCGCATTTGGAAGTGTATCTATGTCCAGGGTCGCCGTCGTAATGGTGCGCGGATTCCGCCGACCACTTCGGGGGCCACCTGATCCGAATACAACGGGAAGGCCCGAATCTGCTAGGGTTGTGCCCATGAGTTTCTTCTTGGAGCCGAGTTTTTTCAGATTGAGGGTGATTCTTGACATCATAGCAACCTAAGAGATGTGAGGGCGAACGTGTATGCGGGAAGGAATATACTTGCCGTGACTCTGTGGTGATAACGAGCATCATCATGGTGAGTGGGTGCAAGTCTCAAAGTGAAAGGAAAACCCGTACAGCAGTTCCAACCTAGTTGGAAAGAGTAGATGTGTCAGTCAGTCAGAAATCCCATCCGTAGGAAATTCAGCCTACTGTGCGGTAATGTTCTTCAATCCTGTACTCGAAATGAAAAAGATGTTCTGAAATAAGAATTCAGACGTTCGTACCTGGGGGTGCAGAGATAATCATGATCGTCAAAACTGCGTTCACGGCAAAGATAGCACTGACAGAATGGCGGTCAGACGGGCAGAATTACTCAGACGGAAAAGGCTCACGAGTAATAAATGAGACCGTCCTGGAACAACCGCTTCATAATGTTAGACCCGTCACGGCGATTACGATTGGGTACGCGTCGGCCCTTCACCGTTGCAGGTATAGTTTTTATGAGGGTCAGGATTAGAACACCCGAGTCGTAGAGCAGGGGAAGCCAAGCTGATGAGGATGCGATGGCACTTCTGAAAAAAGACAGCGGGGAGATGAGCACAGATAAGGGAGTAATGAGTAAGACGTACAGTTCGGGCGGAAAGATCATTGTGCAGGCTGAAATGAAAGTATATATAGTGAGGACTCGCAGTAAGAGGCATAGAGTAAGTTACCCTTAACGCCGGAGTCCGGATTATGCACAACCGCTTGGAAAGAAATGGTAAACATTCGAATCGCAGACGAAGGATTCAACATACGCTGTCCTTTGGATAGCAGCCATGCTTGAACGGAGAACATGATCAACCACAATGTCCCCACACCGATGGGGACGTATCGCTTATCCGAATAAAGCGCTTTAATGCTGTATTTATTTAATCAAAGTGGGCGTCGACGGCGACGAAGGCGCGCTCACCGGATGAGCATCATGAGACCGACGACGTGGATGCCAATCACCGTCATCGCACCCTCGTATCGAATAAAATGTTTGCATCTAAAATCACAAAATGGGTTGATCGAGTGCGGAGCAGTGCTGGGAGTTCGTACCGCTGGAAAAACAGATCATTTCAGTTTCTCAGGGAAACCTTGTCGGAAGAAGGAATCAAACGCGCCTCGAAGGTCCAGGTTGGTGATAGATAGGCTGGTGATGATTGGATTCAAGTTGGAATCAGAGGCTGAGACGATGGAGTGTACCCACCGAAGAGGTTCACAATGAAGCCTAATGGCGTCAAGTAGCGATTCTGGGGAGGGACATAAATAAATGTCGGGTGAGGCGACAACGGGGCAAACTCACAAGGAGGAACAGATACACCACTTCCAATACGTTGAAATCCGTTCGAAACGCAACTGTGTCGAGATGACTCACGAGGTCCCTTCTCCCCGCCCCAGATATATTCGACCTGCAACCCTGCGTTAGAGCAAACGAAGACAGACTGTCAGTGCCTACTTCGGTCGCGAATGTGTCGACATGATCCCAGATCAACATCGAAAAACCGGCAAAACCAACACACTAGGGACTGGGTCAGAGAGTGAGAAGTAGGTGGTTCTATAGGAGGTACGTTTGTCCGGAAACTGGTACACAAATAATGAGCTTCAGAAAAATCTGTACAAGAGGCTGTCCCGACTTTTCTGTGAGGTCCTCAAGCACATTCGGGACACCTCCCATCTCGGCGCCGCTTGGTGGGATGGTCTGAAAGGATGTAAGGCGTCGGGTACCACCAGTTTCGGGAACGATCTCGAGGTTGAGAGAGAAAGAGAGAATGCACGAAGAGAGGCACCGTCAGCCTTACATATCGTACGGAATATTCTAATTTTGAAGCCCTCATACGCCGTGTGTTGATCTAGTTCCAATAGGGTAATTTTGCGGTAAGCGTCGGACGGAAGATATCAGCCTGAAATAACGGCGGCGACAACAACGCATCATGATGAGCCAGCTGTGGTAGACGGCTGGAGGGATGGCGAGCTGGTGAAAATTTCAAAACAACCGGAAGAATGATCGGGAGTGAGCATCTCCCAGGCGCACATACGCCACTTCGTCTGCAACCGGTTCCCCCTCCGCCTGTACCCCGCATTTACGTTGGAACTGAATACAAACTACCCCGCAACGCATCATTCTCGTTGGCACTTGTTCACGCGTACTCCCGAACTCATCCGATTGGGAGATAAATCCAGAATTTGGGATCGCCGCTTTCTCGCCGCATCATGGTGACAATCAACGGCGCCAATTTCACGGGTTTATGACTCCAGGAACTGAGACGGCGGGGGAATGCGGGAATGGGTTTCGCGGGGCCGAACCTCAGAATGGTAATCCCGTCGCTTGTCGCTGCGTGCCTTACTACAAATTCGCGCTGCCTGTACTCCAAGGTCCTACCAGTACAGTCCCGAGAACAATACGGATCTCGGGTGAGCGTTGAGCTCCGGCTGCGGTCACAAGGATCCTGAATGGGAGCCATCCCAGTTAGCATTTCGAGTGATAACCCGTTGTGTGGCCGGCGTTCACATGCCACTCGATTGGCTGTTATTTTTGACCGCACCAACTGAATGCTGATTTGGATTTTCAGCGCGGCGACACAGAGACTGTACTTGGATTTAAATCACATGTGCAATTATACCAAGACTAGTTCAACTCCCATGGGTTAGAGTTGGAGTTGAATCAGTGGCGCTCACACATCTTCTCAAAGTCATGCAGATGGCGGGAACTGTCCATTCTCCGTGATTAGATAGAAATGTACGCCGCTCACACATGTATCTGAGGGGCATACTGTACTTTTTCATTCAAATCGTCAGTCACGCGTCACGCACCCCTCTGTCGATCGCGAAATTTGGTCGGGGTCACGCGTCACCCGGGCCTTTGTCGAACCTTCACATAGGCCTCCAAACCGCCTAAAAACTGCAAAAAAGACAAAATTTTCAGTTCAAATGTCAAATTTCTCGGGGTGTCACGCAGAATTTCGGCGGCTGCCGAAATGTCGAATAGATAAAATGAGTCATGCATCACACCCCCTGTCGATTTGAACGAAAAAGTACAGTATCAGATACTGCAGCAATGTTATGAGTCATCACCATATGTAGGCCTCGAAATATCCTCCATCTTCCTGACTTGCTTTCGCGCAACAGTTATCTGATAGGGGGTCACGGAACCCGCAGGCTGGAACCACATAGAGTCGCAGTTGGACCTATAGAAGTGAAATAGTGTAGGGTAGGTCAAGGTTGATTCCCATTGAAAACACGGTATAGGCTGATATCACCGGGTATCGGCTGGCTCTTGTGGGCTCTGTGGGTATTGTCTTTGTATCGTGAGGGCTTGAAAGTGGAGCTAGCGACATGTCCAAGTTATCTATGATGTCATAGAATCTAGCCAATTTTTTACACTATTTCTAGTCTCCACTTTCGAGGCTGCCGATTTGAAGTTTTAACTTGACTTGTCGATTTGAATTCGTAAGTCAAACCGGACTTGGCGGAATTGGTCCGTGCACTGAATGACATCATGGCCGTGACGTGTTGTGTCGACACTTCTCTTTCAACTACCACCACATCCTCTATGTCTTTGGTACCCTCTGCTGTGTTTCCTGGTCTGGCTGTCTCTGGGTCTGTCTTCGCATCATATGTCTTCCCTATCTTGTCTGCTTTGGCCAACTTGTATGGCTTTTGGTTCTTGATGGCTAGTGGGCATCAAGGCAGGGCGTGTATTGGATGTCTCGGGCAAAGGCTTCCCTGACCACTAGCCAGGCAAGGACCAGTGCACAGAGCCTCCACGGATTCTGCAAGGTGCATCTCATTTTAATCTGCACACTATCAATGTTCATTCGGTCAATCCGCAAGGCTAGAATCTGGTGCGTCTCCAACCACTCTATCGACTTTGACCTCGTCGGCATCGACACCTCCATCGCTAACACCTTCCATTGGTGCAGATGGGTGGAGGCTGGAGTTGGTCGGGACAAACGAGCGGGGCAAACAGGACCAGGCATCAGTGGGCAGGGGCAGGGGCAGGGGCAGGTGCAGGGGTGGGGCAGGGGTGTGCATAGAGCAGCAAGGAGCGGAGCCCTGCAGGGGTGCCGGTGCCGGTGCGGGCACAGGTGCAGGTGCAGGACATGGAGCCATGGACAGCTGAGAGCAGTGGGGTGAGCAGGAGTGGGGAGGCAGGCAGAGTGCGGAGCACAAAGCCAGGGCGGTGGGTGTGGGTGCAGGTGCGGGCACAGTGATGGGGGATGAGCAGAGGTGTGGCGGCGGGCAGGCGTGCGGGAGGAGCAGGAGCGCTGCAGGGCAGCAAGTATCATGCAGTATCATGTATTTTGTACAACGCAATACCAGACAATATTTTAGGATAAAAATTATCTATGGTGTCCCATTTTTGCACTGTCTGGCACTGTCTGGCATCGCCTAGTATCGTCCAGTATCGGAAGAGTGGATTTTTGCTATTCCAATGCTCCACGATATACTAGGCGATGCCTAGCCGATACCCGGTGATCCCACCCGATACCGTGTTTTCACTGGGGTTACAAAGTACAGTTCAGCAATCATAGTTCTGCTTCTCTTCACAAGAACTTTATCGCCATTGAGCATCTTCTCCATTGATTTGTTCTCTTTTCTGTCACCACACTGCATGGTGCTACTTGGTTCTTGGCAAATTGTGTGCTCCACCTTGTGCCTGGTTGTTGCGGAAAACAAGTGATCTTGATTATTAACAATGATTGGTGGCAGAAAAGGGGATTAGCAAGAGGCCGTGGTCTGCAGGAAGCCGATCCGATAAATCCGACAGGCTTTTTGCTCATTCACAAACAGCTTGCTGTTGTGTACTAGACATCCAAGAATGCCGTCAAAACGTGACACCATTTGAAATCAAGCTGATGTGGAAAGGTCTCGGGCTGTGAGGAGTCAACCGAAGATCGAAAATGAGCGGTGTCTTCAGGACCATTCTGCTCCTGGTGTAACATTGCAGTAAAATGGCTCAAAAACATACATTCAAATGACTAAGACCAATTTTCTAATAAGAGAACTCAGCTGTTTGTGCCCCGCCGTTTGCCGGCCTCTTACAATCATTGAATTCGCAACATGAAGCCAGGTCACGGGAGTAGTCGTATTCAAGTTTAATTACAACTTGTTTCCCACTCACTAGCTTGCTCGTTGAAATCCATAGAACATTGAGGGAGCAGCACAAGATTTTAACATGTGTTGCTATTTCAATGTATACGAGTCGCAGCCCTCCTGCACGGATTCAAATGTTCGTGCGCCAGCTGGAAATGGTAAAACTCCTGAATCGTTCAGATTCAGCCTCAAACAACTGTTTTAGATCTGAAAGTCCATAGTAGGCTACGTATCGGGAATCGTTTCTGAACAATTCGACGGACTGGTATTCAGCAGCGGTTTGACAAAAGAACCAAGCTAGTACATAGGACCCTTCGGCTACCAAGAATTAAATATTCAGAATGCCATGTTGCACAAATGAACTCAGCACCACACAACCCGATATTGACCTTCGGCCCAGAATATTCACTCTTTCTGGAGCTCCAACTTGAAAAACTTTTAGATCTCTCCAGTAGCAATCCTGGTTGTCAAAATTCAATCAGTGAACGAACCATAATAGAGAGGTTGTGCACAAACCGCACACAGCTTTTGGGCACTGTGCAAAGCCACGGGGATTTTCCGAGTTCACATAGGAAGAATTGAGCTTTTAGTGACCCTGTTGAGTGCAAGGGAACCTTTTTAGACTATGGGATGGTTGCCTGATTTGTCATTCAATTTGTGGGTGGTATGGAATCAGTGCAGATACTCAAGGACGAATCATTGTGTTCACCGGATTTGATTGGATAGCCGCATGGATGGAACATTCAAAATGATATTCATGCGAGTCAGTTATAGTTGGTTTGTCAGTTCAAAATATCAAAATACTCCCCGCGGCTTTGCACAATGCCCAAAAGCCATGTGAAGCTGCATGCGGCTTGTGCGGCTTTTGCACAACCTCTCTAATCGGACTTGTTGGATCGGGTGTTTTCGGATCAACCTGTTTCAAGACCTGTTTCACAACTTTCTGCAATCTCCTCTCTAGACCACAGGAGCGCGATTGAACACGGTCTCAGCTTCGGAGATTAGCTAGCTATACAATAGCTCAAGCCCTGTAACCCCGCTGCTAGTGGCGAGTCAAGTAGGCTTGGATGCCCTGTCACCCTCTGCCGGCGCACCTCCTGCATGTCTCTCCCGCACCCCGCTTGTGTATCGGTAAGCCCTCCGCCAGTCTCAACGCTGCAGCTTCACTTTTGGCTTCAGGCAAATCTATCACGATCTCGATTTGACGCACGCAGCACATCGACGCTGAGGAGGCCCGTGGAGCAGCCTGCCGCTTTTTTTCCGGGATGATGCTGGTAAGCTCCTTTATTCCCCTTGCGCTCGTGTTGCATGCCTTCTGATAGCTCTTCCTCCCTCATTGTCCGCATCTCTAGATTCATCTCTATTCCTCACTTTTTACCTCTCGCCCGTCCTCCTGCATCTCCTCCCACGTCTTCTCTTCATCTTGTTCTTGATCGTTGTCCGCGTCTCTCCCCTCCCCTCCCTTTCCTCCGATACCCTTGTGTCGCTGCGCTAATACTCGCATTGTAGACCCCATCTCATCCTCAGCACGCACGCTTTTCGCCACGTCCAGCGACATCTCCTCACCACAAGCAGGCATCCACGGGATGCCTTGATCCGCGTGGATTTTATATCACGTGAAGGTAGATCTAGACTCTTCTCCATATACCCCGCATGAAACTAGAGGAGCCGGACTTAAGTTACAACCGAATGTATCCCCCTCCACACTCACGAGTTCTGCAGAACTTAAGTTCATCCAAAGTTCCCCCAGCACATTATGCACGTGTACCCATGGCTCCACCCCCATTCCTGAACTTAAGTCCTACCCACTTGAGTTCCGCACACGCCCAAAGAGTTCCACAACTTAATTTCCCTGCACAACTGAAATCCCATCCAAAAATTAAGCTCACATTGCCGGTCTTAAGTCCTGCTACAACTGAAGTTCTACAAAACTCAAGTGTGATGTGTCAGAACTTGAGTCCCACAAAGTGTATGAATAACTTTAAACAACTGGCCTGTTGTCAGCAGCAATCTGCCGCAGTATAGGATACGCCCCGTGGTACATCGGCACCGTTATGCGGCGGTGTTCGTCAGACACTGTAGAGTTGTGTACGGCGGAGAGGAGCGGGACGGTGTAGTGGTGAGGCAAAGCGAGGACAGAGGGATACTGCGAGCACAGATATCAGCATGCAGCACTGTGCACAAGATAGAGGGAAGGGATGGGGACAGTAAAACGCACCCGAAACGGTGCGATGACCATGGGCAACAGCAGGTCCATGATGTGCCACCAAAGGGGCTCAAGCTTGGCACGGAGTGTGTCTGTGAGAGTGCGCGTCAGCGTCAGGAACAGCAATGATGAAAGAAATGAAGAGATGTCGCCTGAGCCAGGGAAAACAAGGGAAGATAAGATGCGAAGCCTCCGCAGAAGCTACTGCCAGCGAAGAATGTGCTCTTCAAAACAAAACAACAACTCACCCTTCCCCTCGAAGAACCACAGCACCCACAGAGCGGCCGTGGCGCACTCCATGTCGTGCGGCCAGCCAACACGCCATGCAGGGTGGGCGTGTTCGTGTTCTGCATCAGAGGAGTGTCCTGTCATCGAGTAATGAATTAATACCGAGTACGGGGTGAAAGAGAAGAGCAAACACACGTTGCCATACCTGCCTCATATTGCCGCTCCAGCACATAACCGAGTGCAAACGCCCGTGCGCCAGCCCAGGCGAGCTGGGGGCGGTTCTTGCCTTTGCCCTGCATGTCTTCGGAATCCTTGACTACCACAGTCGACACTGAATGGATGGACGGTTAGAATTCAATACACAAGGATAAAGACATACTATGCCCCAAGGCTGCGTTCAGTGCCGACCAGTCGAGCTCTTCCCCAGGCCAGTTGTCCTCGATTAACATCCCGTACGCGATCTTAAGGGCGTGTGTGGCACTGGGGATGGAGGGTCCGAGGGCGACAAGCTGGAGGAGGTCGGGTGGGAGGGCAAGGTGCGGCGAGGGCTTGGTTGGTGGTTGTGGCATGCACGGTGGTTGGCACATGGTCAAGACCGGCAGGTTGTGCCACCCTCAAATTCCGACATGAAGTCTGGATTGGGAGGCGTTGGCAGTCAGATGAAGGAGGGGAAGGGGGGCAAGGGATGAGAGTGAAGCGAAGCGAGGTGGGAGTTAAGTGAGTGCAGGCGGACTTGGAAGAAAGTGGAAATGATACTCTGTAGTGACGGTCACTCTGGTGACTCTTCACCTTTCCGTCCACGATCCACATTGTCTGCCTTCCTCAGCCTCCACTACCCGTGTGCGCTGACGACGAGCAAGCCCAGCCAGACTAACTGACTGCTAGGCACCCCCTCAGTGAAGGCGAGACTTCATGTCAGCCACTCTTTGGTGAGTGGCACTCACTCCATTGCATCGCACCCTCGCTTACCTTACCTTTCATCATACCACTACTCAGCTGGATACTCAATGTGCTCTACCACCACCCCCCCCCCCCCCCCGAATTCATCCTGTTCTCTCTCACCGCCTCTGCCACTGTGACTTTTTGGTGAGTGGCACTCTGTTGCATCGCATCCTCGCTTACCTTGCCTTTCATCACACTGGTACCCAGCTGGATACTCAATGTGGTCTACCACCGCCCCTGCCACTACTGGCCCCGCATTCATCATGTTCTCCCTCGCCACCTCCGTAAGTCATGCGCAAAAATACACCAACCAAACTGAAGTGCACTGGAGAACTTAAGACTGGGCCGGACTTGAGTTGCAGGTGATTTCTTCAGTTCAGCGGCGAACTTGAGTAAGTTGAGTTCTGTGGGACTTGAGTACTTGTTTGCGGTGACTTAAGTACTTGATTATCTTTTCATATATGTATTCCTATGTGATGCTGAGTTCTGTAAAAACTTAAGTTCTACATGAACATAAGGCAAGATACAAGAACTCAAGTCCTGAATTCTATGTAGGATACAGGTAGTGTAACAGGTACAGTATGGTAAATGAACTTAAGTTCTGCGGAACTTATGAGTGTGAAGGGGGATATATTCGGTTGGAACTTAAGTTGAGCTAATAAATTAGTTGACCCCGCCCTATCCAGTTCACCGTAGCTGACCTTTTTTTCTTTTTCAGTTTTTCCCACTCTGACGCCCCGCCCTTCGCCACGACGATGACATGCCCATGTCGTGTCGAAAGAACGAGAACACCTCGAGAAGATGTGCTCCTGATCCTGCTCTTTCCACATCCACACTGCCGCCGTCGCTCGCGATCTCGAGACGTGCTGCCGATTGACATGGGTCCGGACGGGCGGACGTGGGGCATGATGTCGGAAGAGAGTCGTTTGATCGTCTGGAGAAGAGCAGGAGGAACCTCCAGCTGAGGCTCGGCAAGGAACCCCAGGATTTGGCGCAGCTCGGAGTCCCGGCTTGAGCTACTCTATCCCCCAAGCTTCTCACCTGACGACGCCCGCTCGCGGACACCGCTTTCTCGCCACAAGGACGCAGGGCTTCTCCCTCCATTCAAATATGTCCTCAAATATCGCGCTGCACTCTTGCCCTCCCTGTGGCTCGTTTCCCTTGCTCTCATTCCTCTGCGCAACGGGCGTCTATTCCCTTAGGCGCTCGTGTTGGGGCTAGGGTTTATTCACCGCAAAACCTTCCTTCCGCTCCGCTGCCTTCCTCGTCCATCGCTGGGTTCCGGTACTTCGGGAGGTGTGCGGGCACTGCTTCTTGGCCGCTTCCGCTGGCGTTCATTTTTCCGCCACGGCGCCGTCGATGTCGGTGCATTCTTGCATTGGACTAGCGCGGGTGTAAATCGCCACTGTGCACGCTCCAGCGCGGGCTTTTGCGCGACGGGTGTCGGTGTGAAATGCGTGTATTGCGCAGTACGGCGGTGAGTGTCCTCCGCCGCCCGCGTGTCGGGAAGCTGGGGGGGTCCGAAGGAGGGATGACGAAAAGGGTGCGAGTGCAACTCAGCCACTCACACTCACCAAATTGACAGTGCGACTCAGCGCCATCAGTGCGACTGGGACCATGCAGCAGTGCGACTCAGCATCAAACAGGCGTAGTCCACTTAAGCATGGCCATCACTGTGTGACCGCTGTTCCGCTGATATGCACGCTGCCGCGCTGATTACCAGTACTGTACTATTTCGATCGATTCGTGTTCGATTCGGAATTTTTGATACAATTAAAATCCGAAAGAAATCCGACAAATTGAGATAAAATTATTGCCGCAATAAAAAAAAAGTGGGTGTGACGCGTGACAACGAATTGAATGAAATAGTAATATACGCGGCAGTGGAAACGGCAATGGCCGGCATCATTCGGCATCGGCTACCAGTGGATACCAACCAAATTTCCACTGAATCTATTGGCAACCCGTCGCTTTGCGGACATCCACCGTGGTCCACCGGAGCTTAGTGGATGTACAGTATAATGTATATCGATCAAAATGTGCCTTACACCATTATAATCCAATACGTTCCAGTGGCTCTTCGCCCTGACTGGCCTCCAGTGTAGCCAGTGGGATTTTCCTGAATTCCATTGGAGTGTATTGGAATATAGTGGCCTTTGGTGCGGGTCTTCAGCCAATGGTTTCCATCAGATCATAATCGACTTCACTGGGTTCCATCGGCGTACATTGTTGTGGTTCACTAAACATGGGGGGGCCGTAATGAATGAAAACACATGTGTTTCTTCATGAAGAGGACATGTACCAGTAGAGCTTATTTGCAACCACCTAAAACTGGATTACTTAGATCTTAAGCGGATGCCCTGAAGGTTAGAAACAATTGTAGTGGCCTTATAGATGCGCCTTTAACCTGCTTTCCGGTGAAGATGGAATAATCTCGCAGCGCTATCAATAAATTAATTGGGTTCTCTGCTCATCGTCAAACTTCCATGTCCAGCTTTGCATTTCCATCTCAACTGTCTCTCGCAGTCGAGAGGCTGCGGCTATAACAGACACACATACCACTGGCCCTTGCGTGAGAGAACATTCTGTATCGATGTTTCGAAGTCATGAGCATAAACAAGTAGTAAAAATACAGTACAAGGGATTGATTGCGGAGATTATGAGGATAGTCACACAGGGCGAGACGCTAGCCACGCAGCGTAATAGGTTTCGAGACCATCGATCAGGCTTGGCTGCTTTGCGGACCAGCCCAACAGCGCATGGGCGAGATATGGGCGAACCAGGGGGGTCGTGGTGAAGGCTTCCTCAAACACTGGACATGATAGTGATCAGGACAACGAAGAACATAACTAAATTAATTGTACACGCACCGCTGGTCGGCTTCCTGTATTCGTATGGGCCTTTCGCACCCGATACCACCACGAGCTTCCGCAGCATCTCGTCGACGGATTCCGTATGGGGATTCGTCGCATCAATTATCTTCCCGCCGAGAATAGACGCACGCTGCGCAACAAGCAAATACAGTTCAGCCAGATCGTCAGCATGAATCGTCGCATAGTGTCCGCCAGGCGTCCCAGGCCACACCACCCGCCCCTCGCGCGCGGTGTCGAAGAGCGGCGCGAACAGCGAAGCCTTACGGCCGTAGACCAGCGACGGGCGCACCACGATCCCGTTCACATCCGTGCTGCGGGCGATACGCTGCTCGAAGGCTGGGCGCCACGCGACGAGTTTGGCGGGACGCGTGAGCGGGGTGGTGTCCGTGACGATCTCGGTTCTGCTATCGCCGTGGACCCAGATACCCGAGGTGTAGATGTATGTGAGCAGGGCGGCCCCTTCGGCACGCAGTTCCTTCGCCGCTTTGGAGGCGCGCTGGAAGGTGGAGTGGCCGACTGCGTTGAGGGTGGTGGGGTCGGCACCCATAACAGATTCTATGATAACATCCAGCGTCGTGATAAGTGGAAGCCACACGTCTGACTCGACGTCGCCGAGGAGGGGAATAACTGGGAGCAGTGGCAGGGTTCCAAAAAGAGCGCTGCAGATTTGAACCGGCGTACCCACTTTCTTCCTGCGCTAGTAAATTCGCCTTGGCCGGTGTGCGGGCCAACCCATATACTATATATCCTGCGCGCACCAGGGCCTTTGCGGCTGGAAAGCCGATCGCGCCTGTCGCACTGTACAGCCTTCATCGTATTTGCGGGAGCTGAGTTAACGAATTCATACCCTAGTATGAGTACCTTCATTTCTGTTCGTACTGGAAGATGCCGCGGAAATGGTTTCCCCTAGAATTTCTCAAGTATTTATACTGAGTACGACAGCGTGAGATCCATACGAGGTTTGTTTCTCGAGGGAACCCGATCAAAACCCGATGGAAGGTCGGAGAGAGGTCGGAAAGAAGGAGATGACTGTATTGACCCTGTTAATTCAATTAGCAGACATGGCACGAGGGCAAGAAGTTCCGAGAAATGGGGAGTTCGTGTGAAAAATTGTCAGCAGACTTGCTGCGGACGCGGATAATGGGGGTTGGATTAAAAGAATACAAGCCAGATGCACCATACGGCGGAGAACTGAGTGCTGAGGAGAAACGAGGATGACTCCAAAGGCCCTGAGCTATTTGCAGGGGGTCTCCACATGGACTGTTCATAGCGTGCCCTATATCAGTCTTGTTTTTCTGTATCAAGCCTTAGATCAACTCACATTGTGGAGCTAGAAACGCGCACTCTTACCGACACCCTTCTGCGTCAGGTGGGCCTACATTTTTCAGCACAAATTCATTTTACATCGGTTGCAAATAAGCTCTAGTATCCTATACTTTCAAGAATAGAGCTCCCGTTCTTAGTGAAATGCTAACTGAAGGGATTCCCGCTACCGTAAGGTACGGGTCTTATAGCGAGCATGATTTTTAGATTTTGGCTGTGCATCACATTCTCAAGCCCAGCTTGAGCAGCTTAAGCAGTTTAGTAATAGTCCATATAGTGAATTTTGCTTAAATGGAACTTGCTTAAGCTAGCTTAAGCAGTCGTAGTAATAGCAATAGTCAGTATATTCAATGCGCAGCCGCCGATAGCTTGCGCACGCATCGTGTCGGAGGAAGGAGGACATTTTTGAGAAAAAGCGCATCTCATCCTGCTCTCCGCACGCCCACGCTCTTGACGTCATGCACATCGGCGTGCAAGATCTCGCGGATACACGAAGATCGGGAAGCGCGGGATGGCACTGAAAGATCATTGTCCAATCGTTTGGACGATCGTTTGGAGACGGGACTGCGAGTTGGTGCATGAAAAGGAACACAGGAGCTCGCGCTACTCCATCCCTAAGACCGATCGTCGTCGAGTCTCGACCTGTCATCTAACGACGTTCGCTCGCGGACATCTTACGGACGCAGTCGACCTTCTCGCTCCCTTCCTGCGTATCCTTCAATGTCGCGCTGTGTTCTTGCCCTTCCGATGGCTCGCTTCCTCCTGCGTCCTGCACTCTTCCAGTTCCAAGTTCTTTACTGCATGGCGCGGATGACGGCTGCTTTCAACTCTGCCCTGTCTCGGCGAGTCGCCGGATTGAAGAAGTCCAGTCGCGAGGTGGCCATGCGGGCAGTTCGCACACCCCATTGGACCTCCCCTGCTTCGTGCGCTTCGGCTGGCTCGCATATTGATACCAGCCAGCCATAGCTGTTATTTGTCAGTACTCCAGCCAATTGTGCGCGCATATGATCATGATCTGCGTGCCCAATTTGTTCATTCATCCACCTACTGGACAATTTCATTCAAATCGACATGGGGTGTGACACGTGACCCATTTTACCTATTCGACATTTCGGCAGCCGCCGAATTTTTGTGTGACACCTCGAAAATTTCGGCATTTGAACTCAAATTTGTGTCTTTTTTGCCTTTTTTTTTTTTTATAGGCAATTTGGGGCCTGTGTGACCACTTGGAGGTCCGACAGAGGCCCGAGTGACGCGTGACCTCGACCAAAGTTCGTGATCGACAGGGGGTTGCGTGACGCGTGACTGCCGATTTGAACGAAATTGTCCAGTATTCTGTAACTCGTTTCATCTTGGACAATTTTTGATGCAAGCTTCTTCTCGGTCTATGTACGTTCTTACGATTCCGTTTTGTTCTTTGATCATAATCTAATGATTGATCGTCTGTTACATCCTACAGTCACAACCGCGAAGCGAAACGTTCAGGTTCGACCCGCAATTACAAATGCAGCATAACTCAATTGTATGATTTCTTGTTATGGGTGGGACAGAGGGCATCCTAGCTTCCGACAAAAAAAAACTTTCTGTGATTTGGTGCAGTGGTTGTGGAGAGCGACATTGATTTTTCCCGGAAGCCAAATGTGAGTAAATAACATAGATGATAGAAGCGAAACAGTTCCAAACAAGCTCGTGTATACCAGCCATGGCACTTGACCATCCACGATAATGATATTCTTAATCTATGACCCCCAAAACCCCCTCTTAGAATCTGGTTCACCCTGGGCCTGGTACTGTAGGAGGGTTTCAGTTTAAACCCTGCCGTCTCCAACGGTGGCCCCGGTTCAAACCATTTTCGTTCAAACCGCCCCTTGCCCCTGCCATATAAACAGTGAGATTTAAACCATTGTGGTTTAAGCCTTGCGGTTTAAACCCTTGGTTTGGACCAAAGCTGGTTCAAACTGTTGTGGTTTAAACTGGTTTAAGCCTTTGGTTCAAACTATGATGGTTTATTGGCGGTGGCGGCAAACACGGGCAAATGGGGCTCTTTTCCCTTCTAACTCGCGAGTGCTGTATCTCTTCAACCACTGCACGATACCATGTATGTATATAGTCGAAATTGATCGTCTTTTTGAGGGCTAGCTGCCCCCGGTGTCTATCTGGTGAAAAAATCAAGTTTTGGGACAGCTCATCTGGCACGCCGTTTCCGCCCTTTTTATCCCGTTCTCGAGAACAGCGGGGTGTTTCTCTTAGCTCTAAAGATAAAAAATGTTCGGATACCATCTCTCAAGGTGGCCCCGGCCTCAAATCCCGCAGGAGAGGGACATCGCACGTGCCATTTGTTTGTTTCGATCGCTTCTCCCAACATTCATCTTGTTTCTTCTAATTCTTGCTTCTTGGTCATTCAACTGTCGCAAATCACGATGGGGAGTAGCAGGAAAGCCGAGTTACGAAAGCCACGCGTACAACGTGCTGGTGCTGGTAGACGAAAGACCGCCCGAGCAGAGACAGGTGACGAAAATAACCCTCCGACGCCGCGCGCTTGTCCAAAGCCTACTAGCCACTCACCAAGAGGCCAAGTCGTTCTCAGTCTGAGACAGACGCGGCTGAGCTTCTTATGGGACTAAGAGAAACGCGTCGTAATCCTATGAACGCGGTCATGGGATTGACCCCAGAAGAAGGCGCGCAACTTGATGCAGATGAAATACAGTAGCACCTCGAGGAGGAACAGGCCAATAACGAGGAAGAGATCCATCGTGAGCATTGCTTTTTGACAACTTGCTGAATGACCCACATTGTTTACAAGCCGATGACGATGACGATTTCGAGAGTAACGGTGAAGAGGAAGATGATTTCAAGATCAAATATGAGGTTCTGTACAAGAACGCTACCCGAGAATTAGTGCTCCCAGCTACTACATCCTTTTCCAAATTTCTCGCCGCGCTAGCGAGGAAGATGGAAATCAATGTTACCCATCTTGCAGCAATCGGGTATATACCCTCCTACAAGCCTAAAAGCTCCAAACCCTTGCCGAAGCTTTTAGAAACCGCCGAGGACTACGAAATTATGATGGACGATATCGAGGAATTTCGTAAAAACTGCCTGAAGAGTAAGAGCGGGGTGGTTAAACCGTTTGCAATTGTTCTTAGTGATACCTCGGCTGCGCCTGAACGAGGAGGAGCAAAAGTAAGTGACCAATGAGCTAAATTTGATGTTACTTATTGGCCTGTTGCGTCCTAGACTTCTTCGAAAAAGAAGGATGCTCAACCAGCTGCGCCGCTTAAGGCCAGCGAGCAACAGGAGCACAAGCTGATGGCAGAAATAGAGAAACATCATGCCTGTCAAGAGCATGTCGGGAAAGCGTGCTATGTCACCAGCTCCAGCGAGCACTATCAATATACGAACAACGATCTAGTAATTTGGGCAACTTTGATGGTAGAGGACAATTTCGAGCAGTTGTATGGCATGACATACTGAATTCTTTTCCAGCGCCATAACCTCGCTTCTGTCGATAAAGTCCCTGATCAACTGGAGATTGAAGATCAAATTGACCGCCAGCGCAGAGCCAGGAGGGGGTTACAGGCCTCACAATCTGCCAATAATCGCGCTTTCAATGGCGGCGGGATGTGGCCACAAATGGCACCACTGCCGTGGATGTACATGGCGCCACCACCTTGGATGATGCAGCCGCCGACTAACCAGGCCACCCCCGTCCCCGCCAAGCTCGTTACGCCAAGCCCTCCACGCAAGCGCCAACTTTACCCAGCAATCGGTGACTGGTTGCAGGACCTTGACGTCGATGAGGACCGTGGAGAGGACTCGCTGAATTATGAGCAGTATGCGGATGTTCTCAAGGACGTAGGGATCATCCGGCTTGATGATCTGCTCGAGGTCGGATCGACGGAGAAACTACAGGAATTGGCGGGTATAAATTGGGGGACTGCAAACCGCCTGATGAAGTTTGCGCAGGCAGACACACAAAAGATCAAGAGGGCACGCACAGAATGACTTACCTTCCTTCCCTTTCTACCGTTACATATCTCATAACTCCTACTTTTGAAGAATGTGCGTTGAATGCACAAGTACTAATTCCGAAATATGTTACATCCTGATCTAGATATACCCACAATGATGAAACCATCCCATTGCGCTCACACTTGTAACGGAAAATGCAGCCTGAAGCAAGTGTACATAAATATAAGTATCATCATCCTCAGCTTCCAGGTCTGGACACCCAATGATACCCATACAACGAACAAAAGCCTTGATAGCGGAAAAGGTCAGCTCAATGGGGTTGAAATCCGGAGAGAAGGCAGGGAGAAATTTGAGACGATATCCCCTATAAGTTCAGCTTGTTGGGCATCTATATACGCTCGGATGTCGCACCGGGCCTCGATAACTTACGGATAGATGGATCCTTGTGAATGCGAGCATTGTCCATCACAATCACTGATCCTTGTGGCATGCATCTGTCCATGCGGTCGAGGAGGCCCAAAATGAACTCCAGAAAGAGTTCTGCTGTAAAGGAACCCTCAACCACCTTTGCATAGATGATACCGTCCATCGTCAAGGCCGGTAACAACGAATATCTGTGTGATCAATGAGCAGTGGATCATGTATGGGTACATGCAACTCCACCTTTGCCCACGCACAAAAAAACACTTTCTTTCAGCTCTTCGACCCCTCAAGGCCCATCCACGGTTGTGGATAACAGTCCGATGGTCCAACGAACTTTCATCAACAGAAACTGTGGTTTCAGGCTGACAGGTGCGCCCGTAATCAAACTTATATCTGCGCCTATCGTCCTCGTTGCGTTCAATAGCATTAGGGGTAATCTGAAGCAATTGGTGCAGAGAAAGTCAAGAAACACAACAATCCCACCTTTTTCAAGGTAAACCCGGTCCGTGTAAGTGCTCGCCAGACCGTGCTGTCGGAAGCTTCCACCCCTACTCTTTCTTCAAGGGTTTCTTTCATTTCTTGGAGATACGGGTCATTGCGGAAGCGGATATAGCCTCGTAGAAACTGTTTGTCGTGTGAGGATTACTATGAAGCAAGTGCAATCGAAAATACTGCTTCGCACCTCTACATTCCGTGCTTTTAGCTTCCTCTTCTGACCTCTGAGACTACGTCTGGGTCCCCAGTGTGCTGCGTTGCCGTATTTTCGATAGTCGGACATGAGGCGCTCGACAGTACGTTTGCCAACGCCGGTAAGCGTCGATATTGTTCTGATATCATTGACTCTGGCCATCTTGAGCAGAGACCATCGTAAATCCTGTGAGAGAGGGCGGCCGCGAGTCATTTGGGGGGTGACAGTGAAGAAACGAGATGGATGTTGGGAGAAGTGGTCGAAACAAAAAATGGCACGTGTGGTGTCCCTCTCCTACGGGATTTGGGGCCGGGGCCACCTTGAGAGATGGTATCCGAACATTTTTTATATTTAGAGCTAAGGGAAAGACCCCGCCGTTCCTGAGAATAGGATGAAATAAGGCGGAAACGGCGTGCCAGAAGAGCCGTCCCAAAACTTCATTTTTTCACCAAATAGACACCGGGGGCAGCTAGCCCTCAAAAAGACGACCAATTCCGACTATATACATACATAGTTTCATGCAGTGGTTGAAGAGATACAGCGCTCGCAAGGTAGAAGGGAAAAGAGCCTGATTTGCCCGTGTTTGCCGCCACCGCCAATTTTTCTGCAAACGGCAATAAATTGGTCTGAACCGTCGGTTTAAACCAAAGATTGTTCAAACCATAGTGGTTTAAACTGGGTCTAACCACAAGATGTTTGAGATGAGTTTTTTTCTTTCTTGGTGGATGAGAAGAATTAAAAAGATAGAAATCACATTCAGGGTATATACTTGTAGTCTATATTTGTTTGATGGGTTGATACCGTGGGTCGCGGTTCGGACTTAGATCAGAAAACGTGACCTGTAAATAACATCACATACGACGCGACGCGTCCGCCACACATACGCGCCAATGGGCGCTCTGGCGCTCCTACCCGCGCTTCTGCTCGTCTGCTGTACTATTTCTGTTGCTACCTTCACCTTCCACTCTCCAGATGGCTTTCCATTGGTCCGACAAATCCTCCTCGGTGCTCTACCCACATTCAAGCCGCACACGTACCAAATGGAAACCGTTCTCGCCCATGTAGTACTGGAACCAGTGTCATGTACGGCATGATCACGGGCGCGCGCCGTCGAATAAGTATGGTGCAGTTTCTTGGCAATTTCCACAAGTTCTTCAAAGTCGGGGAGCTTTTTCTGGCTTGAAAGAGTGTCAAAGTGTTCGAATATATTGTCTACTCCAAGCAGGAGTCTAAATTCGATTGAATAAAATCAATGACTCGAAGACCAACAATGAAGACAATGAATCGAGCTTACCTCCAACCATCCAACATCCGAGCATCCAATACAAGATAGAGGAGTTGTGAACCTGGATAGAATTCAACCTTCTTCATGTTCGAAAGCGCGGCGCGACCAATTTTTCTCGCGCTGTGACCCAGAGAAGCAGGATTTGTACTCTTCCCGGATGTGCACGCCCAATGCGTCTGAAATATGCGGATAATGTCCGTCCATTTGGTGTGCCAAACCTGGAGTTGGGGCTCGAGGATTTCGAAGGACTTGAAAGGGTCCTTGTGCCATTGGAGGTAATTCTGAAATTGAAGAATCATCGCATACGAGAGCCCGTCACCGCCAATGATAAGCTTTCGCGGAACACAGCCCTCGGCCGTTTGGCCGATCTGTTTCAAAAAGTCCTCCAGACCAACCTTTAGCTCGAAGGGAATAGTGTCCTTCTTTCCGCTGGGTGCAAGAGGATGAACAACCGATTTTGGACAGGGATAACGAGCTTGGCCGTTCCACGCAGGCGGGCTTTCACCTGCACACTCCGGTATTTCAGTGGCGTGACACACCGAACCAAAACTTCGAGCCATCCAAGGTACCCGGTTGTATCTGCGTCCTCTTGATCTAGGAAACTGAAAATTCGGTCCACCGAGAGGCTCGCGCGCTCGTTGCACGATATGCGTTGTCGTTTGTCGCTCAGGTCAAAGACGTGGACATTAATGATGTCCCACGCTTCGACCCAAAGACCGGACATCCCCACGTTCATATGGTTCTCGCGTCCAATGCGATGGTCCCGCACGCGAGCTAAATTTTGCACGTGGTCGAAGAGAAAACTCCGACTTTTGTTGGGTCACTGCCGTGGGCAGATGTGACGAGGGCCTCCTCAATTGAGAGCGCTTCGAGTTGTTTATAGACCGTGGAGTAGGATGGCATGGTTCCGGTGCGGGAGTTGTATGCCATTATGTCGGCGGGAACAGAACACCCAAATAGAGTATTCCACGGGCGAGCGGCAGAAGATTGGCGCGACTTGTGCGGCAGAACAAGAGGTCTGCTAGGGCATGTATTATCACCTGGCATGGAACAACATTAGAACAATGATAATTGATATTCAATGAGCGGAATACCCCTGTTGCGGGCCGATGTTTACGGGGAGCGCCCACAATACCGTTTCGATTGCGAGGTTTCCGCATTGCAATTCGTTCGAGGAGATAGAACGCGGGCCGCAAATGATGTTCGAGGATATCAGCGACGAAAGGGATAGTATTTTGTCCGATTCGCAGCCACCCAGATTTTTTGACGGCATTTTGGCTGGTAACGGAGACATGTAAACCACTACTGGAATGCACAGCGATCTCCGCACCGCGGGCCAAGTAGTTTACGACGGTTTGGAGTGCAAAGGACGTCAGGGCGAACTGGCCCGATTTCTGGGTATGGCGTGTCCGAGGAATAAATTTTGGCTAGATTTGGGTCGTATGCAGCGAGTACTATATCGTCGGGCGAAGTCATCCAGCAGGTCAGAATGTCAGACGGAGTGTATTTTCCGTGTCCTCCGAGGAAGGAGCGAATCATCTGCGCATGGGTCTGAGAACGCGAACCGTCGCGACCCTGATGATCAAAGATTTGGTGCAAAAATTCGCCCAAAGTCCATCCCTGGTCCTGAATGGATTCAAGGATCAATTGGACCTTTTCTTTGGCAGAGCGGGGCTTCCTCCGGGTGGAAGTACCGGAGGTTTTCGCTTTTTTGGAGGAGTGGCTGTCGGCAGGAGTGGGCGGTGTGTTCTCGTCATTGATTGTCATCGCGCGTTGTCGCTTCGGAGTACCAGATGGAGGTGTGTTAATTGGAGCGAATGTAATGGGTGTGTTCCAGCAATATTCCGAGGAGACTGGCTGAGTAGATGTCGATGGAGTGGTATCGGTGAGGAAATGGCCATTGCTCTGGTACGAATGCACAGTGAGGACAGAACTAAATCCAGGAGGTGTATGAGGAGGGGGAGTGTAAGGGATAACCAGTTGGGGGTTTCCCTCATAAGCTTCCATCGGCGGTGTGGGTGGGTAACGCGACACGGAGGACGCGACACGGAGGACGCGTAGCTGTTGATGGTGCACGTGGCCGTTTCGCGTATTCTGAATGCGGAAGGTCCTTCCCTTTTGGGAGCGAAGGTCGACCTACGGTGTTTGATGCGCGAACAAAATCAGACCATAAACGATCTTCTCTACACTCCGCTTATCAAAGAGAAGATTACGTGTTTGGTCTGACTAGGGAGACTAATATACTTGTAGGTAATACAGGAGTACAGAACAAGATGTGCCTTTTCTCCTCTCTAGGGCCTGCACCTGTCACCATAAAGTTATGGGACTGTGGCCTGTAAATATGGTTATGGAACTGTCCCACCGCCCGGTGAAGCACCAACTTGCAAGGATGGGAAGTTCCATATACGAGTTTACGTAAACAGCCACTCACGCCGTTGATGAACTTGATTATTGATTTACTTTCTTGCTTTCAGCTATCAGGTACTGTACCATTTTGGGTCCCCCAAATGTGAAAATTTCTTCTCTGGCTCTCCAATTATTGCAGCCTTCTCATGATTGCCGGGAAATGAACACCAGTTCGAATGAGCAACTTAGGTGACAGGTGATACCAGTGGTGCCACAGGGTAGGCCGAGGGTAGACTGACAATATGATTTGTAGGGTCAACGGCTTTTATGAACACTTGGCTGACTGATTTATTTGAGCGCCAAGGCGGAAACAATTCAGGCACTCGTGTTTGTCAAGGCCCACTTAAGCTGACTGGCAAGGCAATCATTAATCTGGTTGGAGAAGGAGAAGATTAGAATTGCAGTTACTTTCCTGAAATATATCCTTTGACACACTGTGCATACCCTGTAATGGATGGTATGGACAGGTCCCCTCCCATTGGGCCCTTGAACCTGGTCTCTAAACGAATGGGTGGGGCTGTGCATAAGAAAAATACGGTGTAAAATTTACAGCCATGCCCATAATACCAATAGGTGCCAGCCTACTTCTCTCCAACAACTGCAGCCATGTAGCACTGGATCAAGTAAAAAAATCCTTCCCTCAATCCCACTACTTGCTCCTCAACTCTTCCTGGCACTGGCTCAGATATTACAGAATTCAAATTCACCATCATCTCAAATCTTACGACCTACATGTTCTCCTCGGGAGGTTCTGTGCAACTGTACTGGATAATACAGCACTGCTGAAGCGGAACATAGGCATGTTTTGTGCTGCAGATTCACTTGAAGCTGTTTTGTCATGTCAGCTTCAGCTCTAGAGCACAGTCAGTGGTGCAAAAGTGATGTGGCTCTCCTTCGCTCTTTTACCACCATCTTCCCACTGCTGCTGCTTGCCCTGCACTTGGCTCATGGTTACATGTACGCACTCACAGTAGTTTCCATAGTTGACCAAAGTCAAATATCTGGGCTTATTTAGTAATGCTAGTATATCTCACTTAAGTAATATACAGGCAGTAGGAGTTTGTGGTATTTTGTAAACAAACGTCATCGGTTTGTATCTGCACCTCTCTTTCATTCAATATCTTCCTCAGTGATAGATATGGTGTCTATACCATCAATCTGAGCACAACTAGCTAATTGTTTTCCTTCTGCTTCCCTTCTTCTGGAAAGGAACCAACAGAAAACCCATGTAAATACAAGCAGTCGCCAGCTCTCACTTGCTTGCATCGGCCTTGCTAGCTGTATTGAGGTTGAACACGTATTCTTTTTTTTAAATGAACTGAGCTTGACTAGGCTCCACTTCACCTTCAGAGTCAACTCTCAGACTGACCGTGGACTTGAATTGGACTCAGCTGAGCTGAGCATAATCTCCAGCTTGTGGTGGAAAATTGACGGACATTTACAACTTTATTGGACAAAGAAACTGATCGAGGGTGATTGTGGGAGTATCAGCATGTTCCCAATGTCAGCTGTGAATGCCTGGGTTTGTTGAGCCCATTGGGCCCATTGGGGTGGCTTCAAAGAACACCAAAGCTGCCATCATATATGGGGGTCGGAGCTTAAATGGCTTCAAACAGAGAAGCATATTTTATAAAGACAATGCCAAAGTGGGCTGTGCATTGACTGAGAGACAGCAAAGTTTAACGTTGATGTGCCAAAGATTTGGGCATGATGAACCAAAAGAGGGTGTGAGAAGGCTTCAGAAATGGATAATTTTATAAAGAGAGAGATCACTACAACGACTGAAAGGTACTGCCTAGGTGCCTGAAATGCACTTTCTACCTTTGTAGTTCTTTTCTTCCTCAAAGAAAAAAAAGAAAAAAAACTAAACTCAAACATCTTGTGGTTGAAACCATCATGGTTTGAACCATCTTCAGTTTGAACCAAAGGCTTAAACCGGTTTAAACAATGATGGTTTAAACTGCAAGGCTTAAACCATAATGGTTTAACTCCTTGCTCTAGATGCTGGTGTCTGACTAGACGTCCTTTGTCTATGTGCAGTTGGTAGTCCGGAGGAAATTCCTGCCCGACTTGAACGTGCGGTAGAACGAGACGAAACTCAATTCCAATAGCCCAAAGGTTGAGTGCCTTCTCCTTCGAAGGTACTCGATTCCGACTCTGAATCACTGAGGATCCGGGGTGGAATTGTGCAAATGTGTTCTGATTACGGTCAGAAACCTAGTGGTTACTCTTCTGCCTAAGCAAGTAGAATGTTTTTGAACGAACTTTTGGTTGTTTAGACCACAAGTTGTTTTATAATGCACCGATGACCCAAGTAAAACAGTTCCAGGCAACCAATCAAGATTATATCTGCACCCCCTCGCGGTGGGCTCCAGATGAAATGCTTGCTCGGTGTCTACAACAGCAGTACTAGTTTAATCAAGATCCAACGAGCAGAATGCGAGTTTGCTTGATTAAGACAAAAACACAACTACTAACCAAATCCTAACTACTTTCCCCTTGAATGGTTTAGACTGTGCCGCCGAGTACGGGTCTTTTGAACGCTTTAAGAAGGTTCAAGGAGCACAGATAGTCCAACAAAAGGTTGCGAGGAACACGCCTGTTTTAAAGGTCGAGTCCGAAGTGCAAGGTTGATTTAAAGTTTTAGACCTCTTTGAGCAATGCCAAACGAGCGCCTAAGCCAACAAATCGAGTTTTAAAGCTTTACAAGCTTGAGCCAACAATCCCAAATCCTAATCAAGGTGCCGTGTTCTCAAATCCCAAATAATAAGCCTTCCGAGGCTACTGTAGTGCGGTGCCGTGTTCTCAGTTCCTAACAAGCTCTCTCTAGCTTCTTAACCGTTTCCAATCCCAAAATCCCGATCCAACAATTGATATTTAGTTACTTGTGCAAACAAAACAAAACTTCTTAACGAAGTCAGTCCTGGATGACAAGTCCCGAATCTCCATTGTTTATCAAGCAATACCCGGTAAAGGCTACTGCTCTTAGGGACAGAAAGTTCAGTACCTATCCATGCCAAAACCTCCTCCTTATATACTGTACAATTATGCTTACAATACGATGATTATTCTACTCGCTGGTATATGAGTAAGGTGTCCGTAGTTAATCACGTGTAGGTAAATATGTAGGATCATCGTGTATCGACCCCTTTATGCTTGAGTGTGTCCGGTGTGACTGTTTCTTGTTTGATCGTGTTGACAGTCCCATCTTCTATCCTCGTGTCCCCCATTCAGGACCTTCAGTATTAGGTAGAGGAAGGTGCTGGCTTCAAGCCAGTACCTTAATCAGCCCAAACCACCAAGTGGTTGTAGAGATATGTGAGTTACCGTCCTGGCCCGGTTCAAGTAACCAAATCAGGATGGCAACAATGATCGGATAGTTGATAAGCGAAGTCCAGCCGCAGTCGGAATAACCGGCTACTGCTAACCCCGAGTCACCTGACCCGTCGCGCAAGGCTCTGTTTGTAAATCAAGCACAACAAAGCACTTGAACGCCTAATCAAGACCCCACAGTGGTGCCCCAGATCATCAGAGAGGATGATTAATATTGCCCATGTTATTTGTGGGCCCCGCGATGCCTTGATTAAGCAGCGATGCTTAATCTTAGCAATTAAACCCTTAATCATGGATGTCAACCAGTATGAACTTTCCAGTTGATGCATCCCAGGCGGACTTGATTAAGGTCCTCATGCAGGATCAAGCCCTGATTAGCCATATAGGACTTATGCTAATCCTTTGGAGCAGCGTGCTTCGTGATTAAGGCAGAAATCGGCAAATTCCTTGCTATTTCACCCATGGTCCGTTTCACGGCTTATCAACAGCAGGGTTTAAACTTAAACCCTGCTGTTGCTGGGGCTTGTTGTTTGCACCTGCAATATTGATTGGCATGCCTGATAGTGACAAATGAATGAGGTTGAAAGACTTGGATAATGCAGGCTCTACAGGAGATGTTGAACCAATTCCTTTGTGCAATTGGACTTCATAGAATTTAGATTCATTTCCTGAAATACCGGGTTTTTGATGTGGCCCTGCATGGTGACCAATACACTGTTTCGCTTCTGTGTTGTGTTTCGCTTCGTGGTTTGCGACTGTACCTTATATCTCCCTAGACTGTTACTCTGAATCTGCATGCCACTTGTAGCTTGCAGGTTGTGAAGCTCAGTAGCATCAGTGTTTCTCCCTGTCCACGCAGTCTGCGCCGCTCAGGACGTGCTTTTGAAGCCAATCTGCGAATCTTACCTTTTACCGCAGTGGTCCGAGTCTACCTTTCTACTCACATTGCTCATCCTTAGCTTTTTAACCAGCAGGGAATTAGGTCCATTGAGCTCTTAGGTGCTGTAAATTTTCTGGTTTGTGTTTGAGGACTCTGACGATTGCAACAGGCCAACTACATGTTTTACCAAAATTCGGCATATGACTATTTACATTTCCAACAGTGGACCCCTGCTTCTTCCTCATTTATTGTCCTCCATGTGTTGTCTGTCCTTCATCAGCTAGACTGAGTACTTGACTTTTCCTTTCTGACTCCTTCTCCGCTGCTCTCTTGAATTAGGGGCAGGCTGGGAATAAATGGTGTCAGATTTTGTCTGTGTGAAGATACTGCTGCATCGGTCAATGGATTGGGTCCCTGTATTGAGCTGCTCTTGAGATTTGCTACCTCTGCATCGGTCTTTACCACATCTTTCTCGCACCCAAGGGCACGCAGATTTTTTGCGAGTGACTCCAAAACATTAATGAAGAGACCCAGGGCCATTCACGAAAATTTTCGGTAGAGCACTACAGCAGATTCTTCGGCCTGTAGCACGTCCTTTCGGTGCCCGATGCTACGGAGATCTACTGCAAGGCTGTGGAAGGATTGGTTTCCCCCAGTTTGCGAAGGATCTCATCGGCTTCCTTGTCAATGTGCAACGTGTCCTCATGGCGATCCACCACACGAAGGTGCTCAACCAAAATTTTCTGTGTGATGCGCAAACACAATTCCACCTCCACAGTCCGATTAGGAAATTCTTGCAAAATCTTTGCAGCTTCCTCACCAGCCTGCACTGCATCCTGGTCACGGCCAACAGCATCGAGATCCAAACCTAGGTCTTTTAAGCAGCCAGCAAGAGATGCCAGGCCTTTGGGGTCCGTCTCCGTGATTCTGCGGCAGAGTCCAGTGGCCTCTTCATTGGCTTTTAAGCCCTCTATGTGGCGGCCTAGCGAGCGAAGTTTGAAGCCAAGATGAAAAAGGGATCCTGCAAGAGCTCGAGTACCAGTGGGGTCAGTCTCCACTAACTTTCAACGAATCTCAACAACTTCTTCAGCAGTACACAATGCACTTTCATGCTGACCCAGATTACTGCAATCTACACCAAGGCAATGCAGTGACCAAGCAAGGCATGTGATCGCAGAGGGATCGGTCTTCACCACCTTTCGAGCAATTTCAACGGCTTCTTGGTCTGCACGCAATGTGTCTTGATGAAGACCCATTTGACGGAGATCAATCCCAAGGTTGAGCAGGGACCAGGCAAAATTTCTGGTAATGCTAGGGTCAGTGAGCATTGACTTTTGATAAAGATCAACAGCCTCCTTGTCCACTTGCAATGCATCCTCATGATGCCCCAAGTTGCTGAGATCTGTACCGAGAGTAACCAGGGACTGAGCAAGATGCTTGCTGATGATGGGATCATTGTCTGGAAGTTTGTGGTAAAGATTGATAATAGATTGATCAGCTTCGAGCTCATCTTGGTATTGTTTAAGGTTGTGGCAACACCGAGAAATATTTCTAAGACAGCCTGCCACTTTTTCATGGTCCTTGAGATGGGCCTTCTCTTTGGCAGCTCGGTTCTGCCAGAACATTTCTGCTTTGCAGTAGATGTCCAAGGCTGTGTCCATCTGTTCAAGACTGAATAACAGATCCCCTTCTTGTTCCAGCAATGCAGCAACATCCCTGTCAAAGGTCCCAGGATAATGGTCCTCCAATTTTTGGAACAGTGCAACCCCACTGCGAATCTGTCCCAAAGTGTGTCCTGATGAGCCTGATCCTAGTCCCAAAACATACTGTTCCGCCAATCGACCGGAAGGAGCCATGAATGCTAGCCTGTTCATCCAATATGATTCATCAGCTTCAACCCCAGGTGTGCCTCTAGGGTGGTCCCCTTTTCCCCAAATATTGTTGAGATTGTTGATGGCCTGAGTTGCAAATGAGGCATCAAACAGGTCCAGTTCCACCTGAGCCCAAGTGCCCAATCGAAATCATTACTTTCAAGCATCCCTCCTACAAAATAATCCCATTTGATGCTGTTAGCCCAGAGGAATTCCGCTCGGGGGAAATACCTAGGGTTTTTAAAAGCCACTGATATGTAGATACACTGTCCTAGAGCAATAACACAACCTGCTCCTCTGTGTGGCATCCTAAAAAATAAATATGAGTTCACAGAGACAAACTTTGGGAATCCTCTTGCCCAGTGGTTTCCTCAGCTGTCTGAAAGGATAGGCGAGTTATAGGCAGGTACTCCATGAGCTTTCAGGAACTTGTCAGTGATTCATGCACATCCTCTATCTGCAACTCGTTCCGACTACCACCATCCTGTATCTTCCATCCGTTGCTTGTAGCCTGGAGTCTCGCCGTTGGAATACACCGTGGTCCTGTCTGTTTGCGTGACCTTGTCAGTGTTCTGTCTAGTTGACAACAGCCTTTCAGCCTCCACCATCAACATATTCTGGCAGGAATTTGACACAATGTTCATCCAATGCGAGTGCATGATGGAAAGTGCAAATGTGGGTGGCAGAGGATGTAAGAGGGAGTGACTTTCCCCGAAAGACACCAATCGAGGACACGGTATCCCTACAGGTTTAATCAGGAAATTGACTGTGGTCGGGGACCAAATCTTACCAGACACCGACAAGATGGATTCAGACATTTCGGGAAAATGTTTTCTTGAAGTTTGCTGCAATTTTGCTCACCTCTGCGGCCACTAGGAGGTACTGCAATAAAATTGTGTTTTGGTTATTTGAAGTATATATACTCATACACTGCTCCTTTGTATCTTTCAGAATATAATTTGTATGCACTGAAATCACTGTTAGCACTAGGGCATGAAATTGGTTTCGGTACCAACAAAGGTATAAGTTCTTCATTTCCGGTATCAATAAGCCCAATCTGTTAGTATATTCAAATATCTGAAGGGTTCAAGCAGGATTACACATACTGTTTCGATCATTCCTGCCAAAGTTCGCACTTGGTATGCACCACGGGAAAACCCTGAGCTTCTCAACTAAATACTCGGCACGAAGACTGTCTAGTCGTACCGAAGAAATATATATTGTCACAGGGCCGATATGTTTTGTACAGCCATCGGTATGCCTTGAGAATGATGTCTTTGAATTTTCTGGATAGAGTATAATTAATGAATAACAATTGGAGAGGCTAACCAGACTGACAATGCTGACAATGCAAAGGCCAAGTCAAGACCATTGTCAAGCTTCTGTCGCCAGTATTTCCAGGACCTTTATTTTGATACGGAACATAGGTGCCGATGCCGCAGTTGTAGTATTTGTTTTGGTCCGCATCACGGTGCACTCGACTGTGAAGAGCAACGACGTTAGTGTTCTAACACACTGTCAGTGAAGGAAAATCGACCACGGTCTCAAGTGACCACTCACATTTGGCCCAAACTGGTTCGACATGCCGTCGAGTAAGACAACCAGGTTTCAAGAAACCCGTGTTCCACATTTTCCCTTGGAAGGGCTACGGCACACGCAGTGACCCTTGTACGCACAGGTGCACTTGCAATTGCAATTGGGTTCGCATAAGCAGCCGCACTTAGTTGGACGCCGCTTAGGCTGATCGTCTCTGTGTTTGATTTTGTCGGCCCCCAGTTGCCGTTCATTGAAAGCGGCTTCTTCATTCGGTGGTGCCACTTGAATATTCAGGGTTTCCTTCGTCTCACTTTTCGTGGTGTTAGCCCCAGGCTCAGGACCATTGGCGGCTGTCCCAGTGTCATTGGAATTGGCTCCACTGACATATACACTGCATTCAGACCCCCCCATAGGCACACATGTGCCTATGTTCGCAGATCTCTGCCGAGATGTGCCTATCCAGGTCTATGTTGGTCTAGTGTATCTGCCTACGCGAGGCCTGCCCACGTTGACCGATCCGGGCCGATGGTGGTGTGCCAATCGTCGCCGACCCTGGCCGACCTGAGTCCAGGTAGGTAGGACCCCGGATATTCCCTTTGGAGGCTAGGGCCCACCGGAATCCGATCGGCCGATTTTTGGCTGGATAAATTTCCTTGTCGAGGCCCGATTTTTGTCCGGACAGGACCTAGCCTACAGAAATTCGTTCTTTTCTTCTTTTTCTATTCCAAGATGTGGATATGGCTTCTAGGGGCCTGCGGCATGCTATGAATCGTATTTTCGTGCTGTTAGAAGCATCTAGAAATGTGTGAAATATATTTACTCCGAATCCTCGCCATCATCATCGCCCGACTCCCCTCCGGCAGCCGAATTCTTTTTTCTCCTCCGAAACAGTTTAATTGCCTCGAAATTTTCCAGACCCCCGGCAAATGTTCTGAAGTGACTCAATTCCAGTGGGAATAAGTCCCCGTAGCCCTTACAGCAGGCGGCAGGGTGATGCGAAAAAAGATGTATTTGTATACCTAAACCTTCAATGTGGTACAGTAGAGTTGCTCATGTGGAATACCGTCGGGAAGGGCCCTCAGGGTATTCCATATGACGGGTATTCCAGAGTAAATATTTTGAGTAGAAGATGAATTTATTGCATGTATATGGTATCTACTTGAAGAAAGAGGTTATATTCGTCTGAATCTTGGCCTCTTCGACTTCCTGACTGAGTGCAGAGCGAAATTTGTGAAGGTTTCCAGCAAGCGGCAGCACCACTTCCAAATCTGGCCGATGATGCGCGACTTTTTGAAGGAACTCCGCCGCAGCCATCGCATCCTTCTTACTGAAATTGAATTCTGGCTCCTCGGGCTCCTCCTCATCGTCCTCTTCATCGTCACGGCGATTGAGGTACTCCAGAATGTCCCGGGTCCCCTCGTCTCCGTCTGCGAATCGCAAGAACTCTGAGTCCAAGTCCTCCTGCTCCATCTGGGGATTTAGGAGCTCGTCCATGGTTGGCTCTTCGCCCCGAAGACAACGCCCTTTGCGAAGGGTTTGGAGAGCGTCACTGAACGCCTTCTCTGCCTCTTTAAGTCGTCGATCGTTTGCAATTGGGGCCGGTAATATGGACGCCGCACTGGTCGACATTTTTCTGAAATCCGGCATCATCGCACGAACTGTCTGTTCTGCCAACACAGAATCCTTTTCTGCGTCCATAACGGCTTCCAAAGCAGGATTCCAATCGCCTGGAACGTAACCAGCCCCCAAGATATCCTCGAGACGCTTCTCGGCCTGAGGCAGGGGCATGTCTGAAGTTGCAAAGTCAAGAATCACCTCCCATGCAGCCCAAAGGTTTTTGGTGTCGGATGTAGGGGCGGGTGGCGCACATGGTGAGTCGCCATCCACGTCCATTTCATCAGAGTGAGGAAAATCGGGCATCAGCGCCCGAACTGCCCCTTCTGCGCGCAGGAGGTCTTCTTCTGCATCGATGGCGGCATCTAGAGCCGCTTCCAAGTCGTCGGGGATGTACCCAGACCCAAAGATGTCTTCAAGACGCTCCTTCGCGTCGGTCGAAGTCATCTCAAGAGTCTTCGCAAATTCGAGAAGGACGCCCCATCCGGCGCGAACATTTTTTGCGTCGTCCAATTTGTCGAGTTCCGTGGGGCAGATGCGCGTGTGGTTCCAGCAATTCGCAATTGTGAACTGCGTCACCTCGTCCCATGCGTTCGTTAAGAACCGCATCGCACTCAGGATGTCAATTTTGAATGGATTCGGATGGTTGAGCTCGTATAGATCAAGGGCGCGCAATGCCAGCGACCTGCGGTAGTGGGCCTTCAGGCAGCGAATAATCCCCGCATCGCAAGGCTGAACGAACGAGGTGAGATTTGGTTGGAAGAACTCCACGCGGATATTTGTTGGCTCATAGCCTATCTTGTGTCCGGAGAAATTATCAATGGTGAGGACAATGAAACGTTTCTGGCGTCGCATCTTGCGGTCAAATTTCCGAAGCCATCTGCGCAGGTAAATTAGCTTTCATCAGGTGTAAAAAGGCAATCTAACTATACGTACTCTTCCCACAGGACAGCCGTCATCCAGGCCTTCTTGTTGAAGCGATAATACAGCGCAGGCCGCATGCGAGACGGGTTTTTCCCTTTGAACGGCCGAGGGTTTGCAAAGCGCCCAATGAACAACATGTCCTCCTTTTCTGTGCCCGTTGAATTGCATGCCACCAGGACCGAAATGCGAAACTTGTCCTGCTTCTCGCCAGGAACAGGTGCAGCACACAGCGTGCGATCCGGAGGCGCAGAAGGGAAGAAGCTTGTTTCGTCTGCGTTCCAGCGATCCTCAGGTGCGTAACGAACCAGGATCTTCTTCATGCGTTGCCGCTCAGCTTCGACAGCCTCGAGATCAACTGAACCGGCTTCGCCGTGCCGTCTGCGCTCGCGTATATTATTCCTGAAGATGGTGTGATTCTCCACTTATTGAAACAAAGGAAGACACTGACGCTTTCTTAAATGAGTCAAGCCACCCAGTTCCGGTTAAACGACGGTCCTCCGGGACGTTCAATGCCACCTCGAACCGTTTCCGTTTTTCTATCAGCATTGGGCCTGTCACCGTACGCCTCTTTTGCTCCATGTCCCGTGCCCAGAGCGCCAACGCCGCGTCGACTTCGGAGCAAGTAACCACCCTGGCACGCTTCATAGAAAGCGCATTGCGGTCTTGAGACACGAGATTGCGAATCTCAGTCTTTTTCTGGAGTTTCTTCGACAGCGCAGATTGCGTGAAGGAAAGTTTGCCACCATCCGCGTCGGGACGCGTCGCAAAGTAGGCAACCGCCTGCGTCTGAGAGCGGTCGTGTTCCTCCATATATTCGAAGACCTGCAACCAGTCGTGATACGTGAGATCCTGATGCCGTTCATCTTTTTTAAAACGGGCAGTAGTGCGAGGACCATGTTTAGGTTTCGGACCCGGTTTAGCCCGGGGCTTTGTGGGCTGGGGAGGATTCTTGTCTCGGGTACGGACAGTACGGCTTTTTTGAGTCTCTGTAATGGCCATGGTAGGGATAGATATTCCGGGAAGTTGCGATTCTGTTTACCCTAATTATATTTACGTCGGACAATGGAATGCCACCCAACAAAACTCCGCCAAGAATAGCCCGGCCACTGAAAATTTCCTTTCTGGGCCACCCGCGCAATGGAATATCGGCCTCACCAAGGTATTCCATATTCCGGACCACGGTTAGTGGAATAATACCCTATCCCGACTTGGGACAGGTCCAAAACCTATTCCATACGAGGGTTATTCCATACAACATTATTCCACATGAGCAACTCTACTGTAGTGTGAAAATTAAAAGAAAAATGGCGCCCAGCAAGGCTCGAACACGACAAAAAAGCTAATCTACCACTGTTAGCCTACGGTAGTATCAGTTTGAAAGAGGCAATTCAACTGCACCAGGGAAGCCGTGTATTGACCTCAAGACCGACCTGGGCTCACGGTTTTGTCCGGACACCTGGCCTAGGTACCCCGGTTCCAACCCCTCATTTTTGTCCGGCTGGGGCCTAGGTTTCCGGGCCAAAATCTCAAATGTTTGTCCGGCGCGGGCCCTAGGGTCCAAAGGGAATATCCGGGGTCCTAGGTAGGTCTGCCTATTCCAGCCGGAACACGTAGACCAACCTCGGCAGGGATCGGCAGATGGATCGGCAAAGGTTGGCGTGGTCTGCCTACACATATGCCTACTGGGATCCCACAGACCTGTGCCTATGGGGGGGTCTGAATGCAGTGATAGTTGAGCAGTTGTGTCCTTCGAACTAGTGGCCCCCGGCTCAGCGCAGGTTCCGGAATCGTTCATATTAGTCCCAGAGTTTTTTGAACCAGTCCCGGTACTTTTTGGCACGTCAGAAGGCGGCAAGGGAACGACAGTGTCCGTCGTATCAGTCGCACCGCGCCCAGTTCCGGTTTCTGGGTTATCGGTAGTCTCAGCACCTTTGGCGTCGGTTTCAGTATCATCTGGCATGTCGAAAGAGGTGGCAAGGGAACAAGAGTGTCGGGTTACAAAGTTGTGGGTAGCAGGAGGCGGGCGATCAGCTTCCGCGTACAAGAGACTTAAGGCGGTGTTCGCCGTACATGTGCTCACTGCTGTTCCTAGAATTATTGTTAGAGGACATAGGAGCCGTATTCTTCGTCCAATGATATCGCTGCTAAGCATCTCTTTCCGTTGTTTCCGGGCCGTTAAGAAGCAGCGCAATCAGAGGTGTATCAGGGCTACGTCCGGTCCAGCATTGAGAAGGAGATTGTGGGTGAGCACTGAGAAACCAGTCCATGGCTACAGTATTCATGACCAAGTTCTGCGGCAGCGCCAGTTCGGGAATCTAACCCAGCTCTTGAATTCCGAGTTTCATTGAAGTTACTACTGAATGCCTCCGTTCCGTTCCAGAAGGCTGAATTGAGGTTGAACTAGATGGTCATGGCATGAGGTGCGAGTAAGTGGCGCAATCAGTAAGGAAGTGCATGGGTCCGGGGTCGGGTACGGGTCGGGATCAGCATCTTGTCGAGCCGTGGCATACCGTGGACCTGTCCTGGCGGGGTCCGCAGGTACGGGAAGGTAAATTCAGGTGCTGTCTGTCGACGTTGAGCGCGTAGTTTCCGGGGGGCGTCGGTTGCTTTCGTCCACTATAGCTGGAAATCCCACGCAGCCTCCGTGAATTCATTTCTGTGGGAATACGACACGCTCGGTGTGCTTCGCAGCCGGTGTGTGAAATATATCGTGATAATCTTGGTTCAGCTCCGGGTAGAATCCTAACCTATTTTGTGCTTTGACCCGGGTTGAGCCCCCACGGTATCGCGTCTTTGTCTTTCCTCCACCACCGACAGCAGCATAATTTGTTTTCAACTAAGTTTCCAACTAAATTACTTTTAAGTAGCGACACGTGTTAAAATCTTGTGCTGCTCCCTTAATGTTCTATTGATTTCAGCGAGCTAGCGAGTGGGGAACAAGTTGTAATTAAACTTGAATACATACGACTAAGTACTGCCTCGACCCGGCTTCGTGTTGCGAATGAGCAAAAAGTCTGTCGGATTTATCGGATCGGCTTCCTGCGGAACACGGCCGCTTGCTAATCACCTGTCTTTTCTGCCACGCGGTGTGGTGAGCCCCGCACGGTGCTAGGTGAATTGTCACTGGGGGCAAAAGCCGAGGCACCTGGATTCCAGGTGCCTCCGATGCATGTGGTCCGAAGGCTGCAATATCAGATACAAAAGGCCTACAAAGGTCCTTAGGTCAACAAAGAGCAGACAAAGGAGGGACAAAGGACAGGCAAGATTTGCTCGGTGGTGAAAATCCTGCCTGCCCTTTGTCTCGCCTATGTTGATTCTTTGTCTACCCAAGGACCTTTATCGGACCTTTGTCCACCAGCTCACGACCTGCGGAGAACATGCCCCGGAGGCACCTGGAATCCAGGTGCCTCGGCTTTTGCCCCCGGTGTGTGTGCTCCAGTACACCTTGTGCTTGGCTGTTGTGGAAAACAAGCGATCTTGTTTATCAACGATGTCATGCCACTCAGACTCTCCCATTGCCAGTGGTGCCTAGTGGTTCCACCCCTACATATTTCGAGGCTTGGGTCTCAGCTACGAATCCAGAATTCCGTTTCCCTCCTGAAATCGAGCGGGAGATTCTTGAGACCGCTGCCCTATGCTATCCAGGAATGACTTCGACGTTATTGCGAGTCTGTCGCCAAGTGCGTAGCTGGCAAGTCCATTCTTTTCTTGGGCCCCGCAAAACCGGACATTGACAAGCGGAGCTAACAGGATCGAGCCATTTCTCTACACAGTCCTGGATCTAACCGATAATCTCCAGCTATCCGCCGCTGAATTGAAGGAATCAACCTTTCTACAACGGCTGTACCACACGTCTACATGGCCGTTTACAATCGTCGGAGACGCGAAGATATGATAAACAGGTATATGGACCTACTCTTGAAATGCCCTGGGACTATGGACCTCGTCCTTGATTTCACGGATTTCGATTTCGACGATCTCGACCTCCTCGGTGCCATGCAGCAAATGCGCCTCCAGCGGCTAGCGATTAATGTCCCGTTGGCCATCTCGACATGGAAGCTTGCGGGATTGCACGACCCGTCTTTGCTCTCCCTGACGCATCTCGATCTGTACCAGGAGGAGGCAGCACAGCAGTATTGGTGTGGCCTCGCGACTCTGCCCGCGCTCATGCGCCTAGCGCTCTTGCCGTCGGTCGCGACCGCCATCCTAGCTACTATCGTCACAGAATGCACCCGCCTGGAGCTCGTGATCGTGATGGCGTATTCGTGGATGGCAGCTTCAGATAATACGAATCTCGTCTCCACCGTTACTGACCCCCGCGTGGTCACAATGACAATGGAAGGGACGCACAAAACCGACTGGGAGCTCGGTGTATCGGGTGGCGACGATTTCTGGGCGAGGGCAATCGCGTTTGATAACCGTAAGCGTTCTGGGGAAATCGACAGTATGTCTCTTCTTTTCTGGAGATATTGCTCGTCTGATTGATTTGCGCAGGAGATTGCTACGTACTTGATGAGACTCCGACCACACAGCCTCCTTGAATGTATTCTGTCTATCTCGCGCTACTCGTGTGGCTTCCTTTCAGAGCGTTGGATGTAGCTTGCGGGAACACAGTAGGATAGTACGAATTCGGCGCATGCAGCCAAGTGCAGAGCCCGCGATCGGTTACGCACAGCTGCAACCCTGCCAGTAAGAGCACCCCGAAATGCTCCCATCCAGGCGCAGCTGCAGTAAGCAGCATTGAATCGTGCCGGCGGTCATGCGGTCCCACGGCCACGAACCTCCAAGATCGTTACCGACACTTTCTTGTGGCATTTGATGAAAATCGGGACCTCGCGGACAGTCACTATGGCATGTGTCATTCCCAGAACGATAAAATTGCACAACTTGAAGTCCAAGAGATGTGGTTTCTTTGGTCGGAGGTTGCTTCTCTTTGTGATTTAGTCATCTTGGCTACTGGTTTGCCTCAGTATCGCTGTCGCGTCCGTCCCGTAGTCAGGATAAATAATGCTATTGTCATTGATATCCAACCGCACTACGGCCGACCGGTCCAGTCGCATCGACGCATATGAGCTGCGGCTCTCCCGCGCGGATTCAAGTGTTCGTGCGCTAGCTGGAGATGATTCCGAGGAATAGTGGTGGATTAATCGATAGACCCTCCTCTGAGGCTGTAAAACGCTTGAATACTATGACCTTCAACTGTTCTAGATCTGAAAGTCCGTAGCAGGCTATCGGGAATCGTTGCTGGAAAGTTCGACTTATTGGTATTCGGCGGCGGTTTAACAAAATAAATAAGCAGTAAGACTCTTCAGCTACCGCGAATTAAACATTCGCCTTGACCCTGTCGAATGAGCTCGGTACCGCACAACCTGGTATTGACCTTCGGCCGGGAATATTCTCTTTCCAGGGCTCCAACTCCAAGAATCTCTGAGATCTCTCCAATTGGTTCTGCTATCCTGGTTGCAAAAAATTCAACCGGTGAACCAGAATCGGATTTGTCGGATCGGCTGTTTTCGGATCAACCTGTTTCTTCCCAACCATTACATACTCGACCACGAGCGCGAAGGCGTAGCTTCAGCTTCTGAGATTAGCCGGCTATACTTCAAGTCAAGCTCTGTAACCCCGCTGCTAATGGCAAGTCTCGATCGAGGGGTCTGGAAACACAATCCTCGTCAAGCCCTCCTTCCTGCTCTTTGCGGCGTTACGGCGTACAGGCCTTGAAAAGATCGGACTCGCCGCTGATGAGTCAAGCGGCCTCATTGGGCTTCGCCACGACTTGGATTCGAATCCGGTATACGTGGATGCTATCAATATCTCCCGCGAAGGTGTGTACATACTCTCCACCCTCTTTTTCCACCGGGCTGACTTGGCGCACGGTTAGTTTCAGACAGATTTAGGATTGCACCGTCAGGCCCCACCACGCGCTGGAGCGATTCAGACCGAGCACGAGAGACATGGAGACTTGGTCGACTATTTTCGTGCGGCGAGTGCTCGTTCACTCGCGCATGAAGGGTCGGAGGATGCGCGCGAGTGAGGATACCCCAGAGGCAGCCCAGCGTGACGAGCAGGCCTGGATGACCTGTCACCCTCTGCGGACGCGCCTCCCGCACCCCGCTCTACTCTGTTCTAGAGTCTTTAGCCGATCCCTCTTTTCGGGGCGATAGTAATCGGGTATTCAATCAAGATTAGTCGTACTGGTGGGGCTTCATATCGAATGTATCGGTAAGCCCTGTGTGTCGTCTTCGCATGCGACACATCTCCCATACTCTCGTTCTGCAGCTGCGGTCGACCTGCAACCCGGCACACGCGCGCTGCCCCTCCTCCGACCCCTGTATCATCGTACAAATCGTCACGCCTCTCCAAGTCCAAATAGACGGTCCCACCCTTCTCTGTAGGCTCCACAGTGTACGTGCGTTTCTCCTATGCACTCCCTACTCTGTCGAGGATTGTCTTCGCCGCGTGCGACCCACGGGATGCGAACTGATGGTGTGCCGATGTCCATGTGGATGTGGCAGGACGCCAGCGCAGCCGCGAGGACGTTCCCTGTGTACGCATGACGGACGCGCGCCCGCCTTGCGCCTCCGATTCGCCACGCGCGCGAGCGCAGGGACGGGGGAAACGTTCCTACCTGACACTTGGATGGCATTCCGTCGCATCTGAATCGCATCGTTGATGGCTTATGCTGATACTCTCTTGCAGGACCTCACTCGGGACGACTGTATCGTGCCAAATTGACGCTACCTCAGCGAGCGCGGAGGACACCCCCACTCAAGGCAAGGAATGTGGGATATCACTGCATTCAGACCCCTCCGCGGCCCAAGGTGCGCCAGAGGCGTCGCAGCTGAGCGCGACCGATCCGAGGGCGGACATAGTCCGCCGCGGTCTGCCGACATGTTCGTCCAATATCCAACTCCACAGCTGGTATTCAAATTGTCGAGATTCTCATCAGAGACACGTCCTGCACGTCCTGCACGTCCTGCATGTCCTGCCAGCTGAGTGACGTCACAATGTCACATCATCGGCCGATCTCGCCGATACAGCCGACGCTTCCGTTCTCATTGTTTCCAAATTGTTTCTTAGGAACATCTTCCCTCTCCACTGCACCGTGGGTCTTTTGCGGTGTTCTTACCCTCGATGTACCTGGCGATGTAGTGCGGAATTCGCGTGAGTGGGAGTCACCTGCACTGATGCGGTAGCAACGCCAGGGACAACGAAGTGCTCAAAAAGTCCTCATCAAAGGTCGAGTAAATCAATCGAATTGCCAGAAATATTCATGATCAATGAGATTATTCCCAGGTGCTAAACATAACATAATACGAGCGCCGGGGATACCGTCAGGGCAGGAGAAGTCCAGCCAAGGTAGGCAGGGTTTGCCGAGGTCGGTCGGAGGTGGGACACAAAGCGCGGTGTACTCTGCCAACCTCGTCTCGGCTCATGGCGGTATGGCGTCGCAGGTCTGCCGCGATCATCACGGCAGACTTTGCCGCAGCACCTCGGCTCAGCGCGCGCCGCGGAATTGCCTGAATGCAGTGTATGTTGGGAAAGCTTCTTCAAGGTACTGCCTGTTCCTCCCTCTCTATATCCGGTCCGCGTTGCCTGACGCGGGCTCCCCCATCGATGTGGGCGTTCCCTCCGCTCTGACGTCTCGGGTCCCGGCGTATCCTTCTCGTTCTCCCCTCTCCGTTTCCCTCCTTCGCAGACGCTGATGCCGTCCCCCGTATAGATCCCCGTCACCACCCGCCCGCGGCGCCTCCTCAAGTTTTCCGCAAGTGAAGGAAGTAGAGTGCTGCAGATCCTGCAGCTTCTTCGGATCGAGATGGTGCACTGCGGGCGCTGCAGGCGCTGGCGGTGCGCGTCGACGACCGGATGGAGGAGATGGTGTAGAATCTGTCCAAAACTCCTGCGTCGGCCACTGTGCGCCTGGGCATATGCGTCGGAGGGGCGTACGAGAGGTGTGCGCTCGAGGTACGCTCCTTCTCGTCCCGCTCCCTATCTTCATCCGCCGAATCCCTTTGTCCCCCGGGGTCATGTACCCGCAGCGGACTCGTTCCATTACCATCATCCTCCCTTTTCTTTCTTTCTCGTCCCTCCACCGGATGTTGACGCTCTCTCAATATTGTAGGCATCCTTCCGTAGGGGCTGCATTCTCCGGCGTCTTCAAATCGGGATGGTGCGGCGCCGGCGCCGGCGGTGCGGTCGTCGTCGCAGACCTGAGTGAGCCCGATCGGTGCAAGGCGGTGCGAGGCGTGAGTCGAGGCTCGGGCGGGTGGGGGTGGTATCGCTCACCGGCATTTGTCCTCGCCAGTCATTAGGTGACTTGCTGAAAGCACAGATTTGTCGGCAGAAATTTCATGGTCTGATGGCATCAAAAATACTAGTATTGCGTTGACTGCGGATTTTCAGTGTGATTCTAATGTGCCTACTCTCAAGGCTATCCAATCAGAATTGAGCTCAGGGCGGGTGACTTGCTGAACATCCGTGAAATGAGAAAAAAAATGGCCCGCACCCTAAGTTCTGCAAACGGCTGTAATTATTAATAAGGACAATACCAACTCTCCGGGACTAAATTTTGGCCTCTGGAGTTTCCAATCACCACGTGACAGCACGAAAAGAAAAATTCGCGTGTTTACGGAATTATGCAAACGACTGTAACCCGGGAATTTCTTCTCACAAGAATGATTATACTCCCAACGGCAAACACCAAATAACACCAGAAAGTGCTACAAGAGAGATCCTTCCCGTGGTCGCCCTGCGCTCAAATTCCTGTCTCGCTACAGGGACTGAAACATATATTTGCCATTGGACGCCTGAAGAAGAAAAGCTACACATAACACGAAATTGCAGAGTCTTTTCAAGACCCAATTAAGACCTATCAAGCTTATTGACAATGTCCGCAGAAAAGCGGTTTGAATATTCGTTAGTGGCCGCCTTGTCTACCCCGGCGAAATGTTGCCGGAGTCCATCATCGGTCCACACCTGAAGTAATTGCTTGGTATTACTCAGATCATGGAGAAGGACCGTCAATACCTCGATCATATTAGGATCAAAAGGCTGACAAGGTAGTCAGTCCCAGATCGCAAAGACAACCGACGATGCCTTACAGCTTGAACCATGAATACGGCAACGGTCTCCGCCGCCGGGATACCCATCGCTTGCACGTCTTTTTCGATGGTATCGTTTTTGATCCACTGAATTTTTTTATTTCGGTCATATCATGGAGGATATGGATGATGAACTCACCATCGTCTGTTTGACGGCGTTCTTCTGCATGGTTGGGAGAGCGACAAAACCATTCGAGGCCTTGTCGACGAACTCATGAAATTGTGTGCGAGATAAATGGGGCGGACACTTGAAAATCCCGATACAAGCGTCACAGCCGTCGGCGGACCCCGCATCGATCTTCGTGACCACATCCACCGAAAACATAGAGGCACCTGCAAACTCCTGTGCTGTTGAAATTTTTTTCATGGCGTCCGCGTCTCTGAGAAACTATCCGGCCACAACTTGTCACAGAACTAATATATCGCTCTCAAGAACAGGAGACACACCTGCGCGCAATGTTCTGCGCTCTGGTGATTACAGCGATCAGCGCAATAGCTCGTACGGCATAACTAGGCTGTACCTCGCACTCGATTTTCCCCAACACCACCGGCTGTTGTTCCGGAAATCCGAGCGCCTTGAAGTAGTTATCCAGTTTGTTGTTAGGGATTATCTGTATTCAACGACAGTCGGGTTTTAACTCTGAAAACAGCATGGGAAGACTCACAAGATCGTACTTCAGAAGGTTCTTCTGCGCACTGGGGAGGGCGAGGAGAGAATCCGCTTGAGCCTCCATCTTTGCGGAAAATTCTTGGATCGACAAATGAGCGGGAATCGGATGGTGCCATATCGCGGTGAAGCGCTCCTTCGCAGTAGAGGCAGCCATGAGGGATAATGCTCGCGTGGAATAACCCAAGAGTTCGCTAGGACGGAATTATATGCTATCTTTCGCCGGTGGCCGGCATGATAAAAGAAACATCAGTTGACAGTTTTGAGTGGGTGGAGGAAATCTATTAGCCAGGAATAACCTCACCAGTACACCGAGATTAGCGAAATGTGACTCGAAGTTAGTTCCAGAATGCTGAGTTTTAGGTTAAGAATCACTGAGGTGAAAATGTGAGCCGAAACTTCCCGTATCAGCTCCCCCGAAATCCACTGATTCACTCGATATAGTATATCGATGCGTATCGATGCGCCGATACCTGGGGTTTTGGCTTTCGTTTCGGCTCATAAACTTAGATGACTCCCGGGCGTTTTAAGAACCTCGTCCACATGTCTCATGTCTGCCTCATACCAAAAGGATCGCATTGTCTGCGTCGGGTTTTACAAGGCGCTATCCAATCTATCCACGGAAACCTCGCGGGTGAAAGCTGAGATGTTCTTCGATTCGATTCCTTAGTCACCCTGCCCATCGCTCAGAATAACTACCGTGGAATCTTGCTGGGCACAAGCCATAAAGCACGGCCGCGTGTTACTTGAAGGACGAAGGGCATGACAGACCTAGATTGCTATCGTTGCAGAGGACATCCGAAGCCGAAAAGGCAGCAAGGAGCCTGCGTAAAATAATCACGGACGGTGGGGGGAAGAACGAAGGAGCCAAAGAAGAGCTGTCCTTTTGAGCGGGAGTTGAACGGCTGATCGGCGAGGTCAGTGGAGCATCGAAGTAGCATCGAAGTTAAGTAATATGCCATTGATGTACCATGCAACTGACAGAGACCGCAGACAAAAAGGGAATGGTTCGCCATATCTGAGCCTTGATGCGACCGAAATACTGAAAGCAGGTAAACATGTGCATATGAAATCACCCCATCTGCTTGAGATAGGAGTTATGTCACATTTTCCATTTTCTCCACGTTTCTACAGAAATAACTCGTGACTTCTTTGTTTTCCTTCCACCCCCAGCTCACCATGTCGTCCACACCTATGGACCTCGAGAACGAGAAATCGGCCGTCGATTACAAGGAGGTTAGTTGATGTGAAACTGTCTGTTCTCCTATGCTCAACAAATCTCCTAGGCCGCGGAGTCTATGACCTCTTATGTATACAGTGAAGTAGCGGAAAAGGCCCTCCTTCGCAAACAAGACATCCGGATTATTCCTTTGTCGGCGGCGATTATCTTGTTGGGCAACCTAGATAGGTCCAATATCGGTGAGAAACATTCGTGTGACCATGAAACGATGTTGACGTGCATTCTAGGCAATGCTAAAATTCTGAACTCTGAAACGCACAACGACTTGCTGTCCGAAACTCATATGACGGCCTTGCAATATACGTGCGTGGTTGCCGTGCTCTCGAACTGCGTTTTACCGACTCTGAGTCCCAGGATCGCTCTCATGGTTTTCCTAATCGCATATGCCCTCTTCGAAGTCCCATCAAACTACTTGCTGAAGAGATTGAGCCCGAGTGTAAGCCGTTGTTGATATTGCAAGCGGCTGATTCTCCGGCTTTCAGCGCTGGATTGCTTTCCTGATGATGGTTTCGGGGGCCTTGACGATGGGGCTTGGTGGTACGCATACCTATGCTGAGGTCACCGTTGTACGCTTTCTCCTTGGTGTCTTTGAGGCTGGTGAGTCGACATCGTCCGCAGAAACCTCTGCTGACGCACTAAATACGCTAGGACTTTTCCCGGGTTTGGTTTATTTCTTGACGTTCTGGTACAAGTATGTTGGCATCTGGAAATTCAGTCATGGGTCATAACTCATTCTCAGAACGGAGGAACGTTCCGTGCGAGTGGCCTTCATTCTCGCCTCTGCGACTCTGGCCGGGGCGTTCGGTGGCGCCATTGCTTACGGTGTAGGACATATGAATCGTGACAACGGTTTATCCGCCTGGCGCTGGCTTTTCATTCTCGGTAAGCATTAATGTATTAACGTGATTTGATACTGAACCAGGACCCTTTTATTTCAGAGGGCCTTCCCTCGTGCCTGTTTTCGCTCCTTGTGTTCTTCATTCTCCCTGACTACCCGGAGACCGCCCACTGGCTCACAGAGGACGAAAAGAAGCTCGCGGCATACCGACTTAATGACCAAGGCTCTAAGGGAAGCAGCGAAGCAATGTCATGGCAGGAAGTAAAGCACATCCTGACGGACTGGCGGCTGTACGCCCACTACGCTGTCCGCCTCAATTTCCTCTTCTTATTCGAACTTTCTTCTCATCGCAAATTTAGATTTTCTTCGGAGTATCTCCCCCATTCTCGAGCTTAGCAGTGTTTACACCGTCCATCGTTGCCGGCCTGGGGTTCAAATCCTTGAAAGCGAATCTGATGACTGTGCCGCCATACGCAGTAGCTTATGTTGTCACTGTCCTCACCTCCTGGTCCGCGGATCGGAACAACTCGTGAGTTGTTCTTTTTGCGGCAACTCGCCGCAGACTGACGTGCTGTGGCAGCCGAGGGCTTCATGCTGGAATTGCCTGCCTCGTTGGAGCGGCAGGCTTCATGGCGTCGGCGCTCCTTCCCGCAGATGCTTATGCGGTGAATGCAGTTTTCCTCGCCCCTCATTTTTGCGCACTACTGATGCGGGTGTCCTCAGCGTCGATATGGCTGCCTCATCGTCGCAGCAGCCGGCTCCTTCGCGTCGATTCCCCCCCCTCTCGGGTGGATCACCTCCAACGTCTTCACAACGTCTGCTGCGGGTCTCGTCATTGCGCTGAACACCTCATTCGGCGCACCCGGTCAGATCGTTGGTGTTTGGATATACAAGACCGACGAGGCCACGAAAGGCTACCCCACGGGCCACTGGACCAACTGCGCGCTTTTGCTGTTCTCCGCTGCCGGTTGTCTTGGGCTGACCATGTATTATCGGAGATTGAACGTTGTGCTGGGGAGACAGGGAGAGGTGCAGCGCTACAGATATTAAAATGTCCGTCGATGATAACGACAGTCCATGTAATCTGAAATTTAGCGATTTCCTTTTGTAAAACGGTCAACACTGTGATCCCATGAGAAGCCGGAGGTAAAGAGGTTGTGTTCACTACATCTAACACAGCCTCCCTCCACGGGAAGGGACCTCTCTTGTCGCACTAATTTCCGAAATTGCTGTTCCTGGGTAACTACTGAGCATGATGGAATTTTCATCGAAGATTCTGCATACCGAAGCGTCGTGGCAGCAATAAAGGGAGCCGGTCAGAATCGATTCAAGCCAGACACACCTTCGGCAACCAGCATACAACGAATTTGCTTGCTATGCTGGGACCCTCGCGGGGGGCCCCAGATGAAAGGTTTAAAGTCGGTGGTGGCGTGAAAAGTTCTACCAGAGAACTTTAACAACAACAACCAAAACAAAACTCTGTATCTTGTGTGTATGTTTGGTTCGCGTGGAAGAAACCACAAATGCGAATTCAAATAATCAAAGTGAGTTGAGTGTGAGCAAAGTGAAGCGAAGTTTAAAATCAAAGTGTCCATAGCGTATTTGTTCAATAAAGTCCCGTTCTGTTAAGTGTTCCCGTTAAATCTGTTCTGTTAAATTCTGTAGTGTTCCATTATCGTTCTGTTTAGAGCCAAAAAAATCACAGGTGGGTACCTGGGTGAGGTGTATTGTGTCCTACTACAAACTTACAAGCCCTTTTTATACCCTTACTGTTTGTCTTCTACAAATACCGGTACACCCTCGTAATCTTTAGGTCCAAAATTCCCCGTTGCTAGGTAGGCGCTCCCTTTCCAAAGTAAACTCTCCTCGTTTAGTTCGACTTGTGGTTTGAACTTCCATGAAATGCCAGTATTTCCTGGTGCTGTGCCTTGAGACAATGAATCCTCATTGTTTAATAGATATTGGCCAGTATCTCTTGCCCCTAAGAACTGCCTAACCTGTTCCCTAGGTAAAGGTACGCTGAAACACGTCCTTGACGCACATACCACGCGTTTCGCAATGGTTTGAACACGAACAATGCTTCAATCACGTGATCACATGATCGTTGAACATTGTTCCATGGTTCAACGTGTTTCCTTCTCTACTGTTCCCATCCTCTCTCTGATCGTCTGTGGGCTGTGAGTGGCTGTACCTGGCCATCCGCAAGGTGCATACATTGTCATTCCATTACATTCTTTATTTCTCTAGTTTTGACCCTTCGTAATCCAGATGACGTGATACGGCTTTTATGTTGAGTTCTTAAATTTTCAAAAATCCCCGTATGGAGGCCCTTTTCACGTGTCCCGCATTCGCCCGTCCATCAGCGGGGAATGAGCATTCAATTGGGAACAAAACTCACTGCATTCCGGTCATGTGCATTACAATCATATTCACCCAAATCGAGACACATTATCCACTTATTCAGGCGAACACGACCTCTCCTGTTGGAAGAAAAACTCTCCTTGTGGAGTTTTAGATTTGAAGAGATTCGAGCTTCCAATAGTTCTAGACAATATCAGGACAGATTAAATTGCATATAGCACACACTAATCGTAAATGATGAATGAGCAGCACCAAAATTGATTTCTTGAAAAGCTGAGAAGATGGATTCACCTCAAGATTATGGCTTTTATATTTTTCGGCTTGAAAGCAGCCACAGCCTTGAATTCCGAAGTTTGAACAAGTTTTGGGCATCTCAGTGGCGGCTAGTGCCTTATGAACAGATGGTACAAAAATGATCACTCATGCTTCGTGTATGGTACGGCGGCATTGGAGTTTTCATCTTAGGTTGTCCTTTCCAATATTGACTCGGGTCACATCCACTGCTGACTGTATGTCCATTTCCTTCTTATTGGAGCATTTTGAGCAAAAGGCAAGCCTATCAATAGATAGACCAGTTGATCTGACTTTGAAGCACCAATACAAAAATCTTACCAAAAAAGGTTATTACGGACTGGGTTCTGAGTGTGTTTCCTTTGTTTTTAGGATGAAACTCTTTGTTTCAAGACAGCTGAAAGCATTGCTGAAACAAATTGTTTTGGCATGTCTTTCAGCAGTTTTGAATACACAGTGTTTCTTTCACCTCTGACCAGGCTCCTGAGAGGTCATCTCTCAGCAGTTCTTTTGTACTTTGCTGACAATAAGAGTGAAATTTCATTTTTTTATGGTCTACTGAATTAGCTACTATTGCTTATCATCTTGACCTAGGTCAAGAGATTGCTTTCTCTGGTGTGAAAAGCCATAGATTCTCATCTAAGGTACTGGGATTTTACATTCAAATTGACAGGGGGTCTGATGCGTGACCGACTTTACCTGTTCGACATTTCAACAGTTGCCCAAATTTTGTGTGACACCCTCCAAAATTTCGACATCCGGAGCGAAAATTTTGACTTTTGTGCATCTTTCAGGCAATTTCGGATCCAATGTTCCGACATTTCCGCTGACATGCATCAAACACAATAGACAACAGGACCGGTCGATACATCAATCATTTTTAGTAGATGCCCCTTGGCGACCGCCCAGGAAAAGTCCTTCAGCATGAAGATTCTCGATTCTGTACTTACTCGACTGAGTCAACCCCTTCTCTGGCGCGTCGTGCCTGCACTGAATGATACGGTGAGCTCAAAAGCCTCTCCAAATCGACTCCTCACAAATACTAATAACCGTGATGGACGAGTCTCCGAGCGTGCATGGTAACAAAATGTACGTGACCCGATTTGTGAGCGCGTGCTATCTAAGATGTTATTTGCTGGTGCTTGGCGATTTGGTGCACGATCATTCGACACGTGGTGTGCACGTTGCTTGCTTCTTTCCATTACCACTAAGCCCAACTTGTCCGGTCATGGTATCTCATTGAGCTTGGCTTCAGCTACTCTGCATATTCGAGGCTACCGGTTCTCGAACGGCTCGACCATGCTTCTCTTAGACTTGGCGATTGATATGAATCTTCTCAATCTTCAAACTATTTTCAGTGGTTCCTGCGACATCTCACACCGACCAGGTGTGTAGTACTAGTCATTTCTCGGACACAGGTTGGAAAAATCTTATTTCTCTCAGATTTGCAGGTATCTTCACAATCTAGCATTTGATAATAAATTGGACCGGGCTTCAGACCAAGGTCAATTTCAGATTCAGGGAGAGCCCCGAACCTCGTCCACCGACGACCCGGTAAACCTTGCAAGGCGTCTTTGATCTGGGCGAACACATGGATTTCGGGCTTGTGCACGGTCGACGTCTCCAAAGAAATCGAGTCGCATCCAGCGTTCGAGGCTGCTCTGGCGGCTCAATTGCATCAAACTATTCCTCAGTGGACTTCATCTCTGAATGCCGGAATGAATTATGCTTGCAACGTTTTATTCCCTCTGATATCATTGCGTAGGCCGGTCTATGATGGACATCCCCCAAGTTGGGCGGCTTGAATGCACCATCATTAGTTTCCATAGCTTCAGCCACATCCACCATCAGCCTACATTCTCTATGCCACGAAAAAATCGGAGACGTGTTCCCCGGCTGATTTGGAACAAATCAGTTCCCGCGTTGGAGCGGACTCTTGCAGGATCAGAGGCCATTTAACGGTGGATATTTACGCTCATTCGTTTGTTTCACGTATCCTGGCGCTTCGAAGTATGCACACCGAACAACTCTCAAAATCTGTTAGCGCCGCACAGATCAGTACTTTTGCATTATGCCCCATATTGCTGTTACGTATCGGAGCGCCCTGACAGGACCGCCCCCGAAAAGCACTGCTGTGGAGATGCGGATCACGATGCAATTCATTTGTGTGTCAGATAAATACCACCCAAAATCCACCCTCCCGTATGGTACCCTATGGATAGCGCTGGACTCCCCCACAGCGCAGTCGTTGCGTTCCAGAATGTGCTCATCACCCGCTATGTCAGCGGTGAGTCGATCTTAGTCGCACAGCCTTCTCAGGTACCCTGACCACAGACTGATCATTTTAGCCGCCGGATTGGTGGTGAGTGACCAGAGTCTTCTCCTATTCCCCAGAGCTACAACTCGAGGACTGGAAAGATTCTATTGTACGATCACTTGTTGACGCTGCAGGACGAGGTTGAGTATATATGGAGCGCCCCATCCACTGTTGCGAAAACTTTGTTTTTGATATTGCGGTACATGGTACCGAGTTTCTTGACCGCACAGACCATTAGTGCGTTTATTTGCAACTCCCGTAGGACGTTCGCTGATACTATCGCTCAAGCGCGAAGCGGGTTAGCCGCAATTCCAATGTCCGATGTGGTATGTGCCTCGTTTTCCTGTCTCATTCATCCATCCCTAATCTGAACGCCCGAAGGAGTAAGCTATAGACCCTATTCCCTACTCCGACTTCAATGTTAAATTCATCTCAGGTGCAAAACATGGACGTCACTTGCGGTCAGTACTTAACACCCAGCTCCTCTCGGTTGTGCTACTTAACTCGTCGCCACAGACCTACGCCGGCTGGCTCTCAATCGTCATCTCTAACTTCCTTGTCCTCCTACGCATTTGGACGACGCTTCCCCGGAACAATCGCCTCATCTGGTGGTCTATTGTGTTTTTCGTTCTCATGCAACTCGCTGGGTTTGCCGTGACGACTTGGGTCATCTCCACTATGATCCGTGCGTTGTTCGGTTCATCTACTACATACCGAGTTCAATTCATACAATAGCGGTTCTCATATTCGAACCTGCTGCCGGGGTGTGCACATTCTCTTCAAAGCCGAAGGTTTTTGCCCTCTGGGTGCCTGGTGTACGTCTTTACGCACAAGTTTTGATAATCCCTATCACTCACGGTCCACAACCAGCTCTTCTTCGAGGTCGTGGTCTTCGCCACTACATGTTGGAAAACGCTGGACCGGCCACGCGATGTGGATGACCGCATAACACGCATCTTTTTCCGGGACGGAGTGGCCTACTTCCTGGTACGTGCTTTCAGCCTATTTTCACACGCTTCACTTCAACTGACTTGACCTCGAGATTCTATTCAGTGAGCGGAATTTCGCACTCACTACTCCGGAGCTCCTGCTAACTTCCCTGTAGTACTCCGTATAGCCAATGTAGTGATCGCTATCGTCGCGCCCATTTCGTTGATTTTCGTCATCGTTTTGTGAGCAAAGGCATTTCCTCGCTGGTTCTGTCATTTTAATTGATTGCGACACAGCTTCATCTGGGCTGCCACGACCGTCACTACGAGTAGGCTTATTATCAACTCCCGCCGCGAGGCAGGGAAAGCGGAGCGGCTGCGGGTGACAGAGAATCCAGAATTGCAATCAGGAGACGGAACGGGCGATACACGACGGTTACGAAGCCTATCATCTGGCCGGCAAATAAAAGGGACTTTCTCGGATGAGTAAGGAGTTGACGCATTATGTACCACAGTGTAATATGTACTTTCGCCCAGCGATCTAATTATAAGTAAAGACGACCTACAACGCCCGAAAAGACCCAGTGGTGAATGGGATCGCGGCCGCTCGACGTACGTACATTTCTTAGCTAGGATATTTGCAAGTGGGGAGCCCCGGTTCGAATCGGATTCCAAGATGGGTTATCTGATTGCCGTGCTCGTATCGCAGTTTTTTCCTGCTGGTTACTGGTTATAAATGTGATTAATTATCCGTTAGCGTATTTTTCTGTCCGTTCATGGGGCTAATGCAATCTAGCTACTTCTTGAGTAAGGAATCTCAGCTAGCTCGTCTTGAGAGTTGGTTTTCTTGGGCCATTGACTGGTGCACATCCCAACCTACGTAGTAGGCTACTTATCGGGAATCGTTTCTGAAAAACTCGACGGATTGGTACTCACCAGCGGTTTGACGAAAGAACCAAGCCAGTACATAGGACGCTTCAGCTACCGCGAATTAAATACTCAGAACACCATGTTACACGAATGAACTCAGCACCGCACAACCCGATATTGACCTTCGGGCCGGAATATTCACTCTTTCCGGAGCTCCAACTTGAAAAACTTCTAGATCTCTCCAGTCGCAATCCTGGTTATAAAAATTCAACCAACGAACCATAATCGGACTTGTCGGATCGGGTGTTTTCGGATCAACCTGTTTTAAGACCTGTTCCACGACGTCGACTTTCTGCAATCTCCTCTCTAGACCACAGGAGCGCGAATGCGGTCTCAGCTTCGGAGATTTACTGGCTATACGATACCTCCCTAGTGGCGAGTCGAGTTGGCTTGGATGCCCTCAGATGCCCTGTCACCCTCTGCCGGTGCACCTACTGCATGTCTCTCCTGTACCCTGCTCGTGTATCGGTAAGCCCTCTGTATCGTCTTCGCATACGACACATCTCCCATACTCTCGCTCAACCCGGCTTCAGCAGCTGCGATCTACGACCTACAGCTTGCCACACGCGCGCTGCCCCTCCTCCGACCCTTGTGGGAAACGTTCCTACTCGACACTTGAATGGCATTCCGTCGCATCTGAATCACATCGTTGATGACTTATGTTGATGCTCTTGCAGGACCTCACTCGGGACAACAGTCGACGCTTCCTCAGCGAGCACGGAGGACACCCAGCAAGGGATGTAGGATGCATTGGGAAAGCTTCGGCAAGGTACTGCCTGTTCCTCCATCTCTATTTCTTGCTTGCGTTGACCGACTGGATATGCTCTCCCCATGTCTTGGGTGCCGGCGTATCCTTCCCGCCCTCCCCTTTCCGTTTCTCTCTTTCGCAGACGCTGACGCACTCTGCCGGGTAGATCCTCGCACACCGCGCGTAGTAGACCCCCGCACACCGCCCGTACTGCCGTCCTCAAATATCCAGAAAGTTCCCGCGGCTTCTTCAAATCCGCGGCGAGGGCGGTGTAGGCGCTTGCCGTGCTCGTCATCGCGCATCCGAGCGCAAGGGCGGCTGCAGGACGCGCAACGAAGCTCGGGTGGATGGAGGTGGGAACCTACATGAAGCTCCTGCGTCGGCCACTGTGCGCCTGGGCATATGCGCGCGCGGAGGGGCGTACGAGAGGTGTGCGCTCGAGGTCCACTCCTGCTCGTCCTGCTCCCTATCTCCATCCGCCGAATCCCTTTGTCCCGTGTCACGTCCCCGCAGCGGACTCTTCCCATCACCATCATCCTTCATTTTCTTTCTCGTCCCTTCCGCCGAACGCTGACACGCTCTTTATCCTGTAGATCCTCGCTCATCGCCCGCCCGCCCGCCGTCCTTAGGGCTTCCGCAGGTGAAATAACGTACTCTGGATTCTCGAGCGTCTGCAAATCAGGATGGTGCTGCGGGTGGTGCGGGCGCTTCCGTGCGCGTCGTTGTAGACCCGAGCGAACCCCATTGAAGTGGGGGGTGTGAGGCGCGTGTCGAGGCTTGGGTGGGTGGGGGTGGTGTCGCCCACCGGGATCCATCTTTGCCGGTCACCACGCGGCGTCCACGCGCGCGGAAGGAGAGCTCTCTCGCCGAGCGGGATGCGTGCAGTCGGGTCGGGGTATACTCTTGCTCCATCTGGGGGCGATCGCCGTGCCTCCTTGCCCCCCGGCAGATTCAGATGTAGCGGCGGAGGGTTGATGTGGTCGAGTGAAGTTCTGCCGGCCGTGCAGATGGCGTGTATGCTTGTGGTTCTTTCTGTGTCGGGGTGTCATGGGCGGGGGCGGCGGCGGGTGCTCGTGGGCGTGGGCACGAGCACCAGCGGTGGACTGTGGGGTCGATGTCGATGCAGCTGCGGCTGCTGAGTCGATGCTCGGATACAGACGAGCATCTCGCCTGCGTGCGTGGCGTCACGATGGCGATGGGGCTCCCTGGCAGGCGGTGGTGTATGGTCGAGGGCGAACGCCCGCGTGTCGTGGCTGTGCGTGGCTGATGCAAGCGAACATGGGCGCGCGCGCGCGCCGTGATGGCACGAGTGTAGATGGGCACGACTGTGCGCTCGGGCTCTTGCTAAAAGTGGTGCAAGTATGGATCGGCGCGACCCCGCTCGTGTTCTTGTTGAAAGGGCGCCAACGCCGGGGCAATGCTGTGGATCCAGTGTACGGCGCGTCGGCTCAGGCGGAGGGTATCCATTACTCGGTGGCCGGCAGTCGGCCCCCGCTGCGGCTCGCAGCGGCTGATAATGGAACTGCGACCCTGTAGGCAGGAAACGGTTTCATTGAGCTCGCTCCTCCTCACCACGCGTGCTTATCTCGAATCGCGCCAGTGTATAAAGCGCCTGATTTAATGGTGTCGCCATCCCCGCCCACGGATAGCAATGCAAACTTATCTGGTTTAGTGGACACATCTCACGCTTCAAGGATGGAGAGATACATGATTGTTTTCGGGTAATTGAAGGGAATACAATTTATTGTAGATCTTTGTTGAACAGGAATACGGGATATGTCTCCGTATTCTTAGGATTGCCGGTCGGCAGTAGTCCTTGATGAGCTTGAAGCTTCACTTAGGTTCACGCAAATATTGGTCAATGACTTGGGTTTGGGCCTCTTCGAGGCGGGTGCTGAACCTTTAGGTTCAATTGGAATTTCCTCTGGCGCATTATTTCTTCTGAAACAACAACATGCTCAACTTGGTGCCAGCTTTGTACGCCCTTCACTTCTTGGCGAACATTTTCATGTAGGTCATTCAAATTATCACTCACATGACATTGAACCAGCTCGCGGGCAAATAATGAATTTCCTCCTGGCGGTGGTAACTGACAAGGATCACCACTGGTTGCCCAATTCAAACCGCCGCATATAGAATCGGTGCCACCCTTCCCCATGCAGAGATATTCTGAGAGTCTAGCGAGGTCTTGTGCGCTCAAGAAGTAGACTTCATCCAAGATCAGAGTCTCCAATGGTGAGATTCGTTCCTCCAGATTTGCACGTAACGTCGGTGTAGACTTCATTTTGGCAGGCGAAACTCGCAGGCTGGCTTCTGAATGAATCGTGCAACCACCGATATCGCTAGCAACAACACCTGTTGGAGCAGTCAAGCGCAGCCGTTCAGGATGACCGGTAATCTCATAGAACTCTTTCCAAGCTCCAAAAATCACTGACTTCCCTGTGCCACCAGGCCCAGTACAGAGTAGCGATATAGGCGAATCTTTACGGCCAGTCTCTAGTTCACGACCAATTTTGTCAGCTAACAGCAGGAATGCGCGAGTTTGTTCATCGTTCAAGGTGTATTTGATAAATCAGCGCAAGACATAATTGCTGGTACGGATGTAGAGAACTCCAACGCGAGTGCGAGTCAGAGTAGGTACGGTGTTTCTCATATAATTCGCGCGCTCTCTTCGCTTCCTCCGCCAATGTTGCGCAAAGAGCTTGAGTTATCCTCAAAGATGTCTGACAACGGTGGGCATTCTGCTCCTCTGTATTCTCTGCAGCGCTAAGACGTCGTTTGATGAGTAAATCTTTTTCCTTCAAAAGATCTTTCGCACCAACGCTTGCTCTGAAAATGTCATCTTCATCCCCAAGCCATGTTCTCTGTCCGAACTCGGCACATGTCTCACTGCTTGGCATATTTTGCACTGAATAAAAACCAACACGATTCGCCTGTAGAATGATTTGCTGCGCATCCCGGGTCGCTCTAGTATCTTTTGTAAGGGCCGGGTTGTCTACGTCCACTCTTCTGGATCGACAGCGGTTTGCATCGCATTTTCCCACACAGGATCGTAATCATCGTCGGCCTCACAGTCTTCCGCAATTCCCGTATCTTTCGCCGTTCTTGTTAATTCAGCGAGCCGCTGACTACGTTTTGCTGCATAGTCAAACTTTGCGTCTCGAGTCTGATACAAGAGCTGCATGTTGAGTACAGTTCTTGCATGTTCAGGAGACATGTAAAGTTTGAACTCGTCGAGGGCATCTGACCAAGCTGTGTCTGGAGATTTTAGAGGAGAAGATTTAGTGTCCGACCACACCTTGAACAATGCGAGGATGACTACGGCGTACTTTGTCCGGTCATTGTCCGAGTCATTCCGCGGAATACGGTAACCCATTAACACGGGTATTACAGGTGTGTCCAACTTTTTAGGCAGTGAGTGGTGTACCGGGGATGTCCTCGCTTGAAATTCAAATATGTCTTTCGCTGAGTCTTTGACTTGGGCTTCTTCTCTTTGACATAGTTTCTTAGAATATCCCAGACACACATCGACTCAAGCTCGGGCGGCCGGTGAACACATCACTGAATAAGTTTGAATATCTCTTCTCTCGGGTATCATCGTTGCAGTTCTCGGTTTCAGGAGCTTTATTGAGGCTCTCTGATGTGAGTAGCATCATACCATCGTCTTCATCGTCCGGGATGATTACGCGTTGGACCTCATCCGAATCCGGTGCTCCATGCTCCAGCTCTTCTGTTGTTTCTGCATGTGGCGTAGAATCCTCAAGGTCAACGGTGAAAACATCGCGTGCAATATCTCTGAGCATGGAATACCACCAGTGCTCCTGATACTCATCCGACGTGTAATTGTTCTTGCGACCAAGTAAAAGACTAGCTGTTTGTTGGCCCGTCAACTCGCGTTTGCCAACTAAGCTATTTGCTGTTTTAACCATCATTAAACGGGTCATTTCAGAATTGTCAATTTGTCCGTCTGCATCCTGAAGAGACTTATTCTGCAGAGTTTTGATTGAAGCGCAGAGGGCAGAAAATACAACTGCAGTGTCCAACTGCAGTTTGATTGTGTAATTTGCCATATATTCAACCATAGCCATTGCAACGGAACCGGACGCTGTTTGCTTGAGGTCAGTATTACATCCAAGACAAAGGGTAGCCGTTGGATTATGGCCATTCAGATGCCCGTTCTCACATCGTATTACAAGATCATCTTCATCGTCGAAATGTGTCTCTGCAACGAGTGGATGAGGGAGTTCAAACCTGAAATCATTATCTGGATCAACAAGAGAGTGTATATGATGCGGGATATGCTTGAAGCATGTTGCATTATGCCCATGCACTAGTCCGGTATTCTCACACAGATCCCGGTGGCGTTGGTCTCTTTTCTGCTCATAGTCGGGAGAATTGGGATCTAACGGGCGGCTGAGAACAGGGAGTTGCTTCGGAGCACCTTCAGTGGCAACATAGGGAACGGTATCTTTCGGAAAGCTCTGGCAAATGATATCATCGTACCATGCCGTAAGTTTCTGCTTGAACTCGGGATCTGAATTTATTTGTTCCTTCATATCTAAAGGTGAAGCACCATCAATCCATATCAGCAAATGGGGGTGGAGTGAACCACGGACTTGTGCAATTTGCCGGGTTGACAGTGGCAAAGAAATGGGGTAAGCCGTCGCATATAACTTTACTGTGCATTTGCTGCTTCATGCTGTTCACGTCCCCGACTGACCCGGGGATATGATCTGACACATAACTGATTTATCTCATCACCTTGGCCGCTGCCTTCTCTCCTTCACTTTCAGGTTTCGCGAATGGATTTTTCTCAAGCTTAGCCTGGTAGGTCTCTATACATTGGGCATCAATCTTCTGCATTAAACCTTGCACCACCGGAAACCAGGATCTATTCGTGGCAAGGCGAGATTTGATTGATGACTGACGCCGCTGGATGATGTTTGCCATGACAAAAATGAAGGACTTGTGAACCTGGAACCGGGGGTCTTTCAAAGCCAACAAATGTTGAACATGCGGTGAGGTATCAACTTGATGAAAGGGAATATCAGGCGAAATTCTAACATTGTTGTTGTCTATCATTCCAACACCGTATGGAAAGAGAGTGGGCCATAACCAACCAAATACCCGAGGATTTTTCGACGTTGACAAGGGTGTATTTCCAGACAGAAACTTCATTAATCTGGCTTCTTGTTTCTTCAACTTTCGAGAGCGTCAAGCTTTCTCCGCTGGTAAGTCGTTGCAAGACTATCAACGTCTACGAGTGTAGAAGATGTGAGTTCAAAAGTATCAGTTCCCTCAAATAACTCGGGCATTTGCTTGATCTGAATATGATGTATAAGATGACCCTTGGTTATTCGCGGAGTTTGTACGTAGAAAATCTGTGACCGCAAGCAGGCAACCATGCACTGGGTATTCCTCTGAATTTTCCAGCACAACATTTCGATCAAGTTCCGCATAAAGTGGATTATTCTCAATCAGCCAAAAGAGAGCGGTTCGGATCTTCTCGCGACGCACGAGCAGCGGGGACCTTTTCAGCATATCACGAGTGACTTCGGTGTCAGGCGATCCAACAAGAATGACACAGATTTCATCCCTTAACCTGGATCGTGGAATCGGCATGCAGATATGGCGGAAGTTGTGTCCTGAGGTAATATACATACATTTCCTCGAGCAGCAAGCTGACCTGAGGGTCCTAGTGTAAGCTTGTACATATGTACATCCTGTCGCTCGGGCTCGTGCAATACATTGTTCTTCTAAGAATGTGAGATCCTTAAGCTCTGCCGGAACTTTTCCTATCCAAAGGCCATTTGCATAACTGCGTAAAGGAATTGAATGGAAAGAATTTTTGCTGACAGCAGAATTGCAGAGATGGTACAGTACATACGAACCACTGAGCAGGGAGGAAATATTGAAGGATTCAATTCTAGGCTGACGAGACATCACGCGAAGTTCTACGACCCTTTCAAGCAATGAGATATCAAGGTCCTTTACAGCCCTCATTTTTATAAGGATTGCCTTCTCAAATTTGCCACAGAACGAACATTCATATTGCTTCAATGATGCATTATCAGTAGCTTGGCGAAACTCATGAAAAATTTGGTCCTTCTCATCCTGGGATAATATGATTGGGAAAGACGTCCCAGATATCTCAACAGATGAACGATGGTGCTTGTGAACATTACCGTCGAGGGCAGTAGACTTTCTCTTCCAAGGGTTAGACTGAAGGTTTAATTCACACTGTTGTACCTCACTGGATGAAAGAGAAATTGGACTCAACCTGGCCAACGCAGCTTCGGACTTGAGTATAAGACAGACTTCCGTACATTGATGGGCAAGAAATTTGTTGCGAAGAGTATCAGCACTTTTCAGCTTTCCATCTGAATCTCGGGCACACATACACTGGTGACGGGATGTCATTTGTCTCAATGCAGGAAGAGCAATGTGTACATGAATGATAAGGAAACATACAACAGTTATCTTCTCTTGCTCAATGAGACGGACAAAAGGATCAGGTAATGGCACAGAAGAGTGGTTTGAAAGAACATTATTCATTGGCATCATATTAACATCATTGTTCAAATTGGCGACACCTCGTTGACAGACCTGGTATTGGGGCACCCGGGCATTTATTCAAATCTGCTCGAGTTGCAACGTACTACAATGTACTTCATTACATTACGACGTCATCTCACAAGGGCTATTGCTGGCCTGAGCAGTTAGCTAAAAGGGATATAATGTGTCTCGAACCATTAGAAAGGCGCTGGACAACGATCCTGGTAAAGGGTTGACGTGGGAAGCCGCTAATGGAGCAATCGCGGAAAGTGCCTTACCATCCTGGAAACGGATTGGGGCTACTGCACATCCCTGACTAAGGGCGTATTACGAGGGATTATCCATCTGAACTAGAGGGATCACTGTCAGGCATCATCTGACGTCTTCAGAACTGCCAAGAGAAGGCTGGACTTGGTCGATCTACCAATTGACTAAGCAACCATACTCAGGTACTGGGAAGCGACGGCTATCACGGTTTTCAGACAAATCACTTGAGTGGTTCAAAGCGGGACCAATTAAGCGAAGGGTTACCAAGGAGGGTAACAGAGTGCTGACGAGGAGGTCGGCTAAAAGTTGACATATCAACAATATCCCATCACGATCGTTCTAAGCGATGTAGATCTTGACTCATCGCTAAGCTCGGCTCGTTGATATTTCTTACAAATCTCTCTCAATTTTACTAATCGCTTGATATCCGACAGGAGTTCATCGGCTAGCTGCTATACCACTAGTCATATACCCTGAACCCTATTGCACGTTTGTATCTGTCTCGTTTATATTTAGAATCCTGTAACGTATTTAAGGGGATGGTTATGGGAGGAACACCAGTGAATCTCACCCCACCTGTTGGACGCGAAGTTACTAGACTTCACGCTTAACAGGTTGAGTAGGCATTCATTCGGAGACACCCAGAAGCTATACCAAGTTTCGTTTGTTTTCCCTGTTTGAATATTATCTGTGTTGGATTTGGATCTTTATAAGGACGCGTGGACATATTGGATAAACGGAACGGACGCGTGGAATATAAGGAAACGGATCGGACTTGACAATTGGTTGTAATCTCACAAGGATTAGCAATCGCGGATACTATTGGAATTGGGATTCATAAAGAATCATTTGCGTTACGCATCGGAGTACTATCTCCAAACCTAGACCCACACTATATAAAACCGTTGAACATAAAATCTCGTCTGTCTATCCGCGATTGCGCCTAGAACGGATTCGAGCAAGTTTTATCTATACGACTTGTAGACCTATAAAGTCTTGCTTCTCAAAGAGAACTAAAGTTCAAATTGCCACAATCTATACTGGATTGGAACCCCGAACTTGCGCGAGGACTATAGTGTTTGAGTTGTTGTAGTCGCATTATCGAACCGCGTATTCATTTACAAGGTTTGTGTTGTGGTTATTTCACCGCTTGCCCCATAGTCAGCGTTTCATCGTGTACGAGGTGTCTGTTCTGCAAGCGTACAAGCAGCTACACCTTGCATACAGGGTGATGAGTGGGTAAATACTACATCAAGTCCACCCTGGGACATTGGTGAGGAGGATGATGGGTCCACACCAATGCCTCCTCGGAACACCGGTGCAACAGACAATGATCCTGGAAATAAATGAATAAATGGCAAGGACAATACAGAAGTTATGACGCACCAGATGCTGCACTTGTTGGAAAACTGTGATGCAGCTCAAGTGGACCAGAACTCAAGTGCACAACAATAGCAGAGGTGAAGTCACAGACAAACCGGAACCAGTCCAAGCCGAGTACAAGATCAGAAGGCGAGGAAGCAGCCACGGAAATGCCGTTTAGGAACATAGACATAACGCCGGCGTCGCATGGAAGTGACAGGAGACCAGAAGCTCGGGAGTTTTGGGTAGGGACACCGGAGTTCATTACCCAATCCAGGGAAACAGAAGAGCTTGCAGCATTACCGTTGAACACAGCAGAGACAGGAACATTGCAGAAGGTAGCAATTGAGGTCATGGAGGGCGAAAGCAAGGAGCGTTGTCGCAGACGTAGCAGGACGTGGCAATTGATCTCGGAGACATGGCAACTAGGGGCTGTCAGGATTATCCGAACACACTCTTATATCTGTGCCAATTCACCCACCTACAACCCCATTTGGCACTTCATTTCTATTCCCAATCTCAGCCCTTTACCACTACTCCGAGGCTACCCTCCAGTTCCACCGCTGGTCTTCCAACTCCCTTCCGGATTCAAGCTCTAGGTCTAGACCGCATCATCACCAGTGATCCTCTGCTGTCTGGTCATCTGGGCCACTGGGGTTTTGATTGGGGTTTTTATGCAATGAAGGATTACTGAGTGTTTCCCTTTCCCTTTATTCATTTGTTCTTGGTTGGTCCCAACCTCCCTCTGGAGTTCTCTGGTATTCCTCCAGTCGCATTCTAGGCACCTTTTGTCTGTGATTCAGCTCCAGACTCTGAGCCATTCCCTCCAGCTCACTCCTCCATGGCTGTCTCCCTTTCGGGTGACTATTCAGCCATACCTCCAGTATTCCTCCGATCACATTCTAGGCACTTGCAGCTGCACTCCAGCTCCAGACTCCAAGTCAGACCTTGTCTGTCTTGGCCATCTCGGCTGTCTCGGCTCTATCCATCCTTCCATGTTATCATCTGGATGATCTGCCAATGTCTGGTGACTTGCCTGTATCCCACCAGTCTATTGATACAAGTCAACCACTCCCTTTCCATTCCAGATTCATTCCCTCTGTTCCAGTCACTCCAGAACTCCAGGACTCTGTCTACCTCCACTCCAGAACTCCGCCTCAGCTCTGTCCTTCCAGATGCCCCAGCTTCTTTCCCATGGCTCTGGCAATCCTCTGCCTGGATCATTCCTCTGTTCATCTATGACTGCATCCTTTCTGGTTGCTTTCCAGCTATTCTCTCCAGTACCCCTCATCCCATCACTGTACCTCTGGGACTTCCTTCCTACTCTGGAAATCTGCTTCGACTCCACCCTTCGAGATGCTTCAGTTCCTTTCCCATGGCTCCAACAATCCATCGCTGGGTCGTTCCTCAGTTCATCCATGGCTGCATCCTTTGTTACTGCCTTCCTTCCATTCCCTCCGGTACGCCTCAGCACATCACCATACCTCTGGGACCTCATTCCTACTTTGGGTCTGAGACCTCTAGATTCCTCTGCCCTACTTCCTGTTCAGCCCCTCAGACTTATCAAACTCATTCTGGACATTCCTCAGATTATTCATAAGTGCATTCCTATTTGTCCTTATTGTCCTTCTGCTTTCCATGCACTCCCATCTGATTCATAGTTATTGTCTTCCACTACTCACCCACATGCTCCCATCTGATCAGATCAGTGATCCCATCATTTCCTCATCATGTGTGTCTGTACTTATTGTTATGTCTGACTCCCTTGGACTTCTCACATACAATAAACTTCCTCCTATATAAGCTAGTGTATATGTCCATGTACCTTAGCTTCAAAATTTCAACATTTAGTAGGCAGACATTGTGCACAAGTCACTTCTATGGCTTGATTCCTTCGCTAGCCAATTCCCTCTGGCCTTCCTCTTCTGGCTTTGACTTCCTCCTCTTATTCATCATTGCCTTGCCTCTGGTTGTTATCCATTGGTCATCTCCTTGTCCATGGCCTTCCAGATTATGTTCTGGACATCTCCAGCCTCCGGTTCCAGCCCCTCTGGTCCGGACCTCCACCAGAGTTCTCAGGATTCTATTCCACTTGATTATTCTCACCCTTCATTTGGTCCTAGGTCCTCCAGCCTCTGACCTTGTGGTTTGACCGTCCAGCCTCCTTCTGGTTCAACCGTCCATCCCCTTACCTTCTGGTTGGCCTGTCCAGCCTCTCTTCTTCTGGTTGGACAGTCTGGCCACCTTATGGTTCAATTGTCCAGCCTCCTTCTTCTGATTCGACCTTACAGCCTCCGTCCTCTTGTTCTCTGGTTTGACCCTTCAGCCTTTGTCCTCCAATCTCCGACTTTCTGGACTTCAGACTCTGGTCTTTGGCTTTTGTTCCACTTGCCATACCTTCCTGTGGTCATGCAAAACAGGTAGTGGTGCCACGCTGACAGACCTGGTATTGGGGCACCTGGGCATTTATTCAAATCTGCTTGAGTTGCAACATGCTATAACGTACTTCATTATATTACAACATCATCTCACAAGGGCTAATGCTGGCCTGAGCAGTTAGCTAAAGGGATATGATGTGTCTTGAACCATTAGAAAGGCGCTGGATAACGATCCTGGTAAAGGGTTGACGTGAGGAGTTGCTAATGGAGCAATCACAGAAAGTGCCTTACCATCCTGGAAACAGATTGGGGCTACTGCACATCCCTGACCAAGGGTGTATTACAAGGGATTATCCTTCTGAACCAGAGAGATCATTGTTGGGCATCATCTGACGTCTTCAGAACTGCCAAGAGAAGGCTGGATTTGGTCGAACTACCAATTGACTAAGAAACCATACTCGGGTACTGGGAAGCAATGGCTATCACGGTTTTCAGACAAATCACTTAAGAGGGTCAAAGCGGGACCAATTGAAGCGAATGGTTACCGAGGAGGGTAACAGTGGGCTGACGAGGCAGTCAGCTAAAAGTTGACATATCAACAATATCCCACACGATCGTTCTAAGTGATGTAGATCTTGACTCATCGTTAAGCTCAGCTTGTTGATTTTTCTTACAAATCTCTCTCAATTTTACTAATTGTTTGATATCTGACAGGAGTTCATCGGCTAGCTGTCATACCACTAGTCATATACCCTGAACCCTGCTGCACGTTTGTATCTGTATCGTTTATATTTAGAATCCTGTAAGTATTTAAGTGGATGGTTATGGGAGGAACAGCAGTGAATCTCACCCCACCTGTTGGACGCGAAGTTACTAGACTTCACGCTTAACCGGTCGAGTAGGCATTCATTCGGAGACACCCAGAAGCTATACCAAGTTTCGTTTGTTTTCCCTGTTTGAATATTATCTGTGTTGGAGTTGGATCTTTATAAACAGCGCATGGACATATTGGATAAACGGAATGGACACGTGGAATATAAGGAAACAGATCAGACTTGACAATTGGTTGTAATCTCGCAAGGATTAGCAATCGCGGATACTATTGGAATCAGGATTCATAAAGAATCACTTGTGTTACACATTGGAGTACTATCTCCAAACCTAGACCCACATCACACAAAACTGTTGAACATAAAATCTTGTCTGTCTATCCGTGATTGTGCCTATAACAGATTCGAGCAATTTATCTATATGATTTGTAGACCTATAAAGTTTTGCTTCTCAAAGAGAACTAAAAGTTCAAATTGCCACAATCTATACTGGATTGGAACCTCGAACTTGCATGAGGATTATAGTGTTTGAGTTGTTGTAGTTGCATTATCGAACCGTGTATTCATTTACAAGGTTTGGTTTGTGGTTATTTCACCGCTAGCCCCATAGTCACCGTTTCAATGCACTTTATTGCCTCTTGTCCCATGTTGTGTTCCCCGAAACCACCACATTCCTTCACATTGATTCCTCCACCCTATGCTCAGGTCCGGATCATTTCCATTTCATCCTCAGATTATGTCCTCCTCCAGACCGGGACATAACATGCACAACGATGAGTTGCAGGGAAATGTATTCGGGGCACAGGGACACGAGCACGGGGGATACAAGAGACTGCAGAAATACAGGGATACAGGCCGGCTATAAGGACGAAGCTGTGCGACAGATAGGGAGGGAAGGTAAGTACTCTGGGATAATAAACATAGCCACACCAAAGACCATGGACTGTACAAGGAGACCCAGAACAGTGGCAATCCAATGGGTGGTTTCTTCTTGGGAGCCCCAGGCAGAGTGTAGATGCACAATAGGTCAGCCCATATCAGTCACGCACATCACTTGATTCCACGCTTCGGTGCCATTCACATCACAGTATGCCATTTAGGGCATAAATCCGAATTCATATTCCTATTTGCCGGTCATCTAGCTGCCACTACCTCATGCTTGAGATTTTCCAGGCCAAGTTGTGGCCAGATTTCTTATCCTTCTTTAAAAAGTGTTTATTTTGAAGATAGAAGAAGATCTTAAAGAGTTATTTCCATTCAAGTCAAAACTGAGGGAGTAAAAAAAAAACTTGCACATTAATTTGGCCACTAGTGGTGGAAATAATGAAAAAATAGTGCCTACTGTGGCTGTGTTCTGGACCAAAATTTTCTCTGGCCAATTTGGCCACTAATTTTTGGTAGCGGCAGCTAGGTGACGTGCACCATATTCCTATTCGCGCTGCCGGAGTGACTCCAGTTGATTCCTTCTTTTCTGTGCACCCGTCGGCATCCTCAATATTGTAGCTCGAATGTGACGTTGGATTTTCTGCATAAGTAGTTCCGGCTGAATGCACGCATCGAGGTAGTAGTAGGGCTAAGGGACACATATGACGGAGTGGATGCCGGGCGGAAAGGGTTGGCATTGCAAGAATTCCGAATCCCCCAAGGCTCAGGATAAAGTTACTTCTAGCAGCCGGAACGACGTATTCGAAGCTGGAGCGCTTTAGGCTCATAGACAAGTCTAAGTACGTATGTACAGGTATATTGCACTGCATCGGATGCATCCGGATTGCTTTCCAGTCAATCGTATAAGAAAACTGGGTAGTGCCCGCTTACTTCAAGTTCTGGGAACCTGGGCCTGTGGAAACATTAGTCTCTTCTGCAAGCACTAGGGGAGATATCCTCATATCTGACACAAAGCCTGCATTGTTCTGGAGCGGAACAACAACATTGGTGTAAAATTCCATCGCAAGGTCGGCATCGCCAGACCTTTGGTCTTTCTCCGCTCTCGTCAAACACCAGCGGATAGCTTCCTGGTAATTGGATCCCACCCGAAACGCCAACTCGCTCCTCACCCGCTCAGTGATGGTTTTCTGCCCCCGCTCAGCTTCGGCTGAACTAAAAAGGTTGTTCGTCTCCGCGACCTTCGACCCATGCGTTTTGTGGCGTGGTATGGCGCACCACAGAATCTCCAACGGCTGTCACCATGCGATTTCCGCGAGTACGAGCCCCAGCGAATATATATCGTACGCCATGCGATAGCCGTTCGCTGCGGGACCCTGATAACCCGGATGACGATACATTGCATGCGTGCGATCGTGTGCGGTGCGGTCGATACTCGCCTTTTCGGTATACTGTCTTGAGTACTCGAACCCGACGACAATCGGATGTGCGATGTCATATACAGCTCCTGAGTGGGGGAACACTATATTATCACTGCGCACGCCTTTGTGAAGCCATTTGCTGCCGTAGAAGCGCGCAAATACGCTCGCGAGCGTAGAGGCGAGTTTTAAGCGTGTTTCTAGAGGAGGACGAAAGTCCTTGGATGATAAGAAGAGGAGGAGGGATGGAGGTTCTGGCGATAATGGGATTGTGGGGGAGACAGGAACACCGTTCAGTGGGGAATCATAGATGAGGCACCAACAATGGTTTGGTGCCTCGCTCCAATATCCCATGCAGGGTGGAAACTCATCAGGTGATGAATTGAGTAGAATTACAAGGCGCTGGAGGCGAAAGAAGAGGGTCGCCTTGTCCTCGGGAGAAATATCGGTGTCGTAGCGCTTACGTTCGATTAGAACGTATTTCCGCGATGGACGATGTATGGCAACGCTCCGAGAAAGATTATGGAAGTCATTTGGGAGATTGAAATGATTCCTGGCGAGCACGGTGAGACCATTGCTCCCGTTTAGACCCCCTTGAGACGCCATGACGATCGATTTACGGCGTGCCATAGCGTATATCCCGACGCAGTTAGCATCTCCCTGTGTGGCGTCCTGCAGTGCCTCCAGCTCTGACACGTCGTCAGTCCTGGTCACTGCCCCGATCTCGATGAAATGCCATTGCTGCGTCGAGTCGGCGAATTGGGATTCTCGTAGAAGCTCGTTGAGATTGTTGTTAAAATGTCGCAGATCTAGGATCAGAGCTTCAAAGCGGGACTTCGAAACAATGACCCAACGAACGCGCTCGTATGTTTTTCTGATTAATGCGTCGTGATCAACAGCAGAAGGGGACAGCTGTGTGGCGCTGACACTTCCTCCTGACTGTCCTCGTTCTGAGGCGCTGAAGTCTAGGGCCGAACGAAGGACGTGTTTGACCTAGTTAAATAGCTTGCGTTTTTCGGGTTGTACGTCGAAGTCTGGCTCACGAAGATCTCTGTCCATGCTGCTGACTAGCCCGTAGCTGTCTTTCAGCCGGTCTGAGTCGCATAAGAGCTGTTGAACCTTTGTCAAGACATCGATGATCAATGGCTCGAACGGGGCAAGGCCAGGACGCAGGGTATCCGAGTCAGCGCCAGAGTTACGTCCCCAGAGCTGGAAGCGGATACGTTCCACTTCCACGCGGATTACAAGTTTTTCGGCCGTATCGGGGAAGTCGACGGCGTCTTGGATTAAAGAATACGCCTGAACAGCTCCACTGTAGCATTGTCCAAGAAGACCAATAACGGGGAGTGCGATTTCCATGTCGATTTAAGAAAGCAGAGTTGGTAGAGGTGAGCCGGTGAAGATGGGGTGGGGTTTATGGGGTTTCTCGACTGGGTCCACTACATATAGACCTAGGGTCAGGGCAAGTCGGAAGCGTTTGCCGCATGACAGTTGCGAAAGCTGTACAGAGAGCCGAACAGCGGAGTTTGTAACTAAGTAACCACTTGCGGCATCTGTGTTTCTCTCCACCAACCTTCACCGTGATCTTGTATGGACGGTAATTCCTAGCATGGCTGGCACAGCAAGCCCCTAGTATACGCCACACACTCATGGTGACAGCGGGGACAATCTATGTGCATTAATCACGGTCTCACAGCTTTCGTCTTAACGGCTTGCTAACAGCGACGTCGGAATTCGGCACCTTAACAACTCCGTCAAGGCTCATTAATGCGCTCATTCCGAACCCTGAGCCCTAGATTTTTTTTAGATTGCTTAATAGCTTTCCGGCTTCTCCCACCTGAGTACAGGACTCCCACCAATCAGCAATGGCTACCGCCGAACAACAGTACCGCTCAGCATTTGCCAGTGGGACTCTCTCTTCATCCACTGGCACTGGCAACACCATCGGTATCCAAGGCACGTTCAGCAGTGGCACGGCGACAACTCAGTACGTCGGCCAAAGTGCATCTTTCCTTCTCCTCCTCTCGGGTTTGGAAGCCAACTTGAGGCAGGACCCTGTATTCTTCGACTTTCACCATTCTTTACAGTCTACGCGGACACCTATAGAATCTGGCACATTCTTCACAGTTGAGCGAGCCGAATGGAGCGATCCTTCCGGCCATAGGCGCCAATGGGGAAAGTTTGTTGCACTCAAATACGTCCGTATGAGAGAGGAGCGCAGGGATCCGGTCAATTGGAGTCAAATTCTGCTGGAAATCCGCGCTCTGCTGCACGAACCCATCCGTTATCATCCCAATATCGTTCGTCTGCTCGGAGTAGGCTGGGGTGCCCCTCTTGGGACGCGGTCGAACTTCCCTCTGCTCGTCCTCGAGTATGCAGAGTTTGGGTCACTGGCGCATCTCCAAAGCAGCGAGAGCCCATTTCCATGGTTTGTGAAGAAGAAGCTCTGTCACGACGTCGCTAAGGGCCTCGCGATCCTCCATGCTTGTGAAATCGTTCACGGAGATCTCAAGCACGAAAATGTGCTCGTCTTCAGGAACAAGACAACGGATGCGCAGGTCACATATACAGCGAAACTGGCTGACTTTGGTGGGAGCGTCATGGATATCCAGAAGATGGTTGATCAAGTCCTCCCTGGAACACCTCCGTTCAATGCCCCAGAGTCTATCCACGGTCTTCGCGGAGATGATCTAAAACTCACGGATATCTATTGCTTGGGTTTGCTGGTCTGGCGCACGATACTTGACGGAAACAGTCCATTTTCCATCCAAGCTCTCGCGTTGCACAGTTCTCAAGACATCGAGGAGTTGAAACGAGCCGATAAACTCCTTTCGATGGCAAGGGAGAGCGCTATAGAACATATCATCTTGCATGCGGCACATGACGAGATGGAGATCGTTGATTTTGTACTTCAAAACACTCTCCAGGCGCTTCCCCATCGCCGGAGCCTGAATAACGCGATCGCTGCACTACAAGTCCAAAGGTGAGTCTTTTTTCTGAGCATCACTCTGCCAAAGCCAAGCAAGATTCAGTGTCTCTAAAATCAACGATCTGCTCACATCCGTGGAAAAGAAAAACAGAATCCACCAGGAGACATGGTCTCGGTTCCCCCTGTGCGTTTTTTTTTGAGTCCCTTGTTTTCCCTTCCCGTCTTAAACTTGACCAGGGTTTGTCGTCCTACCCCATGTTTTCTCGTTAGTTACCATTCCTCATAGGCGCACACGGGGCTAGTGCCGCCTCGATGGGCCTTTTCCTCGCGAAGACAGACTTTCGCGATTATGATTACCAGAGCGAGGGGTAGGGGCCGTTCAATCCTTGTTTCTGTAACGCTTCATTGATATTTCAGTCCTGGATTCTCACCGAAGCTTCCGGCACCAGATTCCGCAGCGGTAAGCCAAGAATTTCTCGCCGTATACACATGCACATTTAAACTTCTGCGACCAGGCGGTGTTTCATACAGAGAGACTCAAGCTTCGCTTAGACTGGTCGCTTCAAGTCAATATCCTCAAACATCTTGAGGACGCAGCAGCGGTCCGATCCACTCCTTCCACGGCGTACATCCGCCCAGTCCGTGCTGCATTCTATCTCTTCAGGTGTTACGTCGACGAATTTGGCACGGAGTTCAGCCCGGAGAAAGCGTGCTACTGGCTTCGACAGGCAGCTTTTTCTGAAGATCAGTGCCAGGAGAACTATCTCGCCCAGGCCTGGTGTTGGCGCATTCACAAAGCCTTGTGCCAACCGTTGGATATAGACCCGTCACTCCTTCGAGACTGGCTGATGATGGCTATATTTCGGAGCCATCGTCGGTGCAGAAATGATTTGCGACAGGCCATGTCACTCGTCACCGACGACGCAGAGAGGCAAAAATGGCAGGAAGCACTGAACCTGGGTACCTTCAATCTTTTTCGTGGGATGGCTGGCATCGGGATGCCACATTTTGTCCATCGGAAGCTACGCAGGAACTATAATCTCGACGATATGAACACCCTCGACCGGGATATAGAGGCAGAGTTCAACCTACGGGAAATCAATTCCGTGGATCAGATATATGTCAATGAACATGGCGATGGACTTCTCCACCTTGCTGCATCGCAAGGCAAGCTGGGAGCGCTCCAGCATGTTGTGGCCAAATACCAGCCCAATATTGATCTAGCGACCCAGGCGAGATCCGAGACACCCCTTTTCGCTGCCTGCAGGGGCGGACATATGTCGTGCGCCATGTTTCTGCTGGACTTGGGTGCTAGGCCGGATGGGGCGGAGGCATCTAGTAAAGAGGAAAGACCGCTATATTGGTTATGTTCCTTTACTGAAAAGGACGTGCCAATAATTGCTCAGAAGCTTGTTGTTGCCGGGGCGTCTCTTTGTGCGGAAGAAGAAAAACACCGATACATCTTACATTCCGTGAGGACGTGGGCAGATCCAGAAAACCTCCTCTGCCTCCCTGTCTCACCTCTTTCGCGCGCTGTGATCATGCAGAATGTTCCTGCTGTTAAGGCGCTCCTCTCTCTGGGTGCAGATCCCATGGAATGCTTCGAGCCTCGCCGCGAAAACGCTTCCTTCAAGGCAGATTCACCATGTGCGGTCGTAGTTGCAGCAATGCTGACGTTACCTCGGATTCTGGAACGGTTATTATCCTACGTGGATCCCAGCAGGGCATTGTTCTCTCCTGCAGAGATGCTTGAACTCTCTTTTGGTCCATTTCCGATACCTGCTGTAGATGCAACATCCCTGCAAAGTCGACTGAGTCGCTGCGGAAAGGACTATAAATCCTCGATGTTCAAAACCCTCCAGATCCTGCATAACCGTAAAATAGTGCTGAGCGCCGAGGAAATCCAAGCCAGAAGTCGCGCCGAAAATTTCATTGTGGCACGAATGGTTGCAGCGGGAAAGTTCGATGTTGTGGAATCGCTGCTTCGACTTGGATATTCCGTTCATGGTGGTATATCCAGTGCATCACCAATTGTCGAGGGCGTGAGATTCAATCACGAACCTCTTTTTCACCTCCTCATTTCACACGGCGCAGATATTCACATCACAATAGTTCGCGACAACGGCGAGTACTTGTCCCTGCTACAAGTCGCAGCGGACAGGTCGCCGCGGACCAGGACAGGTATTGCCATTCCAGAGTATCTCATCAAGATGGGTGTGTTGGTCGACCAACCGGTAGATGGCACACGATCCGCCTTCGTGTTCGCAGTGAAAAATCAATATTTTGAGCTTGCAGATCTACTCTTGCAACACGGAGCAGATCCTGACTTCCAATATCGCTTGGGCTCAAGTTCCACTTGGGTCACAGTCCTTGGCGAACTGGTGCGGAATCTAACCGAGCAGAACCTCAGCTCGGTCAAGTACCTTCTTGGTTCTTCATCTGGCCTAGTCTGTCCCAGCGACATCCACATCGCACGCACCACAATCTCGCTCTCCGGAACTGCCGACAAGATTAATAACTTGTCCATATTGCATATCGCAGCCATAAGTCCTCCCAAGACGAAGCTGGAATCATCTGTTTTGAACCAGATGCTTGCATATATCCTCTCCCGAAATACGTACGGTAATTCTGCGATCATCAACCACATACATCCTGACATTGGGACGCCTCTATGGGCCGCGACATTGTGCTGCAATCTTGGAGTCGTGGCAGCGTTGTTAGAAGCAGGTGCGGACGCGGGGATCGAATTCATGGGCTATTCACCGAGGGAGGTTGCGTTGGTCGAAATTGAACGACTTCGCGTAGAAAGTGGCGTGGATTCTTTGAGCTTCTCTCGCGGCGTTGAGTTTAAACGCTGGAAGAAGCTCCTCGAATACTTCCGCGTCCTAAATTGATTTACGACCTGTATGTCACTTATTTTCTTTAGTGTTGATTTGGAGGTCGGTGTAGGATGTATAGTGAAATGTCAATCTGACTCTGGCACGAGGGTGAGGCTGACCATGATTCTAATTTACGACTACGAGATAAGCAGCCTCTGACTTCCGGCACTTCGAATCGCTCCACCATTGAATGTTAAGAACAAGGACTCTACTCGACTGTAGATTTTTTTATGCAATCTGCCGAGTGACCGGCAGCCGCCGTTATTGATCGGCGATGTTCGGCGCACCCATCCAATTCTTGCAAGCCCTCTGCCGGTTCATCGGCATTTATCGGCATTGGTGAGACATCGCTTTTTGGGCATTTATCGGCAGCAAGGCTTTCGCTTTTTGCACAATGATTCGCTGTGAGCTTACGTTTTCATGAGCATTGAATGAGGAGCGACTGAGACAGTAGTGAACAGGGTCGCATCCTCAGAATGTCAAATACCTGTGAAGCAAAGAGATAGTAAACCATGGTTCCCATTGATTTACTCCAACCGAATACATAGATTAATGCGGCATGCAACGGGCCGAGATCTGATATCCTCTGACGGCCTGTTCAATGAATCCCCGCCGACATTCAAGCTATATTGCGGATTCTCTCTCAACAAATCTCGCCTGCATTCAGCTTACGCAAATTGGCGGTGTCACTATACAGCGAAGTATGAGCTTGGTTAGTATATATTGTTTGTGTACGAGACTACAGTGTCGTGGGGGTAGCTCTCCTGCTTCTGCACACGCAAGGATGTCAGCCTGAGTGCCGCAGAGACCATGACGATCTGTGCGACCACCCGGACATGACCTCGCTCAAGAGCCACCGACGCGACCGATGGAGAGGCGCGTAGTTATACGCGGCGCACCGCTGTTGTATGTATCCCCTGCGCCAATGACGACGGGTGAGTCCTCGATCTATTCTCATTACACTCACAGCACACATCTTCTCGTACAATATCCTGCTCCGAGACAAGGCTGACGCGGCACGAGCTTGTCATAGGATAATGAACTCAGCACCGCACAACCCGATATTGACCTTCGGCCGGGAATATTCACTCTTTCCGGAGCTCCAACTTGAAAAACCTTTAGATCTCTCTAGTCGTAATCCTGGCTGCAAAAATTCAACCAGTGAACGAACCGTAACCGGACTCGCCGGATCGGGTGCTTTCGGATCAACCTGGGTTTCATATCTGGCAATTTGGGTAAGCCCTCGCACGCGACACATCTCCCATACTCTCGTTCTACCCGGGTTCTGCAGCTGCGATCTACGACCGTTTCGTCAAGGTGCTGACTGTTCCTCTCTCTCTATTTCCGGCCTGCGTTGCCTGACGCGGGCTCCCCCATCGATGTGGGTGTGCCCCCCGCTCTGCACGTCTCGGGTCCCGGCATATCCTTCTCGTCCTCCCCTCTCTGTTTCTCTCCTTCGCAGACGCTGGTGCCATCGCCCGTGTAGATCGATCCTGCGGCTTCTTCATCGAGACGGTGCACTGCGGGCGGTGCAGGCGCTCGTGGTGCGCGTCGTCGTGGGTCCGAGACGCGCGTCGATGACCGGACGGAAGAGATGGTGTAGAGCTCCTGTGCGCCTGGGCATATGCGCGCGCGGAGGGGCGTACGAGAGATGTGCGCTCGAGGTACACTCCTGCTCGTCCCGCTCCCTATCTCTATCCGCTGAATCCCTTTATCCCCCGGGGTCATGTACCCGCAGCGGACTTGTCCCATCACCATCATCCTCCCTTTTCTTTATTTCTCGTCCCTCCACCGGACGCTGACGCTCTCTCAATATTGTAGGCATCGCCCACCCGCCTTGCTCAAGACTTCCGTAGGGGCTGCATTCTCCGGCGTCTTCAAATCGGGATGGTGCGGCGCCGGCGCGGGCGGTGCGGGCGCTTCCGTGCTCGTCGTCGTAGACCTGAGTGAGCCCGATCGGTGCAAAGCGGTGCGAGGCGCGAGTCGAGGCTCGGGTGGGTGGGGGTGGTATCGCTCACCGGCATTCGTCTTCGCCGGTCATTACGCGCCGCACTGTGGCGTCCACGCGCGCGGATCGAGGGCTCTCTCGCCGGGCGGGATGCGTGCAGTCGGGTCGAGGTATGCTCTTGCTCCATCTCGGGGCGGTCCCCGCGTGCCTCGCCGCGTGCCCCGTCCTCTCGCGCAGATTCAGATGTAGCGGCGGAGGGTTGATGTGGTCGAGTGAAGTTCTGCCGTGCAGATCGTGTGTATGCCTGGGTCGTTGGACTATGCCGGGGTGCCATGGGCGGGGGCGGCGAGTGCTCGTGGGCCCGGGCACGAGCGGTGGGCTGCGGGGTCGATGTCGATGCAGCCACGGCTGCTGAGTCGATGATTGGAGGTCAGACGAGCATCTCGCCCGCGTGCGTGGCGTCGCGATGGGGATGGGGCTCCCCGGCGGACGGTGGTGTACGGTCTGGGGCGAGCGCCCGCGTGTCGTAGGGGCGCGCACGTGAGCCTGCTGTGCGTGGCTGATGCAAGCGAACCTCTGCGCGCGCGCGCGCGCGCTGTGATGGCGCGAGGGTAGGTGGGCGCGACTGTGCGCGCTCGGGCTCTTGCTAAAAGTGGTGCGAGTGCGGATCGGCGCGACCCCGCTCGGGTTCTTGTTGAAAGGGCGCCAACGCCGGGGTAATGCTGTGGATCCAGTGTACGGCTGCACCGTGGATGCGCTGTGCGCTCGTGAGATGCAGATGATGGCGACTGCGCGCGCGCTCGGGCTTGGACTCATGTCCATGCTCACACGGCGAGCTCGCATCGGCTCAGGCGGAGGGTATCCATTACTCGGTGGCCGACAGTCGGCCCTCGCTGCAGCTCGCATCGGCTGATTGTGGAACTGAGAGTCTGGAGGCGGGGGACGGCTTCATAGAGCTCGCTCTTCTTCACGTGTGCTTACCCTGAATCACGCCAGTGTATAGAGTGCCTGGTGTCGCCGTCCCCGCGCTTGCGGATAGTGATGCAAATTTATCTGGTTTGGTGGACACATCTCACGCTTATGGATAAAGGAGCGATACATGCTTGTTTTCAGGGTAAACAAAGGGAATACAATTTATTTATCAATTCGACAGTGCACCTTGGCTTCTCACTTTCATCTCAATCTCTTCGTCTTGCGCTTCGAAAACTGGACTGACTACTTCGGCCTCCCTTTCTGCTTCTCCCTGTTCCGAAGGGGGACTGGCGGTCTTTTCTGTTCCTTCTGTGATGTTTTCTTGAATTGCGGACAGGCTGGGAACACGACATCAGAATTCTGCGCATGCTGCCATGATTGACCTTCGAACTCACCTAGCAGATTGCGCTGTGTGCGCCGATGGACCAGATTCCTGCGTTAAACGGCCTTTGAGGATGGCCACCTCGGCCTCAACCTCCTCCGCGTCTTCTCCCCGTTTGAGGGCGCGCAGGATCTTCGCAAGTGACTCCAACGCCGCGATCAAGCCCCTGAGGTGGCCCGGTGTCATTTCTGGCACTTGACGATAGAGGGCTACCGCAGATTCGACAGCCGGCAATGCATCTTCCTGGAGGTCGACACTACGAAGATCTTCTGCAAGATCCCAGAATGAGTAGGCAGTGGCACTGGGATGGCTTTCCCCCAGTTTTTGAAGGATCTCAGTCCCTGCTTTGTCTGCATGTAACGCATCTTCGGAGCGATTCACCGCACGGAGGTGTACTGCCAAAAGTTTGTGCGTGTTGGCGAGTTTCGGCTTCATCTCTACCGACTGATCCGCAGGTTCTTGGTAAAGCTTGGTGGCTTCCTCACCTGTGCGCACTGCGTCTTGGTGGCAGCTGCTGGCATTGAAATTCAAGCCTAGGTTTTCCAACAACTCGGCAAGCAACCCCATGTATTTATCATCCGTATCTGCTATAGTGCGACAGATCTCAATACCTTCTTCCTCCGCTACCAATGCGTCTTCGTGGCGGCCTAGGAAGCGGAGACTGATACCGACACCCCGCAGGCCAAACCAAAGGGCTTGATGGATATTGGGCTCTGTGTCTGCTGTCAGTAACTGTCGGCAACAGCTTTGCCATGGGCACGTAATGCATCTTCAAAGCGGTCCAGCCGGTGAAAGGCCCACCCTAGCTCGTACAGGGAATCATTGAGATGGTGGATCATGGTGGCATGTTGGAAGCTACGGCTATCATTCGGGTCAGCAAGGTAGGTGGAGAGCTCGAGGCCTCGGTGTGGGGAAGGAAAGGATGCGGCGCTGTGCGCCTGTGAGATGAGAAGAGAGGGCGGCGCTGTGCGCCTATGAGGCGGACATGGGGAAGGTTGTGGGTGTGTGCGGGGGGTTCGGCCGTCCCGGCCGAGCGGGGCTTTCGTGAGGCAGCGGGAGAGCTGCGGGAAAATCCGGGTCGGAGGAGGATGACGTGCGGGACAGGACCGAACCCGTACGCAAAGGCGGCCACAGGTCCCGAAGAACGAGACCCGGAGCAACCCACCAGGAGCGCAGGCAACCAAGAGCCACCGGCTCGTGCGAGGGAGAGAGAAGCGGGCCGAGGCCCCCACACCACGGCAAGCGAAAGAAGAAATCCTATGTATTTTGATGTATGAAGTGTACAACATGAATGTCATACATGACGAGACAAGGATGAGGCGACTACAAGAAATCTAGCGAGTCCAAGTCCATGTCTGAAGGATGATTGTGAGCCCGAGCGAACTCTTTTTGCTGTGCGGCCCAAGCGCGCGCGATGGCCGCCGGGATAACCCGCTCCAAACGGCGCCCATAGATGAGGAAACAGAGAGAGGTCCAACCCCCGAGTTTCATAATCACCTCGGGTGCAATACCAGCGAGGAGAAGGTCCATGGCGCCGCGGTAGCTGTGGCCGAAGACCTGATCGAGACCCGCATTTTTGAAGGCGAGGGAAGATGCAGCAAGGAAGACATCCTTCGTGATGACCGATGTGGTTCTGTAGGTGAAGAGCGGAGTGCCTGAGGGAGGGGAGTGGTTGACGCGACGGTGGTTGTCGAAGGCCCCAACGGGGCAGATGTCGGTGTCCGAGCCCGTGCACGCGGTGAGGAGGCATTGCCCGCCTAACGTCTGCCTCGTCTTCGTCCAGACAAGTTTTATGTCCCGCACGCCGCGGCTGTTGATGATGAGGTCGGTGATGGAGGTGTCGCGGCATGTGTCGCGCTTGGGGTCGAACTTTGCCGTGCTGCGCAGGACCAGTTCGCCCAGGCGGCAACAACCCCGAAGGCCGCGAGTACGAGTGAGGCCATGGCCGCACCGTAGGCTGTCTTGGGATCGGGGGCCGCCGGGGGGGGCGCAAAGGTGTGCCGGCACCAGTAGTTGTAACTACATTGCAATGTACCCAGCCATGGCAGGAGGGTACATTGGATTAAAGGCACACCTGGGCTGAGCAGCCGTGATGTGCCTTTAATGCAATGTACACTGGGCTATTTAAATAAAAGAAGTGCTAGTCCCGAAGTTTGAACCAAAACACAGATTACCTAAGCATCAAATCATAAAGAAAGTACCATCACAACCACTAGACTAAGGGAGAGATGGCATAGACAAAATTGATGGGTATATACTATGTGGTCCCAAACACATAATTAGTATGTGCTGACCTATTCTGCCTCGCTAGGGGCTTGGTTAGTGTTTAGTGTTAGTGTCTGGGTTAGAGGTTTGAGTTAGGGGTTAGAGGTTAGGGTTAGAGGTTAGGGCTGGTTAGTGTTAGGCCCCAGGGATATTGAAAAAAAAAATGTTGAAGGATTTTTAAACACAAAAACACAGAATGTGCATGTAGAAACAATTTCAAAGACCTAGGGCAGCTTGCCTGCCCTAGGTCTGGGTATTAGTAGTGTCAAATAAGAAAGGAAGGCTGCTGTATGTGGTCATCAGAATTTAATCCATCTCAATGGTCTGATAGTCTAGTGGTAATAATTAATGGCTTACAATAGGTGTGTTATCTGGAGGTCTTGGTTTCAATTCCCGGCACCAGCATCATTTTGCTTTGATTTGCTTTATTTCATTGGCTGGCGAGGGTACATTGCATTAAAGGTACACCCTGGCTGACCAGCCAAGCAGTGCCTTTAATCCAATGTACCCCCCTGCCATGACTGGGTACATTGCAACAAAGGTACAGCTACACCTCACAGTTGGTCTCACCCTTCACCCAAGGTATGTGTTAATTTGCAATGACTCGGTTCCATATGGCAATAGGAGCAAAGGGGATCGCCCGCCAATGATCCCAGTGTCGCCCCGCAACGACACTCTCCTACGCTGAACCTACAATCCTTGGATGTCGGATAAAACCACCCGCTCGGTCTCCTGTCAATGAAAAGGTATGTAAAGTATATCTGCAAAATCTAATAAAAAATTCCCTGGTTACCATTCTAAATCGGTGACACCCAGGAACGTCACCGGGGATGCTGAACGAAAAAGGGGGATGGGTGATGCCTGAAGAATACTCAGGGCTTACCTTGAGATAGCGCTCGTCATACCGCGTTTGTGACTGAGCGCGTAGACCAAATGACGAGGGTATTCGGACTCAAAGTCCGAATAGCGCCGTATAAGTGCCCGTCGTGCGTAAATTACAGTCTCTATAAAAGCCACTAACCAAGGTGTTTGTCAGTAAGGTGTTTAACTCGTGACAAATCAGGAGAGCATAGAAAATATAAAATATGCATGGTATGGGTGTTCATTCCTAGAAAAAGTTGAAAACCACGATGCTGTTGTAGGGGTCTAGATGCCCTATCACCGCGTTTCCACACTTCGGCCATCCGCCCCCTCCACATCGTGGGTCACAAAGGAGCGGGCTGTGATGTGGCCGATCATGAAATGAAGGCCACTACCTTGCGAGAACATTAAATGTACTCACCAGCGATAGTTTTCTTGGCGAGGGTGATGGTGCTTTTCTGAACAAAGACTACTGCTCGTGCCAGAGTCCCTTCCTCCTGTCCCACACGGCCCTTCTCTTGGACCGTGATATCCACACTGGCAGAAGCTCCCAGAGTGAGATTGTCAAGAAGAGCCTTGGTGTTTATCCCATTGGAGAACGCAATGGTGGCTAGAATGATCTGGAATTCGGGGTCCTCCTCTATCAGTCGGATTGTTTCCTCGTTATATTTCGCCGAACAGAGGCTTATACACATCCGTGTGCGGTGTATTTTGTTGGTGGAGGCGGGTTGTAGTTGTCAAATGTAGACATAACAGCGGAAGAGCATATCGAGAGAATGAAAGTGAATGATTAGCTTCTGACCGCTTCGTCGGGAAATCCGTATCCAGTGAGTCCTTGCATGAGAGTCTGGAGGATGATTTGTACGTTGGGACGCTCATTGGTCCGACGGATGTGGAACTGGCCCTCCAAGAAGCCGAGACTCTGGCAAACTGCCGCTGAATCCTTTCCCAGTGCAAGAGTCACTGTAGGCTGAGGATAGAAGCTGTGGTGGGGAGGCAACTGTGAACCCAGCGGCCAATCGTACCGAAGTCGCAGCAAAAGTCTACGCCCCAGAGGTTGATGAGATGGACCTCATCTGCGGCAGCATGAATAATCCTCTGTTGAAAAATAGCATACTCCGAAATTTCGCACCACTCTTTTGTCTTGAGGTGCTCCGGGTCGACGTATATGACTTGCCATTTGTTGCAGGTCTTGATCCCATCTGCGAGGTTGACATCACGGCGGCACACATCAGCCAAGGACTCTCGGCACTAAGCAAAGGCAGTAACATTGAGCCGAATCAACTCAAGGAGCTATCCCCAGCTGGAGAGATCAAAGATGAGAACAATAAGGCATACTTGCGATATTGGCCGCCAATCCCTTGGTTGGAGTGACAACCATTCCCACCGGATTCAAGCACGTGGGCAGTCCAGCCAGATAGAGCGATGGATTGTTGTTGTATTCATTTAGGGCTAAGATAGGGACCGAGAATGCAGCCGACTTGCCATTACCCGTTACAGTACAGCAGAGGATATCCTCGCCATCCAAGATGGCAGAAACAAGGTCTTCTTGCACAGGACAAAGCCCATCCTTCCAGGTGGGTATTAGCTCGACAATTTTCTGGATAGTATTGCATCCAATAGTGGCCCGCCAGTGGAGTTTCTGAGCCATTATAGTTGTATTGGAGAGGTTGTACAGCGTGTGGCGTGTCCTAGGTGCATCAAGGAAGGATGATGTGCAAAGGCGTGACAGTCATGTGTACATTCAAGCTCCGCAATTCCATAATAAGCTTTTACTGTGATCGGACCCCTGCGGTAAACAGCAGACTTCAACAAGTGAGGTATGAGCTCAAGTTCTGTTGAAGCGCCTGCCAGTGCCTAGGGGAGACTATTCCATGATCCGCGATATCATTAGCGTGGGTAATCAGAATGGTGAAAATTTCTGCTGTCAGTTATATTTAACGGACACTTCACATTAGTCTCTTATAAACAGACACTACCTCGTACTTCGGTTGTTATTCTGTCACTGACCTTGATCAAACAATCGCTAGCGGTGTGGAGGCGTCGTATGGCCGACGTGTGGAAATCCATCTGCACGTTGGTTTCGATTTTACTTTACCATGCCCCTATTTTACATTACATTATTTGTTTGACATGTAAACATTGCCACATCATCGAATTCAGACTCGTACCACAATCTACGCAGCCAGTGCAGGGCCCTCGCCCAGAGGTACCACCGAGGGACCTCGCCCCCTACTCTCGTAAAGTCGCCAGTGGGCTGTTTAGCCACCAATACCCCGGAATTCACATCGCACGACCTCACCCTATTCACACGACATTTCGACAAATCTTTACTCTAACTTTTCGTCGCTTTCTTACTCTACGGCCCGGGATCCATTCACAAAATCGACCCCAAACATTCGTTCAATCGTTACACGGACTACCGACCCGTTTAAAGACCCTACCGGCCGGGACTTCTCCTCTTCCACAGCGGCCTTATTACAATCACAAAAATTTGCCGGGATAGAGAAGAGCACAGCGACGCATTTTTTGCTATTTCAGGGCTCTATTTAGGTTTAGGAACACAATTTGAGTAACATTCTCCGCCAAAACTTGGGTGGAAAGTTGCAGAAGCACAATGCCGAAATTTGATGGACCGGCACATGGAGACAGCTGATGTTGCGATTTCTCGCCAAGAGCCCACGAACCGTGATTTTGAGAAGGTAGTTCGATTGGAAATGATGTTTGGAGAGACTTTCCCTCTCAAATTTTGTGGATGGAGCCACAAGAAAGGTGAATGGGCATGAGAAGAAATTCAAACTCCGATGATTATATAATAACGGCGCTACCTATACATGATCGCGCGGTCAACTACAGACTAGCTTCACATGTCGTGATTTGAGAGATGAAGTTGATTATGTCTCCGTGAGCATGATCTCGAGCATGGATTTGGCCCTGCCCATATAATATCCACTAGCAAGATTCGGAATCATTCCAGATGAAAATGAGAGATTCGACAGGACAACAACTCGAAGCCGGATACGATTAGCACAACAAATTTAGCGTGATTCAATTTGGAAAAACTCTTCTAAATATCACCAGAGCGGTTTTGAAACTTTTGATTATAAGGCTTATAGGTTGATGACTTTTGTTGATCTCTGAGCGTGCGATCAAATGGACACAGGATTTGATCCCGAATTGAGGTTTGGGTAAGTCCTTGGATGCATTGTGGACCACCTGTGAGCCGTATTTCCATTTCCCTCGCTCTTCGAGGAAGTCTCAGGAGTTTTATCTGTGCTCAAAGTTGATTATCTTGGCTAGATTGACGCACCAATGGATGTCGAAAGCTCTCATCGAAGCGCTCCGTAAAACCTGTCTAAAGAGGGCCGTATTTTCGGATGAGAACTGGCCACTGGACGGTACGGGGCCCTAACGGTTTTCAAGGCCCGTTTTCCCGTAAATTTACGGGACGGTTTCATGTCCTAGCCTAGATTCGATGCCTGTCGAGACAGTCCGAGAGTCGTCTATGAGCGCCTCGTCGAGACGGGCACAGGTAAGAGGCTATGAGTGCCTAGCCATCATGGCTAAACACCCGGCATCTGGCCGTCTAGACGCGCCGCCGTATAGGAGCGTTGAGGTGGCCAGACGCCATCCCAGTTCAAGGGACAGCTGAACGCAGTGAGTAATCAATTCAGATGCCGAAACACAGTCTTTCGCGTGCATAAAGCTATCAACAGGTTACAGAGTAGTTGAAACTCGGCTCGTCCGTGCCGATGCAGAAACAGAAAGCGTACATGATAAGAAAAAACCAGAGGCGATGGTACATGATGAGAAAAGTGCGTGCACAACTCCTGTGCACGGCATTTGATGAAAGCCACGAAGAGGAGGCTAATCACGGATCCAGCGGTAAACAGCGTTACCCGCATTGACTCCCCAAACCACACCATCCGCACCCGCACCAATATCGATCAGGCCACCAGCGACATTAACCCAGGGCTTACTATCATCGCCCGTGTTCGTGTAGATGCTTCCACCAGCATTGACTCCCCACACATTGGTTTTTATCCCAGCAGCGATCGCAGTGAGGCTACCGGAAATTTGGACCCAGTGATTGGGATCTCCTTGATCCCCGGTATAGCGATAGATGTTGCCAGCGGCGTTGACCCCCCAAACCGTGCCATCCGCACCCGCACCAATGTCGGTCAGGGCACCCGGGATTTGGACCCAGGGGTTGCTGTCATCACCGGTGTAACGATAGATATTACCACCAGCATTGACTCCCCAAACATTGGTGCGCGATCCAGCGGAGATTCGTTTGAGTGCACCGGAAATTTTCGTCCACTGGTTGGAAGTCCAGGAATAGCGGTAGATCTCGCCGGCGGAGTTGACCCCCCAAACCGTGCCATCAGCAGCCGCGCCAATGTCTGTTAGGGAACCAGGGATCCCGACCCAGGGGTTGCTGTCATCACCGGTGTAACGAAAGATGTTGCCACCAGCGTTGACTCCCCAGACGTTGGTGACCGATCCGGCAGAAATTCGTGAGAGACTGCCAACGATATTTTTCCAAGGCATTGCGAGCGGAGATAAACTCGATAAAACAAAGACCTCAGTGCCGTGAACGAGCAAAAATAGTCGGTGAGATCTACCTGATAAAGCACAGGCTAGACGAAGGTAAGCACGGAATACTCGTGAAGCCGAATTGGGCACGTACCAATGTAAACGTTCGTAAGTGATGAGAGTGGGAGGAGGGACTGAGGGATATCTGCACATGCTGCCAGTTATATAGTGCGGAAAGATCTCCAATAAGCGTCCGCTCCATCGCCGAACGGGGGGGAGTACGGGTGCACATATGGTGATCGCACCATCGGCGAATGGAAAGAAGAATGGCTGCTGTACCACTGACAGGGATTTGGCGGCCGTCGGCGAATGGGAGGAAGAGTGGCTTCATTCGCACCTAAGGGAAGTCCGACCTCAATGAAATCCACCAACGAGTCTCAGAGTGGCAGTGTTTCCTCAACGGCCATTTCGACTCGCTAGCACCATGCCGCCGAGCTCTCTAAACTAGGATGCCGGCGCTCCACTAGAAAACAGCTGTGGAAGGCGAGGATGGTCTAGCCAGAAAGAAATTCGGCGCGGGAATCCGCTGCGCAATGCCAGACGCCAGAATGTGGGTTGATTTACTCTGGGAATTAGGACTAAGATGCCATTGATGAGTTAGAAAGCAGCCGTAAGAGCTAGAGGAGTGATGGTGCAGCTGGCAGAAAAGAGCGAATCGCGGACGCGCCGTCACGAGAAATGATATTTCCCAAATGGGACCAGACTAATAGTTGCCTAACCACCGGCGCCGGACGTGGGCCTCTTAGGGGAGTTATATGCCCGCAAAATATACCCCTAAGAGGTCGTTTACATAAATGTGTCGGCCTTCGTTTAGGTGTTCATTAGAGAGCTGCACCTCAACCGCTTCATCAGGAGAGTGGCTTCATTGGAGAACTGTACCTCTTACAGCATTTCATCTGCGCTATGTGTGGCGATCGCTCCATCGGAAAATGGAAGGAAAAGGGGCTTCATTGGATGGTTACACCTCTGACCGCGATTCATCTTGGACCGCTCCATCAGCGAATAGGAGGAAGAGCGGCTTCCTTAGAGAACTGACTAGTGCTGACGAGAAGTAAGGTAGCGAGGAGGATATAAAGCGCGCGGATGCAAAGACGGTGAGTGTCGAGGAAGAGAAAGATTGGCAGGAAGCAGGGAGGAGTAAGGATCGACAGGAAGCAGGAAAGAGTACGACAGTAATTTAGGCTCATGCGCATTCCCCTAGCCATACCAAGAATCAATGTCTCGATGGCACAGCGTATCGTAGTTTAGAGAGCTCGGCGGCATGGTGCTGGCGAGTCGAAATGGCCGTTGAGGAAACACTGCCACTCTGAGACTCGTTGGCGGATTTCATTGAGGTCGGACTTCCCTTAGGTGCGAATGAAGCCACTCTTCCTCCCATTCGCCGACGGCCGCCAAATCCCTGTCAGTGGTACAGGAGCCACTCTTCTTTCTATTCGCCGATGGTGCGATCACCATATGTGCATCCGTACTTCCCCCCGTTCGGCGAGATAGATCTATTCTAAAAAGCATTTCTTCAACAAATGCGTCAAAGCTCAGACTCATTTGGTGGGCTCGATAGTTCTCAATCAGCGTCAACGGGAGAGTACAAAGCTCCGGGTACTTCATTCCGTGGGTTTGAGAATACAGGAGGCTCTGGAAAATTCAATGAGTTGCGCGTGCACGACCGTTCATTCATCCTTTCATTGGACCTGCCTAATACAGCTGCCAGCGGTGAAAGTTATGGACGCCAAGTATCTTGGACCGCGAATACTACTTCCCTTGAATATACATGTGGAGAGCGGACCGGTCTGCGGCATGTGGATTTCGTTGCGTTGCGATGTTCACGGAATTGAATCTCTCTAGTGCCGCTTCGCTTTCAACATCGTTTGCAAGCGGTGTCAACATCGTTCGCAAGCGCTGTCAACTCGAATAGGAGTTCAACGTGTTGAGGATAGATCGGGGGTGGTTAGTTAAAACCCGCAGACGAGTCTTCGAGACACACCGAATGATATTTAAGGACCAAATAAATTCAAATTAGGATTATTTTGCAAAGTAAAGCTCTGCTTAGATACTAGAGGACGAGTGCATATAAGTCAGAATGCCATAGAGTGAATGTAGGAATGGCTCACCATGGGTTCGTGAAGAACATAGCAGAACTGTTGCGACATACGGGCAAGTTCGAGTGATCCGATGCCCGAGGTTCCGGGCTGTGGTTCAACAGAATGGTCGCCATGTCCTTTACCTTCTCGGTCTTATGAACTCACCGGTTCTAACACACATCTCTGGCGCGATTGAACGGACGTTCTTTCTGCTTATGGAGTGGGAATGCACCATGCATTCGTTATCTCGGGAGCATGTGGGAAGGGGGAATATATGAAGACTAGTGATTACGAGAAATAAGGTAGCGAGGAGGATATAAAGCGGGCAGGGGCAAAGACGGAAGACTAGTGATGGCGAGAATAAGGTAGCGAGGAGGATATAAAACGCGCGGATGCAAAGACGGTGAGTGTCGAAGAAGAGAAGGATTGGCAGGAAGCAGGGAGGAGTAAGGATCGACAGGAAGCAGGAAAGAGTACGGCAGTAATTCAGGCTCATGCGCATTCCCCTAACCATACCAAGAATCAATGTCTCGATGGCACAGCGTATCGTAGTTTAGAGAGCTCGGCGGTATGGTGCTGGCGAGTCGAAATGGCCGTTGAGGAAACACTGCCACTCTGAGACTCGTTGGCGGATTTCATTGAGGTCGGACTTCCCTTAGGTGCGAATGAAGCCACTCTTCCTCCCATTCGCCGACGGCCGCCAAATCCCTGTCAGTGGTACAGCAGCCATTCTTCTTTCCATTCGCCGATGGTGCGATCACCATATGTGCACCCGTACTCCCCCCCGTTCGGCGATGGAGCGGACGCTTATTGGAGATCTTTCCGCACTATATAACTGGCAGCATGTGCAGATATCCCTCAGTCCCTCCTCCCACTCTCATCACTTACGAACGTTTACATTGGTACGTGCCCAATTCGGCTTCACGAGTATTCCGTGCTTACCTTCGTCTAGCCTGTGCTTTATCAGGTAGATCTCACCGACTATTTTTGCTCGTTCACGGCACTGAGGTCTTTGTTTTATCGAGTTTATCTCCGCTCGCAATGCCTTGGAAAAATATCGTTGGCAGTCTCTCACGAATTTCTGCCGGATCGGTCACCAACGTCTGGGGAGTCAACGCTGGTGGCAACATCTTTCGTTACACCGGTGATGACAGCAACCCCTGGGTCGGGATCCCTGGTTCCCTAACAGACATTGGCGCGGCTGCTGATGGCACGGTTTGGGGGGTCAACTCCGCCGGCGAGATCTACCGCTATTCCTGGACTTCCAACCAGTGGACGAAAATTTCCGGTGCACTCAAACGAATCTCCGCTGGATCGCGCACCAATGTTTGGGGAGTCAATGCTGGTGGTAATATCTATCGTTACACCGGTGATGACAGCAACCCCTGGGTCCAAATCCCGGGTGCCCTGACCGACATTGGTGCGGGTGCGGATGGCACGGTTTGGGGGGTCAACGCCGCTGGCAACATCTATCGCTATACCGGGGATCAAGGAGATCCCAATCACTGGGTCCAAATTTCCGGTAGCCTCACTGCGATCGCTGCTGGGATAAAAACCAATGTGTGGGGAGTCAATGCTGGTGGAAGCATCTACACGAACACGGGCGATGATAGTAAGCCCTGGGTTAATGTCGCTGGTGGCCTGATCGATATTGGTGCGGGTGCGGATGGTGTGGTTTGGGGAGTCAATGCGGGTAACGCTGTTTACCGCTGGATCCGTGATTAGCCTCCTCTTCGTGGCTTTCATCAAATGCCGTGCACAGGAGTTGTGCACGCACTTTTCTCATCATGTACCATCGCCTCTGGTTTTTTCTTATCATGTACGCTTTCTGTTTCTGCATCGGCACGGACGAGCCGAGTTTCAACTACTCTGTAACCTGTTGATAGCTTTATGCACGCGAAAGACTGTGTTTCGGCATCTGAATTGATTACTCACTGCGTTCAGCTGTCCCTTGAACTGGGATGGCGTCTGGCCACCTCAACGCTCCTATACGGCGGCGCGTCTAGACGGCCAGATGCCGGGTGTTTAGCCATGATGGCTAGGCACTCATAGCCTCTTACCTGTGCCCGTCTCGACGAGGCGCTCATAGACGACTCTCGGACTGTCTCGACAGGCATCGAATCTAGGCTAGGACATGAAACCGTCCCGTAAATTTACGGGAAAACGGGCCTTGAAAACCGTTAGGGCCCCGTACCGTCCAGTGGCCAGTTCTCATCCGAAAATACGGCCCTCTTTAGACAGGTTTTACGGAGCGCTTCGATGAGAGCTTTCGACATCCATTGGTGCGTCAATCTAGCCAAGATAATCAACTTTGAGCACAGATAAAACTCCTGAGACTTCCTCGAAGCGCAAGCATCAGGAAAAGCCTCCTTTGGCAATATCCCGGGATTGGCGCCAATTCGGGCGAAACTGGACTGAATATCCTCGATTACACCCATTATCTTCCTAGTAACAGACCAATCTACTTACTTCCAATTTGGACCCAAGTTGCCTTCATTTGCCGCAGATTTCTTGCTGTTCCCTGTCGTTCTCCGGATGAATTTTGGTCCGTATTTCTCATATATCCCGTGCTTAAAACATGATTGCCCATCGGGACTTCGATTAAAAGGAATCTACGATACATCCAATGCACACGGTACTCGAAAAATAAATACGATACACAATATAAATGTTCGGCAGCAGCAAGCATGAAAGATATCAATCAGAATCAGGGATATCGACGAGCTGGATCAGAGTGGCAGAGCTCCCACTGGAAGTGTGGAACACCTTGTTATCCTCCCTGCGCGCACAGTGAGTGAAACGAATTCAAAAAAGAATTGTTGGCGTACGTGACCTGCTTGAAGAGAGTGTAGAATGTCGTGCATCGACTTCGGTGCGTTCTCGCGGGTGAGCTGGAGCGTTGCCATGTGGTTGCGGTAAATATCCTCGTAGGTATTCTCAGTGAACGGAATGTTTTGTCGCTTCCCGGTCAGCCGATACTCGCAGAGAGCAGCATATTGCTATTACAAATATCAGTAGTACGCCAAGGGATAAAAATGCAAGGCTCACGGCGGTTGCCACGACAGCGACAATGGGATCCGGGAGCTCAGGCTCGTTGGGCTTCTTATCGTGCTTGGAAACGAAGCGCTCGATATTCTGCGTAACGAAGGCCGGGTTGGTAAAGAGTTCCTCCTTGAGCACGAAGCTCATAGATCCATGACAGAACGGGCGGTCCAGCTGGAGCTTCCCCTATCATATTCAATTAATTAGGCTACGTCAAGGATGGTGTCACTAGAACAGCTAGAATGACTCACAGTGCCCGACGCAACGGAAAATATGTACCGGTGATCTTTTAAAGCTCTTCAATCCGCACCTTCACCTGGTCAGGCTCCAGATCCGCAAGTCCGTAGAACGCCGCAACGCAGTTGACATCGCAGCGCTTGATGTTACCACGAAGAATGTTCATGCGGTCGATTGGCTGCGGAGGTGGACGGGGGATGAGAAAAATCAAGTGCGTTAAAACGGAGCTTACAATGGGAGCGAGGATGGCGCCAAAAGTGGGATCAGACGAGAGCCGCTCCAAGATATAAATGGCTCCGGGGCGGGCTCGCGCTGCTTTGATCATATACGGTCGACCAAATCCGGGACGAGATACCATGACCGGGTACGCATCTACGAACAGCATGTGAATCTTGATTAGGACCATCGTGTCGCGAAGAACCCCCTGAAGCTCGGGGTGTTGGCCGTGAGGCCGACGTCCTTATTGGGCGCCGGGAGAGCCACTCGGGCAGACACATCCCAGCTAGACTCCGGGCGGTCTATAGTAGCGACGGGGGCGGCGGGAACAGCCTTGGCCTTGCTTTTGCCTTGCGGGGGAGGCACTGCCGTCTTGATCTCGGGTTCCTGAAGAGTCAGGTGAGTATGAATCGTGAATTTCAAAGCGGCGTACCTCGGAGTCGGCCTGCTTTTGACGAGCAGCTGATACCTTCTTCGACTTCTGCAGATTAAATTGATTAGTGAAATAAAAGGTGATTCAAGTTTACACTGACCTTCTTCTTCTTCGGCTGCAAGACCTCAGCCTCGAGCGCACTGTCAGACGCACCTTCGCTTTCGATTTCGCTGGCGGGCACCGCTAATTCCTTACCAGATGAGTAAGCAGATCTCATCGAAGCGTGGCTTCGCGTTGAGGCCATGGAAGAGCCACCCATAGCTATAGGGTTTAGCCTAATGTATGTACCTAGCCAAGTAAACCCACTAACTCAAACCACGACTCTAGCCATCCGATGGCTAGGTTCATGTGATTTAGCCTAAATCGTCCGGCTGTCGGATGCATGGCTTTGCCTATATTGGGACATCTACCGTCGCTTAACGGCCGGAGTACTACCAAATTTGGAATAACATGAATTACACACCTAAAAACAAGCCGAAGCCCCACGCAGTGGGTCTCCGCGGCGAGCGGATAGCTCCGCGCAGCGGGCCCAGCGGCGAGCGCCAAGGGGGGTCCGCAGGGGTCACCCCCGCGCTACATTCCTTGAAATAGGCGGAAAAAGAGGTGAAAAAACGGATTTAGAGACATAGCAGTGCGTAAAATATGTCGTATGTGCCGTCAGGCAAAAGGAGGGGGGTCTGGGGGGAACAATGTTCCCCCCAGCGCAGAATAGATGGAGTTGTATGAGTAAAGTGATGGCTGATTGATGGGACTGACGAGAACAAACACGTAATCACTGGAGAGGCCGGGACTACGCCTATAGGCTAGCCAACACTTGGCTACAGTCGTAACTTTTGTTAGTAGGTTTATATGGCTACAGCCATTGGATTTATTCTAAATATTACAGCTATGGCTCCAAGAGTGGCGGCTATGCCTTCCCCGGCCTGCGCAGCAAAGCTGTCATCTTGCATTTCGATGTCACTGTTAATAACACGGCGGGCGGGGGCATCAGGCATCGAGTCCTCTGAGTCGGAGTAAGCCTTGCGAGCAGCCCAATCGTTGGACTTGTTCTTCTTGGACAATGACCACGGCCGCCTCGAGCTAATGAAGAAACGGATGAGCGGTTAATAGAACAAAATTGCCCACTTACATCCTCAGACTCAGATGAAAAGAGTGCTTCAGCCGAAGACTTCTCCACAGTCGTCTTCTTGGGGGCCTTGGGAGGGCGCTTAGAGGAAGTAAGTCAGTTGTTTAATTGTATCAACATCGCTGCAACACACCGGAGCCACATCATCGATCTCGCGCGAGCTTGAGTCCTCCGAACTCAGACTCTTGTCCTTGTTCATGGTCTTCTTGGGGGCCTTTGAGTTGGCTTTCGAGTGTGCAGCAAGCTAGTGGAGATGAGACAGTCATTTGTATCTGAGTCTGAAGATGTACATGTTTGTGCGAAGGATCTGCCGCGGGCTTGGTCGTCTTAGAAATTATCTGAGCAACCTAGGAAGTTAAGTCAGTAAAAATTGAATTGACTTGGACGAGGCAGCGCGCAGAAAAATACCTCGGTATCGAAGTCTATGGTGTCAGCTAGATCATAGTCGCTCTCTTCATCCGAAATCGAGCAGCTGTCCGATGAGGTGCTCTCAGATTTGGCCTCAGAAGCAGATTCCGCGACGATCCTGCCGTGCTTGGCTGCAGTTAACTTGACGGCTTTTAGCACATCGGACTTGTCTGGTGGAGCAAGTGGTGAGTGGTGTGGAATCATGACACCATGTGAACCGACCTTGGCCCCTCGAGGTGGCGCCGGAGCCCTCGCTAGCCGCCGGAATTTTGGAGAAATCATGACGAGCTGCTGGTTGGGTGAGACATGGGCAGGGAGAGAGACGAGGTCTCACCTGGCTTCTTGTTTGTTACAACGTCTTCCTCCTCGCCATCGGTGTTGGGGTCGATGGTTGGAGCAGCAGGCTCTGTTTGTAGCTCAGATCAACATGTGTGCACAGCTTCCTATCGATGTTACTGTTGTATTTCGTTCAATTCGTAAGGCGGTTTGGGGTGTGACACCATCGTACGAATTGACCCTTTCGTAACCGGTCCCCCTTAGGGAATTTGATCCGCCGGCAACGCTTGGCTAAGCTCGGCTAGCTTGGCTAAGCCCAAAATCGCTTCTGTGACTGAGTGACTTACGAAAATTTTCGTAGATTTTTGGCTGTGTGACATGTGACCATACAAATTGAACGAAATACTACAGTACTTACTTCTGGCGGACGACTTGGACTTGGACTTCACTGGGGGTTCTTCTTCCGAGTCCTCAGCGATGCCTTTGCTGTCAGCCAAGAATAGAGACGTTGCGCAAAGCTGCATGCGGCTTTTTTGGTGCGCAAACTCATCACATGCGGCTTTTTTTTTTCTTTGCTCTGGTGGTCAAAAGAGGCTATTTGAGAGTCCCAGTGATGCTCCAGAGCAAAAAAAAAGATATTCCCGTGTGCGGCTTTGAAAGCCACATGCGGCTTTTGCGCAACGTCCCTAATGGCAGTGGGATCCGTCTCTACTCGCATGCGGCAAAGCCCTACAATCTCTTCTCTGGCATGCAATATGTCTGTGTGCCAACCCAGCTTGCTGAGATCTAAGTCAAGGTCATCCAGAGACTGAAAAAGATCCCTGATGGCAGTGGGTCTATCTCTGCCAGCTTGCGATGAATGCCAACAATATCCTCATTGACAGGCAATATTCCCTTGTGCCGGTCCAGGTTGCTAAGGTCTGTGCGAAGGCCATGCAGGGACTAGACAACATTCCTGGTGGCAGCAGGGTATATCTCAGCTAGCTTGCGATGGAGCTCAACAGCTTCTTCATCAGCCTGCATTGCATCCTCATACTGGCCCAGCTTGCTGTGATCTATAGCAATATTACACAGGGACTGAACCAGATCCATGATTGCAGTAGGGTCTGTTTCCATAAGTTTGCAGTAAATATCCACAGCTTCTCTCTTAGTATGTGTGCGTGCTTCAGGAAAGCCCATAATACTGAGATCTATGCCAAGGTCATGCATAGGGCTCCAACCTGTGCCCTGTTAAGAGTTTGGCGGTATTCGGGTGTGCGCTGCGAGGCGCGAGGATCACGGTGCTGGTCATCCGGGGGTATCGGAGATGTATGTGGGGCAGTATAGAGCCTCACGGGAGGGTGACATGGCTTTTCTTCACCCGTTTAACACTCGCTTATACTGGACTTTGTACTACAGCGACAAACAACATTCTTTCTGGTTCGGGAACGTCTCGCGGCAGCTGGGAACGGACGGCTATCTTTAACATGTCCATCGTCAACGGGTTGACAGACGGGAACAGCCGAGTCAGCACCCGTCCGTTTAGAACTTGGAGCCTTCCTCTGACGGGATGGGTACGGGATGGGTCCACCCCGTTGACGGGTACCAGTACCCATCCTGTTCGATGGGTTCAGGGGGTCCTTCTCGGCATCTTCCGGTGTTCCTGAGCAGCCTGTGCTGAGCAGTGTATCCTGCCTACCATCACTGTATCAACTGATCTATTGACATGTGCAGTGCGGCTACTTGGATCAGACTATTTGGATCCCAGCTCTTAGGGCTATGTTATTATACAGTGCATCTTTGTTCAGGAATCGATGAAATCCGAGTCTGATTGGACTTGGATTGGACACTCTGTGACTGTGACTGCATCCTTGACAACATTTCAGCGTGTTGGTATGCAATAGCTTTGGTCTTTCCGCTGCCAAAGCTTGCAACCTTTCTGTGGATTCTGGGTCATCTGTGTGCAGCACATCTTCATGACGCCTCAGCTTCTGAAGATCTTTGCTCAGATTGCACAGGCAAATGACAAGGTCCATGGTTGAGTGTGGGTCTGTTTCCATGAGTTTACAGTACAGATTCACAGCTTCCTCCTTGGTATGTGCAGCATTATCATGATGGCCCAAACTGCTGAGATCTGCACCAAAGTTATGTAAAGAGTGGGCAAGGTCTTTGCTAATTGTGGAGTCTGTCCCCAACAATTTTCGATGAAGTTCAACAGCCTGATGATCTGTGTTCATTGCATCATCAAGGTAGCCAACCTTATGAAGATCAATGCTGAGGTTGAACAAAGTGTGTGCAAGGCCTTTGAGAACAGCAGGTTCTGTCTCCCCAAGCTTGTGGTAAAGCTCTACAGACTCTCTTCGAGCATGTACAGCATCTTGGTGCCAACCCAGCTTTCTGAGATCAATACCGAGGTTATCAAGGGACTCAGTAAGATCCTTGGTCCATATAGGATTTGTGTCTGCAAGCTTGCGAAAAAGATCCACAGCAGTTAGATCAGTTTCCAATGCATCCTTGTGTTGATTGACAGCATTCAACACAATGCTGAGGTTAGACAGTGACCATCCAAGCCTAGCACAAGCAATTAAATCTTTCCTTTTGGTGCCCTTCACAACTTCAGACTGAAGTCCCACTACCTTTATTAAACCCACAGCATCATTGAGCAGCTTCGGTTCACTGCAATACAAAAAGATGCTCTCAAGGCAGCCTGTCAATTTTTCAGTGTCTTTAATGTGGGGTTTCTCTGCCATCAGTGTTCTCTGCCGGAAGATTTCTGCCTTACGGAAAGTGTGCAAGGCCTTATCTTTCTGTCTGATGTTGAAGAGTAGATGCCCCTCCTCTTCTAGCAATGCAGCAATATCTGCAGAAAAGGTTCCAGGATAGTGGTTGTCCAGTTTCTGGAACAGTGCAACTCCAGAGCGAGCATTACAACTGTGTTCCGGAGGGCTCAGCAGGAGCTTTGACATGTAGTGTTCTGCCAACCGGCCTGAGGAAGCCATGAATACTAGCCGCTTGATCCAATATGATTCACCAGGAGCCTCCACCCCTGGTGTGCCATCAACATGGGCACCGTCCCGCCAAAGATCTTTGAGATTTTCAATTGCCTGGGTGGTGAAAGAGGCATCAAATAAATACATTTCCCCTCTTCACCGAATTGAAGCACCCCTTCAAAATCCTTACTTTTGTTCACTCCTCCAACAAATGAGTCCCATTGGATGCTCTTATCCTGGAATTCTGCTTCAGGATGATAGTTGTGATTTTTGAATGCAACTGATATATGAATGTGCTGTCCTGGAAAAATAACTCGACCAGCTCCGTTAGTGTGGCAAACTGCAAAGGAGATATGAGTCCGGGAAATGAAATGCCATACTAGGATTCTCACCTTGTGGTTTCCCCAGCTGCCTGGAAAGACAAGCGAGTAATAGGCAGGTATTCCATGGGCTTCCAACCACCTCTTAATGATTCATGGACATCATGAGTCTTCAAGCCTTGCAGGTCTCACACTCCTCCACCAGCACGCGGTTCTAAACGAAGTCCAGCAGTGTCAGCCTCATTCTCCATCCACAGCAGCGGCACTGATGACAGATTCAGGGAGATATTTTCCTTGAGACCACCACCTCTGGAAGCAGCAAAAGTAATCACGGCGGCGCGCGTGAGTTTGACAGAATCTCCCGTGTTCCCTCATCTCCTTCTGCAAACCGCGCAATGCGCTCCGCCTGGTATTGGAAGAGGGACTTGTGGGAACAATTAATTACGACGCTGCCCGCTGACGCCGTGTCAGAATCATTCAGGTTAGGTGGGTCCACATACATGTCAGAATGGCTGCCAGCAAACCACACTTCTTTGACATCTATTGGATGGTGACCTGCTTTGTGTTTTGAGGTGGCTGAACTTCCGCTGTCAATATATTCTGGTAGGAATTTGACATGATATTCATCCAATGCCAGTGCATGGCGAAAAGTACAGAACTGCGTGACAGATAATGTCAGTGGAAGCGGCTTTCCTCGGAAGACTCCAACAGAAGAAACAGTATCCCTAAGGAGGCTCTGGATACTTGACCAAGACACAGGACTGAATCTTACCAGACACCAACGAAATGGATCCATACATCCCTGGAAAAGGTTCTCTTGCAGTTTTCTGCAATTTTACTGGCCTCCTTTGTCACTAAGATTTACAATGAAATGGCGCTAGACACGTCAATGAAGGATACTTACAAACTCCTTTGTACCGCTGAGAGTAGATTTCATATGCACTGATCCATTGTTAGGAACCATCCTGTTAGTCAGTTTCAACATGAACAAAGGGATAAGCTTGTGGTTTCCTGGATCAATAAGCCTAACCTGTTGTTAACTTCAATGGGTAGCAAAAAGGTTTAGCTGTATCACACATACTGTTTCGATCATTCCTGCCAGGGTTCGAACTTGGTATGCCCCGAGAGAGAAGCCGGTCTCTTCGTTTCATAACAATATTCAACAAGGGGACTGTTGGAGTCGCACCGAAGAGAAAGATCTTGTCATCAGGCCTATTTTGGACAGCCATCGATGTGTGTTCAGGATGAGGTCTTTGAATTTGCTGGGCGTGTTTGATTACCAGCCAAAATCAAAGAGAAAATAGGACTGACAATGCGAAAGCCAAATCCAGCCCGTTTGCGACCCTCTGGCACCAGTATTTACAGGACATTGGACATTGGTGTTCTGACAATTGTGAAGCCCAATTCGCCGCGATCATGTAAACCACCAATTCACATAAAACCCGAACTGGTTGGACGTGCCGTTGATCAAGACCATCAAGTTTCGGGAAACCCGCGTCCCACACCACCTATCACAAGGGCTTCTTCTGCATATGCAGTGGTCCTCGTGCGCACAAGGGCATCTGCAGTTGCAATTGGCTTTACAGGTGCAGCCGCATTTTGTTCAACACCGTTCGTGCTGCTTTCCTCGGCGTGTCGCTTTGTCCTCTGGTTTATTGAAGGTGAATGGCTCGTTCAGCGGTGGGCTTTGCATATTCACGGCATCACTGGCATGCACTGCACTGCGGGTTGTGTTGAGTCCCGGTCCAGCATCATTCGGATAGTATTCACGGCCTCGCTCGTGCTGGCTTGATTCCACTTAATGCTGGGCCCGGCACAGTCTGTGCTATCTTTGGCGTCGATTCCGTCGCCTTTTGGCTAGTGATGCTCCCGGCTTGGCTTCAAGCCACAAAGCCCAAGCTGTGGCTTGACGAGTTAGGCCAAGCCAAATCCACGGCTTCGGGAAGGCTTGGGCTTGGGCTTGGGGTAGCCGAAGCCTAAGCCAAGGGCTCGAGCCGCGGCTTGGAGGGGCAAAATGACAGCACAACTCTGGTGTTAAAATGTGACAAACTCATTGACAGACGGCATTATAGATCAGCACAACAGTACCTGCTGTTCCATAAGTCGGCTCTCGTGGACGACACTAGGGCTCCAACCTGTCCGTCAAACGGGACGGCTGTCGCAAACGATGGCCATTGGGCACCACGGGACGGGTCGACCCGTCTGTCTCTGCCATGTGTGAGAGACCAAAACAGACGGGTCCAACCTGTCCTGGCAATAATGCCGTTTCAACGGGTGGCTCAAACTTTCACAGGACTAAGTTGGGATCTTGGACCAAAGAGCGACGGGTACTACATACTGTGTCGTTGCTACTAATCAATGCAGATTACCCTGTCCGAGCGGTCCGTAATCTCGCCTTCACAAACATAAAGGTTTGAATTGTATCGGCGTCTAAACTTGCACGACAAAGGCTGATAGTATCTCATCTTCGAAATGTTCCGAGTCCCATGGCTCCTACAAATAATGAGCGATGCTCAACCAGTAGAATCAAGCGAGATACCTCTGCCATCTCTGCCTGCTTTTTAAACACGGCCTTGATGTTCCACGAGAGCTGATCAGACTTGGTCTTGTAGTTCAAAATCAGCGCGTCGTCCATCTTCTTCTTGCCAGAGGCAAGCCCAGTCACTTCCTTGGTGGGCTCTCAATCACTGTGTTGATTCTGTTGTCGTCCTCTACACTGAGGAGCCCCGAAACTTTGGTTCGGTCGTGGACTTCTCGGTTGGCTCGTGCATGAGCCAGTCCTACTTCAATATTTTCTGTGCGGATATCCGCTCCAACCTGCCGGAAGGGTAAGCCATATTTGTAACAAAGTTTTCAAAGAAATACCTTCGACCTCTTCTCCAATCTAGCAGTCTTGAGACGTTGTGGAGGCAAGTCTTTTTGATCTTCAAGTCAGAGAAACTAAGTTCATTGGGAGCCTGGTTGGCGATGAGGTGAACCAAAAGCATCGCGAAATTGGCGAGATAGGACACCGATCCAAACATCCTCATTTGGGCCCACACCAATTTTGGGTCGCCCGGCTGCCAGCCCATTCAATACAGGTCTTGGACTGTAATTAAACACATATTATACGTGTTGAGCTTCAAACTTCCCCTTATTCTGGCGCCATAACACAAAATATCCAGTTCCCTGGAGATAGTGCATGAAGGCCAGAGAGACTGTGCTCGGTTTTGGTGTCTTCTTCTACAGTACGGGGAGGGTCGGATGGCCTGGAACGAATACGTCGAAAGACCTGTCAGATGATCTCGTCAGATCTGCATCTCGCAAAAGAATCAATGCTCGTACCGCCATAAATTCTGTATTCAGTGTGAACATATTACGGATCCGCTCATGTCTGACAATCCATTGAATTGCCTCATTTGCCTGCTCGAGAACATCGGACGTTACTTCATGACAGCGAAATAATCGCCAAGCATGAGCTGACCCTCGATTCTCGAAGTGTAAGGACATGGACTCAATTCTCTTCTAAGTCGTATGGGCTCGATGGACGTACCTGATGTGCACAGCATGGGACTATAAGCAACCACGGTCACTTTATACCGAGATTTTTGCGTCCACACTGACTCCCGCCATCATTATCACAGCAAATAGGACAACGATACAACGGCCAGCCGTATTTGCGCTCGGTGTTGTCGATCATTTTTTCGAAAGCAGCGCACATAGTCTTGCCGTCTTCTTTGTGTTCATTCGACTGAATTAAGTCAACAAGATATGACTTTGCAGTAAATATTGAGAGACCATATTGATGGTTGATATGGTCTGATCCAAGTCTGATCATCATGCCATACCGTACATGTCGATGGACCAGTTGATAAAGTGATGGTAGGCAGGATACATTGCTTGGCACAGGCTGCTCAGGAATGCGGGAAGATGCCGAGAAGGACCCATCAAACCCGTCGAACGGGACGGGTACAGGTACAGGTACAGGTACCCGTCAACGGGGCGGACCTGTCCCGACAGAGGAAGGCTCCAAGTTCCAAACGGACGGGTGCCGACCCGGCCGTTCCCGTCCATCGACCCGTCGGCGACGGGCACGGGCTGGAGCCCTCGACAACACCGGGTGTGATGACAAGGAGGATGCTGATGGTGGGGGAAGGGAAATGACAAGGAAAAAGGATAGGATGATCTGTTAAAAGAGCACCCTAATAATTATGACCCAGACTACAATATTGACATCCAATTGCATTTTTTGCATTGACAGTAATGGAGCAACAATGAAAGTGTAGCAGATGCACTGGGGAAAATTACTGGCAAGCCACGGCTTAAGCCCAAGCCAAGCCAAGCCAAGCCCTCCTGGATGGCTTGGGCTTGAGGAAAGGGAAGCCAAAGCCCAGGGCTTCCAAGCCCAAGCCAAGGCTTTCAAGCCAGAGGTGTAGCTGTACCTTTATATAAATGTACCCTGCCATGGCAGAGGGTACATAGATACATATCCTATTGCTGATAAGCCTGCCAGCCACTAGGGGAATTCACGGTAGGGAATATTTTCCCGTTTGTGAATAAATATATTCGAGTGATGGGACCATTATTTTTACAAACAAAGATATTCCACAAACGAGATTTAATCTCGTTTGTGGAATAAACATTTTTTGTGGAATATATATCTGCTTGACCTGTGACTGCTTTAACCACTGCCACCATATCTGAGAGCACCGACTCTGCCGAGGGTAATACCATCAAGAAGCTCAAAGCTCTTCCGCCTTCTTCAGTGGCCGACACCATGAAAGTTGCTACTGTTTGGCCCGAAGCTCAGCTGAGCCTGCGGCGTCCACTGGCAGTTGGTTTTTCGGGGGCATCATGGAGAGAGGGATTGTGCTAGCTGGGATATGTACTGTCCAATGACCAGATGGTGCAGAGAATGTTATGAGAAGAGCCGTGTGCCTGGCAGATGGAATTAATACTATAGAAATATATGTTGGACTCAAACGGGGTGGTCACGGATTTATTCCACAAACGACGGTTTTATTCGTCCCATCAAATGAATATATTTATTCACAAACGAGAAAATACGGCCTACCGTGAATTCCCCTACTGCATATATATATATGTACTTAGGGCTAAGAATATTGGGCTAAAAGAAGGATTATTGGGCCAAAATAAGGATTAAACGACAGACCACTAGGAAATCATAGACCAACCACAGCCTATAACCACTAGACCAAAGGGACCATGCATGTCCTATTGTGTTACCCAGCTAGGGTAAGGCTAGCCTTACCCTACCTGGGGCTGCTTATACCCACACCTAGGGCAGGCAAGCTGCCCTATGTCTTTGAAAAGTGTTTGTCACTGTTTATTATGTGTTTTAGAGTGTTGAAAACCCCTAACCAACCCTAACCAACCCAACCCCTAACCAAATAAAATAAATATACCTGGGAGGAAGGCACTAACCTCTAACCCAAACCTTAACTACCCTAACCCCTAAACAGGCCCTATGTGGGTCGTAGAGGGTGGCTGCAAGGCTTATTATGTGTTTTCCTTTGAACCTAGCCCTTGGGTACTTTTGCTTTTAGCAAGGAGCAAGGTGTGCTGGGTGGGTTTCATCAAGAAGATGATGTGTTGCCAGAATTATCCTTGGGCGACATGAGAAAGTGTGGTATTTCATCCAATGAAGTGGCTGCTAAGGATCTCTTGCGGTTCCATTCAAGCCGTCAAACATGTGGTATTTCATCCAATGAAATGGCTAGTAAGGATCTCTTGCGGTTCTATTCAAGCTGTTTGCAAGCTGTCGAACATGCGGAAGCACTCGGATGCGGTGCGGCATCAAATGGTCTAGATCTCGGCAACTGATGGCCGCCGTGCGGCCAACAACAAAGTATAGCTGAGGATAGCAAAGAATCTATGAATTTCTAGCTAGGTAGGGGCAGCTCGGCAGACTCTGCCGACCTTGGGTCCACCGAGCTGAGCTGAGGCGCCTTGGACGCAGCATACGCCGAGGAAGGCAGTGATGTCTGTCAGATGGACAAGGACGGTTATTTTGAAAGTATCAGGACCTGGCCTCCACCCAGACCGCAAGAGCTCAGAGTGACGCTCAAAGGTGCCAGCAGTGCCAGACCTATGCTGATGATAAACCGCTGCAAACAAATGCTCTCGCCTCGGCCGGCCGTACATATTGAATCTTCCCTCAGTTCTAATCCACTCTCAAATTTTATTCGCATGCCATGTATTTTGCCAGCGATTTGTGTCTTCGTTTCCAAAGATTTTACTTCGATTTCAAGTTGAATTTCAACCATCATCAGAGTTGTCGGCTCAGCTGCTTTCGGATCAACCTCATACCCTCACCGCCACCACGATGCTCTCTTGAACGCTTGAGCGCACAGGCGTAGTCTTGGATTCAAATATTGTCTAGCCCACCGCCCGTGGCAAGTCGCGCAGAACCTGGAAACGCGGTCCTCGATGACTCCTCGTCAAGTCTTCCTTCTCAGTACTTGGGGACCTGGGGCCTTATCAAGCAGCTTCCTTGCCCTCGTTTCTTTGGCATTATTTGGGTTCGAATCCGGTAAGTGTGAGATGTGTGTACCCTCCGTCCTCATTTACCACCTGGCTGACTTGGCGCCTGGTTAGATCCGGCGACGGATGTGAGATTCTCACCGTTCTCGTCAGGCGCATCCAGGCACTGGACCGATCCTCGCTGAACCTGAGACATGTACGATGCTGCGGAGACTCCGTGGACCATTTTCATGTGCATGAAGGATCGGAGGGCGCATCAGTGAGGATACTCGAGAGGCGGTCCCGCGTGACGAGCAGGCATGGATGCACTGTCAGCCGCTGCGGGCGTGCCTCCTGCATGTTTCTTCCGCACCCCACGCTACTCTGTTCTACCTGTCGGCTTTTCCCTTGACTCGCTTCCCCAGGGCGTTGGGGCTCGTCGCATACATGGCTGGGATAATCTTGCTGCCGATACTCTTGTAGACAGCAATTTTACTCTCTCCCGGCGTATTCTGTACATCAAGATTAGTTGGAGTACGCTCAGAGATCGGTTTTGTGAACGCACCTCATCACCCTGTTTCCCGAACAGTACCAGACGATTTTCTTTGACCTCCATTTGCGCAATGAGGTCATACTTGTCCGCATCCCATTCGATCCGAGGGAACGGCTCCTCCGCTTGCTTTTTGACACTGGCAGGCTTCTGCTTCGCTTGACCGTGCTTCCGCAGTGAACGGCGAGGGGGCGAGTCTTTGGGTTTAGAGGCAAGCCGATCAAGGTCGGAGGGAAGGTAACGATGCAACCGGCTAGCAACCGACACTCAAAATTTAGCGGCCTGTGATCTCGCATCACATCAGTTGCAGTGCCGAAGTTTGCCGATTTCTCACCCGAAACACCGCTTACTAGTAGCGAAAAAGGGCTCATTAATCATTCGTGTGGAGAACTATGTCCCAAAAAGGCATACTTGAGTGATCCTAGTTGATCCTTGTGATATATTGTTGTTCCGGTCAATATTTGTCATTTATCTTGACTGTTATCATGATTTCTGTCAGTTTGCTTACGTCCTGTCAATACACGTCGTCCCTTCTCCAACCGACAGGTGTGCCCGTCCAGAATATAAAAAATTTTGAGGGAATTCGGATGGGTATTGGACGAGAACCCGCCCCGAGCGGCAAAATCCACTGATGCCCGAGAGCATCAGGGGTTTTATACACTCGGGGCAGAATCTTGACCAAAAACCATTCATTTTCCCCCAAATTTCTTTATATTCTGGACGGGCACACCTATCGGCTGAATTTCCGGTACTTCCGAAGAAGGTTGGACAAGAATTGAGTGAAAGTGAACATATTTTGAACCTGTAGTTCATTTTGATGTGCAGGTGTAATTATAGGGGCGGTTACGGCTGCCATTCGGCAAAAAGGGATCGGGTACGGATCGGCCGACTCGGGCGAATGATGCGAAAAGATCTTGAATTTGATTGGCTGCAACTAACTCCCAAGGAGGCAGTTGCTCCGGAAAGAGTTAGTTTTTGCCCCATCTTGATATTCGTTGATCTTCCTAAACAAGGTAACAAAAATCAAGTTTGTGAATGGTATTGTGCACGCTACAGTGCATTTGAGGCTCGGAATTCTTGTACTCATCATCTGAGATACATGGTGAGTCTCCCTCTTTTCTCTCTTTTCTCCCTCTTTTTCTGCAGCTTGAAAACTTGATTTCGACACCTTCTCCACAGACATAGTTAATGAGCCCGAAAAAGCGTCCGAAAAGTGAAAAAGCGCCAAAAAGTGAAAAAGGGTAGTTTACTTTGAAGACCCCTATTAGCTGATCCCTCTTTGCAGGGTCCTCGATAGTCATCGAGTATTCAATCAAGAGGATTCGTACTGGTGAGGTTTTATATCGGGTATATCGGTAAGCCCTCTGCATCGTCTTCGCATGCGGCACTCCCCCCTATTCCGGCTCCACCCGGCTACAGCTGTGGTCTGCGACCTGCGATTCGACATCGCGCGTTGCCCCTCCTCTGACCCTTGTACTTCCCGCGTACTAACATACATCGTATAGATCCCAATACCCCCGTTTCCGCTGCGAGTCTAAATCGTGCTCTCTCTCTTCTCTGCACGCTCCCTAGCGTACGTACCGTTCCTTCTACGCACTCCCCCGTACATGTGTGGGCGGAAACTAGTGGGGCCGCAAGTACGCCGCTTCTCGCCGTCCACATGGCGCGCGTGCGTCCGCGCCGTCGGATCCGCGTGCGGGGAGAGCCGTATTCGAGCGTGTGGCATCGGGTCGTACTCACAGCTTTGCAGTTACCTCGTATCCGGAACGACTCAAGTCGCGCCAAATCGACGATGCGTTCGCGCGTATCGAGGAAGCCCTCACGCAGAGCAAGGGATCTGGGATGCGTTGGGAAAGCTTCGTCAAGGTACTGCCCGTTTCTCCCTCTCTATTTTCGGGCTTTGTTGTCCGACGCGTGCTCCTCCATCGATGTAGACGTGCTCTCCGCATGTCTTGTGTCCCGGCGTATCCTTCTCGTCCTCCCCTCTCCGTTTCTACGCTGTTGTAGACGCTGACGCTCTCTGCCGGGTAGATCCTCGCACACCGCGCGTAATAGGCCCCCGCGCACCGTCCGTATCGCCGTCCTCAAGTATCCCCCGGCTTCTTCAACTCCGCGGCGCGGGCGCTTGCCGTGCTCGTCGTTGCGCATCCGAGCGCAGGGGCGGCTGCAACGCCCGTCGACGACCGGACGGAGGAGATGGTGGTGCAGAATCTACTGAAGTTCCCGCGTCGGCCAGTGTGCCCCTGGGCATGTGCGCGCGCGGAGGGGCGTATGAGAGGCGTGTGTTTCAGGTACGCTCCTACTCGTCCTGCTCCTTCTCTACATCCGCCGAATCCCTTTGTCCCCCGGGGTCATGTACCCGCAGCGGACTCGTTCCAACCATCATCCTCCCTTTTCTTTCTTTCCCGTCCCTCCACCGGACGCTGACGCTCTCTCACTATTGTAGGCATCGCCCACCCGCCTTGCTCAAGACTTGCGCAGGGGCTGCATTCTCCGGCGTCTTCAAATCGGGATGGTGCGGCGCCGGCGCGGGCGGTGTGCCAATCAGGAAAGACCTCCTTTACTAATCAGGTCGGATTAGCCTAAAATCGCACTAATATAGCCAGATTACCTTGCTTATTTCCATTAGCTTTCTAGTGACGTTGAAAATAATTTAGTGGTAAGTTAGCACTTAATTAGCTAGGCTTGCGAGGATTATCATAGGGTTTGGGTACAATTTAGCTGGCTCAAATGGGACGGATATGCAATTGGAACACACAAAAATTATATTCAGATACTAACAACTACAGGTGAAGGGCATTGTACGGTACATATAACTCTTCTAAAGGTTTCGCAGTTCACGGTAACAGCCAACCCTTGAATACGGATTAAACAACGTATCGAGGTTAAGGCTGAAGAAACGTACATAATTCCGGGGAGCCAGCGACGTGTCATGAGGTGCCCAGCCGCGAGAAAGAGAACAGCGACGATTCCACTGTGTCGGTACTGTTCAGTAAGAGGGCAATGGAAAGTGCCGTTGAGAACATACCGTGGAGAGTCGGCGAAAAAAATTGTGCGAAGCGTACTATACGCTGCCGAATCCGTTCCGGATGGTACATACCTTGCGCATATAAAGATTGGGTTGACTATCCGATTGGCGTGCAATCAATAGGCTCTGGAAATAAATTTTGAGAGAGGAGGGAAGGATAAAAAGCATGCACCGCCCGCCTCTCATGAGTAGTCGTACCGCGGCGGTCTCCTTCGAAGACTTGTGATGCTACGAGTGCATACTGTCAGCACTAAGACAATACAAAAAAAAAATCGACAGAGCTCACCTGAGTTGTAGTCTTGCCTGCAGGTGAAAGGATTTCGTGCCACCCATGATGTGACTAATACCGATAATAGAGAGAGAAAAAAGAGTCTGGAGGAGGTCAATCAAAAGAAATACAAAGTGAATAGGTGCACTTAGTCATAGTCACACACGCATGCAATCTCAACCAAGCCCGCACTCGACTCTGACATGGTAGGGTTGCTGTACTCCACCGGAGATGTCTGTGGAGCGTGGACGACCGGGATCCCAACGGGGTATGCTTCACCTCCTGAACATGCTTGCTATAAGCATCTTATTTGAATATAATCGTCACTGACCTGGAGACTAGTTGGCGCTGCCCCATTTGCGATAAGTCAATGACCAGGCGCTCGGTTCTCCACGATGACGAGGCGAACACCGTATACCCACGCTAATGTCTCCGACAATCGCGTGCAGATCCGCAACCGCAGAGTCGTGGGCGGCGACGGCACAACCATACGCTACGTAACGGCCTTTGAGCTTGGCATGTTTTGGCAGTGCAGGTACGGAAGGCAGGAGCTTTCAGAACAGTAAGTAAAAAGGTTATAAACATGGAGTGTACATACCAAGTCTCGTAAGTAGGCTCCAAACTCGATGCGTGTGTAACCGTGCTTGCTGATTTTCTTTTAGTGAAGTGGTCCGAGGGCTCATGGAACTGACCGGCTCGGTTTGGGGAACAGCGCGGATCAAGGGGACAGGGTGAGGGAGCACTGGCTAACGGGTAGAGTGGAAGGTGGTAAGGGAGGTGGTGGGAGGAAGAAAGAAGAGGTTTGACGTGTCGTGTCACTTTGAAACACCAACCACCTTTTTGATCTCACATGTGCGCTTAACACGCAAGCGTCGGCTGTGCTCAACTTAGGGCCGGTGCTTCGGCAACGGACTTGAAAGTTGAGAGAGAAATATTCGAAGTCCTCATATTTTTCTCGGGCACAGTGAGCTTTCTGATGCAACCCATGCCAACATAATTGCACGCACGCCATCCCAGAGGTAATCCGACCTGGTCCAGTCAAGAAACAAGCTACATTCGCTCGATCAAAAGATAATAATCGGCAATCGAGCTAATCTTGCCGCTTTACTTAAGATTAGCCTAATCTAGAATCGACAAACAAATTAGTGATAAATTAGTAAAGGAGGTTTTTTCCTGATGGCAGTGGACGCTTCCGTGCTCGTCGTCGTAGAGGCGGTGCGAGGCGCGCATCGAGGCTCGGGTGGGTGGGGGTGGTATCGCTCATTGGCATCCGTCTTCGCCGGTCATTACGCGCCGCACTGTGGCGTCCACGCGCGCGGATCGAGGGCTCTCTCGCCGGGCGGGATGCGTGCAGTCGGGCCGGGGTATGCTCTTGCTCCATCCCGGGGCGGTTCCCGCGTGCCCCTTCATCTCGCGCAGATTCAGATGTAGCGGCGGAGGGCTGATGTGCTCGAGTGAAGTTCTGCCGTGCAGATCGTGTGTATGCCTGGATCGTTGGACTGGGTCGGGGTGTCATGGGCGGGGGCGGCGACGGGTGCTCGTGTGCGTGGGCACGAGCATGGGCGATGGGCTGCGGGGTCGATGTCGATGCAGCCACGGCTGTTGAGTTGATGCTCGGATACGAGCGAGGTCAGACGAGCATCTCGCCCGCGTGTGTGGTGTCGCGATGGGGATGGGGCTCCCTGGCAGGCGGTGGTGTACGGTCGGGGGCGAGCGTCCGCATGACGTAGGGATGTGTATGTGAGCCTGCTGTGCGCGGCTGATGCAAGTGCAAGCGAACCTGGGCGCGCGCGCGCGCGCTGTGATGGCGCGAGTGTAGATGGGCGCGACTGTGCGCGTTCGGGCTCTTGCTAAAAGTGGTGCGAGTGCGGATCGGCGCGACCCCGCTCGGGTTCTTGTTGAAAGGGCGCCAACGCCGGGGCAATGCTATGGATCCAGTGTACGGCAGCGCCGTGGATGCGCTGTGTGCCAGCGGTGCGCTCGTGGGGTGCAAATGATCGCGACTGCGCGCGCTCGGACCTGGGCTCATGCCCATGCTCACGCGGCGAGCTCACGTCGGCTCAGGCGGAGGGTATCCATTACTCTGTGGCCGGCAGTCGGCCCTCGCTGCGGCTGATTGTGGAACTGCGAGTCTGGAGGCGGGGAACGGCTTCATGGAGCTCGCTTCTCTTCTTCATGCGTGCTTACCCCGAATCGCGCCAGTGTATAGAGTGCCTGGTGTCGCCGTCCCCGCGCTTGCGGATAGCGATGCAGATGTATCTGGTTTGGTGGACACATCTCACGCTTATGGATGAGGGAGAGATACATCATTGTTTTCAGGGTAAACAAAAGGAATACAATTTATTTATCAATTCGACAGTGCACCTGCGCTTCGAGGATATACAAAACTAGTCCCACCACATACATTAGAGAACACGATACATTGAGATCAAACACGATACATTGAGTGAATGTATCATGTTGCAGTTGGTTGGGAGCCAAGCACGATACTTACCTTTTTGAGATGTATCGTGCATCGGCAAAGGGCGCGTTTCGGAGGGAACAGTCACCTGTGATGTGTCACATTTGGAAATTTTTCCTCTCTGCACCACCACCACCCCCGCCCCCGGCCCCGTCGACCCGACCCACGACCAAAAACGCGTCAAAATGGCCCCCGATGCCAAACTAAGGCTGCCCGCCGACCAAGAATATCTTGACAGCCTGTCAGGTCGTCATTTGATGGATTTCCGGAACTATGTACGTCGCCGCGGCTTCTGTAGAAACCTACTGACGCCCTCAAACCAGCTTTTCTCTCCCACATACATCAAAAGATAATGCTGGCCAGTTCCTCGGCCACGACTGGGTGGGTCGATGTTGATCTTTTCTGGGAGTACTTCCAGCGCACAGGCCAGAACCTTCAATTTGTTTGAATCTTCGTTTATAACTGAGTTAGTACCGTAGTCTGCGCCGCGTCGACTCCCGAGTGGCGGAGGAGATATATTCTGCCTACGTTCGATCCTGGTTTCCTCGACTGCGGCGGCTCCGCGGGTTTCGGGACTTCGGTCCCCGATTCTGGTACCATGTTCGACAACCCCGCTGACGAGTTCATGGACCTGTACGGGTTCCCGACATTTTTCTCCGACTCCATCAGCACTTCCGACTTCTCCCCCTTCGCTCCATCTGCCCCCTTGCCGTTACTTCCTCCCCCTCCGCCCGATTCACCTCCGGGCGCTTCCCCCACAGCGGAAGAGCCAGCCTCGAGTGCCCCGAAGTCGCGTCGTGGGCCTCAGCGCCAGGTTGATGAAGCCAATGTCATGACTTCAACGTGCTCGCGGGTTCCCAGTACACGTAAGCGGGTCGCAGATGAAGCGCCCATCTCGAACCGCCTGCCACAAAAGGGGAAGGACAGGCAAGGTATGCATTGATTCTCTTGCTTTTTTGAGTTTTCCGTAACCAGTTTTCAGTAGGTTGAACACGGCGGTTACGTTGGTTTCTTGGCCGGGCCCGAGCACAATATCAATTCGTTGTCAAGTTATTACTCATTGAATGTCTATTATGAGCTCGTTTATTTGTTTATTGTTCTCAATATTGCCGCTATATATTGCCTTGACCCCCGCATGACCGAAATAAGCGAAATAAGACAGTAAAATGCGATGTATCGTGTTTGCGCACGGGCACGATACATTCCCGGCAGATGTGTCGTGTTTGCTAAAATGTATCGTGCATGGTGAGGGATGTATCGTGCTTGGATGTATGGGGTGGGACTAGTTTTGTTAATCCCGCTGCGCTTCTCACTCCCATCTCAATCTCTTCGTCTTGTGCTTCGAAAACTCGACTGACTACATCGGCCTCCGTTTCTGCTCCTCCATGTTCCGAAGGTGGACTGACGGTCTTTTCTGTTCCTTCTGTGATGCTTTCTTGAATTGCGGACAGGCTGGAAACACCCGATATCAGAATCCCGCTGCTATGATTGACCTTTGAACTCACCCGGAGGATTCCGCTGCACGGGCCAATGGACCGGTTCCTTGCGTTAAACGGCCTTTGAGGATGGCCACCTCGGCCTCAACCTCCGCCGCGTCTTCTTCTCGCCCGAGGGCGCGCAGGTTTTTCGCAAGTGACTCCAACGCCGCGATCAACTCCCTGAGGTGGCCCGGTGTCATTTCTGGAACTTGACGATAGAGGGCTACCGCAGATTCCACAGCCGGCAATGCATCTTCCTGGAGGCCGATGCTACGAAGTTCTTCTGCGAGCACCCAGAATGAGTAGGCAGTGGCACTTGGATGGCTTTCCCCCAGTTTTTGAAGGATCTCAGTCCCTGCTTTGTCTGCATGCAACGCATCTTCGGAGCGATTCACCGCGCGGAGGTGTACGGCCAAAATTTTGTGCGTGTTGGCGAGTTTCAGCTTCATCTCTATCGACTGGTCCGCAAGTTCTTGGGAAAGCTTGGTGGCTTCCTCACCTGCGCGCACTGCGTCTTGATGGCAGCCGCTGGCGTTGAAATTCAAGCCTAGGTTTTCCAACAAGGCGGCAAGCAACTCCACGCATTTATCATCCGTGTCTGCTATAATGCGACAGATCTCAATACCTTCTTCCTCTGCTAACAATGCATCTTCGTGGCGGCCCAGAAAGCGGAGATCGATACCGACAGCCCACAGGCCAGACCCAAGGGCGTGATGGATATCGGGCTCTGTGTCTGCTGTCAGTAACTGTCGGCGAAGCTCAACAGCTTCGCCATGGGCACGTAATGCATCTTCAAAGCGGTCCAGCCGGCGAAAGGCCCACCCTAGCTGGTACAGGGAATCACTGAGATGGTGGATCATGGTGGGGTCTGTTGCTGCCAACTTTCGACGAAGCTCAACAGCTTCTGTATGGGCGCACAACGCGTCTTCCCATTGACCCTGAACGGTGAGATCTATGCCAAACCAATGCAGGGAATCTACAAGATCCTGGGTGATTTTGGGGTCTGCCTCCACCAATTTGCAGCGAAGCTCATCGATCTCTTCATTGTTGTGCACTCCATCTTTGTGCTGGCTCAGGTTTTGCAGGGAGTAGGCAAGATTCTTGATGGCAGTGGCATCTGTCTCTACCAACTTGGGACCAAGTTCAACAGCTTTGCCAAGCACATGCAATGCATCTTTAAATCGGTTGAGCTGGAAAAGCTCTGAGCCTATGTCATGCAGGAAGAAATTGAGGAGCTCTCTGGTTGTGGTATGATCTGTGTCCAGCAAATTCTGACAAAGCTCAACAGCCTCTTGATTGGCGTGCACTGCATCCTCCTGCCGACCAACCTTGGTGAGACCTATGCCAAGTCTAAAGAGGGAGCGAGCAAGATCTTTAATGGCAGTGGGATCTGTCGCTGCTTGCATGCGGCAAAGCCCAACAATCTCTTCTCTGGCATGCAATATGTCTGTGTGCCGACCCAGCTTGCTGAGATCTAAGACAAGGTCATCCAGAGACTGAACAAGATCCCTGATGGCAGTGGGGTCTGTCTCTGCCAGCTTGCGATGAATGCCAACAATCTCTTCATTGACAGGCAATATTCCCTCATGCTGGCCCAGGTTTCTGAGGTCTGTGCGAAGGTCATACAGGGACTGGACAAGATTCCCGGTGGCAGCGGGGTATATCTCAGCTAGCTTGCGATGGAGCTCAACAGCTTCTTTATCAGCCTGCAATGCATATTTGTGCTGGCAAAGCCTTCTGAGATTCGCACCAAGATTATCCAAGGCCTGAACTAGATCTGTATCTGCAGCAGGCTCTGTTTGTGCAAGCTTGCGATAGAGGCCAACAATCTCTTCATCAGTATGCAATGCATCTCTGTGTCGGCCCAAGTTTCTGAGGTCTGTAGTCTCTCGCAGACAGACGCTTCAATATTACCTGATCTCGTACCTCGATATATTGAAGTCTGTTGGTAAGCGCGGGGGTCCGATCAGGGTAAAACCTTGTTACATAATCTGCACAGCCACACCGCCGAATTTCGATGTTTTGTGCCTACAAGATAGATACTTGAACTCATTTTTGGTGCAAATGGATTTATATTAGTACACTGGATGTTCCTGCCTACTTAGATTTTTTATCTAGAGCTCAGAATCCAGGTGGATGAAGCGCCGAAGCATGACATGTGACTGTCACTTGTGTTGTACTTCGAGCCTCAAACAGCACTCTAAAAGTTCCAATAAATTGGAGGAGCTTTTAAACAGTGAATAAGACATTCTTTATGCTGGAATTTCTTGAAAATGTTGTTGCTAGTTTCACGGTTGCCTTTGAAAGAACAGTGTGGCTGTGCTGATTATATAACAAGCGCTTACTCCAATCGGGACCCCGCGCTTAACAACAGACTATGAGGTCTGTGCGAAGGTCGTTCAGGGACTGGACAAGATCCCTTGTGGCAGAGGGGTCTATCTCAGTTATCTTGCGACGAAGCTTGACAGCTTCTTTATCTGCCTGAAATGCATCCTCATACTGGCCCAGCTTGCTGTGATCTATAGCAAGATTATGCAGGGACTGAGCCAGATCCGTGATTGCAGTGGGGTCTGTTTCCATAAGTTTGCGGTAAATATCCACAACTTCTCTCTTGGTATGTGTGGCTGCTTCAGGAAAGCCCATAATGCTGAGATCTATGCCAAGGTCATGCAATGACTCGGCAAGATCCTTGGTAGCAGTAGGATCTGTCTCAGCTAGCTTGCGACGAAGCTCAACAGCTTCTTCATCTGCTTTGAAAGCATCCTGATAGCAGTCCACCTCACAAATATCTCTACTCAGATTCCGCAGACACAGTGCAAGGTCCCTGGTCAAAGTTGGGTCCATCTCTACAAGTTTGCGGTAGAGGACCACAGCTTCTTGCTTGGCATGAACAGCTTTCTTGAAATACCTGGCACCACTGAGATCTATGCCCAGATTGTGGAGGGACTGGGCAACATCCTTGATGACAGTGGGGTCTCTCTCCATCACTTTACAAAGAAGGTTAACAACCTCTTCATCTGTGTGCAGCGCATCTTCATGGCGCCTCAGCTTCCGAAGATCTTTGCTCAGATTGCGCAGGCAAATGACAAGGTCCATGGTTGAGTGTGGGTCTGTTTCCATGAGTTTTCGGTACAGATTCACAGCTTCCTCCTTGGTATGTACAGCATTCTCATGATGGCCCAAACTGCTGAGATCTGCACCAAGGTTATGCAAAGAGTGGGCAAGATCTTTGCTAATTGTGGAGTCTGTCACCACCAATTTTCGATGAAGCTCAACAGCCTGAATATCTGTGTTCAATGCATCATCAAGGCAGCCAACCTTACGAAGATTGATGCTGAGGTTGAACAAAGTGTGTGCAAGGCCTTTGAGAACAGTGGGTTCTGTATCCTCAAGCTTGCGGTAAAGTTCTACAGACTCTCTTTGAGCATGTACAGCATCTTGGTGCTGACCCAGCTTGCTGAGATCAATACTGAGGTTGTGAAGGGACTCAGCAAGGTCCTTGGTCCATATAAGATCTGTGCCTGCAAGCTTGCGAAAAAGATCCACAGCAGTTAGATCAGTTTCCAATGCATGCTTGTGTTGATTGACAGCACTCAATGCAATGCCGAGGTTGGACAGTGACCATCCAAGTCTAGCACAAGCCATTGAATCTTTCTTTTTAGTGCCCTTCACAACTTCAGACCGAAGTCCCACTACTTCCTTTATTAAACCCACAGCATCATTGAGCAGCTTCAGCTCACTGCAACACCAAAAGATGCTCTCGAGGCAGCCTGCCAATTTTTCAGTGTCTTTAATATGGGGTTTCTCTGTCATAAGTGTTCTCCGCCAGAAGATTTCTGCCTGGCGGAAAGTGTGCAAGGATTTATCCTTCTGTCCGATGTTGAAGAGCAGATGCCCCTCCTCTTCTAGTAATGCAGCAATATCTGCAGAAAAGGTTCCAGGATAATGGCTGTCCAGTTTCTGGAACAGTGCAACTCCAGAGCGAACATCATTCAAATTGTGTTCTGGAGGGCTCAGCAGGAGTTTTGACATGTAGTGTTCTGCCAACTGGCCTGATGAAGCCATGAATACTAGCCGCTTGATCCAATATGATTCACCGGGAGCCTCCACCCCTGGTGTGCCATCAACATGGGCACCGTCCCGCCAAAGATCTTTGAGATTGTCAATTGCCTGGGTGGTGAAAGAGGCATCAAATAAATCCATTTCCACCTCTTCACCAAAATGAAGCACCCATTCAAAATCATTACTTTTGTTCATCCCTCCGACAAATGATTCCCATTGGATGCTCTTATCCCGGAGGAATTCTGCTTGAGGATGATAGTTGCGATTTTTGAAGGCGACTGATATATGAATGCGCTGTCCTGGAAAAATAACTCGACCAGCTCCGCGGTGTGGCAAACTGCAAAGGAGATATGAGTCCAAAGGAAATGAAATGCCATACTAGGATTCTCACCTTGTGGTTTTCCCAGCCGCCTGGAAAGACAAGCGAGTGAAAGGCAGGTATTCCATGGGCCTCCAACCACCTTGCAATGATTCATGGACATCATGAGTCTGCAAGTCTTGTAGGTCCCACACTCCTCCACCAGCACGCGGTTCTAAACGAAGTCCAGCAGCATCAGCCTCATTCTCCATCCACAGCAGAGGCACTGATGACAGATTCAGGGAGATATTTTCCTTGAGACCACCACCTCTGGGAGCAACAAAAGTAATCATCAGAATAATTCAGGTTAGGTGGGTCGACATACATGTCAGAATGGCTGCCAGCAAACCACACTTCTTTGACATCTATTGGATGATGCCCTGCTTTGCGTTTTGAGGTTGCTGAATTTCCGCTGTCAATATATTCCGGTAGGAATTTGACACGACGTTCATCCAATGCCAGTGCATGGCGAAAAGTACAGATGTGCGTGACAGATGATGTCAGTGGAAGCGGCTTTCCTCGAAAGACCCCAACAGAAGAAACAGTATCCCTACGGCGGCTCTGAACACTTGATCAAGACACAGGACTGAATCTTACCAGACACCAACAAAATGGATCCGTACATCCCTGGAAAAGGTTCTCTTGAAGTTTTCTGCAATTTTGCTCGCCTCCTTTGTCACTAAGATTTACAATGAAATGGCACTAGACACGTCAATGAAGGATACTTACTCACTCCTTTGTATCGCTGAGAATAGATCTCATATGCACTGATCCATTGTTAGTAACCATGCCGTCAGTCAGTTTCAACACGAACAAAGGGATAAGCTTGTGGTTTCCTGGATCAATAAGCCCAACCTGTTGTTAACTTCAATGGGTAGCAAAAAGGTTTAGCCGCATCACACATACTGTTTCGATCATTCCTGCCAGGGTTCGAACTTGGTATGCCCCGCGAGAGAAGCCTGTCTCTTCGTTTCATAACAATGTTTAACAAGTGGACTGGCGGAACCGCACCGAAGAGAAAGATCTTGTCCCCCGGCCTATACGTTTCGGACAGCCATCGATATGTGTCCAGAATGAGGTCTTTGAATTTGCTGGGCGTGTTTAATTACCAGCGAAAATCAAAGAGCAAATAGGACTGACAATGCGAAAGCCAAGTCCAGCCCGTTTGCGACCTTCTGGCGCCAGTATTTCCAGGACATTTTATTCCGGTACGGAACATAGATCCCGATACCACAGTTGTAATATTTATCTTGGTCGGCATCGCGGCGAACCCGACTGTGAAGCGCGACGACGTTTGTGTTCTGACAATTGTGAAGCCCAATTCACCGCAATCATACATCACCAAAAGCGGAGAAACCATGGAAACCCCTGTCAAGCTGTCTCGAGGACTCTCAAGGGTCCCAAACCCTTGGCGGACCTCTCAAGGGGCCTATAGCTACGTTTTTAAACTCTCAAGGCCTCGCAAGGTGTTCCAGGCCTAGGTGGGTTTGAGAGGCATCGGGGGCCTCGCAAGGCGGTTCTAGCGCTTGTTTCGTCTCGCCATTGCTTGTATTCAATTTCTCAATTTCTCGCATCCCACCAAAGTAGCCATTGAAAGAATATATTCATCTTGGTAGCTACGGCGAGAACGAGTACATTTAACGGAACCTAGCAATTGAAAACAAGGTAATTAGCAACGCAAATCGGCAAGGGCGGAAAATAACATGTACCTTGGCACACGAAGCGGACGAGCAGCAAGACAGCAGGGATAGAAACTGTACAAGAAGGTCAGCAATAATTGCTGTCGGTGCGCTGAAAACACATACCGTTTGATACACATCTTGAGGAGTTATTCTAGGACGAGGGCGAGGATCAGCAACAGAAAGCGGAAGGAAGTAATCCACCCACCGAGCCATGGGTTATGAATACAGTTGTTGCAGTTCTTAAAACGACGTGTCAGTATGGTGTCACTTGGATACAAATCATCAAGACACGCACTATTTGAGCTTGATGTCACGGTGCGTGGTGGTCTAAATCAAGGAGGATCAGATGCTGAAAAAAGAATCAGGTGGGGACACGTACCGTGGATGCGAGTGGAAGAAGAGATCTGCAGCAAGACAAGTTAGACGATATAAAAAAAGCAAAAGCGGCTCGGCGTACCGTGCGAAATGCTGGAAGACAATTATGCGAGCGCGTGTACCGAGAATGCAGAGAGATCCTGCAGAAAGACAAGTTAGGCAAGTTAAAAGAAAAGCCGCTTGGCGTACCGTGGATGTTGAAGGACGGCAAGATCTACCAACATATTGAGGAGAGGGAACAGATAAAATGGACAGAGCACTCACTATACGGACGAGTACAAAGAGAATGACAACGATCTGGGACAAATCAGCTCCATATGTGGCTTTAACAGAAGATGCAGGGCGTACCGTGGAGACTTTGATGAGTCTAGGAAGTGGAGCTGCCGGAAGCAAACACAAGTCAGACGGTGGTAGCAATTAGAATAGATGGACAGACTTACCGGAATTGTTTTAGAGGAAAGCATCGCCGTGACTGTCAACTTGTTAGCGAGGTGGATGTGAATGGAAAAATAGCACACCGTATCAAGTAGCGGCGGCAGCGGCGGCGGAAGGTGTGGGCTGGGATGCGGCCTGTCGAGCTGCGCGTTGCGCCAGTATGGTGCTAGCAGCATTGGGTGTAGGCGCGGGTACTCCGCCTTCCTCGCCCGAAGGAGTAGAGTCACCGAATACCATCCTAGGCGATGTTGTTAGCATAGATACATGAAAACCAAATAGACGTACCGTTGGAACCAAGCGAGCGTATCCACTGCCCATTCATCACCGGGTAATCCTGAAAACAAGGCGACGACTTGATCATGCAGTGTTTCGTAGTTGAAGGCCCCGTCCCGGCGTCTCCAGTCCTTTGTCGACAACATCGTTCTAGCCTGGAGAGCAAGTTAGCAAAGCTTGACACCACGAGATCCATACCTGAACGGCAGCGCAGCCAATCATCTCCGGTGTCATCATGTACTTTCCGTGAATACGGGCTTGACAAACGGCGGGTATCTCATCCTCGGGACCGAGTATCGCCGAGGACGGTGCGGTCCAGATGTGTCGTACAACCTGAAGCAACGAAGATGAGGAAGAAAAACACGAGGCATACACGTAACTTACGCGGAGGAGGAGTTCCCCTCGAAGCAGCCCTTTGTCGTAGTTGTCGGGGTCGAAAGAGCCATGGGCCCACAGAAAGGACGGCAACTCGTCGTTGGAGATCTCAACGTTGCCGTTGAGAATACGATCCAAATATCTGCACAATGTAGATTTATTAGCTGAGTGTATGCGCAATTTTTAAAGACCTACTCGTTCGGTGACGTGTCTGCGGGTGCGGGTAGAGTCTGCAGACTGTTTAACCATGACAGAGTAGCTGAATTAGTAAATGTTCAGCACGAAATGAATATTGAATACATACATTTTTCCTGTCTCCGGATCGATAGTTGGAAGATCAAGACACGGCAACTTGAGACGGTCAGTCCATCCCAAGATGAGATGGCGGAGGATAGGGTGCGCGAGACCGCGGCTTGACTTGCTTTCCCCCTTGGCGATGGCAGGGACGAGAACATATTTAGTGGTGTCGGGCAGAACATAGTTTAGCATGTGTTTGAGGCCGCCGGTGTCGCCGACACGTCCGCTGTTCGCCGAGGCGCGCATCTGGAAACATGGGGGTTATGATGGAATGAAGGAATGGACAATAAGACATACAGTGGTAACAAATGCATTCCAGCTGTCTGGGTCGCTTTCGAATCCGGCGAAAAGGAGCTTTACCACGTCCAGGAGGTCTGGAGCCAGAGAGAACATTTCATCGAATGCAGCAACGCGCCGTACTTGCTGAAGACGTTCACTGGAAAGAGATGGTAAGCATCAAGAAGAAGCCGTGAAGAAGAACAGGAAGAACGTACGACGCGGGCACTTGGACCGTTTTGGAAGGAGTGTCAGAGACAGCAGTGCCCCAGTGGTGTTCGCACCCCTCTTCCAGCACCAGCCCGATGTCCATGAAAGGGTGGAACCCGCGCGTTAGATATCTGGCCATACCGTCAAATCGCTCCGGAGTAGATCGCGCCGCACTGCCAACTGTGAGACAAGGAAAATGGATTTGAGATACTGCACGTACTTTGGAGACCGCTTGGCCTTCTTCTTCTTGGCTGTGGGTGCCGGGAAACTCGCGACGATTTCGTCATATTTTCTTTTTGCGGCAGTCGGGGCTGTAGTCGGAGCCGTGGGGGTATTGGTCGAGGTCGAGGTAGAGACAGTCATTGAACCGGAGGCCGGGGCATTAGTGGACATGGTGGGAGGAAGGAAGAAGGCGCACTTGGGGCGCTCGACTCAAAAAGAGACGACTGGTCACGATCACGTGCAGTGTCACAGCGCGTCGAATATCCACAAAAGACTTCCATACGGCCATTCTGAGTACAAGAAAATATTGTTACAGTGGGAATAAACATCAGAGCTACCTACAGCTCGTCATAACCAGCCGAATCAAGAATCTCCTCGTCATTTTCTCCAATCCCAGCCCCGTCCTCCTCCTCCTCCTCTTCTTCCTCCGAGCTTGACTCCTCCGAGTCGGAGCCCTCGCGTTCACCCTCCAACTGATCGCCAGGGACATCACATCCGGGGATATTTTCGTCCAGCGGCTGAGGAACCGGGTCGACAACCATCAGATGTTCTTCATTTTCGTCGATGTCCATCTCTTCTTCATCATCCTTGTCTTGTGCTTCGCATGGAGGAATAGTAGACGCTGTTCTATGGCCCACAGCAATTTCAAAGTACCGCATGAACATATCACGGTCGACAAAGCTGCAAAAGATATATCAGTAGGTGTAGAAAAGAAAAATAAATAAAATGACTTGCCAATTGACGTAGTAATATACATAGTCTTGATCCTCGTCTTCCGGACGCCTTGCGATGGATTTGGGGAGGAGATCGGAGGTGCGCCCATAACGGAAAGCGGGGACGATATGCGAAGCGCGGATTACCTCGGCAGGATCGAGGAATCCAAATGCGGCGGGATCTGCAGAATCAATGAAGCCCAGCCTGTCCAGCCGCTTGGCTTTCCAGCCGGACTTGTGAGACAGATCCCGTCCAAACCAGCGGACCCAAAGGAACTCCATGCGCTTGGGTCGTCTGGATTTTGATTTTGGTCCGAGGTGACCAATGTCGGCATGGAAGATCCCAAGGACGCGTGCATACCAGTATGGATGGGGATTAGAGCTGCCCTCGTCCTCGTGCGAAAGCACCATAACATCCGAGTTTGTGCGAGGATTGATGGAATCATCCGTTCGCTGCACGTCGTAGGTTGTGTAATTGATACGCATTACTTGATGGGCGTAAATTCGATCCCGGGTGAAGGTGACATTCATCAGATCCTCCTGAGAGAACTCGACTTCGTCGCCATCGTACGGGATGTCGAGCAAGCGACTCAAGAGGTGAGCGCGCAGTTTCTTCAAAAAGCCCTATTCCCGAGTCAGATATGGCCCAGAAAAAAATGCCAATGCACTTGCCTCCACAGATGGGTCATTCGCAAATTTTGAGAGTTCATGGAATTCGTAGATATTGAAGGGGTTTCTGGTGGATTGGGAGATGTGGTGGTGGACGCTGGGCGACGTGCGTGGCAAGATCTCATCTTGAGGTCGCAGATTGCTCTCCACAGGACCGTCGCCTGCCTCAGCGGCGGCTTTGGCAGCTGCCTCAGCATCCTTCATGCGTTTGGCAGTCCTTCGCAAAAGGCGCTGACGCTGCTCGTGACTTGCAATTTGCTTTTGGAAGTTACGTTTGTTCGTCCGAGAATACAGTTTCTTGACGACCCGGTGCGTGAGCTCACACTGCGGATCTTTTGTGAGCGGAGCATATTAAAAATAGGAACAGATGCTTGCCAGCTGCGTCGAGTAAGAATCTGTGGTACCCATCCTCGGTATTACAGCTGGGTAGTCCCCGAGTGAGTGGTATTTGTACGTGCTGATGTTCCAGTCCTTCCGTTTGCGAGTTGTAGCGGCGTTGGAGGCTCCTGTGGACGGAGTGGTTTGTGCGGTAGGACGAGCCCGTTGTCTGGTCTCCTTAGGCAGCTCGTATGTCGTGTAGGCAGTACAAACATCCCGAATGAATTGGCGGACTTTAGCGCCGAGGACAGAGGTGATGGTCCAGAAGCTCTTGATGGTGGAGCTCGTATGCATTCGTAATTTAGCATACGCATGCCAAGTCGCGAGGATATACCAGAGATCAAGAATGATATCGTTGTACGGGTCCGGTAGAATGCCGTCAATGACGGGTAGCATGCACTGTTTACGACCTCAGCCCAAACTTTTTAATAATGAAAAAACTTAGTGCACCTGAAGGAGATCCTCAAAATCTCGAGCTGCGAGTTTCTTCATCTCCGAGACGTTCGCGTGAAAGCGCCGAATGGTGCTGCGCCCGAAGGTGGGTATCTTTCGGAATCTAACCTGCATGAGAGACAAGTAGCCTGAGTTAAATATGAAACTTACCGCTCATCGACTATTGCAATCGCATCGGTACGGTGGGCTTGCAAGATACGGAGGGTATGGATGAACAGGGATTTTACAACCCCAAGCTCGACTTCATGCAGAAGATCGGGCACAAATATCGAAAATAGATTGAGGCCGTGAGGCGCCAGCTTGGAAAACGCGTTCTGACAACAATGAGAATGAATGCAAGATCAAAAGGCGAAACCCACCTTGGTCGGAGCCCAAGATTGTGGCTTTAGAAGCCTGTTTACCGCGGCGCTAGCGACGAGAGCTCCCTTGTCAAAAATCCAGCGGCGTACAAGTCCGATAGTATCACGCCATGAGGATGTATCCTCCCGGATCTTCTGGCGTCGCCGCATATCGGCTTTGGTCCCCATGTCGGCGATCTGATCCTTCTCGACAAAGCATCGAGGGCATGGGCACCCACCAAAGTATTTGATTGTCGCCAAAAGGACCCTGTAACCTATTAGAACACGAAGAAAACAAGATAACGGCCGTACTTCGCTGGGTAATCAGCCCCGTAAGTGAAGAACCGCGGAAAAATGTGGCGCTCGATCCCATCATAGCACTTGATGACGATTCCGTGTGCGTAGGCGTGAATGAACTCGGGCGTGAGGAGTAGATCCCACACCGCATGCATCAGCTCTCTCTTGAGGTGCGCGAGAACATCGGCCGAGGGCACAATTCCGAAAAGATTTTTGTAAAAGTCTTTGATTGAGTCTGGGAGCTGGCAAAAGACATGAGTGCAATCTGTTTCCCATATAAACGAGACATACAGATGGAAAGTACGCTTGGTGATATCCGGAGTTCGAAGTAGGCTTGGCGCGTATGTACTTGGACAGGTTCCCAAAGAAGGTGTATAACGGCCAAAGCGACGCCGTGCCAAAATTGGCCAGATGGGTCGAGTCCGACCAAAGCATGTACGCTGCGATGATGGTCTCGAGATATGGCTCTGTTGCCGCAGTCGGCAGCTTCTGGTGCATCTCGAGCATCTCCGCGCTGGTGTAGACTTCTCCATAGACCGGTTGATGGCCCGGAGGCAGCGGAGGAAGCCCCTGCTCATCCACGGGAGCGGTGTCGTCAGGCGCGGCGTCAGGATTATTTGGGTCGTACTCGGGATCCCATCGGGCAGCGAACGGTGTGATGTGATATTGGAGGAAGGCAGGACTCTGGAATGCCTCGACAAGGACATCCAGAAGGGGGCGGTACATGATTCCCGGGACCTCAAACTCGGGCGCATCCGCTTCCGCTGTGCAATTTTTGGGTGCGGGCAGCTTGAACTTGACAGAGCCGGTTTTCCATCCAGCCGGGGGCTCGCCAGGAATGGATTGCTCGGCGGCGGCGGCGTCATCGAGGCGCTTGTTCTCGCGAGCAGCGCTGAAGCCGTAGAGGTGCGCCTGCTTGAAGTCTTCATGGAGCATCACGTTGTGGACGATCGAGTCAAGGTCGCCATTCGATTTGACAGTGGATCCCAGATGGAACCAACTCATTAAATGCGCGACCGTCCCGTTGAGGAATGGGAACCATGGCGGCGTAGACGCCTGGCCAGTTTCCGTGTTCTCTGTGAGGAGGTCCGATGACCGACACAAATCATCCAGGGAAATTGAATCCTCTGGGTCGTGAGTCGGCCGGTTCGGGAAAACCTTGTAAAGACCGTGGGCGTTGGGTTGCGTTTTGACCCATTTGCGAGGCGCAGCAGGGATCGAATCTGCGAGAGGCTCTGGTTCAGGCTCAGGGGGAGGTGCTTGTGGTGGTACGGGAGTCGGAGGATCAGGAAGTTCGTCGCGGTATCGCGCAGGGAGGCGGATGCGGCGGGCGGGACGACCGCTAGGGCGAGGTGGCGGTGGTGGTGATGGTTCTCTGGGAGGTGGGGGCATTAACTGTGCATAGTGGGAGTCAATTTTTTCAGAATGTATCACAATTTGTTTTTTTACCTCGTCGGCGGCAAAATCTAGTTGCGTGGCGGCGGCGGCAGTAGCAGCAGCAGAGGCGGCGAGGTTCTCAGCTTCTGCTGCAATCGTCTGAGCGGCGTGAGCTGCCGCGTTCGAAAGACGCTCCAAGCGGACAGAACATTTTCTTGTGTGTGTTTGCAGTCCTCGGTCACCAAAAGAACGATTGCAAAATTTGCAGAGTACCATCAATAGAGAAATAATAAATAATAAGCCCAGATGGTGTACAGGTCTCATATGAGCGCGAGAAAGGTTTTTTGGAACGTCGAAAAGTCGAGTGATTGTGGTCAGAAGCCTAAGCTGGGATGATACTGTGCGGCGGCCGTTTGGAGCCAGAAAGTCACAGCCCTAGAGAAATCTGGGAAAGTCGCCGAGCGCTGGGCTGCGCTTGCGAGGAGTCTCAAGGCCTGGACGCGACCTTGCAAGACGCGCTCAAGCTGTCGCGAGCAATCGAGCCGTCTTGATCGGCCTTGGCAAAGTGGCGATGCCTTGCCTGTTTCGGACACTTTTGGTGATGACTATAAACCACCAACTCACATAAAACCCGAACTGGTTGGACGTGCCGTCGATCGAGACCACCAAGTTTCGGGAAACCCGCGTCCCACACCGCCCATCACAAGGGCTTCTTCTGCATACACAGTGGTCCTCGTGCGCACAAGGGCACCTGCAGTTGCAATTGGCTTTACAGGTGCAGCCGCATTTTGTTTGACGCCGCTCGTGCTGCTCTCCTCGGCGTGTCGCTTTGTCCTCTGGTTCATTGAAGGTGAATGGCTCGTTCGGCGGTGGGCTTTGCATATTCACGGCATCGCTGGCGCGCACCGCACCGCGGGTTGTGCTGGGTCCCTGTCCAGCATCATTCGGATGGGTATTCACGGCCTCGCTCGCGCTGGCTTGATTCCGCTTAACGCTGGGCCCGGCACGCTCTGTGCTATCTTTGGCGTCGATTCCGTCGCCGTTTGGCATGTTACAAGTTGAAGAGGCGTCGCCTGAGGGCTGCAAGGGAACAGGAGCAGTCAAAGAGTTGCGAGGAGCAAGGAGCAAGGAGTGCTGGGTGGGTCTATCAAGAAGACGACGTGTTGTCAGAATTATCGTTGGCCATCCAATGAAGTGGCTGCTAAGGATCTCTTGCGGTTGCATTCAAGCCGTCGAACATGCGGAAGCACTCGGATGCGGTTCGGCATCAAGTGTAGCATGCTGCAAGAGGCTACTGCGGGAACGCGAAACACCCCTGGAGTACCTTTTGCTCTATAAATATGAGAGGCGGACCAATGATTTCTTGCCGGAAACCTGTAACGATGCCGCTAAAATAGTACATATTATATGATTCATTGAGAAGACTTGAATCGATTTGCGCCGTCTTCAAATGTGGAATTCAACCCAGAGCCAACCCCACCGTCGATCCACTTGATGACTCTTTGAAGTTTGCCGAAAAGAAAATTCCCTAAGTCACAAGTGGGCCCTGTGTTGCAGAAAGCCCATGTCGGTCGGATGGACAAGGACGGTTATTTTGAAAGTATCAGGACCCGGTCTCCGCCCAGGCCGCAAGAACTGCAGAGTGGCGCTCAAAGGTGTCAGCAGTAGGGCTGGCAGCTGTAACCGTGAGGCACGGAATACGGCACCGTAATACGGTTACGGAGCTGCCGTGAAGCTCGTCAGACTTTCGCATGCGGCACGGACACGACACGGGAGCGAGCCGTGTGGACCGTGTAGTGACGCGACCGTCTTTTTATGCCGTTTTACGGCCGTAACGGCTACACGGAGTCGCACGGTCTCCGTACCGCGCGCAGGAGTACCCTGTCCGGGCCGTAATAAGACGGCCGTGTCTTTGCACGGCGGTGTTGGCCACGGCCGTGGCCGTATACGGCGCGGTTGCCAGCCCTTGTCAGCAGTGCCGGACCGGTCACGGTGTTGATCTGAGTCGCCGCAAACAAAGGCTCTCGCTTCGGCCGTACATATTGAATCTTCGCTCAATTCTAATCCACTCTCGAATTTCGATTCGTGTCTTCGTTTCCAAAGATTTTAACTTGATTTCAACCATCATCAGAGTTGTCAGCTCGGCTGCTTTCGGATCAACATCATACCTTCACCCCGACCACGATGCAATTTTCTCATCGCGCAGGCATAGTCTCGGATTCAAATACTGTCCAGCCCGCCGCCCGTGGCAAGTCTCACAAAACCTGGAAACGCATTCCTCGACGACTCCTTGTCAAGTCTTCCTTCCCGGTACTTAGGGCCTACAGGTCTTGAAAATGTCGCAAACGGACTCGCCGATGATATCAAGCGGCTTCCTTGCCCTCTTTTCTTTGTCATTACTTGGATTCGAATCCGGTAAGTGTGAGATGTGTGTACCCTCCGTCCTCATTTACCACCTGGCTGACTTGGCGCCTGGTTAGATTCGGTGACAGATGTGAGATTCTCACTGTTCTTGTCAGGCGCATCCAGGCGCTGGACCGATCCTGGCCGAATCTGAGACGTGTACGACGCTGCGGAGACTCCGTCAACCATTTTCATGCCGTAAGTGCTCGTTTGCTCGCGCATGAAGGATCGGAGGGCGCATCAGTGAGGATACTCGAGAGGCGGCCCCGCGTGACACGAGTACGCCTGAATGCCCTGTCACCCTCTGCAGGCGCGCCTTCTGCATGTGTCTTCCGCGCCCCACTCTACTCTGTTCTAGACTCTTTAGCTGATCCCTCTTTGCAGGGTCCGATAGTCATCGAGTATTCAATCAAGAGTATTCGTACTGGTGGGGTTTTGTATCGGGTGTATCGGTAAGCCCTCTGCATCGTCTTCGCATGCGGCGCTCCCCCATATTCCGGCTCCACCCGGCTACTGTGGTCTGCGACATCACGCGTTGCCCCTTCTCCGACCCTTGTACTTCCCGCGCACTAACATACATCGTATAGATCCCAATGCCCCCGTTTTCCGCTGCAAGTCTAAATTGTGCTCTCCCTCTTCTCTGCACGCTCCACAGCGTACGTACCGTTCCTTCTACGCACTCCCCCGTACATGTGTGGGCGGAAACTAGCGGGGTCGCAAGTACGCCGCTTCTCGCCGTCCACATGGCGCGCGTGCGTCCGTGTCGTCGGGTCCGCTTGCGGGGAGAGCCGTATTCGAGCATATGGCATCGGGTCGTACTCACAGCTTTGCAGTTCCTCATTCATAACCTCGTATCCAGAACGACTCAAGTCGCGTCAAGTCGACCATCCGTCCGCACGCATCGAGGAAGCCTTCACGCAGAGCAAGGGATGTGGGATGCGTTGGGAAAGCTTCGTCAAGGTACTGCCCGTTTCTCCCTCTCTATTTTCGGCCTGTGTTGTCCGACGCGGGCTCCTCCCTCGACATAGACGTGCTCTCCGCATGTCTTGTGTCCCGGCGCATCCTTCTCGTCATTCTCTCTCCGTTTCTACGCTGTACTAGACGCTGACGCTCTCTGCCGGGTAGATCCTCGCACACCGCGCGTAGTAGAACCCCGCGCACCCTCCGTATCGCCGTCCTCAAGTATCCTGCGGCTGCTTCAACTCCGCGGCGCGGGCGCTTGCCGTGCTCGTCGTTGCGCATCCGAGCGCAGGAGCGGCTGCAAGACGCCCGTCGACGACCGGACGGAGGAGATGGTGGTACAGAATCTACCTGAAGTTCCCGCGTCGGCCACTGTGCGCCTGGGCATATGCGCGCGCGGAGGGGCGTACGAGAGGTGTGTGTTTCAGGTATGCTCCTACTCGTCCTGCTCCTTCTCTACATCCGCCGAATCCCTTTGTCTCCCGGGGTCATGTACCCGCAGCGGACTCTTCCCATCACCATCATCCTCCCTTTTCTTTCTTTCTCGTCCCTCCACCGGACGCTGACGCTCTCTCAATATTGTAGGCATCGCCCACCCGCCTTGCTCAAGACTTCCGCAGGGGCTGCATTCTCCGGCGTCTTCAAATCGGGATGGTGCGGCTTCGGCGCGGGCGGTGCGGGCGCTTCCATGCTCGTCGTCGTAGACCTGAATAAGCCCGATCGGTGCAAGGCGGCGCGGGGCGCGCGTCGAGGCTCGGGTAGGTGGGGGTGGGGTGGTATCGCTCACGGGCATTCGTCTTCGCCGGTCGTTACGCGCCGCACTGTGGCGTCCACGCGCGCGCGGATCGAAGGCTCTCTCGCCGGGCGGGATGCGTGCAGTCGGGTCGGGGTATGCTCTTGCTCCATCTCGGGGCGGTCCCCGCGTGCCCCTTCCTCTCGCGCAGATTCAGATGTAGCGGCGGAGGGTTGATGTGGTCGGGTGAAGTTCTGCCGTGCAGATCGTGTGTATGCCTGGGCCGTTGGACTGCGTCGGGGTGTCATGGTTGGGGGCGGGGGCGGTGGCGGGTGCTCGTGGGCGTGGGCACGAGCATGGGCGATGGGCTGCGGGGTCGATGTCGATGCAGCCGCGGCTGCTGAATCGATGCTCGGATACGAGCGAGGTCAGACAAGCATCTCGCCCGCATGCGTGGCGTCACGATGGGGATGGGGCTCCCCGGCAGGCGGTGGTGTACGGTCGGGGGCAAGCGCGATGCAAGCGAACCTTGGCGCCGCGCGCTGTGATGGCGCGAGTGTAGATGGGCGCGACTGTGCGCTCGGGCTCTTGCTAAAGTGGTGCGAGTACGGATCGGCGCGACCCCACCCGGGTTCGCGCCAACGCCGGGCAATGCTGTGGATCCAATGTACGGCAGCGCCCTGGATGTGCTGTGCGCCAGCACTGCGCTCGTGGCGATGCAGATGATCGCGAATGCGCGCGCTCGGGCTTGGGGGCTTGTGCCCATGCTCACGCGGCGAGCTCGTGTATCCATTACTCGGTGGCCGGCAGTCGGACCTCGCGGCGGCTGATCATGGAACTGCGGCTGGAGGCAGGGAACGGTTTTCATTGAGCTCGCTCCTCTTCACCACGCGTGCTTATCTCGAACCGCGCCAGTGTATAGAGTGCTTAGTGTCGCCGTCTCCGCGCTTGCGGATAGCGATGCAAATTTATCTGGTTTGGTGGATCCATCTCACGCTTATGGATGACGCAGAGATACATGATTGTTTTCAGGGTAAACAGAGGGAATACAATTTATTTATCAATCCGACAGTGCACGTTCGCTTCTCACTCCCATCTCAATCTCTTCGTCTTGCGCTTCGAAAACTGGACTGACTACTTCGGCCTCCGTTTCTGCTCCTCCATGTTCCGAAGGTGGACTGACTGTCTTTTCTGTTCCTTCTGTGACGCTTTTTTGGATTGCCGACAGACTGGGAACACACGACATCAGAATTGGCTGCTACGATTGACCTTCGAACTCACCAGGCAGATTCCGCTGCATGGGCCAATGGACCGGTTCCTTGCGTTAAACGGCCTTTGAGGATGGCCACCTCGGCCTCAACCTCCGCCGTGTCTTCTTCCCGCCCGAGGGCGCGCAGGTTTTCGCAAGTGACCAACGCGCTCATCGCTGCCCGACAGGCGAGCAAAGTCGAAAGTACGTTTCTCTATTACTCGTCCTTGGCAACGTCCGAGCTCGTATTCATTGGTCCGGTCCTTCAGGGTCACAATATCAAATATGGAATTCGGATACAGAGAACTCGTAGTGGACATGAATTCCATATTGCGTTTCTACACCCAAACTTCATGGCATCACGAATCAAGCCCTTGAATCCACTCAAGCAGAATGCCATTCAGCTCCTCCGCGTGCGATTCGGCCCCCCAATGATCCCCGCCGATCTCTTTGCGCGTCACCGGCCCCTTCACGTATTGCGCGTGGATGCTATCCCCGATGATTGGCAACGCGAGGATGTCGCCGGTGAATGCGACGAAAAGGAGGGGTTGTTTCACTTGTGTAGCCTCGGGAGAGATCTCTGGAATCGAAAGTGATTAATTCAGAATGTTGAGCCAGTGGTACAGGACGCACGCGCGTCGTCCTCGATCGTGACCTCTTCCAGCGCCGCCCGGTACCAGCACAGCGGCGCGGTCATGCCGCCGGCGAGGAGAGCCTTCTTGAGGTGCTCTTTCTCCTACTCGGTGTGAGTTGGACCTCGTTTGTAGACCCAGTCTGAACATACCTCGGGCGTCATGTACGACGGGAGCGGCGACTGCGTGTTGTTCTCAATATAAGCGCGCGCGCCGCCGTCAACACACAGGTGATCCTTCCACAGCTGTACTTTCTCGGGATAGACCAGGCTGATGAATGAGTCGATCTATGCGCACAATAAATGAGGATTCTGCCTGGATATGACATTCCTGAAGGACGAATCCAGCTCACATGTTCCTCGATAATCGCTGGCGCGTCCGGTTGGACGAAGAAGCGCATATATGCGAAGGCGTCGTACCCATACATCTTTTTCATCGCCTCATAGCGGGAAGCACGGTCCGTACCCTTTGCGACGGGCGGGCCATAACCTCCAGCGAGGAAGGCGCAGGCTGCGACGCGCTCCGGGTGATAGTTGATCAGGCGGGACACCAGGTAGATTCCCCTTCGACGCCAATCCACTTCCTCAGCCAATTGCATACCGCAGTTCAATGGAAACGCACCAGTCATGTCCAATACTAATGACCTTCTTGATTCCCTCCGCGTCCAGAATTTCGACGACATCGCGGGCGTAGCCGCTACCGATATAAACCTTGGGATCGGTAGGTTTGTCCGTGGCGCCGTAGCCCAAAAAATCCGGAACGAGGATCCCATAGCCCAGGGGCTCGAAGAACGGCACCTGTTTGCGCCAGAGGAAAGAGCCGGCGGGGAATCCGTGCGCGAAGAAAATGACGGGCTTTCCGGGCGCGGGGGGAGACCAGTAGTATGAATAATTGAACCCGCGCTGGGTCTTCAGTTGCTTGTAGCGGGTGGGGTCCATCGTGGGCTGAGGATAAGATCGATGAGATTCCCGCTACCGTAAAGTACGGGTCTTATAGCGAGCATGATTTTTAGATTTAGGCCGTGCATCCCATTTTCGTCAGCAGGTTTTGCATAAGTTGTGATCTCTCTGATTTCTTTCTTGATCTCCCACCCAAAATCTCTCGGCATATACCTCCGGCATCGTACCTGATTGATGGGCATCGTAATTTTGCTGAAGCACAGGTCCGTTTCCATCGGTTTATTATCTTTGACCTTCGGCAGGTTATGGCACCTTGTCACGTCGTCCCTCTTCCCTCTCGTCCCATCATGTCCCTCGCCGTCGAAATGGCTGTCTGTCCCATTCGAATCGAGGCTTCAAGGTTGTCAAGAAACTGTTGGTCAATCAAGACTGTTAAAGAGAGTTAGGCCTTCAGAAAGTCAAGGTCTTGAAGTTGAATCGTTACAAGCGCTCGCCAGCTCCGCTTGCTTCCCACGGGCGGTCAGACACGGCGGATTCCCAGTTCCGTACTATTTCCCACCGGCTAACCGGCCACCTTGAGGGTTTTGTGGACATAAATCATGAATAGACGGAGCCCTCAGATGTTGTGGGGCACTAGAATGTAGGCTAGCATCCTATGAGTGAAATGAGGCCCGGCGTGCCGGATTTGATGAAGTGATGATGGCTTGGCGAATATTTTGCGACGGCAAGTCCAAAAGCGGCCGAAACTAGGCAGCCGGCCGGGCGTGGGAACTTCCCATGCATTCGCCATTTTCCGCTCGCTCTGCTTTCGTCACGCAATTTCAAGTGGCATAGACTGTTTCTGGGGATACACTGGGCCTCTAGGATACCTCAAACTACTCATTGCTCGACTTCAGCGCGTGGTTAATTAGAAATTTACGCCTGGATAAGCGCAGTGGGTCGTCAATGTCACGGTGCGCCAGATATTCCTCCATCGCAGCGCAGTCATTGACGTTGGACAAGGCTTCCCAGGTGACGTCCCCGTCCGTCCACACCACCTGGAACTCCAGATTGCAGCGAGAGTCCCATCAGTGCCCGTTGAAAGACACAATTCCAGTTTCTTCCCCCGCCAGATCTTCTTCATTGTCGGATTCATCTTGCATCGGCGGTAGGTGGCCTATCGCGCTGGGAATGGGATCCTCGTCCAAAACCTGCTCGTCAAAATCAGAATCCTCGTCTGAAGATGCTGGAATGGGGTCGGGAAGTGCGTTGGGTACTGGTATGTCAATGTCAGTATTCTCGTCAGATTCCGAAGACTCTGGGCTGAATTCGTCCTCCTCGTCACTTCCCGGTGCCATCCCCCGACCTCGCCAACTACCCCGAGGCCCGCACCCGCCATTTCGTCGACCACGGGCCCTACCCCGTCCACGTAAGCGTGCCCTTGCAGCCGCTTTCTCAACCGCCTTCGCCGCCTTCTCCGCCGCCTTCTCTGCCGCCTTCGCCCTCCTCTCCGCCGCCTTCGCCGCCTTCTCCGCCTCCTTCGTCGCCGTCTTGGCTGCCTGCTCTGCCTTCTTGGCAGCCGCCTTGCCGTCCTTCTCCACCTGGCAGATCGCCGCTCGAATATCGGGGAAGTGCTTCTTCTTCAGCTCGGAGTGGAGCTCCCCCATCTGCTTCTTGTGTAGGTTGTCCAGCAATGCCGACATCGTCTCTTCGCTGGTCATGAGTCGTGCTTTTCCGGTCGTGTACGTCCGCTTTCGTTTCGTCTTCTTGGCATGTAGCTGCTGACGAATGTTTGCGTTCTCCCGCTGCATCAGTGCCATCTGTGCATGGTTTCGCTCGAGCTCGACCCCTGCTACCTTGAGGAGGCTGCGAAGCTCTTCGTTCTCGGCTTCCACTGCTTTTTTAGATGCCGTCTTACGAAGGGGTGACGGCATAGCGATAGTATATGCCGCTCGCAACGCCTCGCATTCCATGGGGGAGATGGAGTTGGGGGGAGTAGAAGGACGGGACTGGGTCCCCGACGAGGAGTTGTCTGCAGAGGGATGGCTGATAGTTGAAGCAACAGATGTGTTAGATCCAGTAGATTGAATAGAAGAATGTGTCGATGCCGTACTCGGTGGCGCAGAAGACGAAATAGCTGAGGACCAGAAGATCCCGAACTCGAAATAGGAACAAGTATCGAGGGCAGACGCGGAGCGACTGGCATTGATGCCTGAGTGGTATAGTTCTGCGCAGGTTCGAACTCTTCATCCGGGATGGCGCTCTCGTCGAGGGGCCAGATACCGCATTTGCGGAAGGCAGAAAGAATTGTTGTTTTTTGGAACGCCAGGTCCCGGGCGCCAGCATAGTTCGCAAGAAGATTATATTTATCGATGAAAACGTTCATTGCAAGTTGCTACATGATTTCGGTTACGACTACCCGCAGAATGCTTCTAAGCTCAACTTGCCTGGGAAACCCTCGCTTTCCACGTGTGTGCGAGGGGACCAAAAACACCGACGTCGCAAGGCTGAAGCGCGTGCGTCGTGTGGGAAGGAAGGCAGAGAATGATGATCCGATGTTTCTAAGAAACGGAATGAACACAGTACATGGTATCTAGAGCTCAGTATCTACCTGTGCAAAGCTCACGAAGCGATAGGTGCAGTGGCTGTTGTGTCCATCCAAAATGAGAAGGCGGTAGTCGCCGGGGTCATCCAAGCGCTCGGCGGAAGCGGGTGCAAAGTCCTTCTCGAGCCACAACGCCCCGAGCTCCTGGTCTGTCCAGCCGTTTGGAGATATTGAGAGACTATGGAACACGTCAGCTGAAGATGAAAAAACCAAAGAGTGAAACCAAGAGTTTACCTAGCGTTGCAAGGATTGTCCTCGCCCCATCGCAAATCCCGGCGCTGGCCCTGGAAGACCACAGACGGATGGAGAGCGCTGCCGTCGGCGGAGATGGCCTCGATGATGGTAACCAACTCGCGGTTTCCGCTTTCAATTTTACGCACGACCTTCTGATCCCGGTCGACAAGCACACGAGTCTTGTCGGCGATGCCCAGCTGAATGCCCTGGGTACAACGAGTCAGAATGGCCGGGGGAATGAGTGCATGAACTGACCTTCTCATCCATATTCCAAATATTCTTAGGCTTGATATCGTAATGTTCGATCGTCTCAGCGAGGAGAGTGAAGTAGTCATGGACGACAGGTCGGGTCAAGGACTGAGCACGGCAAGCTTCTAGTGCCGTCGTCCATTTGACCTTGAGATCCGGGTGGCGCTTCTTGAAGCGGACTGGCCAAGTGACACCCAAGGGCGATCCGAAAATCTTGGCCATGTAGTCACCAATCATGGTCAGGCTCAGCGGCAGGCCGCGTTTGGCAAGGCTCTGGTCGGCGTCAGATAATTGAAATGAGTAGAGATATGATATCCAGACCTTGATCCACTCCGCCAAAATGTCCTCCTGCACATCGGTAAGTCGATGTTCGTGGGCATGAGCATTCACACGGGTCAACGCTCCGTTCATGCGATCCTGAACGGTGGTACGGGGGACTTTGTAGAATATGGCGGCCTTGCGTTGGGACATCAGGCGCACCCCCACAGCTGCGATGGCGAGTTGGAGGCGCCTTTCGATGGGGAGATCATCGAGGTCCTCATCATCGGCGAGGTAGTCATCGGGCGCGCGTGGGACTTCCGCATGCTCAATAGGTGGATCGGGGGCGCCCAAGCGAGATTGCGCACAAGGAGGCATCGAAAGTTGTGAACAGACAGATACAAATCAGAAGTAGAGACACTGCAGGAAGATGGGTCTGTGTCCCTCTTATATGCAAAAGCGGAGCGCCAAACGAGCCATTGAACAGCATGGTATGACGGAAAACATCATATTGAAAAGGAAAATGACATGCAGGAATAGCTGGAATGATAAGGATGACCGTTTGCGATATCGCCAAAATTGCCTAATTGCCAGAGATGACAGACATGTGGACCCCGACGAAATGAAGTGCGGATCCCGGGTGAGTTGGAATCAGCATTGAGGAGTTAATAATAACGTACGATGACCACCAATTCCACCGCTGGGGCTCTCCGCTTCCCTTAAAAAGCTGAATATGTCGGCGGGGATAAAATGGCTGTTCTTTACAGCGACCTGCAGCAACGGGAGAATAAAATCGCTAAAATCATATCAATGCGATCCAGGGAATGCTTTAACCGTGTTTCACACCCATACAAAGTTTGGCAGTCATCGCGCCATGATGAGGGCCGATACGCCGGCAACGAGGACACGGCCTTTGATAGTAATTTCGGGGCTCAAGCGAGAATTGTCGTCTGAATTGCGACAAGGGGAGGCGGAACTAGACGGCTAGGGGACCGTCGAGACGAAGCCAGACGTCCACAGAACAGAATGAGCCCCAGATGTTGTTGAGCGACGAAGTGGTCGTAAAGATACACAGGATTTCTGCCAAGCGATGCCATGCCCAAAATAAGAAAACCCGTGTTCGGCATTCCCCCCGATCGGCAAATCGCACACAGCATCACGTCAACTTCATCAACTCGCTTGAAATTTCGACAGGAGGGGCGCAACTACATATCCTCTAATGTACAGACCGACTTGAAGGTAAAAATCATCGCAATCCTGCTGTAGGAGCCAAGTGGCCGGTTGCCTCGTTTGGCCGGCTTCCCGGTAGGCAATAGTACAGACACGGCGGATTCTGAGCCCTCCGGCGCCACACTGCCGCTCGCTAACGCTCGCAGCGCGTGGCGCCTTGGGGTACACGGTGAATTCCGAGCCGTGGGACAAACACGTGCAATGTGCGTGACTGTATCACGTGCTCCACGTGATAATCTGTCAATTGTCTTTTCAAGTATAGGATCCTAGTGATCCGAACGTACATATGGAGATACGGCTTCGGACGGACAGAGGAACTTAATTTTATAAAGAGAGCGACTCTCGTTAGTGTGCTTCGCAAATTCGAGGTTGTTCTCCCCACTCAAACCAGCACGCGCCGCAGAAGCACAAAGAATCCTATTTAAGTTTGCTGCACACATGACAGGTGCAGCCAAGATACTGACCGATTCCGATTAACCGCAGCTCGGTGCAGACACAGTTAGCAGCATACAACTGTTACGGCTCTGCCGCCTTGGGTGTGCAAGGGATGCACTGCTTCTCACCGGTGTATCCCCCATCCCTTAACCTCCTTCACCGCTGACTAGTTATCTTTTGTGCAGGCGAGGATCTGCGCAGGGTACATTACCTGGTTGTCACATTGATGCAGGTTGAACAACTCCGCGCATGGCGCAAGTATCTGTATGGGTCAGGGGGTATTTTCTATCCTGACTCCCACCAGAGCCAGCATTGTTGTGTTGTCGTTCCTTAGCCTACACTCTATAAAATATATATATATGTCCTGCATGTGCATCATTCCAATGTTCTTTCTATGTCTGTAATATAATCTTAAGCTATTCGAGAAGTCAGATGTTTTTCAAGATCTAGATCATTTGGACAAACAAATGAATATACCTTTGACAAGCTGTCGTACAGGCCTTGCTCAAGACCTGCCTCAAAAACTGACCCGCTGTCTGTTTGATGTTTCCTTCCCACCCTGAGAAACTTAAGGGCGGCGTGTGTTAGGCCCACCTTTGTTATCCTGGTGAATTGGGTCTCAACATCCCACAATTGCTCACAGTCCCTATCATAGACAACTCGGGATTTGGGAATCTGGATAGAAGAATATAATGTTCAGAATTGCTTGCAGCTCTCCCTTCTTAGCTCTCTCCTGGCCCGGGACTTTCAGGTCGCTGTTCCTCGTGCTTTGCCTTGTTCATCCAACATTCTTTCTGCACTAGCATGACCTTTTCACTCTGAACATGTCATCTTGGGCATTATTAGAAATTGTGGCATGTTGAAGTGACCGGGATACTCACAAAGTTCACTGGACGACCTTGTTCTCTATTTAAGTAGCAGACAGCTCCAGCATCTCAAATACACACACCTTGCTTGCTCTCAGTTGTTTTGTGGATCTTAGCTTTCAAGTGCATGCAACCTTAGTCCTTCTCACAATACCGAACACCGCTGCCTCAGGAATTGCCTCAATGCAATTGGCTGTCAATTTTCTTGGCAGCCCATAAACCTGCGTAGTCGCAATCAAAGCTTCTGGCCTTCATCCTCATCCCATTCACTGAAACTCTTGCTTTCCTGCCTTCTAGTTGCACTGGCAGCTGTTCCATGGCCCATTAATCCTCAAGTGATTGATTGGCTGATTTTTTCTTTGCCATGCATGCTGAGTGAAGCCAGCCTCTCGTGGACGGACACTGCAAATATTTCATGCTCATACATGCTCATACTTCGCATTATTAGTAGAGCAATGTGAAGGCTCATCCTGTTCACATTCAAAAACTCGATGTTACAATGTTCTCTAACTCACTGGTTTTACCATTGCTAGTTTATTCCTGAATTCAGGTATGCCCTGTTCAAACTTGGTTCAAGACATGGTTGTAACTTCTGGTGTCTGCCACGGCCCTGGCAGTCAAGTCTTTCATTTGAACCTACATCTTGCTCAAATAGTTTTAGCACAATATATTTGTTGGACGGATCACTCCCTCCTTCTCCTCTCCCTCATCATTGAGGGCAGGTCATTATCTCTGTTCAAGTATCAATCTTGAGTAGTACTCCACGTGTTGATAAATCTGTTCTGGATGCCTCTTGTTAGACAGAAAGTGGAATAAATCCCAAAGAATTCCGGTAGCAGGCCTTGCCGATACCGGATCCGTCTCGACATCAATTCCCTCTACCGTAAGGTACGGATCTTAGGGAGCCCTAACTTCAGCCACTTGCAGAGCATCACATTTCATCATCTGTTTTTGCATAAGCACTGATCTCTCTGCAAAAATATGTGGACGGCACAAAAGCCGAATGATTGTCGATGCTAACTCATAATCTTGCTGAGTAGAATGCTGAGAGCAATCCCCCAAAATTCTCGCCCAATGTCGGATGGACACGTTGAAATGCTGACTATGGGGCTAGCGGTGGAATAACCACAAACCAAACCTTGTAAATGAATATGCGGTTTGATAATGCAACTACAACAACTCAAACACTATAGTCCTCGTGCAAGTTCGGGATTCCAATCCAGCATAGATTGTGGCAATTTGAACTTTAGTTCTCTTTGAGAAGCAAGACTTTAAAGGTCTACAAGTTGTATAGATAAAACTTGCTCGGATCCGTTCTAGGCGCAATCGCAGATAGACAGACGAGATTTTATGTTCAACGGTTTTGTATAATGTGGGTCTAGGTTTGGAGATAGTACTCCAATGCATAATGCAAGTGATTCTTTATGAATCCCAATTCCAATAGTATCCACGATTGCTAATCCTTGCGAGATTACAACCAATTGTCAAGTCCGATCCGTTTCCTTATATTCCACGCATCCGTTCCGTTAATCCAATATGTCCACGCGTCCTTATAAAGATCCAAATCCAACACAGATAATATTCAAACAGGGAAAAACAAACGAAACTTGGTATAGCTTCTGGGTGTCTCCGAATGAATGCCTACTCGACCTGTTAAGCAAGAAGTCTGGTAGCTTCGCGTCCAACAGGTGGGGTGAGATTCACTGGTGTTCCTCCCATAACCATCCACTTAAATACGTTACAGGATTCTAAATATAAACGAGACTGATACAAACGAGCAATAGGGTTCAGGGTATATGACTGGTGGTATGGCCGCTTAGCCGATGAACTCCTGTCAGATATCAAGCGATTAGTAAATTTGAGAGAGATTTATAAGAAACATCAACGAGCCGAGCTTAGCGATGAGTCAAGATCTACATCGCTTAGAACAATCGTGATGGGATATTGTTGATATGTCAGCTTTTAGCCGACCTCCTCATCAGCACTCCGTTACCCTCCTTGGTAACCATCTGCTCAAATGGCTCCGCCTTGAACCGCTTAAGTGATTTGTCTGAAAATCGTGATAGCCACCGCTTCCCAGTACCCGAGTACAGTTCCTTAGTCATTTATTAGATCAACCAAGTCCAGTCCTCTCTTGGCAGTTCTGGAGACGTCAGATGATGCCCAACAATGATTCCTCTGGTTCAGAAGGATGTTCCCCTGTAATATGCCCTTAGTCAGGGATGTGCAGTAGCCCCAATCCGTTTCCAGGATGGTAAGGCACTTTCCGCGATTGCTCCATTAGCGACTTCCCACTTCAACCCTTTACCAGGATTGTTGTCCAGCACCTTTCTAATGGTTCGAGACACATTATATCCCTCTTAGCTAACTGCTCAGGACAGCATTAGCTCTTGTGAGATGACATTGTAATGTAGTGAAGTACATTATAGGATGTTGCAACTTGAGCAGATTTGAATAAATGCCCGGGTGCCCCAATACCAGGTCTGTCAACGTCGAATCACCCCAACCGTCATTCAGCCATCAAGACGTAACTTGCTCTCTCCTCCCATGTCGCCCACACCACTTTCTGTGATCCTCTTTCTCCATTGATCCCTGCTTCGAAATCTTTCCCGCTTTGTTCTGTCTCTGGAGTCTTGGCTTCTCAATCGTCACTTCAGGGTTCTGTGCATTCGATCGGGTGACTCGAGGTTGACAAAATCTTCCTGTGCCTTGTTTGTGCTGCGGGGACTGTTGCGCTGGGAAGCATTGAGGAACTGCCGATACACTTGGAACTGGCGTGTACCAGAGAGGGCAAGCCTGGCCTCCTTGCCGAACGGCTATCTCATCAGCAAAACAGTGCCCGCTGTGATTCACCGGCGTCACCGTCTTTCTTTCTGTCCCTGTCGTCAGACTCCAGCATCCTGCGCAGTTCCCCGCGTCAACCTAGTCTACTCATCCTCGCAGTCCAGTGTTGTAGTCTGGGCAAGTCCTGTTTTGTGTATGCCGAGGGCATTTGTTGACATATCCTCAAGAACTCTGTGACGCACTTGACCCTCTGCCTCAAGAAATTTTCGTTGATTAGTTACCACAAGTGGCAAGAACGCCACCTCAAATTCTGTCCAAGTCGGTGGTATTTGCTTCAACCACCTTTGCCCCAACGTCCTCTGGCAAAGTGTAGCCTTTTTTTTTTTTACACCGCATCTGATTGTGAGCTTTTGATTGTTCTTTTTTGGTAGAGGTGTGTGCAAAATGTGCCGCTCGACCGCTTCAAGTGCTCTGGAGCATTGTGTACAAGGTGAGAGCCCCGCATTTCTGCAGTGCTTGATCATGCTAATGTCTCCCAAGCTCGGGTTCCGGATTCGATCTCCTCTCGCATCTGCGCTGCATATTATTCTTGACTCTGACAAGGCAATAACCATAGTTGGCGGTATGTACTTGCTTTCAATACTTAGTGTAGGTTACGAGGAGTATCATACTTTTTTACGTGATCACTGTCTGAAACTCGAGATCTGGCAATGTCAGGATTGTGGCGAAATGAAACATCTGTTTCCGGCTTTGATGATAGGTGCCTTTTATGCTAGGTAATCTTGACTATTGATACGTAGTCCGGCTTAGCTATGTCCATCAAGTATCATAATGAATTGCGAGGGGGTTGTGGCAGTGGAGGAAAATGCCTACACATTCCCTTGTATCGCTGAGAATAGATTTCATAGGCACTGATATTCTGTCAGCAATTATGACACCAGTCGGTTCGAAGACGAACAAAGGGATAAGTTTGTGATTTCCGGTATCAATGAGCCCAACCTATTTTCAAGTTCAACGCTCATTAAAGGTTTGATCAAGCTCAGGCGTACCGTTTCAATCATCCCCGCCAAAGTTCGTACTTGGTAAGCACCGTGAGAAAAACCTGTGCACCTCGGTTAACAATAGTCTCTCGCACTGACTGTAAGGGATCAGGGGCTACCTAGTATTTTTTCGATCTTACTCTCGATTCAGTCCCGATACGTATGCGATTCTCTTATCTCTATCAATCTTTGTACTTGTATTTGATGTATACGTGACAATGTGAAAATCATCACTTGCACCAAACCACTTGCCTACCTGCCTTTCCAGCCCGTACAACGGTTCTGATAGAGGCCCAGGTGAGTTCATCAACGACTTGTACGAAACCTACGCTTGCTACGCCGCTTTACGTCACTTCACGCCCGCTCGCTTGATCAGCGATCTATTCGCCCTCAGTGATATATTTCGCTGAGGAGTAAGATAATTCGTAGAGGGATCGGATATCCGTCCCTTGAATATATCTTTTTGTGAATTGGACCGTCTAGATCGAGAGTCTTTCCACCACGGCGAAGAGCCGATCTTCCCCATCGCCGAGTACTTGAGAACCGGAGAGTGAGGGCTTATCGATCCTCACAAAGTGAACGAATCCGGAAGCTACTCTGGCACAACGACGAAGGGACTACTCGATCCCCCCTTTCAGGGCGCGAGGAGGATTCGCCATCCGTTCGGCCACGTCATCACACGCGGACTCTTCGAGGTCTCGCTTACTCGAGCCTACGAAGGCATCCACAGCTCGATCCCACCTCAGAGACACCAGCGAAGCCTCACCCGCATCTCTTATTGTGACCCCAGCTTCCCGATCGGTGTCTAGATCTATCTCTCCAGTTAAAGAAATAGGAGAGAGCCAGGCGTCGGACATCTTTTCAAGTCCTGCCGCTTCTCGCACTCGGAAGGCGGTTAAGTCGGGCAAGAACATCGTCTTCCATTCGTTGCCGGCTACTACTAGAGCGGCAAAACCTAAGCTACCCAACACTTCTCTCCTGGAACCCGTTACCACGAGGGAAACAGCCCACGCTACATCACCTCAGGAACAAACTTTCAGCGTCTGCTGCACAGGAAAAGCTCAAGCAGCAAAGAGAGCCCTCGGAACGATTTGCATCCCCTGCGCCCGTCACTCCTCTGTCTCCTATAATGGCCACGGAATTGGAATCAGCGCTGCCCGTTCTCAAAGGAATGGAGAAGGGCTATGCTCTCTCACCTATGGCGGATCTCGAACGAGACTACACGTCTTCGGGGGACATGGAAACTTCTCTGTTTCAAAGAGCCACGATGATCGCTAGCAGTAAAGGTCTGGCCTCGTCCAGCGTAATGGACCGGGGCCTAAGTTCCCGGGGTCGTCCTGTGGCTCGATTCTCCTTGGAAACTGGGTTTCTCATTTTAACGGAGAAAACCGTCAAGGACATGGATGCTTTGCTGCGGAACGCAACTCGCCTTCTTCCTCAACGGAATTCTTACTTCGTTGTCGACCCTAACGGCACCTTCCTCTCCGTACTAAAGAGCGCCGGCGATCTTAACGAGCTAGTCAGTTGCCTGGAACGCATTAGGAGAACGGATGAGACTGGCGCAGAAGAGCTTCAGTGAAATACCAGTCGGAATATAGGGCCGTGAAACAAGAGGATATACTGCGATCGCCAGCCTCGACAGCGCCCGAGATTTACTCAGTCTTCCCGAGAGGCAAGACCCCCATTTCCGACGTTAATTACCTCTATGATCACGTTCCTAACCTGCGAAAGTTGTGGCCGCCTCTCTACAATCTGCATACGGACTCTGTGGAGCATATAGTGAAAGTTCCAGGCCAACTATTAGACGACTTCCCGGACCGACAGATGGAGGACTTACCCGTCACTTTCTACTACACGTCGGACGGAGCGCGAGTAGAGATTCCAGCTTCTACGAAGTCAAGCTACGGGGTAGGACCGGAATTTCAGCCTCCTTGGGCGGACAGCCCCGGCCCGTCTAGGCGTGATCGTCCTCGAGCCCGCTCGGAATCACCAGTGCATGAAAGGATTAGATCTTTGTCTCCGAAGCGGAGAGAAATTCAGAGGAAAGAGACGCTGGGAGCCGCTCAATTCGCCTCCGCGGCGCCTTCTTCAATACCTTCGTTTGCGGGCCTTGTCAATAACGAGATCCAGTTTAAAAGACCGGAAGACACGATGCTACCTTTATCACCCCGCGATTCCACCTATACCACGGCTACTCCGGGACCGGGCTTGCCGGACCCTTTGAGAGGCATGGCTACAGCCGCACCCTTCCGGTATCCCGCCGCGCTACCTATGGAATCGGTTAGCTCAGCCTTCAGGGATAAAGGAAAGAACCGTGAAGACTCGGGCCAAATTGGTAGAAGGAGAGAGGCCCTCGGCTTGAAAGATATTGACGAGCGCGAGGAAGCAGTATTCCACGAATCTTACGCTGGGAGGCCTTTACCTCCTCATATGGCTCTTAAACCTGGTACAGGATTAGCCGAAAACCGGGAAAGGAGCCGGAGTAGAGAGCCTCAACGCCCTGACCCGAGAGATCGGGGTCATACAGTCCATCCGCCTACTCCCGCTGGAGAAGGAACTGCTTCGGTTCGCCCTCCGTTTCCGCCTCTGCACCCACTCCAGCAAGGAGGCGGAGCAGGAGACGGTGGGGATGGAGAGCCACCTGGTAGCAATGACGAAGGGGGCGGCCGCGATGGCCCGAGCAGGCCCCCTCCGAGGCGAAGGACGGCTCGTTCTCCCCTTGATAACGGAGACGCTCACCGGGATCACCCATCATATCACGGTCCTCCCCCGCCTTCAGACTTCGGAGGTAGCGACCCGAGCTCCAGTAGTAGCTCCTCGAGAGGCGGTCGATCAGACCATCGATTCCCGTACGTGGCCCCGGGCGCCCCGTATGGTACCATGGTCCCGACGATAGATCCTAAACTGAAGTTAGATTCTCTACCGGAATGGGATGGGAGTCACGACTCAGCGATTGACTACTTCTGGGAAGTCTATCAGCTAGCCAACCTCATGGGCTGGCTTCCTAGGGCTCTTGGGTTTTGGTTGCCCACCCGACTTCGCAAGGGTTCTCCTGTGCAATTGTGGTTCTCGACTCTGCCCTCGGCCCGACAAGCGGAAATGCGCAGCCATTATCTGATCTACCTCCAAGTACTCAAGGACCGGTATCTTGGAAAAAAGTGGCGTCTGAAAATGAATACTAAGTACGAGCAGCAGACATTCCGCCAGTCGGGGCACGAGAAGGAATCTCCACAAGCGTTTTTGGGGAGAAGAGTAAGGTTCACTCGCTTGCTCACCGTTACGGACGACGGCGGACCGGATGAGGTTTACCAAGTCATGCGCACGGCTCCAATCGCTTGGAGCTCGATCCTGATTCTGGAAAACATAAAATCGGTAGAAGCTCTTTACGAACGTTTCAATGAACATGAAGAAGAGCTCGTGGATGTCGTCTCTCGAAATTCCTCCGATATACTCACCTCCCATAACCTCCAATCCAACTTGCGCAGACTGGGTTACGGCCAGAGCCAATCGCCCGTTCAGTTCCCTCGGCGCGATCGTGAAAAAAGAGCCCATTTTGCGGAAGCGGGCGAAGACGCGGACGAGACTGCTGAGGACAGAGGAGACGACTCGGTAGCCGGATCCGAGGATCCCACGATTAGGAACGTATACCAAGTCTTAGCTAGACGGCAGCGTCCTCCTCCCAAAGGTGGTTACCCCTTCAAGGAAAATGACCACGTAACGACCAAAATGGGAAAGGAACCTCCCTCACCCTGTAAAGTGTGCGGTAGCTCCAAGCACTGGGACAAGGAGTGCCCCGATTGGAACGTCTATCTTGAGAAACAGCGACGGGGAGTCCTACTAGTGTCTTCAGGATCCGCCTCGGATGAGGCTGAGCTGCTGTATCACAGTGCTTTCATTGTGCTCATGGACGAACGCATCGCTGCCGAGTCTTTTTGAGTTCAGCTGCGCCAGACTTTGTGGAAAATTTACTTTCTGCGAGGCGGCTGCGTAAGCCCGATACGGATAGAATTAACCAGCATGGACATATCGTAAAGGACAACGACTTGGTAGGAGAGAGACTAGCGCCTCGAACCGAGACGAAGCACATCTTGAGGGTGCAGGTTGAGGAGGTCGAGGATGAGTATTGGGAGTTGGAAGCGAAGATGCCGAAAGCGAGAGTGGGCATCATCGAGGAAGTGGAAGAACAGGACGATTACCTACCCAGTGCTCTGGAGGAGACGCCCTTTGCTCCTGCGCCGGACTCTCTATCGAGGGAAGTAGACGCCGTCGAGCGGACCCCTTTGCCACCTCCTCCGAAAAACTCAAAGCCAATCCATTTGAAGCCTCGGAGAAACCCGAAGCCAGGGGATTCGGCTCTCGGGGTGTCGGTGCTATATGTAAGAGGGTGGATTGGATCTTTGCAAGACGTTATGGTCGATCTCAGACTGGACTCTTGCGCCGACATTACCTTGATCTCAGAAGAGACGCACGCTGCTTTAATTAAGCCCCCGCCGATCAAGCAAGGACACAAAATGAGCCTAGCTCAGCTTACAAGCAAAGGAACGAACATACGCGGGTACACGCGACTCTCCATCCTTATGGAGACAATCTCAGGAGAGATCATCGAGCTGGAGGCGGAAGCGTATGTAGTGCGCGGTATGAGCGTACCCATCCTGTTAGGCGAGGATTTCCAGCTCAACTACGAGTTGGGAGTCAGCAGGAATGTAGAACGGGGATCCAAGATTACTTGGAAGGATTTGCCGTACGAAGTAGAGGCGACGGGAGTGGAGCCGTACCCGAGGAGAGCTGAAGTGCACAGTCTTACTGCCGACTTGACGGTGCACGCACATTCCCTGAGCAAAGCTAAGGAACACCGGCGCACCAAAAAAAGGCGCCGACGACGCTCCTTGAGGAACGGGGCCGGCGTTAAGACCGTTCGAGCTTCTCAAGATTACAGGATCCGAGCGAATGAATGCAAACTCGTGAGAGTGGACGGAGATTTCAGTCGAGACAAAGAATGGTTAGTCGAGAGAAACTTACTGGCTACCGCGGACGACTCCTTCTTCGCCATTCCGAACACGTTGATTTCCGCCAGGAGGCCTGTCATCCCCGTCAGCAACACGAGTCCCCGTCCGAGAATGATTCGGAAAGGTGAAATTCTAGGAGTCCTTCAGGATCCCCAGGAATATTTCGATTCGCCGGGATCGAGGGATCAGCTCCACCAGTTAGAAACTAAAACGGCGCTACTGTCGCGGCTGGTGGACGTGAGATCGAGGACGACTTCAGCCAGGGACACAACGGAAAACAAGACGAATTCTTCTGAGTCAGAAGTCCGGGCTCGCACGGACTTCGGCAACGGAGTCCCACCCTCGGAGGAGAACACTAGGAATGGAGTTCACGTCCGAGATGAAGCAGGAGGAGTGCCGGACGGTGATGGAAATATTTCGTCGGCGGACCAGCCAGAGGATGTCGAAGAAATGGGGGAAGAGGAATCGTATGGCCCCAAAACAGCTGCCTTGCCGGACAATACAATGTACCCTTCCGAACGAATGAGAGAACTCCTGGACGTCGGACTGCTACCTGAAGGATTAAAAGAAAAGGCATGGAAGATGCTCCAGCGTCGCGTGAAGGCATTCGGATTCGATGGAAGATTGGGCCAAATGAACGCCAAAGCTAAGATCCGAGTCAAGGAGGGTGTGGACCCTATAGCGGTGCCCATGTACTCCAGTTCGCCCCAGAAGAAGAGAGTCATCGAGGAACAACTGGATAAATGGTTTGAACAAGGAGTAGTGGAACCGTCTATAAGTCCGTGGAGCGCGCCAGTTGTGATCGCTTACAGGAATGGAAAGCCGAGATTCTGCGTGGATTACCGAAAGCTCAACGCCGTGACTATCGCGGATGAACTCCCCATACCGAGGCAGTCGGAAATCCTGCAATCCCTATCCGGATCACAAGTGCTGTCTTTGCTAGACGCGTTAGCCGGATTCAATCAAATGGAAATCGCTCCGGAGGACGTGGAGAAAACGGTGTTTAGGACACACCGTGGTCTATCGCAATTCAGACGAATGCCATTCGGACTGAGGAACGGGCCGCCGATCTTTCAACGGATGATGCAAAGGGTGCTAGCACCATATTTATGGATCTTTTGCCTAGTCTATATCGACGACATTGTGGTCTACTCGCGAACCTACGAAGAACACATCGACCACTTAGATCAGGTGTTGGGAGCTATCGAGAAAGCAGGTATAACGCTCTCCCCTCCGAAATGCCATCTGTTCTACACATCGATCCTTCTGCTGGGCCACAAAGTTTCTAGGCTCGGGTTGTCGACCCACCTGGAGAAGGTCCGTGCCATCCTGGAGCTCGAGCGCCCAAGAAAGCTCGCCCAATTGCAAGGCTTTCTCGGAATGGTCGTATATTTCTCAGGATTCATACCCTTCTACGCGGACCTATGCGCTCCCCTCTTCAAGCTCCTGCGGAAAGGCGCCAAGTGGGAATGGGGGGCAGAGCAGGAGCACGCCTTCTGCGCTACAAAATTGGCCCTGCAGGACGCCCCGTTACTCGGGCACCCAATTGAAGGCTTACCCTACCGCCTTTACTCGGATGCGTCAGACGAAGCTGCCGGAGTCGCGTTACAGCAAATCCAACCGATCTTGGCAAGGGATTTGAAGGGAACGAGGACGTACGACAGACTCCAGAAGGCGTATGAAACGGGCTCCCCTCCACCAAACTTGACCACGAAGCTGTCTATGAAGACTGACGACTCCAAACAGGCAACCGAATGGGGACCATCGCTGGACAAAACAATTGTCTATATCGAGAGAGTCATTGGGTACTGGTCGAGGTCGTTCAAGGGCGCCGAACTCCGGTATTCGACAACCGAAAGGGAAGCTCTAGCGGCAAAGGAAGGCTTGATTAAATTCCAGCCGTTCATAGAAGGAGAGAGAATCCTGCTAGTCACGGACCATTCAGCCTTGCAGTGGGCCAGAACGTACGAGAATTCGAACAGGCGGCTAGCGGCATGGGGTGCCGTTTTCTCCGCTTACGCGCCCGGCTTGGAAATCATTCATCGGCCAGGGAGAGTACATTCCAACGTGGACCCTCTGTCGAGACTACCTCGAGCAGCTCCGCCGCACGTATCCCCGGAAAGAGAGGATGACAAGTCGATTGTAATGTCGGGAGACCTCACGGACGCGCAGGAAGGATGGCGCGACAGAGACCCAGCGCTAAAGGCGACTTTCGCGGCTTTCGCTCTGGACGATGGATTAGAAGGGAAGAACAGCGCCTTCCTGACAACGAGAAGTCAGGCGAAGGGGGAAGAGGAAACCAAGAGAGAAACGAAAGGAAAAGCGCAGACAGGCAGTGAACCGACAGTCAACGCTGGGGGGGTGTATCGGATGTATCAGAGGATGTGCCTGAGGAAATTTCTGGTGAAATCGAAGAGAATCCGGACCAAGAGCTGGACGCATTGGAACCGACCACGGAATATTGGGGCGCTCTCAACCCCCCACCTAACATCCACCTAAACATGGAGGAGGAATTCCGGGCCAGCTGGGTGGAAGCGTACGCAAAAGATCACGAATTTGGCAAGTTATGGGCCGACCCAGATACGGACGAGGGAGTATGGCACCCCGGCCAACGATTCTTCAAGAACCAAGAGGGGCTACTCTTCTTCAGAGATGCGGACTACCAGCCTAGGTTGTGCGTTCCGGAAGCCAAAAGATAATTTGTCAAGACCGAAGCCCATGAGACTCCGTTAGGGTCAGCGCACGTTAGCCCGGATCGGTTATGGAACAAACTGACGTCGAAGTTCTACTGGCGCCGAATGAAGAAAGATATCGAGGACTTCTGCAATTCGTGCGATGTCTGCCAGAAGATTAAATCCAGGAACTTTACGCGCTACGGCTTCCTCATTCCTAATCCCATACCGCACCGGCCATACGAATCTATTTCTTTGGATCTGATCGTCAACCTTCCTTGGTCCGGGGATTACAACGCTATCTTCGTAGTGGTGGATAGGCTCACCAAGCATGCCTCCTTCATCCCGACCACTTCGGGCCTCACGGCTCAAGGATTCGCCAACTTGTTCGTGGAGCATGTCGCGTCCCGATTCGGATTGCCAGACAACATCATAGCGGATCGCGATCCTCGCTGGACGTCTGACTTCTGGACGGCGGTATCAGCTGCTATTAAAACGAAGATGTCCTTGTCGTCTTCTCATCATCCCCAACACGACGGCCAAACGGAGAACGTGAATCGCCAACTCGAAACTCTTCTGCGCGCATACGTCGCTGAGGACCGGAGCGACTGGTCTAAGTGGCTGAAGCTGTTAGAATTCTCTTATAACTCTAACATCCACTCGTCTATCGGGACTACCCCTTTCCTGCTCCTCTACGGCTTCGAACCGAAAGCCCCTCTGGACTACCTCCTCCCTAAGGAGTATTCCAAGTCAGCCTCCATGGGAATGAGGAAGGAATCTAGCGCGTACCTGGAACAGCTCCGAATCCACCGCGAGAATGCTAGATTGGCTATCGCAAGAGCGCAGAACGAACAAGCCAAATTCTATAACAAGGGGCGTCGTGACATACCTGACTTCAAGATCGGATCCAAAGTCCTCGTCAACCCGCATTCACTTGAGTGGGTAGAATCCAAAGGAGAAGGAGCCAAGCTGGTCCAGCGCTGGATAGGCCCCTTTGAAGTCTTGCAAAAGATTAATCCTAAGACGTATCGACTTCGTTTGGACGATCGATACCCCGGATTCCCTATCTTCAACTTCGACCACTTGAAGCCCTACCGAGAGTCTACAAACGAAGGAGATGCTCCTAGGCTCCGCCTGCCCGAAACCAGGGATGCAAAGCCGGCCTCCGAAGAGTACGAGGTGGAGAAGATCGTGGGCAAGCGTTACGATAAATCTCGCCGGCAGACAATGTGGCTAGTCCGGTGGAAGAACTACGGACCCCAGCACGACTCTTGGCAAACGCGGAAGGACCTGCGGAACGCGCCCGAGACGGTACGCGCTTTCGAGCGCGTGCAGAGGGCAAGAAGATGATCGGGTTCATGCTCCGATCGGAGAGTCGGCGCTGGACGTCCGGCTATGTAATTGTATCGTCATTACGGGAGCAACCTGCTTCCGCGGAATCCCTTTCCTCGGCTATCGGATAATTCTAGAGCCGATTCGTCGAGCGTGCCAGCGCATGATGGATCGGTCGATAAGCTGATTTCAATCTTTCTCTCCTCTCTCATCTCGCTCTCTATCTCTACCCCTTTAGCTCGCTACTGACTCATTCATCTCTCTAACTCTTCTCTCCCTCTCAGCTTGTCGACAGCGGCCGACGCGAATATTCGGTTGTGCTTAGCTGGTCGACAGAGAACTCGTAGTAGACGGATATCCGCTTCTACAGAACTCGAATATACCTGTTTCGTTTCATATGGATTCTATCTACTTAAAAGACGGCCTCGGCAACCTTCTCACTCCGGTTTGGTCGACTAAAGGCCCCGTCAAAATATGCTCTCTGCTAGCCTCACCTAGCCACATCGCTCCGAAAATCATGGAATACCACAGCCCCGTTCCTTTCCACTTGCAGCCTACTGTTAATGAGGCTCTGTTCAAAGCTCTGGATTTCACCAAGGAAGCGGTTTGGTACAACCCTCGCGAAAATTGGAAGGGATGGATACCGACTGGGGCACCAACTCGTTCCGCGTTCGAGACGGACGAGGAGCTGGACCTCTTGGCTCTCTGTTTTGACCGCGACTCCGTCGATACGGTGGTAGATACCTTCGACGACTACGACTCCGACCATCAGATCTCGCCCGTCGAACGCCCGGTTGGATGTCACCTCGATCACTCTTGGGTACAGGAGGCCACGTATCTCGGTGACCGTCTGCATGCCCTCTGCCGCACCTTAGCGGAAACAAGCGATTTCTACTCCTACGGAGGGCGCTCCGGGCGTACGGGCGAGATTCCTCGCGCCCTGGATCCCGCCGACTTAAGCAGGACTATTCTTGAGTGAAAGTGACGCCCAGTTAGCGGCGACGAAGGCGCGGAGGACTCTCCTGAGTCTGATCGGGTTTCTAACCTGGTTCACTTCTTTGGTCCAACTGCAAGGGACAGAGTTGTCGGCGGGGGATCAGATGTACATTCGTCAGCTCCGTCTTGAGGAACGTCCCAAAATCGGAGCTGTTTTCGATCTCACCCGTGACATTCACGAAATCAATTTCGCTCACTGGGCTAATAACAAAGTCGGATTTCATTACATTTGGACCGAGAAGGAAGCGAGGAACTCCCGTCTGCTTCGCTTCAGCCCCGAATACTACGACCAGGTTTCCCGTTTACGCGACGCCGCGAAGGGAGGCGAGGTGGCTGTGGAGGACCTACCGAGCTACGAGGAATGGCGCGACGCTCTGAAAGACTCCGACTGGTGGGGCCAGAATCTTCGCGCAGGGAAGATGGGAACCGTCCACGAAGGCCAATTCAGACCAACGATGAAGTATCAGATAGTCGACCGTCACTTGTACGGAGCGCGATCCCTCGTCAACTGGAACGTCATACGGGTATACGCCGAAAGATTTAAGGCCATGATCCGCGAGGGACAGCGAGACGTTGTCTGCACCTTCTTCCGTAACAACCCTATTCACCTGGACGAGCCGGCGTACGCGAGACCTCCCATGAAGCACATATACGAGCTCACGGACTTCGCGGACTCGGAAGTGGGGGGCAGCGTGCGCGATCAGGACGTGTACTACGAATCCACCACAATTGTGTGGGAGAGGGTTAAGAGCTTGTACGCGCCGAGAGACGACCGGTTCTTCAACTCCTTCAATGGAGGTCGTGCTTTGGATACTCCAATGGGTCCTGACCCACGTAGGCAGCAGTACCCTCGCCTGCGGGTTACCGAACCTGCGCCAATCGCGGCTTCGTCGTCGGGACAGAGCTACGGAGAAGTCTTAGAGCCGTCTCCTATCAAGACTCGCTTGGGCTCCAGGGCGCCGCGCGGAATTTCGCCGCCGCCACTTCCCCGAGGCAGCAGCTCGTACTATGACTTGAACAGTGAATGGGCTCGGAAGGTAGTAGCCGCACGTCGTCCCTCCTCTCGCTCGCTTAGTCCGGCCCTCCGTCAAGACAGAGGTAAAAGCCGGCGCTCCCGCTCTCTCAGCTCGGTTAGGTCCGACCGCTCCTTGGATTCTCGTCGGAGCCCGTCTTTTCAAGACGAATTTCGTGGAATGTCGGGAAGTGAGGCTGGAGACAGGGACGATGAGCATCTGGCCGAACCCCACTCAGCAGCTCAGGAAGTCGGACCGCCTGGGAGACGTGGCTCCCCTTTCGAAGCTATCGAGAATCCCGTGCACACTTGGATCGCTGGTTTCCAAACGCAGGAGCAAGCGATCGCCGCTCTGGAGGATTGGATTCCGAGGGTCATGGATCTGGATCCAAGAGCCCCAGCGTACGACCCTCTTCCTTGGAATCTCGCGTGGCTAGCCAAGGCCTACTTTGCAACAGACGACAAACGCACCGTTCCCCGTCTCAAGGCTCTAGCCGCTCTGTTCTCTGACGAAATGGACTCCATGACGGTCGTCCTGGAGTACGCCATGAGGTTCGGCGTATCGTTCGAGATATATTCGAAACTTCAAGACGCGGGTGAACACCGGAACATGCAGCTGTCGCCCCTCGCTCTCAACACTCTACCGGCGATGTACGATCTCGGATACTCCGACCAGGTCATGACCTGGGCGGGGAATAGCGACGCCGCTCAATATGGGATTTACCTTGGATCCATATTCGCTCTACTCCAAAGGCCCAATGCCGTCGCTTTCATTGCCATGGGAGGCGTATGCAAGTACGTAGCGGAACTCTTTGCCCCCGATTTGGCGTATCGCTTCGCGCAAGGGCCCAGTGAACAAGTATCCGAATTTGGAAAAGGAAAGACTGCGCGGCTTATCATCAACGGCCAGTCGACTCTTTGCATAACCGATCAAGTCAGCCCCATCGAAATCGCGATGTTGCTGGGCCACGTAAAAGCCAAGAACTCGGAGCAAGAGCGGTCTCTTTGGCCATCGCCCGCTATCTTGGAGCGCCACAGCCTCCACTTCCGCGGATACCTATCCGAAGGCGCATATAAGCAGTTGGAGTATCTCCGTCATCGCATCGTCGTCGAGAAAATCTACGATTGGAAGAGTAAAGCTGAATGGAAGGCTTTTCTACGAGGGGGAAGCAAGAAGGAAAATGCTCCTCGAGTTGTTCCTGCGAAGTCGGATTTCGAAGATGGCTGGAAAATCTTGGACAAGTCGTTCCCACTGGACTGGCAACACACGCCTATTGGTGACATAGTCCTCCCCGAGCGCTTCGAACCCCTGCGTACCGGGACTGGGGGGGCTCTGTAAGGGATCAGGGGCTACCTAGTATTTTTTCAATCTTACTCTCGATTCAGTCCCGATACGTATGCGATTCTCTTATCTCTATCAATCTTTGTACTTGTATTTGATGTATACGTGACAATGTGAAAATCATCACTTGCACCAAACCACTTGCCTACCTGCCTTTCCAGCCCGTACAACGGTTCTGATAGAGGCCCAGGTGAGTTCATCAACGACTTGTACGAAACCTACGCTTGCTACGCCGCTTTACGTCACTTCACGCCCGCTTGCTTGATCAGCGATCTATTCGCCCTCAGTGATATATTTCGCTGAGGAGTAAGATAATTCGTAGAGGGATCGGATATCCGTCCCTTGAATATATCTTTTTGTGAATTGGACCGTCTAGATCGAGAGTCTTTCCACCACAGCGAAGAGCCGATCTTCCCCATCGCCGAGTACTTGAGAACCGGAGAGTGAGGGCTTATCGATCCTCACACTGACTTCCCACTCGCAATAGGTTAACAATGCTCCGAGGACACGGCGAGTCGCACCGAAAAAAAAATATCTTGTCACTGGGCTTATACGTTTCGGACAGCCACCGATATGCATCCAGGACAGTATCTTTGAATTTGCTGTGCAAGTTCAAGTTCAGTCACCGACGAAAAGCAGAGAAAAATGGAACTGACAATGCAAAAGCCAAGTCAAGCCCGTTATCAATCTTCTGACGCCAGTATTTCCAGGACGTTTTATTCCGGTACGGAACATAGGTCCCGATGCCACAGTTGTAATATTTGTTTTGGTCCGCATCACGAAGCACTTGATTATGAAGTGCGACCACATTGGTGTTCTGAGGAACCGTAAGTAATAAGTATCATCCACCACTATGGGGTGCCCACTCACATATAATCTGAACTGGTTCGACGTCTCGTCGATGGACACCACCGAGTTTCGGGAACCTCGCTGAAACGCTGACTATGGGGCAAGCGGTGAAATAACCACAAACCAAACCTTGTAAATGAATACGCGGTTCGACAATGCGACTACAACAACTCAAACACTATAGTCCTCGCGCAAGTTCGGGGTTCCAATCCAGTATAGATTGTGGCAATTTGAACTTTAGTTCTCTTTGAGAAGCAAGACTTTATAGGTCTACAAGTCGTATAGATAAAATTTGCTCGAATCCGTTCTAGGCGCAATCGCGGATAGACAGACGAGATTTTATGTTCAACGGTTTTGTATAGTGTGGGTCTAGGTTTGGAGATAGTACTCCGATGCGTAACGCAAATGATTCTTTATGAATCCCAATTCCAATAGTATCCGCGATTGCTAATCCTTGTGAGATTACAACCAATTGTCAAGTCCGATCCGTTTCCTTATATTCCACGCGTCCGTTCCGTTTATCCAATATGTCCACGCGTCCTTATAAAGATCCAAATCCAACACAGATAATATTCAAACAGGGAAAACAAACGAAACTTGGTATAGCTTCTGGGTGTCTCCGAATGAATGCCTACTCAACCTGTTAAGCGTGAAGTCTAGTAACTTCGCGTCCAACAGGTGGGGTGAGATTCACTGGTGTTCCTCCCATAACCATCCCCTTAAATACGTTACAGGATTCTAAATATAAACGAGACAGATACAAACGTGCAATAGGGTTCAGGGTATATGACTAGTGGTATAGCAGCTAGCCGATGAACTCCTGTCGGATATCAAGCGATTAGTAAAATTGAGAGAGATTTGTAAGAAATATCAACGAGCCGAGCTTAGCGATGAGTCAAGATCTACATCGCTTAGAACGATCGTGATGGGATATTGTTGATATGTCAACTTTTAGCCGACCTCCTCGTCAGCACTCTGTTACCCTCCTTGGTAACCCTTCGCTTAATTGGTCCCGCTTTGAACCACTCAAGTGATTTGTCTGAAAACCGTGATAGCCGTCGCTTCCCAGTACCTGAGTATGGTTGCTTAGTCAATTGGTAGATCGACCAAGTCCAGCCTTCTCTTGGCAGTTCTGAAGACGTCAGATGATGCCTGACAGTGATCCCTCTAGTTCAGATGGATAATCCCTCGTAATACGCCCTTAGTCAGGGATGTGCAGTAGCCCCAATCCGTTTCCAGGATGGTAAGGCACTTTCCGCGATTGCTCCATTAGCGGCTTCCCACGTCAACCCTTTACCAGGATCGTTGTCCAGCGCCTTTCTAATGGTTCGAGACACATTATATCCCTTTTAGCTAACTGCTCAGGCCAGCAATAGCCCTTGTGAGATGACGTCGTAATGTAATGAAGTACATTGTAGTACGTTGCAACTCGAGCAGATTTGAATAAATGCCCGGGTGCCCCAATACCAGGTCTGTCATCGCGTCCCACATTGTCTATCGCAAGGTCTCCGGCAAACGCAGTGGTCCCTGTGGGCACTTGCAATTGCAGTTAACTTCACAGACACAGCCGCATTTTCGTAGGCATCGTTCGGACTGATCTCCCCGGTGTTTCGCTTTGTCGGCCCGTTGATCCTGTTCATTCAAGGCGGCTTGTTCATTACACAGCGCAGTTTGCGTATTCACGGTGTTGATACCGTGCTTAACACCGGTCCAGGGCTCTTTCGTTGTAGTGCCAAAGTCTTTCGAGTCGGATCCATCATTATTTGGCAGGTCGGAAGACCTAGAGCCTGGGAGAAAAAGAGTACCAGTATCCTTTGCCTTAGTCGCATCGTGCTTGGGGCCTGTTCCAAAATTGTTGGTGGTAGTCGGGCCGGAGTCTGTGGAACCACTTCCGCCGTCCCTTGGCATGCTGAAAGAGCTGAGGCCTGGCGATAAGGGTTTGTCGGACAAAGGGCTACAGAGTTTCTGGGTGTGGGGCGATAAGGATAAGAGACCATAGCTTCACAGTACTGACACGCTGTGCTTGTCACGGTTGTCAGAATTATGGTTAGAAGACATGGGAAATTGCACTCCTCGTCCAATGAAATTGCCGGTAAACATCTTTAGATTTTGGTTGTCATCTCGGGGCGTTTAAACAGATCAATCTGCCAGAACTAATGCTGTTTAAGTGCTACTGTAGTGATCTGACCAAGTGTTCACTGGGTGTCACCCGTCACCAACGGTGTTCACTTGGTAAGGTGTCCATTCCTCGGCAATCACAGAAAATTGCTATATATGGCAGTCCGGCGAATGCGGGACCGAAAATTTCCGCGGTTTTTGATGTTTTTGGGCCAAAAAATTGCAATGTCACCGTCACCTATACCAAAAGTGTTCAGCTCACGGGTGGCCGTCACGCATCACCTGAACACTTGGTCGGATCAGTGTTGTGCAAGTCACCGACTAGTCACTGACTAGTCGGCAAGTCGCTGTAGTCAGGTCAGTGTGGTCGCTACAGTGACCTGACTAATGACCTGTCAAACCCGATTAGGAAATACCGCTGGCGGCAAGGCGGCAGAGGGCAGGAAACATTGTTTTATTGAGCATAACATCGTTTTACATGCCCTCAAATATTCTCACCATTTTTGGTGCTCAGATACATGTTTTATTTCATGTTTTGCACTGGTTACGGAAGCTACCGGCCAGCCATCCGTTTAGCCGGCAACGTGGGAATCGCCTCACGGCTAGGCGCGGTGACAGGTCAAAAGTCGGCCATATAATTGATCCGGCGACTAGTCAGTGACTAGTCGCCATCAACGACTTGCGACTAGTCAGCCCAAGTCAGTGACCCACCAACACTGGGTCGGATTACTGCAGTATGAGCGGTCCAACCAAGGTCTAGCGTAAGCTTGAAACTTCTATCAGAAATCCGGCTGCAATGCACAGGCGGCACAGTGCTTAGTGCGAGCTCAGGAGAGGCGAGGCACGAGTCTCCCTGAGTGGAAGACAAGGGCAGTGAGGAGAGAGATTAGATAGCATGTATACATACACGTGATCACTTCATCTTGACGCGTCCCATTCGCGTCCTCCTTCATCTCACGCGTTCTCGCTCAATCCTCTCCCTCAAACCTCTTCTTTTCGAGTCCAACCCACCCACATCCTGTTGCCCATGCTTGGTTGTTTCGGGTCGCTTCATCCATCAGGGCCCGTCTCATCCTTGTGTACCGGAGTCGGGGCCGTCCGCCGCTTTCATCATGCCTCGCTCGTCCCCCACCTCTCACGGTGAGTAGACGTTCAAGCGAGCCGGTGGTGGAACGGCCCCCTCCCCTGAAAACCCTCAGCTCTTTATTATCCCTGCTCCCATTCCCCCCTTCTCTTATAGCGGCCATAGGCCACCATTCACATACCATATATTTATCTATTTATTTCATCTAGCGGTGTCGACGACGCCCCCTTGTATTCAAGCCAGCTCTTGCTTTCAAGTCTGGCGAGGCAAATGACAGATTTTGATTCAGCGCCACCCGCCCTTTGCTAGACTCTTGTCTCTGACCAGTTCAAGCGCTCCTTTCGAGTCGGTGCGTCCGACTGGTCGGTGCGTCCGACTGGTCAGTGTTTTTCTCGAGGGACTCAACCCAGCTAGGAAAGAATTCCCATGATTAATTGAATATTTGATCCCCGAAACACCAAGTTTTCTGAGCGGTTCCTACTCGGAACTGTGCTCGCCGTGGGCTGGCTGTGTGTGGCATTGTGCCCTCTGCATATCGAGAAATTATCGCGTTGGCAACGGGCTGCTCTCCACATTCTGTCGGGCCACGAACTCTGCAAGCGGCTGACCTTGGGGACCGCATGGTCGTATCTGACAGCCACTCCAGCTCCCCACATTCTCCACCAACCTTGGCGCGCACACGGCTCTCGGTAGCGATGACGCTTAACGGCACCACACTCTGCATCATGATATACAGATCATCGACGGATGGATTGAAGGGACACCCATTCCAATTGCATTACAGACATCTCACCCCCTTTCAGGTAGGGGTCCCCACCGTAACCGTACAACACCGTAAGGCTAATACGGTTAATGTTATACGGTTAAGGTACCGTACCGTAAGGCCTCTTTGGGCAGACTTTACGGTTGCGGTTACAGTATGGTTAAATTCGAACTCGATGAGGAGCAGCGAGGCTGACTCCGCAGTGGGATTTGAAGGTGTACAGAGGTCCAAGGAGGTGAGATGAAGGCTAATTGATTGTAATAAAACTCCGCTCCGCCGTATCCTGAAACTTTCAGGGTACGGCGGAGCGATGATAAACCCTACAAGAGCGCGGTGGCGGCCCATCACTTCGGTTGAAGAGGTAGAATGAACTTCAATCAAGTTCAATGGAATTAGGTTCAACGGGCGCTTGATTTGGTTGGGGATCTCGGCAAGTGGTGCCGACGCACTGATAGCGGAGACCGGCATGACGCGTGAAGCGCGTTAAAGCGCAGATTGCCGGGTTAGAGAAACGGTACCTTACATATTGGTATGCAAACAGTTAGACGACGAGTGTATCGCGAGTTATGAGGACGTACACTCTGACCCGCACCACGGTGGCCAGTGCAGGGAGCGGCAGCGAGTAGAGTTACACAAACCGTTATCCACCCAGCAACTTTTGCATGTCCGTGATGGCCGGCCTTTCCTAATGCGGATGGATGTCGTACTAGCGTGTCGCATAATACAAGTACATAACATGTCCTCTCGCATCGCGTCGACCTTCTTCACACGCCGAAGTACTTCAAAGACTAGTAATGAGGAGAAATAAAATAGCGAGGAGGATGTAAAGAACGCAGGGATCAGATACAATGAGTGTTGAGGAAGAAAAAACAATGACAGGAAGGAGGAAGTACTACAATTGACAGGAAGCAGAAAGGAGTACGGTAGTAATTAATGCTCGCGTAAATTCCCCCATTCTCGCATCGCGTCGACCTTCTTCACACACTGAAGTACTTCCACACTTCCCATGTCAGACATCGCGAACCCTCCGGAGAAGTATCAATGCTCGCGACTATGCTATCAGCGGAAGACCCTCGTGGAGTACAAAACAACACTGAATGGCGGACGCGCAAAAACGTGTCTAATGTGCCAACGTCAAGCACGCGAGGGCGCCCGGAAAAGAAAAGCCGGTAAAAAAAAAATACTGACCCAAACTCAGATTCCGACAATGACAAATCGAACGACGACGAACTTGGAGTTCTAGGACTCGTAGAATTTATCAATGTGCTCACCCAACAAGACGATAATCTCGAACTAGACGCTCGCGTCGAGATCTCTTCTCTTGCCGGAACCGGCCGAGAGAAGGCGGACCAGCTGGCGCTCCTTATTTGGAAGAAGATGAAGTATCGCTTCGTGTGCGTGAGAAGTGCGATGCAAGGGCCGCATTACTGACAGCTCTCAACATAGGTATCACAGCAAATATGACCGCAGTAAATCGGATCGTACGCGGTTTATGTATCACTGTGCACAGAATCAGAAACGCCAACACAAGCTCGAAAAATCCGAGCACGAAGGAGCCAAGCACCGAGATAAAATAGCCATGGACTCATTCGACTGCCACGGGTGGCTTCACATTACCCTCCACAACTCGGATAACATCGTGTTAGTGAAAATTTCCCATCGGGATGACCACATTCCATACTGGTGTATCGATGTTCCTGCCCATGTAACCGAGTTTGTGCGCTAAAACCCGAAATTGACGCCGGACCAGGTATGCAACTCGGAGCATGTTAAGTACGCAAATACTGATCCTGACCCTGTTAGCTCTGGGATGAAGTCCTGAAGACTTATCCTCGGCTTTCCTTTACACGCCGTGCTATTTTCTCAATGTGGCCCGAAAATAGCGCAAAGGAATGGAAACTCGATGCAGACGAACTTGTGTCCGCAAATATTTTACTCAACAAATTCCGTTCTCTAAATCCGTTGACTGGTGAGAACGAAGGTCTTTATAGCGTCGAGCCAATTCCCTTAGCCCCGGAACATGGCTTTACTGCTATCGCATTTGCGCTGCCCAGATTATTGCGTGAAGTGGGCGGGCGCATTCGAGAACTGTCCTTGGATTCTGCATGTATGTCTTATTTCTTCCTTCCCATGCACACTTCAATTCTGAGCTTCATAGGGAACACCAACGGATCCCGATACGAGATTTATGCCTTGCTGGGCGAGTTTATGGGTTTGGGATGCCCCTTGGTTATCTTCTTGTCCAGTCGCATCCCGGGAGCGTTGCCGGTGGGAAAGAACGACTGATTGGGTGTCTCCTTGCCCACTTTAAATCGGTGTGGAATATCTGGCCGCTCTTCACTCTCACAGACAAGGATTGGTCCGAAATCAATGCATTCACGGCACAGCATCCCGAGGCGAAGCACCAGCTTTGCTTCTGGCATGCATTGCGAGCAGTTAAAACACGTCTAGCAATCTTTCGACGTGCGCCTGCTCTGTACAATGTCGGGCGGGCCCACTCACATTTCGATTGGATTGACCAGTCTTTTGTTCCGATTAATCAAGCCCAAGAGCAGGTCCCTGTGAGTTGTATTATGTTATTTTCTTTCGTGTGATGTTTCGACTGGAAGTTATTCGTCGTCGCACACTGCCCTTTTATCGCCATCCGGCTCTCGTTATTCCCGGGAGTCAATGGATCGAACCTACCGACAGCTCAATAACGGATGGTGATGATCACGCGTTCAGTACCAGGGCCGATGTTTTAACAGGTGGAGGGGGATGGTGGAAACTCGATTCTCGACGCCGAGCTTGCTGGGAAAACGCGCAAGGCCGGTGATTCCAGAAGTTGATGGTAGCAGCTCAGATGACGCTGCTGAGGTACAGCGTTCTTTCTTTCCCTCATCCAACGGGGAGCACAGTGAGACGACGAAGAGGAAGTAAGTCCAACTTTTCCAATCACACCTTGCATGGATTTTGATTTTATCTTTCTTTCAGATTGACAGATATCGAGCGCACCTGCTCAAACGAGCAGAAGAATTTGAACAGGCCGCTGCAATATTCCGAGCTCAAGTCCCACACCGAAACCGTATCTGGATGTGGAGTATGGTTAAGCAGGACATTGGACACAATGTCGGTAATTTGGTGCAGGACATTCATAGGTATGAAAGATCTTCAAGGATCCGGGACACTACCTGGGCTAGAAAAACGGGTGACAAGGAGGAACGGCGTCGAATTAAAAATACAATGGGCTACCAGATTTCCCTCGGGCCGTAAGATTGTTTCTAGTTCTTTTTTTTTTTTGTCGGCCAAAACGTTAATTGGCGAAAGAAAAAGAGCAGTGCTAGGATCGAACTGAGAGTAGTCAGGAAGGAGACATGTCAAATTTATAGAATATTCATTACCACTCTCCTACGCAACCTTATTACTCTCCGACCCGCGTTTGTATATACCGTTTACCCGGGCCGATGCAAACAGATCAATATTTTATTCCTATTAAAATCGTTAGTATCGCTGCGCACAAGCATTGCGGGTGGGAGGGTTCTATCATGTTATTCTAACAATCACCCCATTCTTCATCCCTGATATGTGTCTGTGCCGCCGTTGAACCATTCAACTTGGCGGGGCATATCCAGATTAGGAAGGCCGAGCGGCCATCACGGCCATCACGGACATGCAAAAGTTGCTGGGTGGATAGCGTAGACTTAGAGTTACGGACGCGGTGGACTGGCTGGACACAAATGTCGCTGACGACGTCGCCACGTGTCAGAGATGTCTTGCGGCGAGGCAGTGTCGCAGGGCCCGTTCTCTTTCCAGACCCGCTGGCGCTGAGTCTACGCTATCCACCCAGCAACTTTTGCATGTCCGTGATGGCCGTGATGGCCGCTCGGCCTTCCTAATCTGAATATGCCCCGCCAAGTTGCTACGAGTCCTAGAACTCCAAGTTCGTCGTCGTTCGATTTGTCATTGTCGGAATCTGAGTTTGGGTCAGTATTTTTTTTTTTACCGGCTTTTCTTTTCCGGGCGCCCTCGCGTGCTTGACGTTGGCACATTAGACACGTTTTTGCGCGTCCGCCATTCAGTGTTGTTTTGTACTCCACGAGGGTCTTCCGCTGATAGCATAGTCGCGAGCATTGATACTTCTCCGGAGGGTTCGCGATGTCTGACATGGGAAGTGTGGAAGTACTTCAGTGTGTGAAGAAGGTCGACGCGATGCGAGAATGGGGGAATTTACGCGAGCATTAATTACTACCGTACTCCTTTCTGCTTCCTGTCAATTGTAGTACTTCCTCCTTCCTGTCATTGTTTTTTCTTCCTCAACACTCATTGTATCTGATCCCTGCGTTCTTTACATCCTCCTCGCTATTTTATTTCTCCTCATTACTAGTCTTTGAAGTACTTCGGCGTGTGAAGAAGGTCGACGCGATGCGAGAGGACGTGTTATGTACTTGTATTATGCGACACGCTAGTACGACATCCATCCGCATTAGGAAAGGCCGGCCATCACGGACATGCAAAAGTTGCTGGGTGGATAACGGTTTGTCTGGCGCTGCTTCCGCTCCGGCGTTGGGCCCGGTGCGGGATGGCCGTGCCGTGCCACTGGCGCCGCCGCCGTGGCGACCTGGGCGTTGACTTCGGCTCCAAGTGCAGATCCAGCACGATCTATTGCGAAGGCGGCATCCATGGCAGCAGGTGCGGAGACCGTCGACGGTTCTTCAGGCGTCCGCACATCCCCTTGTCCGGGGACAACACCGGTACGTCCTGCCTGCTGTTCCTGCATCTGCTCCCCCGTGCCGCATGACTGCTTCTCATATCTTGCCCTTGCCCATTCTCCCGCATCATATGTCGGGTCACTTCCACTTTCCTACCTCGCCCTCCTTCCCTGTACCCAAGATGTCCTTCCTTGACGTATGCCCGCTACGAAAGGCAGTCGTACTATAGTTTGCAGTGCCCGCAGGCAACCGCAAGCGGGATGACTCTCTCAGCGTAGCGGCTGGCCTATCCGTGAAGGTACATCCCTTATCGATCCCCACCTATCTCGTCCTCGGTTCGCTGACTTGCTCTCACGCAATGTCTACCCCACGCCGGACGTCGGCGGCCCGCACCGCGAACGACAGCCCGCGCTTGTGATGGACAGTCCGAGGTGACAGTGGGGGCCGAGCTCGAGCTCGTACCCTGTTTTGTTCCATCATGACCTGGCCGGAGGAGGGACGACTCGCCGAACGAGACAGGACCTATGACATCCGACGCCGCCCGCCTAGTGCACGATCCGGAGAGACGCAGTGGCCGGAGACGATGCTCCGGATCTGAGGGCGTAATGTGTGCGTGTCGCTTGAAGTTGGAATGAAGGGGCGAGAATATGGGGTGGAGCTGGATCTAGCCAATGCGGCGGTTACCACCCCGGCCCAGTTATCCACCGGGCACCCAGGCCATGGGGCACCCTCTGATTCTCTCTACCTTTCAGAATGGCAAGAGACGTCGCCTGGAGCGCACGCGGATTGATTCTCCGTTACCCTGACTCAGACTCCCGTCCATGGCCTAAGGAGGACCTTTCTAATTCAGCGCGGTCGTACCCGGGCCGGTGTGCTTGTCCTCGGATATCTGATTTCTCGGTGCTGCCACACTCGTTTCGACTTCTGCCTCATTTCTCTTTATAATTCCTCTTGCAACCCGCCCTCCCGTCTCTCTTCACCTATCTCTATCTCTTTTCCAAGCGCCATTGGGCGCCTATCGCTTTGGCGCTTTCTGGGTCCGTTAGGGTGCGCACCAAGAACTTCCCTCTACGCGAGCTTCCCTCTCGCACCGAGCGGGGATCCGGCTCTGGGGCTGATGTTTCATCCACTGTGTGCCCTGCTTCTCCTGCGTTTAATAGCACTCCGCCGTCGGCGACATTCGCACGCGTCTCAATCCGCGCGCCAGACCCTACATCATCATGCACGCGGAGGATGGGTCTGCCGCAACAACAGCCATGATAACGGCTATGACAGCAAGCGCGCCCGGGAAAATTAGCGATATGTCTGGTTTAGAGCGCCTGTCATCGGTTCTACAGTTAATAAGTGAGTGATAGGTGCTCGCTGTCATTGACGAGAGTCCGACCACGCGCGCCTCTTCAATAAATTACATATCCTTGGGCGGAATGAATGAACCGTGCGAACTATGCACTGATGTTTCTTACAATCCCGGCGTTGAATATTACCCGCACGATAACCAGGACGTGTCAGGCTTTGTATGGGTCGTCGGCGCGGAGAGTGAGGATTCTTCGGTGTTGAATCGTCCATTGGTTTGAAATGCTGCTTGCCCTCATTCTTCGTTCTAAGCTGGTGAAGCTTTGTTTCTTTCGTCGGCTACGGATTGATAATCATCTGCAGGAACGACCCGCTTGTATAAGCGAAGGAGAGGCGACCCGTCATCCGCAAAGTGACTGAAGCCTGACAGGGAGTGTTGGAATCAATTATGTATGCCCGTTTCTGTCACATTTTCTGTTGGGGGGCAGACCAGAACCTGGTTGTGCCTGCTAGTACCTGGGGGGAGGACGGCGGGGTGGCCTGACAGAATAGTTCTTCTTTCTCTCGGCTACACTCAGGTACTCGTACTTATCCATTTGGTTACATACAGGCACTCGAAAGTACTTTATATGCCTTGTATTTGAGATGGCTTTCTTCAGACTTTCTACATCTCTGCGTGAAGACTGAGGCGAGTATCTCTTCTGCGCATTGCAAACGCCCACTCTAATGTTTCCATATACGCAGTAGATTATCAAAACGACCTAAGCCCCAGATCCAAATTACACGATGCTTTTCAAAGTCTCGACCGTCTTCCTGCTTGCCTCGACCTTTTTTGGGACGGTCACCGAGGCAGCCGTGCTCGATGAGAGACAAATCTCAATCTGCTCCAACATCGGTTCACAATGTGTCACCAGCCAGTGCTGCCCGGGATTGTTCTGTTCCCTCGCGGTATCTATCTATGTGTATACCCATATCGTCCTTTGTTGCTCATTCAATTCGTTTTTTCCCCAGACTTGCACCACCTGCGCCTTCTTGGGAGCTAGGTGTCTTGGAGTCCCGTGTTGCGGAGGGTTGACTTGCAACTCTTCAGTTCGTGCCCTTTCCGGAGCCCAGCCATATCTCCTGACTGAATCCACAGTTCCAATGCGCCGTCGCCGCGTAGAAAGGTTTAGAAGTTCGAAGCACGTCGTCTTGGGTCGTACATACTTGCCCAAATCGAGACCCTCCGTCTTCACTGATTTTTGAGAACAATACAAATTCCATCCAACTGTCCAGTCAATTCCTTACGAGTGATCTGAGGAACTACTTAGCCCCGCCTCGGCGTTGTTTTTTCGGGACAAAATCCAACGCACAGTCCAATTTTCACCGTGTCCTTGGACCTTTACTGGAAGATCCACTTCAAGGCTGAAAAAATCGAACCCAAATGTCGGAATCAGCCTCGAGACGGCCCAGGGCTGGTCTCGGCCTCAATGGACATGATCCCTCAGTTTGTTCCGCCAACACTCCGACGAGATGTGCCTTGGGATGATCAGTCATACGACAATGGGCCCGTTGCGTAGATTCATTGATATCGTTTTCCTATTTTTGCCTGTGCACCCTCGTGAGTGTGTTGTCAGTGTGTTCACGCATGATCTCCTCAGCTTCCTTTGGGTCAAAGAAATTCACTGGTGAACCGAAAACATTCTAGACGACCTAAACTCTGCGTTCCTGAGATGGCCCTCTCGGCGTATCGATAACTCAGACATCCGAGCCGTTGGAGCCGGGATCGGTGTTCCACTGCCCACTATTTACAGCACTTTCTGAACGGATCTCACTCCGGGAGATCCGATTTTTAGAAGGCTCCGTAAACGTTCGTTTAAAAAAAGCGTGAAGGGCGAAACCCGTTCCCGATTCGGAAGGTCGGTTGAAACCGTTTCCGAAACGTTCCGAACAATTCTGGTGGCCCGAAATGGCCCCGTCTCGGGAACGGTCTCGGCCGCCCTTCCCACTTTGCTTAAACATGTTTCGAGAAATTTCAAGGAGCCCCCGAAAGATCAGATTTCCCCGAGTGTGTCTTGAGTCAGGTATTTCTACGGACGAAAACGGCAAGCACACTTAAGTATGAGACGTTACAGGATTACCACCTGTCCTCTGAGACATAGGATATTACCACATCGGCCCGTGTCAGGGCCGTATGGCTTCTTCCCGCTTTGGGCCACGATCTATCTACCGTATATTTAACGAAACGACGAGATTTTGTGGGTATATGTTTGTACTATCTCCTTTAGTCTATCCCCAGTGGGCCTCCTCTCGACGACAACTTACAACCGGCGAAGCAGTGGTCTGCGGACTGCGAGAAGCTGGAGTCATTAGAATTGCCCTGTGCAGCATTCTGCGGACTACGGACTGCGGTAAGTGGTTGAAGTCATTGCCGGCCGCGGGTCGATTTGCCGAGGTCTTTATATTTATCCTTGAATGTCTGCTCACAAGATTACCTTTCTCCTCCCCTTCACTTCACAATGACTGTACCCAATGTTCTGGGATTTTCTCCAACTGAAATCTGGACGATGTTTTTCAACTGTCAAGGGTTCTTCCACTATCTAGCACTTGTATATGCATTTCATTCACGTCCCTGAGCCGGAGCAGAGCGCAGGCATATCTTGTGACGATTGGTGAGCTGTCCGGATTCTATTCACGGGCACTTAAACTTCCCACCGGCAGCACTAGGGGATTGAACGGTGGACGTAATGAGCAACACTAGCCTTGAGAAAACGAACCGTGATCGAAATTCAGAGTAAGTAGGGGCATGAACATCTGGAAACACATTTCTGCAGCATAGAAGTCATCTTTCTATATAGGTCGGCTAGGATCGGATAGGCCGCATAGACCGATATTCGCATAGACGCGTAGACTGGGTTCCGAAAGAGGTATATTCGATAGCCAGCCTTCCAGTCACACCGAGCGCATGGCTGCGTACCTAGCCGAAATGATTTCATCAAGATGAACCAGTGCCACGTCGCCGCACCTCTTTCTTTTCTCCACCCACCACAGGAGCCACACCCTCCCACTTCCATCTCACCCCGCATTGCGTCGACATCCCGGCGTCTAGTTTCTGCCTTCGAAGCTTGAACTTGTACTCAAGGCCTCAACGTGTTCCCTATACCCCACAGGACTTGACTCAAGCCTTCCAAGTGCCGCAAATCTCACACCAAAGCCCGCAAGCCTCAATATACCTCATCAAGTTTCGTCGAGCTCTCCTTCTGACTTTAAGCACCTGCTATGTGCTCCGCTCTCTTCAGTTGCTTGCTCTCTAGGTTCCCATGACACACCGGTGCTCAAGATTCACGTCAACACCCATCTCTCCACCGCCTGCCGCACCGGTTATACATCTTTATCTCCCCTCAACCCTTCATTCCTTCCGCAAATATCTTCAAGCCGACCGCCCGAGCTTATAATGAGAGTGTGTTTATGGTCTCAATTGCCGCCCCACTGGTACACTTCCCTGTTCTTATGTTGTTTAGCTGCGCCTTTAAATTTGTATCCAATACATTTATTTCAATGGATTATCGATTGCAGCCGTCTGGAATAGTATAGGATCTGGCCAAGATCTGGTAAGTTTCAGTGTTTGATTGTGCGTTGATGGTTCGAGTAGCGGTTTTTAGCCGAACTATGCGATTCTAGGCGATTCTACGCGGTTCTATGTATGCGGCCTGACTCTATGGTCGTCTACATAAGCCCCGACTTACTATGCGGCCTATATTCCTATGCGGCCTATATAGGCCTACATAGATTGTCCGGCCTTTCCAGATGAAGACCTGAATTTTGAGAAAAAAGTATGCGTTCAACCACAAATTTTATCTCGGGATCACTACCGAGGGAGGGGGTAGTTCACCCACTTAGAGAACCAGGGGTCGCGGGCTTGTGCTACGGATGACGGGATGGCGATGTTCTCGAAGGTATCGGGATTGAAACTCTATATACAGCTGATAGCTGTGGTAAGGACGGACGCTGTCGGCGGTACTCAGGATTTAAATAAGGTCACCAGGTATAAAAGTCGAGCCCTTGCTGCACTAACGATCAGAACGCAGCTGCATCTCATCTTAACACATGATTTCTTTGTTCAAACTCTTGACTATGGTGATCTGTGCGGCCGTCTCCGCGAACGCCGTCCCTACTTCCGAAAGTCTCCCCGAAGTCATTCCAGGCCTTGGTTTGACTTCGACAGACTTTTACAATCGTGTTCCCACTGCGCATGATGGTACAAACTCTCCTCCTGATTCTAACCCTACATGTTATGTTGGCTCAGAAGAAATGAACAGTATCGAGCGTCGCTTCCGCCTCATGTGTGGGGAGGTCCCCCCGCCTGCGCAGTCGTCGATGCGGTGGCCTGCTTCAACTTCCTGAATGCATGGGCACGCACGCCTGTACTATCACCGGCGAGAACGCCATGTTTGCCAGGCCAGCTCGTGCAAATGGTTCGGGTCCAACATCTCCGATGACCCGTCTGCTTCCTCGTTCTGGTACAGATTCAATCCATCCATTGTACATGTCTTCCTTATTCTGATGAACTAAATTCTGCCAGTCGCGATGTTGCCACCAAACGTGGTCATCAACGCTTGCCAAGGAAATGGTTTCGTGGACGGTATGTGTTACATATACGACTGTGTCAGGAGGCCTTATTTGCCACATTCCAAGTGCCAATGCCGCCACCGGCGAAAAAGCTTCGCATAGGCGTAATTTTATAGAGAAAGAATATTCTACTCTAGATGTATGTGCAGTGATCGAACCTTTCGGCCGAAGTTAAACCTCTTCAAGGAATGCGGGGACGGAGGAATTCGTTGCATGCACCTGCATCCGAGCTCAACGTGCACATTCATATTTCCAAACAATATTTAATACTTCGTGTACAGTACATGTAGAAGAACATAAGACTACGAGAGAGAGACGGCGCAAGCCTGCACTTTAGAGTACGAATCGAGACAGGTCCCAAGTACTGAAACCATAATCACCGGCATAAACAAGCGTCGTACACTTTATTCTCATTTGGCATCTGATCTAAAGTAACTGGTTCTTGCCCAGACTCCGCCGGATGACGGTATCCTGCACTACACGCATCCATCAGCACGGCGCAACCGTATGCTTCGTACTGACGTACCACTAGCCAAGATGTTCGAGGTCGATTGCGAATCCTGCATTAACACCAAGATCAACAGAATGCGAGCCGCAGGAAGTAGGACACCTACGATTACAGACGTGAAGTACGAGTAAAACGCGCGTGGTTCGGGCGAGTACTGTTTCGCTATCACAGCTATAGTCCAGCGGGTAAGCCTTCGCCACGATGCACGGAAGTTGCGTTGCTCCGAGCGCCACCCACCGAATTTCTTCTTCATGTCTGCGAATTGAACGTCAGTTGAAGAACTCGGAAGAGAAATGTGGAAGAATACTCGCATTGGGAGCAATTCTCAAAGTCGTTGGGCCGGTCCCCATATGATGTGACGTGCTGGCCGAACCGTACGCCTGATGCAAGTTTCGCCTGTAGTGAAGGAATTGGCATGGACCAGAAGAAGAATTGAATAAGAAGTCCAACCTTGAGTATATCACATTTATTCAGAAATAGAATCAGATTCGCGTCCTTGAGCAGCGGGCTGGAAACAATAATCTTCCATAGCAAGATCGAATCTTCCTGTATAAAGTCTCTGCATTAGTATGATACTATCGAATCAATTCGGTCGAGCATATAGGAAAATCAACTGGGTCAAAGATACAGAAAACTCACAAGGCGGTTCACCCTCTCGTCTTCAGCCAAGACCTAGATTACACACCGAATCAGTCAGGCTTGAACGCAACCTCCCATAGCCGAATCAATGCGTGCCATACCTGGTCGAAGCAGCTGAGCGGGGCCAGGAGTATGATGGCGTGCATGCAGTCGAAGTAAGGCACCCTATCGGCGGATCAAGGTTAGCCTTGAGACCGGGATTATTGTGAGACAGAGAGCGCACCATGCAGCTAACGGTGAGAAGAAAACAAGCAATACCGTCAATCCAAAGACACTGAGAACGAAACTCTCGCGCGCCCACCTCTCTGGTGGATAGCGGGCTCAGTATAGGAGGAAAAAGCAAAAAGTCAAAAACAAACGCACCAGTGACCGTGCCCCGCCAACATCGTACACTGTCCAATTATGCGGAACCATATTTCCTGTGCCCGATGATGTAAGATTGCATTTTGATCGCAGCCTGCGAACAAAATACACACCGGCTTTTAAACTAAATTGGTGCTCGGAGACACCTAGAACAGCTCAACCGGTGATACATGTTCTGGAAGGTGCGCATGCTTACCAAGGGTTTTTAGTCGGGCTCTCAGGATGTCGTCTGCATAGAAAGACTTGAGCCGGTGGAGTCAGGGAAAGAGATGTCCAACCGTCGGTAGGCTCGTAAGACAGTGCGGTAACGCGCTCAATCGAGTCGAGGAAGCTGATGGTGTATCGACATCAGCGCACTAATCTCAAGACCGACTGTTAGGAACTCACAATCCCGCGAGGTCCTCAAGCCGCAAGCGGTGTACCTTGAGCACCCGCTTGACGGTAGGGTCGTTCCATAGGCTGACCATGTCCTCCGCGCACGCATACAGCAGCTCCCGTGCCTCTCGAGAGTCCGGAGCCTCATTCGCCTCAGGCCCGTCGACGCTGCTGCGCAGATTCTTCATGATCCGACTAAACGCGTTCTTCCACGGCATTGCAGAGTTGATGGAGACCTCTGCTAGGTTCGGCTCATCGTCTGGCATCTCGTTCTTTATACCGCTATGGCCATGGGTGAGCCTGTCGAGAAGCGCCATCTCGACTTGGCGAAGTGGGAGGAGACGCATCTTGAGGGCGAGAAGCTCAGGGGTTAAGGGAGGGTACACCGGATCGTCTGGGCCCAGGAGATGCGGGGAGGAAGTGTACGCTTCGGCCGTAGCGAGGGCATTGAGAATATGCCAGATGGAGCGAACGACATTGAGATGAACTACTCCGCGCCACGAGGCACGCTCTGCTTTGAAGGCCTAGCAGTATTGTTAATGGATGCGCATCAATGGGAAATTGTGGAGAGAACCTTTGGTGAATTGATTAGCTGAAAGTCTGAGGATGGATTCAGTATCGGTGCGATCATACAGAACGTACAGTACTCTTTAACGTAGTGGATTTGCCTTGGCCGAATCAAATTTCAGCGAAAGAGAAGAAGGCTCTTCTTAGTGCGCACCGGATTCGCTCTGGCCGAGAAGAAGGACCTTGACAGATTTAACGGATTTCTTTTCTGCATTGCGCTCGCGCGTCAGCTCCTCGTCGATGAGATCTGAACGCTTCTTTGCTTCGCGTTCGCTCTGGAGTCGAGCCTCCCGCGCCTGTGGAGTTTCGTCTGGCGGCGGCTGGAGTGCGAGTGCGAGGGGATCGACATCGGGGGCAATGGTCATGGTGAATGGAACAGGTTGCTAGCTATGCCCAGTGTTGAAAATATCCTCAGAAGCAGGTCGCCTTCATTGTCCTGACTATCTGCGTGGTCGTCGCTTCTTGATTCCTTTGAACCAGTGCTCAAATAAATATAACTGGATAGTTTCCGTTGAGAATATGGTGGCGCGATGGGAACGGCGATAAAGGTCGTCATATCAGCCTTTGAGAACAGTTCGGTCTAGATGGTTACGGGAACATAGGAGCGCCTTGTCCCGGTGATGGTCAGAAGAAAGAAGGGGATGCGGCGTGATCAGCACGTCAAGAATCCCGCGTAACCCCAAATGGTAATCTCCCTTTATAGTATTGGGATTTCCGCGAGAACCCTGTTGGGGTAATAAATTCGGTGAGCTTACAATCGAAGCTCAGAGAAATGTTGAAAATCGTTTGGACGAGGCTCTCACAAGTTCGAAAATATACCGGCATGACGCAACCATTCGAGCTTTTGGTCCAAAAAGAGATAATATTGCCACTCGGGATGACGCAAATGACCGCTGAAAATGAATCACTCCACGGGTATCAGCGCGCGGTAACAAATCAATGGAGAAGACGCTCAACAGCGATAAAGTTCTTGTGAAGAAGCAGAACCATGATTGCTGAACTGTAGTTTGGGTTCCTAATCAACCTTGATATACCTTACTTCTACAGGTCCAACTGCGATTCTATATAGTTCTAGCCGGCGGGTTCCGTGACCCCCTATCAGATAACTGTGCGAAAGCAAGTCAGGATGATGGAGAATATTTCTGGGCCTACACATGGCGATAACTCAGAGCATTGCTGCAGTATCTGATGCTATGCCCCTGGGATACATGTGTGAGCGGCATACACTTCTATCTAATCACGGAGAATGGACAGTTCCCGCCATCTGCATGACTTTGAGAAGATGTGTGAGCGCCACTGATTCAATTCCAACTCCAACCCATAGGAATTGAACTAGTCTTGGTATAATTGCAGATGCAACTTGAATCCCAAGTACAGTCTGCGTCGCCGCGCTGAAAATCCAAATCAGCATTCAGTTGGTGCGGTCAAAAATAGCAGCCAATCGAGCATGTGAACGCCGGCCACACAACGGGTTATCACTTGAAATGCTAACTAGGATGGCTCCCATCCAGGATCCTTGTGACCGCAGCCGGAGCTCGACGCTCACCCAAAAATCCGCATTGATCTTGGGACTGTACTCGTAGAACCTAGGAGTACAGGCAGCGCGAATTTGTGGTAAGGCACGCAGCGACAAGCGACGGGATTACCATTCTGAGGTTTGGCCCCGCGAACCCATTTTCGCATTCCCCCGCCTTCTCGGTCCCTGTAGTCATAAACCCATGAAATTGGCGCCATTTATTGCCACCATGATGCGGCGAGAAAGCGGCGATCCCAAGTTCTGGATTTACCCCCCAATCGGATGAGTTCACGTAACGCGGCAGTACGCAGGTGAACGCCGCGAGAATGATGCGTTGCGGAGTAGTTCGTATTCAGTTTCAACGTAAACGCGCGGAGGAGGAACCGGCTGCAGACGAAGTGGCGTGTGTGCGCTCCGAAGCGATGTTTATTCCCGATCATTCTTCCCGTTATTTTGGAAATTTCACCAGCTCGCCATCCTTCCAACCCGTCTACAACAGCTGGCTCATCATGATGCGTTGTTGTCGCCGCCGTTATTTCAGGCCGATATCTTCCGTCCGACGCCCACCGCAAAATTACCCTGTTGGAACCAGATCAACACACGGCGTATCAGGGCTTCAAAATTAGAATATTCCATACAATATGTAAGGCTGTGTGTGACGACGGTGCCTCTCTTCGTGCCTCCTCTCTTTCTCTCGCAACTTCGAGATTTTTCCCGAAACTGGTAGTACCCGACGCCTTACATCCTTTCAAACCATCCCACCAAGCGGCGCCGAGATGGGAGATATCCCGAATGTGATTGAGGACCTCACAGAAAAGTAGGAACCGCCTGTTGTACAACTTTTTCTGGAGCTCACTATCCTGTGTCCAGTTTTCGGACAAATGTACCTCCCATAGAACCCCCTGCTTCCCACCCTCTGACCCACTCCCTAGTGTGTTGGTTTTGCCGGTTTTTCGATGTTAATCTGGGATCATATCGACACATTCGCGACCGAAGTAGGCGCTGACAGTCTGTCTTCATTCGCTCTAACGCAGGGTTGCAGGTCGAGTATATCTGGGGCGGGCAGAAGGGACCTCGTGAGTGATCTCAGCGCAATTGCGTTCCGAACATATTTCAACGTATTGGAAGTGGTGTATCTGTTCCTCCTTGTGAGTTTGCCTAGGTGTCGCTGCGCCCTAAATATATTCATGTACCTCCCTAGAACCGCTACGTGACGCCATTAGGCTTCATGGTGAACCTCTTCGGTCGGTACACTTCTCTTCCTCCACCACCTCAGCCTCAGATTCCAACTTGAACCCAATCATCAGCGTATCTATCACCAACATGGACCTTCGAGGCGCGTTTGATTCCTTCTTTCGATAAGGTTTCCCTGAGAAATTGATATCATCTTTTTTTTTTCCAGCGGTACGAACTCCCAGCACTGCTCCGCATTCGATCAACCCATTCTGTAATTTTAGATGCAAACATTTTATTCGATATGAGGGTGCGATGACGGTGATTGGCATCCACGTCGTCGGTCTCATGATGCTCATCCGGTGAGCCCGCCCTCGTCGCCGTCGGCGCCCACTTTGATTAAATAAATGCAGCATTCAAGCACTTTATTCGGACAAGCGATACGTCCCCATCGGTCTGGGGACATTGTGGTTGATCATGTTCTCCGTTCAAGCTTGGCTGTTATCCAAGGGACAGCGTATGTTGAATCCTTCGTCTGCGATTCGAATGTTTACCATTTCTTTCCAAGCGGTTGTGCATAATCCGAACTCCGGCGTTAAGGGTAACTTACTTTAGGCCTCTTACTGCGAGTCCTCACTATATATACTTTCACTTCAGCTTGCACGATGATCTTTCCGCCCGCACTGTACGTCTTACTCATTATTCCTTTATCTGTGTTCCTGTTTTTGAACATCTGTCTCTCCGCTGTCTTTTTTCAGGAGTGCCATCGCATCCTCATCAGCTTGGCTTCCCTTGCTCTACGATTCGTGTGTTCTGATCCTGACCCTCGTAAAAACTATACCTGCAACGGTGAAGGGCCGACGCGTACCCAACCGCAATCGCCGCGACGGGTCCAATATTATGAAGCGGTTGTTCCAGGACGGTCTCATTTATTACTCGTGAGCCTTTTCCGTCTGAGTAACTCTGCCCGCCTGACAGCCATTCTGTCAGTGCTATCTTTGCCGTAAACGCAGTTTTGACGATCATGATTATCTCTGCACCCCCAGGTACGCACGTTGGAATCCTTATTTCAGAGCAGCTTTTTTCATTTCGAGTACAGGATTGAAGAACATTGCCGCACAGTAGGCTGAATTTCCTACGGATGGGATTTGTGACTGACTGACACATCTACCTAGGTTGGAACTGCTGTACGGGTTTTCCTTTCACTTTCAGACTTGCACCCACTCACCATGATGATACTCGTTATCACCACAGAGTCACGGCAAGTAAATTCCTTACCGCATACACGTTGACTCTCACACTTCTCTTAGGTCTCCATGATGTCAAGAATTACCCTCAATCTGAAAAAACTCGGCTCCAAGAAGAAACTCATGGGCACAACCCTGGCAGATTCGGGCCTTCCCGTTGTATTCGGATCGGGTGGCCCCCGGAGTGGTGGGCGGAATCCGCGCACCATTACGACGACGACCCTGGACATACACACGCTTCCCAATCCGCATCCTGTGGATTCTTCCTGGTGAGGGGCGCGGGGCGGCTCTGAGGATACCGTGGGCAAATAGCAATTGTGCAGGTACTAATACTGCTTGCTCCAAGTGGTCTTGTTTTGAAGATTTTAGTAGGCACGAGACTGTATATTTAATTATGAAGGCGATGCGATGCCTTTGAGATAGGCGCGATGACTCTATGGCGCCCGAATCCCATGATTAGGAAGAAGCGCCGCCGAAGTGAATCAGCGCCGCAAACGAGATCCGGTTCAAACCAAGTTAAATTTAGGCACACCAATGAATTGCGTGGATTTTTTCTACCACCATTCTCATAAGAATGAAAGAAGCATGTTGGCCTCCCGCTACTTCTGTTGGCCTCCCGCTATCAAGAACCACCCAAAATGGAAATTTACCACATTTCGACATGCTTTGGCACGCCACCGCGGGATTGGACGATACCGTGGCGGCAATCAGGATGTGACCTGATACCTCGACCTAACTTCCACGACGACGCACATGTATAGGCATCTTGTTCGTCCTGTTTCCCTCCAGCTATGCCTCCCCCCGAGCACCCTGTGGCAATTGTTGAACGAATCGTACACAATGTCTATCTTTCATGCGTGTCTGGTCCAAACTCAGACTGCAAGCAACACTTCTGTTCTCCTGCAGCACCGTGCAGAGTAGCTCGAGAGCTACTCGCACCGTTCCTTAACTCATCCTCGTGGAACACTGCCGTCAAAACGTATAAAGTCGATGCGTTCTTCTCGAATGTGGAGGAAGGTGTATACTACCCGCACCCTTGGCACATCAACACCCGCGTACGCAAAGCCGTGCTCCTCTCGCGCTACCGAGTCTCTCGAACAATTTGCTCAGCGGGCGGTACATACAGTTTCGCTACTTTTCTTAAATGAGATCCACTAACAACGCGCGCAGGGGACCGTGGCGTTTACGTGGCTTACGACTTTGGCAGCGCCCAAGGATGTGCCGGTGCGTCGGAGGTCGTGATCAAAGCCTGGGCTTCGGGCTCGGACGTGGAGTACCACCGCGAGGTTGCAGCATACAAGATACTCGATGGGTGTCCTGGGGTGCCCCACACACTTGGCAGCGCCCAGTACGAGCCGACATGCGACGTTTATGTACTACCTATGCAGAAGCTTGGGCCTACTCTTTCAGACCTTGTGTCTCTGCTCCCCAACAAGCGGTTTGATGCGCCCATGGTGCTCACGGTTGCCATTCAGATGGTGCGTAACAACATTGTATATCATCTCTATTTTCTGTGACATTGGTATATTCCTTGGCGTAGATTGAGCGTTATCGAGACATCCACGCGCGGGGGCTCGTCCATGGCGCGACGAAGCCAGGAAACATCTGCCTCGCACCGCGGGGTGCTGGCCCTCCGGGGATGCTCTACGCCATCGACTTTGGGTTCGCCATCCCCCTTGCAGACCACTTGCCACTCCCAAGCGCACATCGGATAGACGCAGTCGGGAACCGGCGCTTCATTAGTGTTTTTGCACATCACGGTATCAGTACGTATTAATCTGCTCTGTTCTTGCAGCATTTGAGGCGGGATGGCTGATCATGAACCAATGACGATAGGTAAATCTCAGCGTGACGACCTCGAGTCGCTCGCCTACACCCTCGCCGATCTGTTCCACGGGGAGCTTCCGTGGGATACCCCTCGCGTCGCTCGCTTGCGATCGGTACGCTCTTCCACCGAAGAAGAGCGGACCCCCTACGCCCCCGCCGATCTGGTCCGTGGGGAACTTCCATGGGATGCCTCCCGCGTCGCTCGCTTGCGATCTCTACGTGAGCAGCAGGAGCAACATCGGCCACAGGTATGGCGGCTCAAGATGGCGACGCCTGCGTCCAAGCTGTTCTGCGGCATGGACGAGTGCTTTCACGAGTTCTGGCGCGACATCAAGGCTCTTGCCTACGGTGAGATACCAGACTACGACAAAATGCGGGGGCGGTTCGTAGCGTGTTTGGAGGACCACGAAAAGGCGTGTGCTCCGTTGAGCTGGTGGGATCTATGGGACCAGCATAACGGGTAGAAACTGCTAGGATGGGAATGGCCTGTACACTTGTTCGTTATCACAAATTACGTTTTTCCCGAAAGGTTGGCACTGCTCAGTGAGTCAGCTGCATTCTGTGTTCATATCTAAAAAAATGAACGGGTCAGCTGTTCCTCATTCCAAATTAATCTGTGTTTTCTCTCTTCATGCCATGGACACGAAACGGATGGCCGATATTTCATCACAGCACCCGCGGCCCTGTGTGCGCCGTTCATGATGAAATTATGAGGTGTTGGGACTGCCATCGGCCCATCGCCATCGCTGGAGCATTTCGAACTGGTTGATATTTTTGACAGTACGAATAGCCTGAAACGTCCTGGCCTTTCGGCACGACATCGGCGCTCGCATTCCCGCCAGTTCATTTTAGAAGCTGACAGAATCTGAAGCAGACCGTTGTAATTTTCCGCGTCAACGCCACCGTCCAGCACGCATATCCTGGAATTTCGGTACGGAATCACGCCGTCCACGGTGCCGGCCGCTTTCGAGAAGCTGTCTCCGAACTAGGTGAAACAGTCCATTTTTATTCCCGCATGGACCCTGGTGTCTATGGTTACCATACCGTTCCGCTTTGGCGGTCATACATTTTCATAAAATGGGTGAGTGTAGAAGAAACTTGCGTAAGATGCCAACAATGTTTTGACTGTTCATTTGCATGCTCCGTACCCGCGGACCCGCGATACTTTTCCATTCACTTTCCTGGCGCTGAAAGAATCCTTTTCCAAGTAAGTTTCAACCAACTAGCCAGATGGGTTTAGATTAATTGGACATTTACCATCACGGCGTCTTCGGCCATCAGCGTCCCTATCATCTCCCACCATCTTTGCCACTTCAAGTGCGCTCCCCAGTTATTTTAACAATCCGATTGGAAGATAAATCTAGAAGAAAGTGAGGGCGCGTCGCATTTTGGATCTTACGACCCCAGTTATGACAACAGTTCTTCAATTGAAGAACCTGCTTGGCACTCACACCGTCTTTTTTCGGTACGTAGCCACTAGTGGTTCTCTTTCTGGTGTCCTTTCTTCAACCCTCTTCAACTAATGATTAGCTCCAGGGCTCTGGCCTTGCAACGCCTGTGACGGTGTAGTTGTAGGATTGGGTCGGGCGTGCGAGCCAAGCTCCGCTTGCGTATGTTTGGCAGAGACTTGGAGCGTAGATCATCAGCTTGTCCCAGACCAGAGCTATCGATCCTTTGCGCCGCGATATCGCATGATCCACGGTCTTCTAGCCACCACCAAGCCATTCTGTCTGGGAATCATGAGAATCCTTTGCCTTTAAGATATCGGCGGACATCACAACACAATGCCGCCTCCACAGACCTTCTCCCGATCAAACTCTGGATTTCACCCGAACCTTCGTGTGGGAACCCCCTTTTGAATGTGGAACTCCTGCGTGGGAGCGGTGCACACAGAAATATCGCCTTAAAGGATTGACTCCCACTCTTATCCCTCTATCGCTCCCCAGTGCGACCGCGACGTTACAATGTCTTCCGAGAAAGTAGACGACGATAAGGCTCCCTCTGTCGAAGAAGAAAGACACATCAATCTCGTTAACAATGTCAACGCGCGGTTGGTGGTTTTTCACGATCTCTAGTCACATCTATTTGACAACTGGCAACCGCACAGGATCCAAAATCCTCTGCATGGCATTCCCAAAGCTCGCCTGCTCTCTCAAGTGGAAGAATTCGTCGGGGAGAAGGGCTTTAACGACAGGCTGGAGCTCTTCCAAAAGGGCGCGCTGTTAGCCCAGAACCCCAAGACTTTCGAGTCGATTCCTGAGCTGGATGAGGAAGACAAGGCCGCAATTCGGCGTGAGATCACCCGTGCGTTATGATCCCCATTATTTTTATCCTGCTGAGTGTATTCTAGACAAATGGTCGCAGCCCAGAGATCTGTGTACTTAAGCATTCGATCGAACTGCCGCAACACTGACCACCTCTACCTAGACTTGACTGTCATTTTGTGCTCCATTGCCGGTATGTCGTGATCATTTCCCTGTTGCAAAAATCGTGCTCACCTCTTTTAATAGCCGCTGTCCAGGGTACGCGTTAACCCCTTCATCTTTCAACACACTCCCTTACTGGTCGACATTAAAATTCTTTTGACAGGGTTCGTGATATCATTCTTCCTCAACTTGCCGCTGAAACTTAATCCAGGTGGGATCAGACGGGTTCCAACGGTGCGAATTTGTCCTTCCCCGTGGAGTTCAACATAGACCCCAACGATCCCGGCTCAACCGGGGAGAGGAACCAATGGATTGTGGGCGTAATCAACTCAGCACCATACATTGCCTCTGCTATTGTCGGGTCAGTGCATTTTTGTCGATGGTTCCACCGAGAGTCATCCTTTCACAGATGTTGGCTCACCGATCCCTTGAATAATTACTTCGGGCGTCGGGGTAAGTCTGCGCACACCGTACTACATCAGATCATCGACCTTTCTCTGCAGGGACCATCTTCTTCTGTGCAATTTTCTGCACGCTTTCGGGTAAGGCATTACATTCAGTGTTTACCTCTCACTGATGCCCTGTAGTTATCGGGTCTGGTTGTGCACAAACATGGCCGCAACTTTTCGTGAGTCGTATTTCCGCCAAGGCTCATCCTTCAAATCCAACTGAATAACAACCGGGAAGGTTTGTCGAATTCTGCTCGGTCTAGGAATGGGTCCCAAGGCTTCGACGGTTCCTGTACGCTCATCCCAAGTCCTCCTCTGTAACTTTTGATCTCAATCTTCGCAGGTCTTTGCGGCCGAAAATACACCTGCCTCCATTCGCGGCGGTTTAGTGATGTCTTGGCAGCTCTGGGTGGGGATCATACTCCCAATCGACCCAAAGAAATCTCATCGACTGTTTAGACCGCTTTCGGGATCTTCCTGGGATTCTGCGCCAACCTGGCTCTTTATCAGGTTGGGAGCATTGCATGGAGGCTGCAGCTCGGATCGGCATTCCTCCCTGCCATCCCTCTGCTGCTCGGAGTTTACATGTGCCCGGGTACGCCATTCATCATCACTCGCCGCTCACTCCCTTATTCATCGTTCTGTCTCGCAGAATCTCCGCGTTGGCTCATGAAGAAGGGCCGCTACCATGACGCCTACGCCTCCTTCAAGCGCCTCCGCAACACCGAGTTGCAGGCCGCCCGCGATCTGTACTACGTTCATCGCCAACTCATGGAGGAGTTTGCCGTTCTGCGCGGGGCCAACTACTTTTCGCGGTTCGTCGAGCTTTTCACCATCCCGCGCGTGCGCCGCGCTTCGCTTGCGGCTTTCGTTGTTATGATTGCGCAGCAGGTAATTAATATATTTCACTCTCGTTGCGGTGAACGCCGATGCTGATACCATACCTAGATGTGCGGTACGAGCGCTCCTTCCCATTGAATTAGCACGCCCGCTGACTGACTATGGTTATTGTGGCTAACCTTCAGGAAGTAAGTTTTGCTTTCTCCCGTCAAAATTTAATTTATTCATGTTACTGCAGTTAACATCATCGTATGTTCCTTCCTCGCTCTATCGTTTTGCTCTTCATTCAACACTCGGGCCCAAATCACAGGCATTCTACTCCTCGAACGTCTTCGTCGATGCGGGATACAGCACCAAATCAGCGCTTCTCGCATCCTGGGGATTTGGTCTCGTCAATTTTACGTTTGCGTTCCCGGCCGTCTGGGTACGTCTTCGGTCTCCTCACTGGAGTAAATAATATCACAACTAGCCATGGGTCAATAGACCATCGATACCGTTCGTCTCCTTCCTTTTCCTTCTAACGCATCAGGAACCAATATTGCTCTCAATAGTTCGGGCGGCGCAACCTCCTGCTGTTCACTTTCCCCAACATGGCATGGAGCTTGTTGGCGGCTGTAAGGGCAAAACCATTCAATTGGCAAATCGAGTGGCTAACATCATCCCATCCCATTCCAGGGTCTCTGCTTCCTTATCCCAGGCAGCAGCAGCGCACGCATCCCGCTCATCGCACTGTTTATCTTCATCTTTGCGGGTGCGTTGGTCACAGTCTCCTAGCGAAGGCATATTTTGACTGTATTCTGTTTCATTTTTGTGACCAGCGTTCTACAGCCCCGGCGAAGGCCCCGTGCCGTTTGCGTACTCGGCAGAAGTCTTCCCGTTGACGCACCGTGAGATGGGAATGGTGTGTTATACATTTCTTTGTGCAACTCGGAATGCTCATACACCGCGCAGTCCTTCGCCGTGGCGACGAACCTCTTCTTCGCGTCGGTGCTCAGTGTACGTTGCCCAACGTGTTGTATTTCGAGCGAAGGAAGGCTCACCTTAATGCCCAGGTTACCTTCCCTCGAATTCTGCACGTGTTCGGTGCGGTTGGAGGTCAGTTCACGTCCATATCCGAGGTTGAGGGTTGATTAATAGAATTAACCTTCGAGTAAAAAACAGCTTTTGGCTTCTACGCCGGCCTGAACATCGTCGCGGTCATCATGATTTTCTTCCTCCTCCCCGAGACTAAACAACGCACGCTCGAAGAACTGGACCACGTCTTCGCCGTTCCCACCTCCCGGCACATCAGCTACCAATGGGGCACGTTCCTGCCGTACTGGATCAAGAAATGGATATTCTTCAAGGTGGGTTGTGTAGTTGGGCTAGCCTTGATGCGCATCTAAATGGATTTTCTGTTTGTTGTGCAGCGGGACGCATACCTTGAGCCGCTGTACAACTTTGAGGAGGTGGAGTCGATTACGGTGTATGAGAAGGGCGTTGGGCATTAATTGATATTACGATGGTGTTTTTCTATGTTAAACGAGGCGGCGAATGTTTATGGCGGCTATGTTGATTCTATTCGAGATTGTAAGGTTTTCGAGGCGAACATAGATGACAAGCTGGGAGGTCAAAGCCTAGTTTGGAACGGAGCGGGGTCATGCCTTTTATTTTGGGACCAGGACGGAGGTTTGAACGATTCCGCATGATAAACCGTGTGGCGCATTACCAAAGGCATCGGGGAGTGCAGGAGGGGTTGGGTTGGTCGAACTTCACCTCCTGGCCATGTTTCTCCATCGTCTGATACACTGACCAGGCCCCGTACGACTACGGTACCTTCACCGTTGTCGTCAGTGGTAAAGCCATCAATAAGTACGTCGTTCATTTCCAGCGCCGGGACGAGTCGACTGACTAAGCTGTGGCGGCTTCACCATCGATGGAAATTGTAACCGACTCCTCCGTCTTCCCGTCGATGGATGCAACACTGGTGGAGTGAACGGCAAACAGGTTCGTGTGTATGGCAATTGTGACGCACATTGTTGCTGATGGGGAGGGGGTCTGAAACAGGGAGGCTACGAGACTGACCTCTGTGAGCAGTGGAACACCGATCCCGGCTCTAACGGCTCGGATGTCTGAGTTATCAATACGCCGAGAGGGCCAACTCAGGAATACAGAGTTTAGTGTCGTCTAGAATATTTTCGGTTCATTAGTGAATTTCTTTGATCCAAAGTAAGTTGAGAGAAGCAGCCGTGAACATGTGAACGCCGACCCTCGGGAAAACATTATTAATAACTCTGGTGGCCATTCGGGTATGCATATGAAGTTTGGGCGCTCATGCGCGGTTCGTCAATCCATATCCCTCTGGATTCCGCCAAGGGTTCCAACAGACCCCCCTCTGAGCGATGATTCGAGGTCAGCTCGGATTTTTCGTTGTCAGACGTGATATCTCCTTGCGCGCTTGCGACTATATCATGGAGCATTCAGATCTCGATGCCGATGCCACGCCAAACTACGCACCGTAGTCCATGATGAAGTGAAACTGCCCCTCTATATCTTGCTTCCTATCATGATATTTCTTTTGATCCATCCATACTTTGATCCTGATGATGTCGGAAAGCATTCGCAATAGCCGGGGGCGATAATGGAGCTCGACTGTAGACTGCGACATTCCTGGGGTCGTAATCGCGCAGCGCGCCAGCAGGACGGTCCGCAAAAAATGATCGACGAATGGGGGCCGGCTTCGCACTGTCTCCAAGCATCGCAGAGCGTTGGAGGTACACAAAATGCACAAATTGAGCAGGTCCTCCTCGCCTGGTGAGTCTGTAATATCTACGCAAGCGTTGATGGTGAGTTCGATGTATATGCAAAGATTGTGCCTCATCCGCCACGTTACCCACGGTTGCTTCAGCATTTCGCCGTGGAGTGTATGCAGGCTGTCGGAAATGAGGCTGTCGAGGGGAATCCAGTTCACTGTCCATGCAATGAAATCCGGAATCCATCGCAAGTCGGACAGATCCTGTCGACGGGAAGCTATGATGAGTGTTTCGAGGAAAGTCCGCAGGTCAAAGTAGAGGAGCCCCGATTGTCCCCGAAGCAGCTCGCCAATCTGAGTGTGTCGCGTCTTTGTCCGCATTTCGGCATCCACTGGAGGATTCAGTGCTTTTAGTTTCACAGATAGCACGGACAGCATCAAATCCAGAATACGCTTCGCTGCATCGCCGCCGTGCTGCGGTAAACCCACTCTCGATTGCCAGCTCAGAGACTTTGAGGTGAGAATTGCAATCACCGGGTGGCATGGCGAGTTGGAGTGGTATCCAACCAGGGTGGCGATGGCACGGGTGAACGGAGAGTTCCACAAGCTTTCGTGGTAACGTCCTTGAACATTTCTGTGGTAGCGCTCCAGTGCATCCAGTAATGGCCCCAAAAGCTCGGCGGTGGTGTCAAATATGCGAGCATCTGTCCAAGAGACAAATTGAAGCTCAAGGCTGGAGAGAATAAATGAGTGGAACGTACCTCCAACGGAAAACGGCTCGTCACCGAAGGTTTCCACCAGAACCTCCGCAGCCGTGCGATTACTGCGAAAACTGGCCTCCGGGGAAAGAAAGTGAATGAGGCTTTTCAATTCGTTCGGTGACATGCTCCTCCGGCGTGTCCCCAGATTTGGGACCTTCAGCATGTCTAGCAGTGCTGAAGCCGCTTGTTCCAAAGTGTCATCATCGTGCGTTCCTTGGACGATCCGGTGGTAACTGTCGACGCTTTCGATAGACAGCCCGACAACCAGTCTGTCATCCTCCATAGCTCCTTCGCTTTGGACTGAATATCCTGATTCAGCATCGTCCAAGGCGAGGGTCGTGATGACATTTGCCTTAGGACCCCGTTGAGTGTCTGTTGGAGACATTTTATTGACGACTTTGGCGTGAATAAAAGCCGCCAGAGTAGACTGAAATATGGACGACGAAGGATGTAGACTCCCATCGATCAGAGTCACTAGTAAGACACCGCTGAGGCTTGCAATCAACAGGAGGCAGAACCCAGTTGTTGCCAGGATAAAGACTGGTCGATGCGGAAGGCCGAACAGTGTTGAAATGAGCATATCCAGGATTCCTACGAGAAAAAGGAGGACTGGAAGAACCAAGAGCTGCGGGAGAGATTCGATTGCGGGACGGAGAATTCTCTCTGCCGCATCCCATCGTCTGTAGATATCGGCCAGACGTAGAGTGGCTTTTTGGTGCCGCGACCACGGGATCATATTGACAAACCCCCTCCCAGCCACAACAAGCGCCGCGATGGTGAGCTGTAGTAGAACTGTGTCAGAGAGTGATGGAACTCGGTGATTGGCACTCACACTGAAAATGAGAGATATCGAGTAGAACGCGTTGACACGTATATCGCTCTGGCTTGGCTCAAACACCACCGGAAGCGAGAAGTTAGGAGTCTTTCCGGGACTGCTGTTAAGCGCCAGCATGATCTCTGTTAGATTTGCCAGAAGCTCGTTCGTTCGCTGGGTCTGGTCTTGTTTCAAGTTTCCCAGGGAGTCCACAAAAAAAGCCGTCACAATCGCAGAGAATAGGCCGAGCTGGAGAGGACTTGTCAAGGGCACGGAGTCCGAGTCGTCGGGGACATACAAAGACAAGCAGCGTGTCTAGGCCACCTCTCCATCGTTCTACCTTGGGCTGTATTGTTTCGGCGAGGAAAGAGCTGAGAAGGGGATTCCAGGCACTACTGCTGGTGGCTGGGACTTGCGGTATCGCCTGGCGCGACAGATCTAGCATCCATCCCATTCAGGAGACTCGCTCGAACTCAGTTTGGACACTCACCCGCAGCGGCCTGTCGTTGGTCAATTCGGCGTAACACGTCCGTCTGCTCCAGCATGATGTGAGCCAACTTTTGCATCTGGGCGCTATTGTAATGTTTGGTAAGCCCGAACGTGAACCGAAGTCTGTAGCACCTCATAACGTCGGGTAGACATGACGCAGCGTCATGGCTTTCATGAACATTAGACATGCCGCGAAATGGACTAATTGTAGAGCTGGCAGGTCGCGACGGCAATAGAGAGAAGGCGTACAGCTTTGGAGCCGGGTATGCCCATTTATAATGGTCATGTACCGCGGAAGCCGTCATGTTCAGCTTGGCAGAACCCAGATTCTTTGATGTACAGTTTCTGATGTTTCCTTGTCGACACAGTGGCAGGAAGGGCTGCTCAAACTTTTAACCCAGTCGTGAGGAGATTAATTTCTGAGAGAAGGATATTACCGCATTCGAAGAGTTAAGCTGTATCCAAACTCCTGAGCAGCAGTATGGACGGCGAGCATTCCAGGAGCTAAGAGTGACATTGACAGTCATCGAAACTGCATCAGATTTCTAGTCTGAATCTGTTGGCGGGTGCGATCAAGGACCTCGCTTTCGATCCGAGACGTGACCTTTTTCCCGCGTCCAAATCGGGTTGAGACTCGTGGTTCGCATACTTCCCGGCTGTCCAAGTACATTTTAGTACCGGAAAAGAGTTTAAAGGCCTTATTTATGGTCCTGGAATAATTTCTGTATTTTTTGGAGGGTGCACTCGCTCAAAACTACCTCTGTCAGTGAATATCAGAAAATACCTTGTAACACCTTGTAACACCTTCATATTCGAGCCGATTTTCTTCGGGAAAAGAGCAAACTGTGCTTAAAATATCATGCAAATGGCTAAAACTGTACTACAAAGGCCCCAGAGATTCTGCGATGGCGCTAAAAGGTTTGTGTCCGAATTTGGACGTGGGAAAGCTTACATCAAAAACTGAGGTCCCTGATCCGTCATGCCAGTGAAATCAGACTCCATATTGAAAGATTTATCAACTATCATAAATGTTGTGGAGTCTGACTACAAGTGAGACTATCAGATATCAGCCTATGTCAACAGTCAGAACAATGACTCAAGCGTAGCTGGATTCGCAGTCCCAGGTCTCACAAATTTGTGACGCAACAAAACACCGTTAAAAGGAAATAAAAATAAGTCAGCTCCACCTCGTAAAACTATTGCGGGATCACCAAAAAGCGGTCTAAGGAAAATCTTGATGGATGGGTCATCTCCACCTCGTAAATCTTCGGGGATTGCCGGTCCCCTCTGATCGAAAAGCAATTCTCGGGAGGGGAAGGTCGCCAAATCACGACTATTCAAACATGCATCTCAATTGGATTTGTTAGAACATTTCCTCGTATGTGGAGTTGTTTTCCGTCTGATTTAATTGGACTGGTGGCTGTAACAAGGACTGTAAAAATTTACTTTGTGGTTGGCTCGTGCATGCATTCTGCAAAGGGAAAGCCATACGGTAACTCACTTGATCTGGTGGACATTGGGGATTTATACCTCAGAGGAGTGAACTCCGATGGGGTCCCATAGGGTTTTAGCCAATGGTCCTGCCTTTCTATGGCTCGCCAGTCCCAGTGAGTTAGCGCCTTGTTTGCTCCGACCCCCTGGAATGGCGTGTGCTCCGTTAGCATCTAGTAGGTGCATGGATAACCACCCATACATTACTACCTGTTTGTCGTCGGGAAACGTGTTGTTCAGACATTTGGACCACGCGAGTATAATAAATCCCCCCTCCTTTGCCACCCCTCCAGAAATATCAAGCTCTGGTGGCCATCATTCATTCAGCACCTATTTCCGGCTTGTGCACTGTCGCCAAACTGCCGTTCCCAAGTATGCCCGGAGTGGCCATCTGAATTGACAGTTTATTGTGCATGGCTGGCAAAAGTCGAGGTTGGGAACAAGCCTGTGGAGTACGTGAATGTCATGTGACAAGGCTTCTTGTGTTTGATGACATTGACAATGATGATTGACAAGACATGCCTGCGCTCCGCTCCGGCGCGCAGGTTGAAGAACCGGCAACATAGTGAGAAGCTGGAATTAATTGAGACACTTGCTAAGAATATATTCATTGACAATTTGACTTGGGGGGAGGCCGATGCTGCGCACGGCATAACTCATACTTTACTTTTTTTTTTGTTCTTCAGGATCACAGTCAGCCCGCTTCTCCTTACAGCATCCACTATTTATTTGAATTAATGTTATTGTTGCAGCCCAAATACATACTCACTGTGGTTATGTTATAAGTTTATCAATCGGACATGTACATTGTGGCTGTGCTTGTCCTGCGTACGCAAGACTTCGGATAATACCGAGGATTTGATGTTCGGCTTGATCACCAGTCAACCGCTGAGTCTCGCTGAATTCGCGTAACTCATATAATTCTTTCCAGGGATTCATCAATCAGGTACCTTTAGGGCCGACAAGCGGCATAGCCTACTACCGGTTATAAAAAGTCAAAACGTGTTTCAATAGTAAGAAGTAAACATATTTTTGTAATTAAATCGAGGTTGAGTAGCAAAGATTTTGAGAGACTCAGTAAAATCTACTGAGTACCGGCATTGTGTCACACTCTTTTGGGAGGGCTCGGAGAAGCCGATTTAGAACCGAGATTATTGAATGCGCTGTCTGCGGCATCGTCCCGGCCTCGCCTCTGGATGGGTGAGAAACACCGTCAAAATCTAGTAGGAGATCACGCAAGGGGCCATCATCAACGGATAATGGCGGTAGAACACAGTCGGGATGCAGCCATTTGTAGCGGTCCAGGAGATTGGATTCGTCTGCCTTGAAGTCTGGGCGCATCAAGACGCTCAAATCAAAGTCAGGGTTATTGACAACAATGGAACAGTGGGAGCGTAGAGAGTCGGACTTGGCGCATACAGCACAGGTAAAAGTGGACAGTGCCTCAGAACCTGTTTTAGCCCATATTCTGATCGCAATTCATGGAAGTAATGCTCCTCTCAGATCATTATGTCAAATGTTGTCCCTGTTGACTGTAGACTATGAACACGCTGCCTGCGAAAAAGCCTGGGAAGAACATGCCAAAGAGCTTCAGCGTGTCCGTGAAAATCACCATCCAGAGAGTTAAATTGCATTCATTGCTTAACCTTTAGGTTAGGCTCCCCTGCCATGCTCGTGTTTGGGTCCAATCAGTAAACACGGAACAAATATGTTTTGCATAATTCAGGACAGTCACCAGATGCCAGATGCATAAACGTGATTAGTGATGCCCCACGATGACCTTACTCCCGTACCTACCCTTCCGCCCTCGTTCCAGTTTCTCGCATCTCACTTGTCTCCAGGCTCATGCCGTCGCTTGTCCTTGACGATCTCCGTTCGTCTGAGTTTGGTCAAGTTCAGACTTGAGTTGAATCGAGTTTGATGCTGGCATTCCCCATGCACAGTGTTTTTGTGTTCTGGTGCTACAAGATTAGTACCCGTGCCTTTGGCACGGAATCACTCCCACGGGCGGTCAGACACGGCTTGGTCCCAGTTCCATACAGACACGCCAGAGTCCGAGCCCTCCGGCACCGCACTGCCGCTCGCTAACACTCGCAGCGGGCGGCGCCTCGGGGTTCCGAGAGCACGGAAAATTCATGTGACTTCACGTGATACCACGTGATTTTCTGTCAATTTCCCGTGACTTCGTGTTTTCAAGTATAGGATTCCGGGGTAAATAGACACAGTATACGCTCAAAAACTCACTTTTGCGTGATTATGGTCTGGAGCTGCCAGTTCTTTGCACTATGATGTGGTTAGGGGTGTCTCGTGGCTTAGTCTATATTCAATCCCCACATGAACCCCTTTTTACGAGCGATCAATCAGCGATCATTGCCGTCGGATGTATCCGAAGTCCTACGTGCGCAAGACATGCACAGCCTCACATTTGTCTTTCCCACCCTTTACGACGCATTGCTCAACTGTCTTGGGCTGGAATCCAGAACTCACGCCAACATTCCGGTATCCCAAAAAGGATTCTAAGAGGTCGGCAATCAATCAATCAATATCGATATCGACACTTGGGAACAGTATTCGTAAACGGCACTTATGGGCTGTTAATTGAGTCCAACTTCAACTGTGGGATATAGTCCAAAGCATGAAGGCAAAACCTTCTGTATAAAGTCAGTCTAGTGTGCCATGCTGTGGACGAGACGAAGGCAGCGGGAAAAGTACCATTGGCCAAGACAATTCCGGTTTGAGTATGGAGCCTGACCACGCGATGCCTTTGGGAAAAGTGCCTCCTCTCCCTCTATACGAAAAACACTACACGAGACAACAACCCACCCTACCTGCAGTCCACAGCAAGGGTGCCATCGATTTGAATGAGGTCTAAAGAATATAAAAATAAAGGTTAAGCACCCGCCTCAAAGAGGCCATACCCCAATCATTGTGGACATCGGCACAGTCTGGAAGAGAAAGGCCGTTTGGAAGGGGGATTCGGGGATGTGATTGGGAGAATTGTGAACAGTGGCCCGATAAAATGTGCTGCGTGATCTGAGTGCGAAGTGAGTCAACAGTTACTCTTTCAGAAATGTCAATGCGATGTAGTGCGGCGATAGATAACAGAACTGGCTTTTGATGGCTTTCAAAAGAACTGAATAATTCTGCCATTGACGCCGAGGAACAGAAGCCTTCCTCTGCCGCGTTAATGGTTTTGGTATGGCTCCTTATAGCAGCTCGTAGCTTGAAACGGACATTGCGGGTACCAGATACTGTAATATTTAAAGCAGCAGCAATATGCGGTAAACTTTCGGTCGACAGTTGCTTATCGGTAGCATCCATGATCATATTCAACACAGCTTTGGACATTTGTGCAGCAGATTCAAAATTTTCACAAAGAGCCCGGCAGGCGGAGCGGTCGGGACGTGGGAATACAAATGAATTGACAGTGTGGTCGGCACAAGCACACGGTATCGCATGCAAGCCAAGAGATCGCTGGACTGTGGGCAAATCTGCGTGGAAGACAGATACGTGGGAATCGGTAACAAAATGACCAAAAAAAATATGGCGGATTATATTCAGAGACGTCATGGATCGCATGGGTACATCAGATTGCAAAGATGCAGAAGTGGAGGGGCATAAACACATCAACGGGTCATCACAAACACAGGAACGGCGCAGCACTGCTCAGCGAACATCAGCCGGGGAGAATTGAAACCGAAAAACGGTCTTACACTCAGATTGGATGTCACTGTCGCGGCCGTCGACATCGATCGTGCCGTCGATGACGGTAGATGGTGAAGGGATTGTCAGGAGATCTTAAGGGTCAGATTAGCAACAATGTATATTCCAGACAAAATGTAGGAACTACGAGATGGATTTCGAGGGTGAACAACGCCAGAAGACAGAGTAAAGCTCGAGTGCGGAAGGGTTTCACGGCAAAAGAACAGCCATCTCGACCTAGCACCAGGTCATAGGGCACTTCCGAGCAGATAGAAGCCTTGATGTGCATAGAGCAGATAGAGCCACCAGAGGGAAGAGTGAGAACACCGGAAGCGGCAGAGCGAGGAGCGGCGATTCCATTGGCTAAGACCCAGTCCAGAGTCACCAGTGATTTTTCAGAAGCAGGATTTACTGAGAGGGAGACGGGCTTGCTGCAGAACGTTGCAGACATGGTGGAGGTAGAGGAAGAAAAGAGATGCCACGTCGCAGAAATCCCATGCATTGCGAAGTTCTCAGCATCAATATGTAATGCTGGCCGTTTGGCGTAGGGAATGACAAAAAAAGCAGTTTACTGCCAAACTCAAAAACGGGGCTCTCTAAGACCAGTACCTTACGGTAGCGGGAATTCAAAGTAAGTTGGTTATAAAATCAACGAATCCTAATTATCATTGCATCCCAATAGAGGTTATTAGCAGCCCGTAACGAACCATTTTTTAAGTCAATGAAAGTGGTTGCTTCATGTAATTTCGCTTAAAGTCAACTGCCCCACTCCACCGAGTTCTTAAACCCTCCAGTGTGCGCTACTGTGCACTTGAGGCTTGGAATCCCTGTATGTACTCATCATCTGAGATACATGGTGAGTCTCCCTCTTTTCTCTATTTTCTCCCTCTTTTTCTTCCACTTGAAAACTTGATGTTGGCTTACCACTATGTACAAAGGTCAAAAGGCTCGGTATGGCTCAACCCTTTGATTTTTTCCACGGTGTTTACATTGATTTCAGGGTTACCCTTGCTCGCGCTGTGTATGCCAAAACCAAGTACGTTCTTTTGATGATCCGTTGAGCGTAGTGGAAAGCTGACCGTCGATATTTGAGGCACACACTCAAGCTGCATCGCATATAGGACAGCCACACATCACGAACTCTGTACAAAAAATCTCTGCACGGACCTTTGTTGGCAAACTGAACAGTTGTATTAGCGACACACCACGTCGAACTTGTTCTTCCCGGGCGCATTATTTGGTGTGAATGCTGGACGGTCATATAGACACCAAGGGGACTACCAAGGGGCTGCGTGCTCAAGGTGTACTTGATGATAACACCCCAGACGCTGCTGTCGAGGTCAAGAAGGAGGAGCTTGCCGTCGCCAAGGAAGTCGCTGGTGGCGATGTCGAGGCAGAGGCGGATCCTAAAGGTGCCGATGAAAATTACGAGTACTTTATGTACTCGTTCTTTTCATCAATCGGGAACCAGATTTTCAATTTGACAGAACATTTATCAGTGCGTTTGAATAGTGTAATGAAAATAGTTGCTGTGTTCGTTAGGTTTTTGAAGTCTTTTTAGCAGGATAATCTAATGAAATTAGTGATTATATAAACCATCGAGCTGGTCGTGGTTCGAATCTGCGGTGTCGATCTATTTGGACGACCTTCGGGTTTCTCAAATCGCGGCGCCCTTTATTCTATTTATACCCCATTTTTTGTCGATTCAGTGTATTAGTTTATTCTGTAACGGATTTGGATATGTGCTGCCTCCTTTATGCTCTTGTAGTTTATAAAGGAGTGTTTGTTCAATCGGCCACTCACCTTTCACTGTATACCTTGTCGCTAAACTGTTGAGCATGTCGACAACGCAAAGCTCTTACAATACATCCATCACTTACATTCCTTGACGTTCGTATGCCCTTTCCAAAAAAAAGCAGGCTTTTTGCAAGTTATGACTGAGGGCGTCCATGTATCGATGTGCCGCAGCCTCAAGGTCCGAAAGCCGTGGTTTCACTAGGCCTGTTTCTCTTGCTCAAAGACCCTATTAGTATTCTGGGTTTCATGCCGCCGCTTTAAGATCTGGAACTATGGGGTCATTTTTGTTAAACGGTAGATCCTCGGTAGTATCCGATATCTTGTGTACGCTGGACTTCGGATAATACCGAGGATTTGATGTTTGGCTTGATCGCCGGTCAAACATTGAATATGAGCCGTAATAAGGCACCCTCTCTTTCTTCCGTCTGCATCCCCGACAACATGAGAAGGTAGGTTACCATTCTCTACAAAATTCCACGAGTCCCTGTCAATGAATGAGCTCATGCCAAGGGGTTCCAACAGGTGCTCAGTGATGTAAGATTCGAACGTTTATTTCAACAGCGTCGAGCAGGTGCGATACGTTGGATTGCTATACTGACACGTCTCTCTTAGCTCTGCTGAAAGCCGCAGAAACCGCATTGTTGCGCAGTATACGAGGACCGGTGAGAATCGGAATATAGAAGACAGTACCAAAGGTTTTCGTAAAAAAACATTTGCAATATACATATTGAACAAACTTCAACGAGCTCGACCTGAACCTCTTTCTTAACCTCTTTTTTACGCGGCCAACACCATCCGCGACAAGATGTGTGCGAGGCCCGTGCCTTCACATTCACCTGAATCATGGGTCGCGCTCGTTCTCTTCCTCAGCGAGAACCCCTCCGCTGGCGTGTCCTGCCCCAGCGTCCCGTCAGTCAACACAATCAACATACCAATGTGGTAACCCGTTAAATCAACTCACGCAATTATCCTGCGACCGGAATGCCCGCATATCGCAAATGGTAGTGTTCTGGCAGCCTGAGGGGGCATCGCATGCGGTGACCGCGCCGCCTCGGCTGATGAACGTGTTGAACATCTGGAACGCGGTCTCATTCGCGGCAAAGACCTCGGTGAGGTTGTGCCAGAAAGCAGGCGAGAGCGGTTCGTTGGGGGAGAGTCCGACGAGGGGGCCGTAGGTCTTGCGCGCGCTGTAGTAGAGGCCCCATTGGGCTGTTTTTCAACAGAGGTCAGTATCGGGGGTGGAGGGTAGAGTGAAAGCAAGAGGGCTTACGCCGGACTTGGAAGCTAGGCTCCGAGATGTTGGCTGTATATTACAACTAAGTCTGGAGCCAAGCTTAAAGAGAAAGATCATTGACTGAACATAACGCGGACATCCATGACCTCGAAGGTGTCCGGGTCAATCTCATACATTTTGAAAGCTGAAGAAGGAGGGGGATATTCAAGTTCGCAGCGATCCCATTGAGCAACAAGTGGAACGTACCTGGATTACCACCTACGTGCGTCGATCAGTCAGCAATGTCGATATTCATTCTATGAGCGCAGATATCACAACGGCAATTCACTTACTCGTCGGAGTCAATGCCGGTCCCTAAACACAAAACATTTCAAATACGTTAAATCAACAACCAGGTCTGACGCTCACAATCAGTCCAACGCCGACAGCATTCGCCGCCGTCTGTTCGCTGTAATTCGAATAGGCGACCTCGAATTGATCCTGCATAATGTATGTGCGTCCCAAGGTCAGTGTAAATTCACGTAATAATAACGACGAATAAATGCAAGCACAGTGAACATACCTTATGACTATGCCCGAAGAACTGCCCCGCGATCGTATTTTTGTAGCGCTGGAGTACTTGGTCGTAGTAGTTCGACTAAAGGCCGGCATACAAGAATTGAGTTCAATTTCGGCCATTTTCGTCGGAAAAACAAAAACGTTGGGAAGGAAAAACGCAGCCCACCTGATCAATCAGCGTGTCCTCCTTCCCGAGCGGAATATGCCCGATGATCCACGCTCTGTCGCCCGCGTCCTCGGCGGCTTGGAGGGCGTCTACCACGAACGCGATGATGCCGTTTGGGTCCGGTCTAAAGCACAGTTCCTCATTGACATGTATACGAAACACCAATCACTGCGTTCCGCCCTCGGCTAGAGCGTGACGTGTCGAGGCGCATGGAACCGTTGCCGAGGTGCCGTGAGTTTTGTGTAGCCGGCATCACGGATCTACAACATCGCTTTCTCGCTTAGCTACACGGAGCCTTGGCGAGGCGCACCGATGGCCGCAACGGCTTCCTAGATGTCAGTCGTCTAGGCAGCTGCACGTACCTCGGCACGTTCTCCGTCTACCCGAGCTAGCTTACGTCTTCAATGTGGAGGTGCGTCTAAGCGCCTCGTCACGCCTAGTCATTGATGTGACTAGCCGGCTAGATGCGGCTAGACACCGCCTCCGGCTAGGCGCTGGCTAGGCCTCTCGAAACGGTGTCTTCTACCAGGGGGCGGAATGCAGTGAATGGAGGAGGAGAGACATACTGGAGCACATCGCTGTCGTATAGCCAATAACTTGACGAAATCGAATTATAATTAAATTCAGAGGCGGATCGATGGACGTATCCACGCACTTCTGTTTATACCAATACTGGGTATTCGCTGCAATGATGCGCAGGTCCATCCCGGGGACCTTCGCGGAATAAGCGCCAGAGTGGTGATCCACCTCAAACGCGGCGGGCGCGCCGATCCAGTGCTGACATTACACAGGCATTCAGCATAAGAAATTCAGAAGTCATTATAAGATAGAAGGAGAGAAGGGGGAGAAAATTAGTTGGATTTCACACACCTCCCACCCAGCGCTCTGCGTGTCGAACACGAACTGCGAGTTGTTCGCGGTGTTGCTCGTGGTGCGCGAACGCGTTCACCGGCGCGGAGTCGCTGTTTCATTCGTTAGTGCTGGGAACCGTGACAGAACAGAGGACGTACTGGTTACCAAGCGAAGGAAATATGGGCGCGGTAAGCTTCGCGGCCATCTGCACGTTGAATGCCTTCAGGTGGGTCGTCACCTCTCTAAAGAAAAAGAAAAATGAAGTGTCATTGACCATTGTCAAGATGCCTTATGCACGATGTCACTCACACCTGATCAACGATCCACGTCGCGCCTTCGACCACTATGAGATTATTCAAAAACCATTCAATTCAACTCCCCCCAGAAATAAAGGAGGGAAGACTCACCATCCCCAGTGAAAATCGAGAACCTCGGATTCAGCCTGTCCACCTCCTCTAGCAGCGTGTCAGCCAGCGTGATCGTCGAGTCGCAGTGCGAGTTTCCGTTCGGGCCCGCTGGGACGGTGGGCACAGCCGGAGAATCGTCAAAGTCGCGGCAGCAGATGGATTTGGTGCAGTTTGCTTCGGCGCCGACCTGCATCTGGTGAAAGTCAAAATTCAATACAAATAATTACCTCAGAGTCCAGAGCTAGGTTCGCTGGACGCCGACGAGAAAAAGAAGTGAGAGAGAAATAAACACACGGTATACATCCGATCAATATGCACGTCGCTCAGATGCGCCATGCGCACCGTCGGGCGGCCGCGCGACTTGAAGGCCTTCGAAAATTGATGTCAATGAGCAATGCAAGCGGGAATAACTGACGATTCCGTTGGAACAATTAACCTTCTTTTCAAGCCGGACGGCGGATTCATTGATTTGGAAATACATATATGATTATTAACACCGTTGAGAGGCGGCTGGGGTATTGTGGATAGCTGGAAGGCAAATACTGAATGTACAAATTAGCAACAAAAAACATAAGAATAAGTAGACAAAAAGTAAAGTACGAGTTATGCCGTGCGCCAGCATCGGCCTCCCCCCAAGTAAAACTCGCAAGCTGATCCAGGATTAACATCGCGAAGCCAGGCAAATCTATTCAACAATTTCTGGTTTAAGCCTTTCTACAGCACACCTGGACCATTAATCTGAATAGATTGAACCAGCCGTCCTTCCCTCGAGGTCGGTGATCCGGTGCATGAAACTCGACCTAAGTTCCATTGCGTTATTACTAGGCTTACCATTAGTCCCAAACTTTGTACCCCATCTTACACAGTTGAGTCCTTTTCTCAGCCAAAAATAGAGGAACTCTCCCTACAACCCGACCCCGAATCGAACTGGGACTCCCGACACGCAGCACACTATTGTTATCCTCGAGACAGATCGCAGGTGCATTCCAGCGCCACAGGTCTTACTTTGTGCTCGCTCCCATCCAGTATCTCTGTACAACCCAATCCACTGCAGCCGGTGATGAAAGAGACGGAAAGGGATGGAAGAGCCAGCCAATTGCGCCCACATCTTGGGCTTTAAACCGGAAGAAGCGAAGCGAATATACATCTCAGTTGAGTATCCATTGGACAATATTCACCTCACTGGTTCATCAAGGTGGGACATAAGTAATCTTTAGTCTTTCATGTTCTTGTGAAAGAGCAGTGGTCAATCCTCCAATGCCGTACTCTGAACTCTGTCGGCAAAATCCGTTTCGGGTTGAAACGGCATTGAACGTGTTCGAAGCCGTTGGATGGTCATATGCCTTAGCTGGCTTCCAACACGGCAATTGGCCAGCCCTAAATTGTGGACTCTTGTCGTTTCTAAAGTGAGCCTGCTATTAGAACGGAATGCCAGCCAACCCTTACGCCTTCTGAGCAGCACTGCCCCGCGGTTTCCCACTAAACTCTGCATGGTGCACAGCAGCATCTGCATGCCTGCGCTAATCCTCCCTTCAGAAATAATTTTGCTGGGACTGAACAACAAAACCGGTCGCTCGGGGAAATTCAAGAATGCACAGTACATTTGTACTAGCGGTGATATGGTTACCCCAAATGCCCCAAAGCACATAACCACAGGATATACTTTGAAACGTTTCGTGTATTTAGGAAACCCTGAATCAACTCGAACATGGTACTAGATAAAGCCTCAGTGTTGTATTAAGGGGTTTGTAAGATAATAAAACACTAACCTAGGATACTCATGTGAAAGATATGAAGAAAGAAAAGAGAGAATTAAAATAAAATAAAAAACTTCGAACCGGCAGATTCGAACCAGCACTGTCCGCCTTGTTTACGTCACCACTAAATTCATTAGATCGAGGCCTTAAAAGACTTCAAAAAGCTAATGAACTCAGCCACTATTTTCATTAGCATCGTCAAAACGCACTGATAAAGTTTCGCCAACTCAAAACCTGGATCCGATCAATGAAAAGAACAATCACTTTACTACGTAAAGTACTCGTAAATGATTCACATCTAGGGCTGTTCGCCGTCACCGTATATACGGCCGTACAGACAGCCGTAAATACGGCACCCGTCTGAATCACATCTTTCCATAGGGTTGAAGCAGTGAGTTCAATAAAATTGACAGGAATAGCTTCGTAGATATATAGACTCGACTCAATGAACCCACCCGAGCGCAAACCCGAGTGTCCAAGGATCAGACCCTCATCCGCAGCTTCCAATGCTGGAATGCTGGAGAGCTTCAATAAATTTTTGAATGAATACTGTGAGAACTTCAGAGGACTTATGTCTGAGATTTAGGAGAGCTCGAGCTGTGTCAGTCGGCAGAGCTCCAGTCAGGTCAAGATCAAGGATTGGCATTGAGTCCAACCTGGAGTGGAATTAATTGCGTAGAGGAGGATGAAAGGAGAACACACACGGTGCACAGCGACAGCGGTGTGGGCTGATTTCTCAGAATCTTGAGTTCGAATCGTGAGTTCGAGAAGTGTCGGAGGTATGTAAATTCACAGTGCTTACCTCCCGCCAAATCGATGGCCATGGAAATGTGGGGACTCGTGCGGAGCGAGAAGCTGCGCCAAGGGTATGAAGTCGGGAATATCGATGGGAAAGATCAACCACCTCAAGCATGAGCGGTGGTGCCGAGAGCCTGACAGACTCGGGCATTGCAGCGCATCGAAGAGGAGAGAAAAAGCGGGGGGACAAGGGATGGCTCGATGATGGGGGAGGGAAGGAAGGAAGGAAGTTGAGCCAAGCCGGGCACCCAGCTCTTTTGAGTCGTGTTGGAGGGCATAATGGATGACGTGGAAGTTGCATAGGCCTGCGTCATGGAGCACTATTCTGTCTTAACAGGTCACTTTAATAATCGGTGCAGATATGCTATATCTAACGATACTCCTGTCGAATTTGTTGGCCTCCTGATTATTTGGTACGCATGTGCCAATCACTTCGCCGCGCAAGATATCAGTTTGGACCGACGATGAAAGCCGGATATCCAACACACCTGCACCAGTCGTCGATGACTGAGATGATGGGTGCGCGGTCTGCCTAACAGGATTTGTCGGGGGTTCGGCAGAGGGAGATGATCTCACGCACCTCGGTACCGAATCCATAGCAAGTGACGACCTCTGATATTCGAATGAGTGAACATGAAATACGTGGTGGAAAATGGTCTTACCGGTGCCGACGCGGGACCAAGTCGCTGCTGTTGTGGTATCCTGAACGGATAATTGAGCCGTGCATCTTGCCAATCATGATGCTCCGAGGTACTTACTGATGCCTTGCTCGATGCTCAACCACTAAGAGGGAAGCGAGCATCACATTTATCGTAGCTGACTGCACTGAGTGCACATACTTTGCTGGGAACGATATCAGAGGTGAGGTCCCCCTCGACGCGGGCTACGACGGCGCCGAAGGCGGGAGCCGCGACCGCAAGTGCAACAGGACCAAAGAGAGAGAGCTTCATGACAGCGGTGAGGAGTTGGAGTGGTGCAGAGAAAATCTTTGCGATGCTACTTGAAAGAACAAGATGGTGAGGTTCAATGTCAGTGTCTCGACTGACCTTTATACGAATTCAACTCGGCCCATGCGGCCATGTTGTGTTGTCCGCAATCAATGTTTGGACGAGCCTCGACAATCAACGGGCCGGCCGTTGACGCTCAGGATGTCTCGTAAGCAATGACTGAGGCGACTCTGAATAGCCAACGTGGCCCAGGTAGCCCAGAGTAAATTACCCCGTCCTGATGATAGCAGGTGCTCATCCAATGAGAAAATTCAGGTTGAGCCCCTTCTTTGAACGATCCGATTCTATGCAAGGTTTGAATTAGAAGAAGCCCATGGTTGAAACACCAGTATTGAGGGAAAGGACCGGCCGAGACGGAGCTTGGTGTGAATTAGTAGCTCGTTGGCCACCTAGTGCAGGATACCTCTCAAACACAATAATGTCAATGTAATCGAGAGTTGAGCCGCAAAATGGGATTGGCAAGTCGTCAGCATTTTGATACCTCAAGCCACCCTTGGGCAGTTGGGTATGAAGCAGCGTTGATCAAAATATCGTTGGACTGCCGCTGATTCAAGATGCGAAAATCGCTCCAACAGCTGTTCGTACCGAAATTTCACTGCCTAGAATTAACGGACGCAGTCTCGCCCTCGCCAAATGAATCTGAATCACACGTCGGACAAAAGGTGACAACAATGAGCAGCTGCTAAAGTGGCAAGAAGGAGACGTGGATCGCCTAGCTGCCGGATCCAACATCCCAGATCGAAGCTCTATCCAGAGAACACGGCGGGTTTCGGTGTGCACCGGGGATTGACAAGCTAGAGGTCTGGGCCACCTATAGCAGCTCCTGAGGCGGCAGGACGTGTCTCCCTATCTCGTCTTTGCGCATATCCTGGGCCTTGCTGTTGTTGGATGGTGGTGTTAGATATTGGCGTCATTTCTTTTTTATTCTATTATGGACACTTACTTACCGCGATGTTTGTACTTGATGGGTCTCTCCGGCAACGCGCTGGGCTCTGGTGACGCGAGAGCACGCATACAGCCATCCCGATCATGTATTTAAGCAGTTGGCATGCAATAGAAAGGGATTCTCTCCCTTGTTTCCCCCCCATATCTTCCCGAGTTCTGAGTACGATTCCGAGGACACCAGTCATTAAGAAACGAGTACGAGAGGTCCAGAGAGCGACCTAAGACGACAAACGAGTCATTGCAAAGCTAAGTTTCATATTGTCTTGAGTTACACATTATCTACTACAACGTCGCAGCCTAGGGTATATCTGCCGACATTCTCCCTCTGGTCCACCGAGCGACCGACCCCTTCTTCTACAGCGCTCTTTTGGACCACCTGTTAACTCAAAATTGAAACCCGGCACCCTGTGTCGAGAATGAGGGATTTGGTGCAACACCCATCGACCCCAACTTTGGTCGCGCTCAAGGCGCCTCATAATTCTGCTGTATCAGAATCAGAGGCCATACGTGCGTCATGTGCATGTTTTCGAGCGTCTCAACCGGTTCAAAACTGTAAAACGGGCATCGGGTGCCGGCGATTGCCGAGCGGCAACTCGCCGAGCACAACGGATGATGACGTTAGTTAGGCGATTGAGTCATTGCCTCTCCGACTCCGACATCGATGTCCACCTCAATCGTGTTCTACGACATTCCCTCGACTCTCCCCAATTGCTGCTGGTCGCCCAATCTTTGGAAATCAAGGCCGGTTCAAATTGGTCCTGTCTTGGCTTCCACGAACCAAATAAATCCCCCAGATACGCGCTCAACTTCAAAGGCATACCATACACGACCGTCTGGCTTGAATACCCCGAGATCGAGGAAAAATGCAAGGAAATCGGAGCGAGTCCTACCAGGAACAAACCCGATGGGCGCCCACATTACACACTCCCTATGATCCACGATCTTGCCACCGGTACTGTCCAGAAGAAGCCGCCCCGTACATACGGAGACTCATACGTATTCACAGGCGCAGTCATCTCGGATTCCGCCAAGATCGCGGCATATCTGGATGCGACGTACCCCGACAAGCCGATGCTCATGCCTGCGGGCACTGCCGGGCTCCACCGCGCCTTCGAGGACGCCGCGCATGCGCTGATATCACCCATCTACCCTTATGGCCTGCCTGCCGCGCACAAGAACCTGAATCCTGTGAGCGCGGAATATTTTCGCCGTACGCGCGAGGTGGCCTGGGGAAAGACGCTCGAGGACCTCACTCCCAAAGGTGACGAGGATGCCGTCGAATGGAAGAAATTGAAGGACGGATTCGGTAAGCTGGACGAGTGGATTCGGGTGAATGGGCCGGAAAGCCCGTATTTCATGGGTGACACACCCTGCTACGCGGACCTGTGGACGGCGGCGTACGTGATGTGGATCAGACTGGTTCTCCCCGGAAAATGGGAGGAAGTCAAGTCGTGGCACGAAGGAAGGTGGGCAAAACTTTTGAAGGGATTGGAGGAATACGAGACGGTTCTGTAGTCAGTACATCCTTCCGTTGTCAAAGCAGATGGAAATCTCGCCTCTCTTCTTCGAAGATAAAGCTTGTAGCCCGAATTTGTTCGTCGGCGATGTGAGGAGGAATTGATACTATTTTCGGAATCTGGAGTGCTCTCGCCACATTTTAGCAAATTCCGAAACGATTATGCGATTATATTACATGAACTGCAGAGCCCGGGGAGATGGGGGGAATGCCGATTGGGGCTTGGAGATACATGCCGATCTGTAGGATGGATGTTAGTACGGGACGATGGCGAAGATCGGAGGAGGAAGAGCACGCGCGTGCCGAGTGCAAGGTCACACAGTGCAGCTGCAGTAGAACCAGAATGTGGAGAGAGGTGCGAAATGGCAGGCAATAAATGAGCATGAGGGCTTATCAATAGAGAGGTTGTGCCCAAGCGGCATGCTGCTTTTGTGCATTGTGCAAAAGCTGCATGCCGCATTTTACAAGCTATGCCTGGTAGTCAAACTCTGACACCCCGATGCTACTACACAGTCGTAATGGCCTCCAGTAAAAAGAAAAGAAAAAGCAGCATGCCGCTTGGGCACAACCTCTCCAATACCCCCGATATAAACCCCACCCGTACGCACTCTGCCAATTTGATTGTTTTAGTAAGGCCGAAAATGTCCCTGATATCCTATGTTCCAGCCACAGTATAACTGCTACTGAGACTGGGGGTTTTGGTTGCAATTGTGTCAACTGAAACCAGAAGTATGAGGTACTCTCCTGATACCTTCCAATTCAGAGTGACTGATATATCAGATCACCCGGACCGCCGACTGATACACTCCTTGATACCTTTGGTATCAGCCTCGGAAATACCGGGTTTGATACTCATCATCTCACTGAGGCAAAAACTAACCCTGAAATGGTTAGTTTATGGAGGGCATATTTTGTTACTTAAACCTCAGATCTCAGGAGCATTTCTGGTGATTCTGAAACAATACAATTTTCGGAGTCACAGAGTCCAATACTCTTGAATAATTGATGGCTCTGCAAGCAGGAATCGGAACAACAATGCATAATATATTAATGAGGGGTGTGGAAAAAGAGTGCGAAGTGCTCAGCCTGAGGACACCTCCTTCCTTGTCAGCTGGTGTGACAAGGCAAAGGCTGCAAGGCATCCAAGTCTGCCAATCATGGGCTGCCTCTGATCCTCACGCATTCCTACCACCCTTCTTGCGCGAGCAAACGAGCACTTACCGCACAAACATTGCTAACCAAGTCTCCAGAACAGACACTCAACCATGTCCGCTTATATGTGTATACCTGACGAGTTCAGTGACGACACGGGTGCCATTGGTGTAGCAGGATTGGACCCATTGGTGTGTTCTACCCTTACTTTTCGATGATGGCCGATTTTTTTTTTGGCAACTGGGGGCTTGCAAAACCAAAAGGAACATTGGAGAGACCTACAGCCTGTGGAAAGATTCTGGATTGTGAATTCAGGGAACAATGAATATCCTCGGCTAAAGGAACTTGAGCTAGAACCTAAAGCACCCAGTATAAAGGTATGTAATGCTAAGTTCAATTATATTCGACCCTCTCATTCCTCTTGATTCGAATGGTATGCAGCTGTTGTGCTTTTCAAAAGAGCTCTCCAGAGGTCAAGTGCAGCTCCATGCAGTCTCAGTTTCTCAGAACTGAAAATCCTGACTGATATTTGATAACACGTTCAAAGCAGCTTTGACACAGTTGAGGTGTGGATCCAATTGGTGGCAGCTAGGATATCAGAGAATACATTCGAAACAAAATATTTTAATTCTTCAGCAGCCCCCTGTAAGCTACAAAGGAGATCTCAAAACAACTTTTTGCCTCACAATAACACTGACAAAAGCAAGCTGCTTTGAACATATGCCAAGCAGTACAAGACATGAAACATGTTACTACATATGGTATAAAATTCAGCTTTGAGCCTAAGTTAAATCACAACTGGGCATTCTTCTGGTGATTTCACTAATACCTTGATGGTACAAGCAAGCCGACCTATAGTTTTCTCATGTTTGTCCTCAAGGATTTGCAAGTCTGTTGTTAATCTGAGTCATGCCTTCTGGCTGCGATGACCGCTCAAAGCACGAATGAGCTTCTATCCAAAGTGCTTTAGCCCTGTCCAGGTCACCCAGATTTTTTGCCATATCTCCAAGTTTTAGCAGGCAGTCGGCCATGCTGTGGTGAACTCCCATAGTGGTGAAACCTCCCAATGCAACAGTAAAAAGGCTTTCAGCAGTTACTTTGTCTCCCAGAGTCATAAACACAGTTCCGAGGCAAAAGAGTGCTTTGTATAATCCCAACCTTTCCTGTGAAATCTGCACAAATGCCAGGTAAATCACTGCCCATTGGGATGACCAATCAAAATCAGCTGCATTCCATCGGGTCACATCTCCCATCCTCTGCAGACAGTAGGTTGGAATATCGGCAGTCTTCCTCCATGACCAGTGGAAGCACTTTTCAAAGGCAATCTTTGCAGTCATGGTATCCCCTTTTCGGAGATTGAGGTCTGCAAAAACTTTTTCACAGTGAAACACCCCTTGCATATATTGCACACTGCCAAAGAGTGTTTTTGCCTTATTCAGATTCTGCTGTATATTCTGTTCATCTGTACCAATCATCACATCAATCTCTCCAATTGAACTAAGGGCATAGGCATGATTGAGCATATCCTGATCGATTGATGTCTTTTGTGCAATTTGAGTCTGGATCTTTCGAGCTTCGGCATATTCAGATTTCACCAAATACACATCTGCTTCATTATTCATCATTGTGTTATCCAAGTTCCCTCCAGCCATGCCGCAGAGTGCCAGGAGCTCTCTGCCTCTGTGCAGAAGCAGTACACCTTTTTTGTAGTCACCAAGGTCTGCACAACAACCAGCCTCAATCCATAGTCCTTTTGCTTCCTCATATAAATTGCCTGACAATTTTGCCACCTTCTGTCCCTCAGTTGCAAGGCTCTGTCCTCTGGTATATTGACCCAGCCGCCATCTGACTTTGCCAGGGAAATCAAGATCCATGCCTCCTGGTTAGTATCCTCTGCAGATTTTGCCAATGAAAGAGCCTTTTCCAAGAATTGGATTGCTTTATCTGATTCGAATGCTTTATCTAGATAATAGAGTCCCAGAGCACGATAGAATTGAGCTATTACAGCAATATGTTAAAAAAAATAGACTAGCAGTTGAGAATCAACATACCCTCGAGTACCAAATCCTCAAAGCAAGTATTGAAGTGGGATATGGCTGTAGCTGCAAGTGACTCTGGGTTGTCAATAACCTTTGCTTTTGCAGAACTGAGCACCTCAGTAATGTACAATACTTCCAGCCTGGGGTCATAAGGGTCAGACAGAACATTTGGAATGTGATCCATTAGTGGATGATGACCACGTCCGGTGAGCTGATTGAACTCGCTCAGAGAACATGTGCAGGCAATGATATCCGCAAGATCAAAATTCTTTGAATGAAGTCCGAGCAGTAAAATCTGGTGCAGATTTCCAAGATTAAGAGTGATCTGAGTGATTGTATCGGTGATGTGGTGAGATCCACCATATTTATGATAAAAATGCAAAAGAGCTTGAAAGTATTTTTGAAGAGGCAGAATGAGAGATTCTGTTGGATGATGGTGGCGCTGAACATGTTCTCGGATTGGTATAAGTGATTTTAGCCTCTTTTGGCCGTCACTGTATGCAAGAGATGTCCCAAGGAGTACAGCTTTGCATGACAGAATATCTTGTATGGGAAGGCCACTCTGGAGAAGCTCCATATTGGAGAGGCCATCAGGAAGAATTGACAGCAGCCTCAATAGATCCATTGCACCTGGCGATGAGGTGATGCGAGGACTTGACAGAGAGATCTGGATAGATGTGTCCAGACTGGAGTGTCTATCAAAGCCATTGGAAATGAGAGCTGTTTTTTCTGTTTCCCAACGCATCAGGATATTTGAGCAGCCTTCATAGCCCACCAAATGAGCAATGAGATCCACTGCAAGTGGCATGTTGTCTGTTAAATGAAGAAGCTGATCAATGTCCCTTGGCTCATGGAAATCATCTGCAATCTCTATGAAGGTCTGGCGAGCCGCATCATTTGATAATGGTTCCAGGGGTGGTAAGAATGGCCGGGTCCAATGGACTTGAGCTGGTCGTTCCCCCCCCCGCATGGTGATCTGGTAATTGCTCAATAAGTGAAATGCAGATCATGAATGGCTTACAATCAATGTCAGGCAGGGTATATCAGTGAGAAGAGCAAGAAGCTTTTCCACACCCCTCCGGGATATTGTAGGCTCCCATGCAGTCTCCAAATTATCCAGAATCAACGAAGAAGCTGGTATCCCAGCAAGATGTTGAATAACCAGGCTTATTAGATCGCCCCCAGGCTTGAGGCCAAGATGTGCTCCAATAAGAGCAGCCAGTTCAATATTCGTAGAAGAATCACAAGGAACAAAGAACCGTGACTCATATTTTGCAACAATGTCTGGGTGGTGCAGGACCACTTTGGCAAGACTTGTCTTTCCAATTCCACCTGGCCCCAAAATAGCAACCCTGGCAGATCCTTTGTCAAGCACCTGAACAAGATCTGTCAGTTGTGATTGACGCCCATGGAATATCTTAGGTGCTGCTGGTAGCATTGAAAAGGACTCGGAGCTTAAGAAGTCTATCATTCAATTCGGATTCCAAGTTATGGTAATGAGCTTACCTAGCTTGGGAGCTATTGAATGTGCGGTACATCTAAGCAGCCAATGAGAATTAAAGAGACAGGATAACAGAGGACCTGAGATACAGAGGATGCAGTGTCCGAGGTTGTGGGCTCCGAAAGAGTTGAGATGAGTTCAAGGACTTCTGTTTGTATATTGTCTGCCGCCTCTTGCATATCCTTTAGGCTGGTCAGAATTGTGGTTCCACTTTTGACCTATTGAAGTTAATTTGGATACATGTACCCAGTAAGTAGGCAGCAGACCTTAAACACCTCTGAAGAATGCTTCAACCCTGCTTGGCAATCTTTGAGCAATGTGTTTATTTCCCGCTGGCGGAAAAAATTCTTGATCTTGTTTCCCTCATTTTGCACTTGCAAAAATGTGTCAATCTTGCAAAGGGTTCTGGACCAACAATATTAACACAACTTTTGATGTTTCTGACAAGATGCGTACTGTGTGAATTTTCCAAGTTCATTCAACATAACTGGAGGAAGGCTTCCCGCCGACTCCGACTTGATATGGCACTCGAGAATAGTATAGATCACTCCATGGATGTCTTCCAGAAGCTGAAGAGACTCTTCCTTGTATTTCTTCGCATTCTGAAATCATGTGAGCATGCTATGATCACTGGTAACTGACCATGTTCCCCACCTCAATGGTATTTATCAGGGACAGAGTTGTGCTTGAAATGACCCCAACAAAAGGGGTTCCAACAGCACCGTGAATATCATTTAAGAGCCTGATAGTGGGCTTCAAAGATGTTATGATATCGTTCATGCGAGTTTCAGCGACAGTGATCTCGGGGGGCATTTTGGAAGGTTACTGAACAGAATAGAACCAGTGGCATGGCCTTATATGTGTGTAAAGCCCGGATACATTCCTCATTGGGTTCGTTGATATATTAAACAGGGTGTTACGTGCCTACGCGCTGTACTCGGAGATTCCACGCCCATGGGAGCCCAATCTATTATTATTTCTGCACATTCGTGCCACTTCACGTTCTGAGCCCCGTTGTGAAATTCAATAATAGATGGGCTTTACAACAAGAGATACTAATATTGGTTTCAGAGGTTCCTTCGCGTTTTATCATTTCCTCCTCCAAAAACCAGCGAGACAACTTCCTCGCTGCTTCTCCCGATCAGTTGGATTTCAGGGTACTTAATAGAAATAGAAGCCATCAACCGGCCCCCGACACGCCTGATGATCATGGACCTCGGGGTTGGTAGCCACTTTTCGAGTGGTGTCACAACAGATCCATTGGGTTAAGTGGACCGGAGAAAATTACCCTCAATCCCAAGAATTCAGATTACGAGGCGTCTCCGCAAAGCTTCACGTGATCGTGTAATGCACAAGCAAACGCCAGGCGACGGGTCTGAGTGGAAGAACATACTATATAACTTCACACCTCTCCTCGCAACAGAGTAACTCCATCATTGGAAAATCTGGAAGCCGCGTACCCTGGAAACCACTTGACATAATATTATTATCAGACATACTTAATGCTCGTTTCCAGGAGGGTTCGGGGGAGAATTCGTATGGGAAGCCTCTAAATAAATGCAGAGACAGAGTCGAAAAAGAAAGAGATCCGCGCGAGCCCTGAGTCCGAGTGAAAATCGGCTAGAATTTGAAGTGGAGAAGTTTGAGAGAAGTCGAAAGAATTGCACCCTACATTGGGGTATCGTATTAAAAGTCGTGCAAATTAGAACCCCGGAGGCAATCGTCTGTCGTATGGAACAGCCAATGCGAAATACCGGCCCAAACGAGGAGAAGAGTGGAGGAGAATATTGTTTTCGGTTGGTTTCGGGAAGACGGCAGGAAAGTGATAAATCAAACACGTGAGTACCTTCCTTATTAACCGTTCTTTAACGAGATGGTACGAAACCTGTGTCAAATCCCCATATCCGTGCTCCTTCGCGCTTTCTGTGCTCTCCTTCCACCTCTAACTCCTTTTGTTCCGTCCTACTTTTCCCAGCGTTCAAGCAATGCTGCAAATTGAACCCATGATCAACTACACATTATGCCCTCGGACTTTGCATTCTCTGTTCCTTTACACTTCACCTTCCTTTTTCGGGTTTTCTACATGTTAAAGCAACTGTGAACCAAGTGCTGCGCCCGTGATTCCCGTTCTTTTCGAACTGCGAACTAATGTGAACCGTGAAATACATTCCGAATTGGGTCCTTGGAGCTGTAGAGACAAGTCTCGTGAGTTATAGCTCTCCATAAACCACTCGATTCGGGCGCAGCTGTCCCACTGCAGTGCACATTGGTCATCCTGCGGCGACGTAGGGATTGGCCTTATAAGCAGCCATAATCCCCCATTCCTTTGCAGCCTCCTTTCACGGTCCCTTTCACCTCAAGCTCTGGATTTCGATCCCTGTTTTCTCCATTGGTTGACGACAACCATTTAATTGACGGCGCAACGCAAGTGCGTTTAAGGCTGCTATGGAACTACTACAATCGCCGTGCTCATTTATCGTCCGGCCATCTGCTCCTCAAAACTGAACAAGGATGAGGACTGACAACAACGCCGCAGCTCTGAACGACTCAAGATTTTCCTGCCTCAACGACGACACAGGTTGTGTCTCAAATTTGACTCAGGTCTCAAGCCTATCCCTGCGCCGGTTCAGCCAGACGCGCTTCAACAAATCAACGAAAGGCATAATCCAAGCAATAATCTCGTGATTCAATTCTTCGTTCTCTCATTTTCGCTGTTGGAGCATGGTGCGCCCGCAATTGCATCACATCTCGAAGTTTTTTCCAATATGGGCGACTGCTCGCTGTTACCTGTTCCTGCTCATTTTATGCAGCATCGACGAAGGCGAAGGCGTTTTGGAGGAGTACTTTGGGCAAATGTGCGTGGGTGCCGCCGGCAACGGTGCGTTCGGCGTATTCTTTACAAAATTCCTTTCCAATCTGATTCCCAACGACAGGGCGAGGAATGGAGTGTGAACATCAAAGTATGGGTCAACGTCCCTGGTGGGTATTCAACCATGCAGTACGTCTATTCGTATATGGCTTTGCCATCCTGAACTCATTAAGCCACGCATAGACGAGGGGAATACGAGCAAGTGAAGCTACAGATTGAAGTTGGAGTGATCTTGGGATAGGAAGGATTATCCGAAGTGAGTTTTCTTCCTTTCATTCCCTTCTTGTTTTTTGGGCTATGCCTTTCGTTTCTGCTCTTTCTCAGTCCTCGGAACGCTGCTCGCCAGTCTCCCGCGTGAACGATAGCTGTTTAGCTTTGGGCCGACGATTCCGAGATGGGACGTCACTCGCCTGGGTCCGAGCGAGTAATAGCTCGCGCTCACGCTCGTCGCGTGCACTGCCCAGTGGAAATATCTACCATCACCGCGTACCCTCTCTCGGCACTTTCTTTTCACCCGTTCGCATTCCGCGGCGCGCTGCGACAGCGCATGCAGCCTTTATTCCCACTTGTCGGCGACGGCTTGTTTGATGCAATCATTTTTCACGCGGCCACGTCGCCGACTCTGTTATCTCCCATCTCCTCGTATTCCACGCTAGGGTTTTGCGGCCGCAGGGGCCGGAACCAGGCAGTAGGAGGAGATGGGGTCGATGGATGGATTGGATGCACATCTGGAAGGCCACCCGCCTAGGGGTGAGTGCGCGGCGTCGCCGCCGCACTCGGAGATGGTAGAACTTCCCCGTCGTCACCTCCAGTAGTCAAACTCTGTAGATCCTTACGCATATGTTGATTTCTTCCATGTTCTCACCTCCGTATTTTATCGTCCAATTATTCAAATACAATGCTACTGGTTGTTCTGAGGCGTTCTGAGAACCTATTACAATGTTATAATAAAGTTGTGGCCTGTAGAAAAAATATAGTGTCTTGAGCATGAAATCACCGACGTGCCTAAAAGTCCTTGTATGGATCTTGGTTGGATTCGTCGATATTCTCGCACCGCCGTTTTAAGTTAAGACATCTGAGGATCCGTTGAATATATGTTGTGCGCGCAAGCAAGGGCTTCAATTTGAGCCCTACACGACCATATTCTGTTCAGTATTGAGCATGTAAGAAATTGTTTTCGAGGGGCCGACTTTTGTTCACGTTCTGATTGGCTGATCAATGGCCGGTCCGGAGACGGCCCCGTCTCCCGCTCACTGGACGATCGTTATCGTGGCAAACCCCGTTTCTTGCGGGTTAGTGGTGTTAAGACTCAAATTCGGTGTGAGCGACGGCAGTCAAAGAGGCTGTTGGAGGCCGTCGGAGGCGTCGAAGGCGTCGGTGGAGGCGTCAATGGAGGCCAGCGAAGCCTGCAGAGGCGAGCAATCCACTTTTCGTAGTACGACGCTGCATACTGAGAATCTCAACACTCTGGATAAAATTTACAGAGAGAGGCTATCCACCAACAAATGAATTCAAGTTGCAGAACACATTACGAAATAAGAAATACAGAATGTCTACATTCCGATTTTGACCCCCCGCTGCCGAGCACTTGCGGCCCCGATCCTGCCGGCGATACCAGTGCCGCCTTCTAAATGTTGGCGGTATTGCATCGTGGCGCCCGTGCCGCAGGTCGTAGCCTTCCCGCGTCGCATACGTGAGCGAGTCACAGTAAAAATCTCTCTCGAAATCTGCCATGGCATCCAATGCGGACTCCCCACTGACCGGAAAAGCATTGAAAAATCCGCGCAGCCGGCGGCGGCTGTGGCTGCGGGTGTGCTGGTAGAAGGCGAGTACGAGCGCGTTGGGGATGGGGCTGTCGGACACAGCGGGCGGAAATAGGGCCTGCCGGAAGGTGCACATGGGGCGGGGCGTGCGGCGTAAGAGAGCAGTGGCACCGATAAACAAGTTCAAAGTACGGCTTGGGGCGCAGGAGCGGGCCTGAGAGCGGGGCGGGCGTTGAGTAATTGCAGGACGGCGCGCGGGGCTGGGGTGGCAGAGGAGAGGGTGCGAGACGGTGCACCGCGCGCAACGGTGTCGCCGCCGAGGCCGGTAGTGAGCTCGCCTGTGAACGGTTGATGAATCAGTAAGCGGGATATTGTCAGTGTCGACTGGTGGCGGCGAGCGCGGGTGCTAACAGCGCCCAAATGCGGGCGAGCCACGCAGGGCACCCGCGCGCGGGACGACGACGAGTGTGGATGCGAGGCTGGGCAGCAGTAAATGGCGTGTTTGTGGGTGTTGAGACAGACCGACCACGATGGCGTGTACAGTCGGGGAAAAACCAGGGTAGGCCCGCGGCGCCAGCGCCGGGGAGAGCGCATCGGCGCTGGCGGGCACGGGCACATGCAGGCACAGGGCAAGCATTTGAATGCCTATCTTGAGTGCCGCCGTAGATCAGCCCAGTTCCCTGGCGGTTTACGGTGTTTTCGGCGGCGCTGTGCCTGAAATTTGGGGGCTGGGAGGCAGCAGAGGCAGAGCTAGAGGCGGCAGGAGTTGCATTTGAGGCATCCAGGAGACGGAGAAAGACCAGGAAGAGCGCAGGAAGAGCCCAGCACGAGCGTAGACCATGGGGGCGGGACCGACGAGACGGCGACGTGGCCGCGTGAAAAATGATTGCATCAAAGAAGCCGTCCTCTTGGATGTGTTACGTCCCGACAGCATAACCCATCTAAGGTTACCCGTAAGCTGTCGCGATATCAGATTTGCAACCCTGGCGTCGATGCATGCCATGGAGCTGGAGCTCGAATCTAGTGTTGCCGATGTCCGGTTCGGTCCGGTTTTTTTGCCAAAATTTCCGAACCCTGAACCTGACCTGGGGTCTGGTTCGGGCAAAATGGGCGAACCCCGAACCGAACATCGGTCCGGTCCACCAAGGGTTCGGTTTAGGTTCTGAACAGGTTCAGACCTCAACAAACCGCATATTTTCCGCGCTTAATTTGGACGTAAATACGGTACGAAATGTAAACTAATCATCAAGAGCATCCAAGGCAGCGACAAGACACTTTGTCGCATCCTCAGCGGCGCTGACATGCCCGTTCCGGTACGCACTTTTCAACAGCTGAAGAGCCTCAAACATGTCGGGAGCGAGCCGGTTCCGATGGGGAGTTCCAGTCAGTGATCCATTTGAGAACACCCGCTCGGAGGCGGTTGCAGACCCCTGGATGGCAAGGTTGTACCGGGCGATGCGCGCCAGAGTTGGGTATCGAGAGGAGTGGTGCTAAACATGAACCTCGTCAGACTACATTGACAATGCAGGTGATGAACTTTACGCACACCCCACCACGCTCATCTCCCCTTTTGGCTCTAACACGGTCGCGACACCTCTGTTGATGCCAAGGAGATTCGCGTACGCAATTTCTTTTGGCGAATATTGTTATTTGAAGCAGAGAAAATTTGAGGTTCGCACAGGTTCGCACATGTTCGGACAGGTCCGGAAAAATCCAACAATCCTCGAACCCCGGACCGCACCTGGGGTTCGGTCCGGTCCTTTGACGCTGCCTGAACCTGAACTGAGGTTCGGTTCTGGTTCGGTTCAGGTTCGGAATCGGTTCTGAACCGGACAGCGGCAACACTACTCGAATCACCCGGAGAACAACTCAATATTCTTCTCCACGGTCTCCTGTCTCCGAGATCTACGCTCGATTCTGCTCGCCATGAATACGCACTCCCTATCACTGCGCGTTGGATGCTGAGCAGCTGCCGATTGCCGTTCCCGTGAGTTTTGACCCCGCCCCTTCACTTCAACTCGCAACGAAGCCCTGATTCATGAGTCCCGTCCACCATTTTATATTCGATGCATCTCGCGAGTACGCATTAATATTAGATTTCCTCTCATCCCTGGCATTTATTTATTTATTTTTCGTAGAGTTTGCTTTGATTATAACTCGCACCCCCTACTACGACTGCATTGGTCCGCTGTCTGGAATCTGGATGTTTCTTGTTTCTTAAATCTCTCGAATTCACCCAGACGACAATCTCAAGGTATTTTCTCATAGTTTACTGCCCTGCTTCATTTCCGTGCTCTCATTGACAATCTTCCTGGTTTCTACGCGGCCTCGAGTGATCTTGGATTCTCTTTCGGCTATTTTCTCTACGGAACTCATGACAGCATTCTTCGAGCGCTTTGGATGCTTTTCTTCCATGCTCCCCTGCCTCTACATATTTGAGCGCCACCGGTCCTCCTCCGTCGGTGACAACCCACAGACAACTGTGTCTAGAGCCTCTCAATGTCTTCCAGTGGAGTAATGGGGGTTGACTGGCCAGTACCGTGGGCAAGCAACATCAATAATCTCAGTCTAGGAAAGAATCTTCCAACGGCTTGAAGAGTAAACAAGTTCCTTAACAGATGTACTTGTACTACAGAATTGCCATGCTCATTCTTGAATTCAGTGTATGTAAAAAATGAGACCCCATCAGGCAAGGGCTGTGCCGCCGAGGGCGGCGCTTTCTAGTCTATCTTGGAGTTCGTCAATGCGGGAGATGATCAATTCGGGAGATGGTCAATTGGAAACCTGTTGTTACAGTATGCAATGCACGTGTGAGCTTCTCTATAATTAAATGGGAAATAGTATAACCGGCGACTGCAAGAAGCGCACTGATTCGAAAAAAGAAACTTAAATCCCAAATGAATGCACTTGTACCACGATATGAAACTCGTCCAAAGAAATGGTACAAATGGCCCAAGATTACCACAACTCAATCCAAGAACAGGATGTCACGGATGAATACGGAAGAATCATAAGAGCACGCTGTGGCGCGAAGCGCCCAGCACTTCGGTTGAATGTGAGGGGTTCGGGCATCAAATCATGGGCCGCTGTAGCTGCGCAATCTGCAATCTGTCAAACAGTATGAAGAGCGTGACTCAGATCCAAAGATTTGGGGCCGATGGTCCAAAAGCGGAGTTTAAGGCTTAATTTTATAAAGAGAGAGAAGAGATGAGATCAATCCTCCCGGCGATCCCAGCCACAGAACAGGGAAATTTGAGACGAGCGATATTGAAAGAAGCACAGAATCACTTTGAGAGATGGTGCACCGATATAGCCCAGAAATAGCTCGGCAGATTTGAGTCGAAGCCCAGTACTAGTACCCAGCAGACAGAATGTTTGAAAAATTAGATCGGGGCCAGAATTAATGTTGACAAGCAAACTGGGCAAATAATGGGATCCGACGACAGGAGGCTGCATTTATATATGTCAAGAGTTTGCCGGAAGGGTTACGTGGCTTCACGGCTGTATGGCCGGACTATGGTCTGCTGCGTCATGCTGCGTCATGTCAAGGAAGGACCGCGAGCAGATCGGCTGTTCCAGTGCAAATGAAAAGGCCGTGTTGAGAAGCAAAGGCAGTGGAGCACAGAAGGGGTTAATCGAAGAGAGGAAAAACAAAAGGGGAATGGTTACATGGGGATATAATATAGCACAGCCGAACAAGCAAAACCTTAAAGAATGGTTAATTAATAGGACCGGCTCTAACTCCGACCCGCACCACCGCTATGCCTTTCTCCTTGAGCTCTGTAAACCTTGCCACTCTGGCCATTGGAAGCTTCCTCTACGGCATGTATTACGTATTATTCGCCATTTCCATGTATCTCCTCCTGCGGCGTCACACGGCAACGAATCCCTCACGCAAAGCCGCATCAGCATTGAAGTCTGTAGTCTTCCTTTCTGCCATTGTCTTGTTCTTGGTGGTTACAGGCGTGCGTAAAGCAATTTGCTCCTTGTCTGATCTACTGAAACCTCGCATATCTATTAGCACTGGACGATGATCGTCTATCGGGCTTTTCTTGCCTTCATTTCTTTTCAGAACGGCTGTGAATCCGAGCCATTCTACCTCGATAATGCGCGGTTGACGTATCGGGCATTGAATACTCTTCTGTCGGCCTCCATCGTCATTGGTGATGCTCTGATTGTAAGCCTTTACCGTCTGATTTCTTTCCTTAATGAGGCCGAGGGAAGATTTACCGATTGTGGGTTGTCTGGACACGGAGCAAGTCGGTGATAGCATTTCCCGTATGCAGTCTCGTTGCATTCGCAGGTGAGTACCCATTCAATTCATCCGCGCCAATTACGACGCTGACGTTCTTAAAGTGGGCAGTGGAATATCGACACGCCTTATTGAGAACAGAAAGACAGTGTTTGCTGATAAATGGCTGACTGCAACCACCATGCTGACACTACTGTTCGTCTTGACTATTCTTCGAACGATAAAGCTGACGAAAACCACAGAAATAATATATATTGCACCGGTATGTACAGGATAGCCGACAATGACGATTGTAATTACAGTAACTGACCAAAAACGATAGCGCTGATCTCATGGAAGATATGGTTCACCACAAAGTTCTCCATTGCTTCGGATGAAAATAATCTGCGGGTAAATGCCCTACCTGACTGCGGCACGAACAGTTCTCTGACCCAGCACCGAATCAGAAATTTCTGGCCATCCTAGTCGAAAGCGCGGGGATTTACGCGTACGTATATCCCGTCTCAGACATTCCCATATATGCAGCATGCATATTTATATTCCAGAGTCTGGGTAATTCTCTTCTCGGTCACATACGAGACAAACTCCAATCTCGCATCCTTCTTCCTGGAGACGACACCTGCCGTTGTCGGTATCGTCAATGCCCTCATCCATACGCGCGTCGGGCTTGGGTGGACTAGCGAGCCGAATCAGGGTCCACCGACCCAACTCATTTTTGCAGGGCCGAGCATGAGTGTTGAAGGCAGGGAGTGAGGACCGCAACTGGTTGGTGTTAATTGACGAAGAAAAAAACTCCTAAACTGATTATTCATGGCGCAGCAAAGCTGTTCGACACACCCTGAGCTTGGTGGATATAGGGCTCCAACCCGTGCCCGTCGCCGACGGGTCGACGGACGGGAACGGACGGGTTTTTCAACGGGACAGGAACGGATGGGTCTAGGGTCCTTTTTATAATTCCGCTGTCTATTATAAACAGTTTATAATTTTTGTGTTTATAAACATCTGGCGTAAAAGCAGTTATAAAACGAGTGTATCGACTTCCCCTTCCCACGTCGCCGCCCTGGCTACCTTTTTTGTTGTTGTTGGAGCTCCTTGCCGCCCGCTTTGACCAGTCACCAAGACTCACAACCTCATCCGCACCGGAGATGGGCACATCCGAGAGCAAATCACGAAAAAACGGCAAGGTGATATCAACACCATTGCGTCGTGAGCTCATTGTGGTACTCCGAGTTGACTGAGAAGGTGGTTATGTCGTGCGCCGTCCTCCTTGAAATTGAGGGCGGCAAGCCCAAGTTCGCACGCGGCCGTTCTTGTGACTGTCGGAACTGCCTCCGAGTTTGTGGTGGTGGCTGCTTGAGTCGCCGGTTTCAGCTGATCGGGCTCCTCCATAAGCTCTTTCACGCTTCGCCAGTTCAACGTGGGAGCTTCGACTTCTTGGCCTGCACTATGATGAGAGTTAAACTTGATTCACAGTGAGTAACGTACTTACATCTTTTGCAGTTGACGCCCAAACACGTTGATGTGCTGATAAATCTTGGTCATATCAAAGATGGTGGAAGCATCCTACCTGGCGCGATCGACGGTATCGTTAAGGGTAAACCGTGAGACTGTACGCTCCCCGGCCATTGAATTAGGAAGTATCGAGAATATTTTAATCGCCACGAGCTAAATATTCGCAAACTTTGTTAAATGAACGAAAACGGAGGCCTTCGGTAAGTGGGACATCGCCTGCCAGTACTCCATCGCACGAGACTATATCTTCTGGCGTGCACTGAAAGGAAGATATTGCCAAATGTATGACTCGAATTGAGTTTTTGAATGCAACCAGTATTGCGTCTCCACATGCATGATGCGCAAATTCTGGGGCCTGTCGGCCAGCGCGCAGCTTCTTCGGAAGCACCTTCAGGTGAAATGTGCCAATCTGAAGGTACGTGGGCATCGAGTCCCGAAGATCTTGATCTGTGGTGCGACTCGGGTTGGAATTGGAAAAGATTACCAATGGTCTTTGATGCGATGCTGCCAGTTGTAGTTAATTCGCTGTTGCCTTCAAAAGAACTAGACTTTTGACGTGTTCTGAGAGTGTGTGAGCCGACAGAATCCGTGACTTCAGTATATTTACCTGGATCCAAATAAAATCCCGCTAAATAAATGTCGCCGCTGGGACCATCAATCATCTCTTCGTATCGACGATTGAGAATCACGCAGACTTCGTCTTTGAGTGACTGTGGGAATGAAAGACTATCCTCGGCGAAAAGGTCACGTATGACTGCGGTAATGATGACGTAAACTTCCAAACATCGCCGACGGTAGTGTTGCCGCGACTTCCGACTCCAGCCCGCCAAGTCAACTTCGTGAAGTCGACTTAAGTCGAGTCGGGTCGAGTCGTGCGCACGACTCCGATCGGCTTCGGAGTCGAACCCAAGTCGACTTGAGTGGACTTGAGTCACTTGAGTCACTTGAGTCACTTGAGTCGACATTAGTATATAGCCATGGACTACAGGCACTGTGTATGTCAGGAGTTTGGTGTCTGGTGCCAGACAAAATACCACTTTGCTTTGATATTCAACCTTTCCCGATCAATCTCGACGATTCCTGGTGTTTCATCAAAGATGCATCCTTCCGCATTGAACAGAAGCAGGGCGCCTCTCTTCGTGTACATCCCATCGAAATCAATGCCACGGAGCGGGAAGCAAAGGGCTTCAACAGCAACAATCCTGCAAAACAGGGCTTACCTCATGCAATAGGCTCTACGTGTACAGTTACAGTTACACAGGGCACAAAAAAGACTCAGGGCTATGTCTATCCTCCAACGTGGCGCATCTTTGGGAAGGAGAAGGCCACATGATCAATCAGCAAGCCTGTTCTCAAAGGCGGCTCTTATACACACAAGGCATTGATTTTGGATCTTGGACCTCCATTTCTTACGGTAATTCCTTCACAATACTACATATGCCCCTCTTCATTTTCTAATGGATGACCCATGTGTCAGCCCAACTCTACCCTCAATCGGTCAGGGAGTCCACCATGAAAATTACGGACAAGAAGATGAGCTATTTCCATCTGTACGAGTTGACCTCATTGAGTACGAGTATTTCAGCTTCGGAAAAGCGGGATGGGAATGGTGTTTGTTTTCGAGGGTGATGTTCTTGTGCTCTTCGGCTTGGACCTAATATTCCAAGTATGTAATTGAAAGATACACCATTACCTGAGGGATCTCAATCTTTCACAACCAACATGGGCGGCCTCGCGTGAGGAGCTCCCAGCCTGTCTTTCGGACTTTTGCAGCAGCAACTGGGAATTTATCACTGCCCTGTCTGGATGACTGCAAAAGCGCCATGAGGGCAAGCGCGATGGCCTGGCCTGCGATTTCGTTTGCGATGCCAACGAGGTGTTCCTCGGTATCGGTGTTTGCACTGTTGTGGAGATTTTTTCTCCTCACTGGCAAGTCGAGCAACCTCTTTCATGATCCGCTATCAGGTCTTTCGCTGCAGTTTACCGAAGCTGAAGTGTTTTCAAGCCCATCTTGCACGACCAGATTCCGTGCTGGTTGCCTGCAGCTCCTCCATTACTGTCGAACGGACCTCATGTATTTATCTGTGCTTCTTTGCGACGAGATCATTAACATTTTATAGGGGTGAAGTGCAGCGGCGGTGTGCGTGTGTGAAAGCAGAAGTCCATCCACCAACAACAAACACAACCAATGCAACACACAAGTTCGGGGCTCCACACAAAGTATATGTGTGCTGCAATCCAGTCGAGCGACGCCGAATGCCGGTATGATAAAAGTAGATGGCGCAGCGCGCTGAGCGCGCCGCCGAGTGTGGTGAACACAATAAGAATCGTCTTGATGCGACACTCCTTCCGTCCTCGTCGTCGAATCCATCCAACCACTCCTTCTATCACTGGGTCATCGAACCAAAACCAAAACCCTAAACCCATTCCAACCCAAACCATCCAAATCGACCATAACCCAATCAACCGTAACACAAACTTAAGGACTCCCACCAACATTGCCAGTGACAAACAGTACGCTCCCCACGCTGGGTCTACCCATTTCAGGGCGACACTCCATAGGTCACGCAGGGTGCTGGGTTCGAGTCTCAAGGACGCTTCGACCGTCTGAAACAAAAGAAACCAAAAACCAAAAATGGGGGTGAAAGTGAGGGGTGTATTCCTTCTTTTATTGAGTTTACATCGAGCTTTTATATTTACACTGTTTGGTCCGTACAGCCAAAAACACCTACTGTTCACATAGAAACCATTGTTCAGATGAAATGTGTTCTCGTTTCCTTCCAACACGTCTCCTTCTCAACACGCCACAAACCAGTGTGCGCTGTTCCCATCAACCACGTGCCCGTGATTCCGTGTTTCAACCAATTCCAAGAAATATACCGAAATTGCCAAAATCAACCAGTTAATGATGTTTTCATGCCTGGGCACAGAGCCATCTCATCAGGGGACTCAATGCAGGATAGATACCTTGCTCTCACACTTAACCAACGATTGAAAAACATCGACTGGCTGCATGTTTATGGGAAAGACCGGTCGTGTTTTCCCTTTCGGATGGCAAATCTTGTGGACAACCACACTGTGAGCTTGAGCCAGGCCTTGACCTATGTCATCCGTGATTTCATATGACCTCTCTGTAAGGCAAAGGTGACTGCAGACTTGGATTCTCGATGAAACTCCCTTCCTTTATGATGTTTTCGAGCCGTCTCTTGTTTCTACTGCACTCATAATCTTGGACACTTGATCTATGGGCCAAAATTATGGAAGGAGCTGGGCGGGCTCCATTCATATAGTGCAGAGCTAACGACAGATCTCATCGCAGATCGACTGAGATAAGCAACAAAAGGAGCCCTAGAACTACCCATGTTTGTACGACCCAAACACTCCACACCACTGTTCTTGCCCAGCAGCGACATCTGCTCCCCGTCTCTGTTGCAACGGCACGTTACACATACATTTATGGCAAGCAAATGTGGTCGATTACAACATTCTCTCTCACTTCTCATGGGCGAGTTGTAATAAAGTATGTGTCCGAAGTTATTGACCATTCAATGCTTGACTGTGACGCGCTAGCCCCAGACACTGTGCCTCTCCTTATAAGATTGTGGGTGATGCACGCAAACACAGGCTGTTGTCGTAGATCGTTCGAAAGACCCGAAATGTTGTCACCGGGACGCGGGAATATTGGGGGCAATGGCCACCGCATGAGTATTAGCAGCTCCACTGTGTGTGTGACTTTTTCCATCTGTGTCGGCGGGAATTTGCTTACTGTCTGCTGTAACAGTGTTGCTCCATGTATCGGAGGCCCGTCCCTGTCTGAATTCTACGCCACTCGTGACTTCAAAAGTAGCTTTCTACCACCTGTGGAACGCGGTTTTTGGCGTCAGGCCCTAGAGGGCAGTCCGCTGACCGAATTTCAGCATCCAGTTCACGCACTCAAGAAGGGCATCGCTCAGTCTCCCCTAGGCAGACGCTTCAACAAAATTGAGCTCGTACCTCGCTTGTTGAGACAGCATAACCCATCTAAGGTTACCCGTAAGCTATCGCGACATCAGATTTGCAACCCTGGCGTCGATGCATGCCATAGAGCTGGAGCTCGAATCACCCGGAGAACAACTCGATATTCCTCTCCACGGTCTCCTGTCTCCGAGATCTACGCTCGATTCTGCTCGCCATGAATACGCACTCCCTATCACTGCGCGTTGGATGCTGAGCAGCTGCCGATTGCCGTTCCCGTGAGTTTTGACCCCGCCCCTTCACTTCAACTCGCAACGAAGCCCTGATTCATGAGTCCCGTCCACCATTTTATATTCGATGCATCTCGCGAGTACGCATTAATATTAGATTTCCTCTCATCCCTGGCATTTATTTATTTATTTTTCGTAGAGTTTGCTTTGATTATAACTCGCACCCCCTACTACGACTGCATTGGTCCGCTGTCTGGAATCTGGATGTTTCTTTTCTTGTCTCTCAAATCTCTCGAATTCACCCAGACGACAATCTCAAGGTATTTTCTCATAGTTTACTGCAATTGGAAATACAACGTGGCTCGGGGATCTCGGAGAGAATTTCCGGACATGTGTCCTTCAATCAGAAATTCTGAACGACCAGCTTAGATCTATCACCTGCAGTTCACTTTTCCCTCGCGCAAAAGCTGGAGAAGAACTCCCCGTGGTCCGTTATCCAGTTTCAGGCCATTAACTTCATTCAGCAAGCAGTCTTAAATGAAAGAAAGAAAGTGAGCATGGTCTCCACAGTAGTTCGCTCTGCTCCCATTCAGAGTCGTTTCTCTGAGCAGCCATATTTAGAGGAGCCGATATCTCGTATAGGGCTTGAACCCGTACGTCGAACGGGACGGCCGTCGAAAAAGACGGCCGTTTCTGGGTACGGACGGGTTTACCCGTCCCGTATGCTGGATTCTGAAATCGTGAAACGTACGGGTCCCGGCCGTCCCGGCCGTACCCGGCCGTTTCGACGGGTCTTGATGAACCCTTGAATCATCCCGTAGACCTCGCATAAACCAGCGCAACTACAAGAGATCAAGTATCCAATGACTACTAATAAATCTCGCCTTCAGCCTGCTTTCTAAGTGCCTCTCGTGCGACGCGCAGCCTCGCCTTGACGAACATCAAAGTTTGTATCGTTTCGGCCTTTAAACTCGCCCTACGAAGTCCGATTGTGTCGCGCCCGCCAGAGAAAATTCGTTCTACTACCACAGCGGAGCCTGAAAACACCCAAGGTAAATGAAGAGGAAACATTCGGAACCAGAATTCAATACATACCGGGGATGCAGAGGATATTCCGGACCAACAGGTACAAGTCGGAAACTGCTTCCGACGACTATACCACCATTGCAACGGATCGACATTCCACAGCTCCGGGACAGCGGTGAGGCGGAAATATTCCGCAAGCTCGTTCTCAGTCGATGCAGATGCCCGACTGTAGCGGCTGGTGAAGTCGAATTTTTGAGGTGAGCCAGGCATGGCTTGATCGGTGTTGTTTGAGTCGCGGGCAATTCTCGGGGCGTACAGAGTGTCAAAGTGGATCTGTAAATCCTCCTTCGACCGATCCAGGTCCATGAGGAGTTCTAGATTGTCGGCGTAGTCGGTCTTCAGGCCTACATATGAAAGTCGAGGGTCAAGTACTACGAGAACATCTGTGAGCGCTGATTCAAGCAGCAGGAAATATTCATACGAGTTGCCCAGGAATAATAGCGTGATTTGTCGAACTTGGTGAAGTAGTCACTGAGCTTGCGATGCGCTTCAGTGAGCCCCTGACGCAATTCTGGTGGAGCAGACTCGGGCAAGTCAGCAAGCACTTTTTTGAGGTGTCTTTGGAGACCGAGAAAAATTGCGTGCGTGCTCGAGAGCATCGGCTGCTTTATAGCTGACATCTGAGTCGTCGCAGAGCGGTATACCATTAGCCACTCGGTCACCATCTGCAGGGCAGCCCAATCTGTAGCAGAAAGCTCGTGCGCGCGAAGTTCTTCATCCTTCGCAACATAGTTGAAAATAGCCTGCCGGAACTGCATTGCACGCCCTAAGACAGAAAAAATGAGATTGCGAGTCGGATGGAGTAGATTGCAGGCCATACGCAGCATCTGGTGAGACAAAGACCAATGAGTTTTGACGTCGAGGATCAGCATAAGTACTTGTTCCTTATCGAGGTCGAGCACGCGTGTGCCAGTGGCGGAAGTCTCTTTCAGTTCCTTGTACCACGCCGAAACTTCTTTTTTTCCAGGTCTTGCGCCGCTGTGGACTGGATCTTACGTGTCGCACAATTTTTCGAAGCTTGAAAAGGCGACATTAGTTCCAGCCCAAGTTCACCACATTACAAATTAATACCTTGAAAATGGCTAGACGCACACCGCTTGTCGGTGGGGTTCTCTCCGGCTCGGGTTCCCCGTCATCCATCTGTGCCGCCCCATTCTCGCACTCATCGCTAAGAGACTCGGTGGCTGCATCTTGGTAGACTGTGTCGCGTGACTTGGATTTTTTGGTTTCCTCTTTTGTGAGCATGCCAATGGCTTCCAAGAGCTGAGAAATATGTCAGATCTTCGAAAAATTACTGAACACGTCGTACCTTCAAAGCAGACAAATGAATTGTGTGCGGCATGCATCTCATCCGGGCATCGCGGCACAAGAATGGGATATCTTTCTCGTGGCAGCGCCGCTCGAATGCCTCAACCATGGTGTCATTGTTGGTTGCATTGTCCACGACGAAGGCGGTAATCTATTTGCAATTAAGTTTGGCAGAGAGCGAATAATATTAAATTTACCCTGCCAGCAATCCCGAAGTTTTGGACGGTGTCCCAAACTGCCGCCGCCATATTTTCGCCAGAATGTTGGCCAATAAGCTCGCAAAAGTCGATCAAACATTCCTCTGCGACAATGCAATTAAGATAGCTCCTGCATAGATGTAGATTCAAACAATGGGGTACCTAATTTTCCATCGTTCCCAATGTAGTGGATGATGATGGCCATGAATGCGTAGCCGTTGTTGGATGTCCAAGCATCCAGGGACAAAACGAAATCCGACAGGTTTTCCTGGGTAAATGAGAGGAAGATCAGGAATGCGGACAAATTACACTGAACTGCGCACCTTGAAGATTTTAGCAAGTTCGATTTGCATTGGGCATATTGAAGCATTTCTCGAAATTCGGGCTCGTTCACAGCGGTGAACGGTTGATCGCAGGCCGCCACCCATCTCGCAACCAAGTCCTCGAAGTGGTCTTGATTCTATGGCTCCTACGATGTATTAGGAGTATTCCGGATCGAATCCATAAAAAACACTTGCCTCAGCTTCCGTCGCTTGTTTCTGAAATATACTCTTGATGTTTTGCGAGAGCTGATCTGCTTGTTGCGCATACTTGATTGCCGTTGCGGCATCCATAGCTTGAGTACCGTTTATGAGCGCAAGCCCATCTGCGGTCGGGAGACCATCACGCCTGGTAAGCACCTCATACAGGCGAAAATGTCCCTTGAAGTTTTTGCTGAGATGTGTTCACAGCTCTGAGTATAATAAAGCAGCGGCAGCATAACCACGTTACTTCAACGAACTTTTGGTATTATAGTTCGACCCGGCCGTGATACTGATTATCGTGCGGTTTCCAAGGTAACACTTGTAGTACCGTGCGCCTTCAAGCTGCGATCCATCCGCATCCTGGGCAACTAGCTCGTATAATAGGTAAATAGGACTTCGCCCCTGTATCCACACTGATCAAAATGGAAGAGCACTGAGCAGCAATGAAACTTACTGGCTTCTTCTTTGCGGCCTTGGACGATCCGGTGTCTGTGTTCGATTCAGCGGTAGCATCTGGGATGACTACAGGGGGCTCGGAAACCTGCTCCAATCTGTGTCGGCAATAGAAACGGATGACAAGTATGCAGCGCACCATAGCCTTGCCTTTGCCTTTGCCCTTCGACTTCGCCGGGTTTTTGGTGGGTTTGACGGGCTGAGACGTCTTCCGTCGCGAACCCTCCACGACTGTTTTGGCGAGTAAAGAGTCGGCGAGCTGTTCCAAAAAATAATCAATACATGGTTACTTGTTGCTTGTTGGCAATAGAAATACCTCTTCGTTCGTCATGACCAGTTCCACGTCGCTATCGCTATCACTCTCGGAGCCGCTAGAAAAGTCATTGTCTTCGGCATCTGTTTTAGCAGTATCGTCGCGTCTGGCCTTCTTCTTTCTAGATTTCCTGGCAGACTTCTTTGGTCGGTTGCCCTCGGGGTTTCCGTCAGAGTCCTGATCCTCGGCAGTGAGTATATTCTGCATCCGTTTCTCGTTGCGCTTTCTCTTTGCAGGAAGCGAAGATGATGAAGCTTCAGGATCTAGGGAAAATGGATTTTTACGGATGTTTATCACAGGCCAAATTCAGCACGTACCAGGATTGGCACCACCCGGCACGCGGATCCGCAAATCAAGGTGAGAGATGGGCCCGAGTTTGAGCGACTCCATGGTGTCGTCCCATGAAACTCGGCGGCCGCCAACCGTGAAAAAGAGGTTATTGATCCCCGTTTTCGGCACAACTCCAAGGTCAAGAAGATGTTGGTAAATTTCGTACACCGTCGTATATTTCGTGACCACTGGAAATAAATCAGCTCAGGTCCTTCGAACGTGAGGGAGAAAACATACAAATGGGCAGAGAACACCCTCCTAAACCTCGGATGAAGACTGTGAACACCGACATCCCACACACTCGCTTCAGTCGACGTTGAGATATGAATGAGAAATGCGAGCGATGACGGCGCTGGCCCAAAATTAGCGGAATAACAAGGTGGTAGCGAAAAAATCGTGGAAACAGGATTGCGGCTTATGAAACTTATGAGTGAAAGTAGCTGGAAAAACTGAATTATGCTGAACAATAAATATCAAGGCTGAGCCTGACCACACCGAGAAATATGCTAGAGAATAAGCCAATGTTTCAGGAGCGCCGTGTCCATAAATGCCGAGCTGAGAACCCCAAAGGAGAATAACAGTGATTTCCGCGAACGACGGCAGTAGGAAGAGTAAAAGATTCGCTAAGACCCATCTAAAGCAGTGCGCTGCCAAAGCCTCGCTCCGAGATGCAGATAGAGTTCCGCGTGCTTGCAAGGTGACTTATAAGAAAAAAAATTGTGCACAGCAGGACTGATAATCTTACCCGGAAGAAGTTTGCTGGGAGGGCGATCATTATAGTGGATGAGACTTATTGGCATCGGAAATAATTGGGACAACCACAGAGATGGAGTCGGTCTTATATGTGCAGGCGGAATTGCAAGGAAATAAAACCAAACGATGTCGCCTGTTCAAAAGTTGACTGACGCCATCACTGGCTTGGCAATTGTTCATTTTGCCAAGTTACTGCCTGGACTGCGCCAATGCAGGCCCATACTTGCCTGAGAGTATTGGAACTCGCCAAAGGCAATCCGCGCACAAATGGTGTTCAAGAAGGCACTGAAAATTATGAAAAGAAAGGAGAACTGGCAATTGTTCATTTTGCCAAGTGACTGCCTGGACTGCGCCAATGCAGGTCCATGCTTGCCTGAGAGTATTGGAGCTCGCCAAAAGTGATCTGCGCACACATGGTGTTCAAGAAGGAACTGAAAATTATGAAAAGAAAGGAGAACTGGCAATTGTTCATTTTGCCAAGTGACTCCTGAACTGCGCCAATGCAGGTCCATGCTTGCCTGAGAGCATTGGAGCTCGGCAAGGCGATCTGCGCACACATTGCGTTCAAGAAGGCGCTGAAAAATTATTAAAGAACATCTTTGAAACTAGTGCCTGAGGGAGACCCGTCGAACCCGTCGAACGGCCGGGTACGGGTCCGCCATCGACGGGTCAACCCGTCCGTACCCGTCCCGGCACAGGTATGCCCCGAGACCCGAAACGTACGGGTCTAAACCCGTCCGTCCCGCACGTCGACCCGTCGAAAACGGGGACGGGTTCAAGCCCTAATCTCGTAGTGTGGCCTGGGACACTGACATGAATGATCTGATTTGACAAGGAACCGGAAAAATGAGGCCCATCCGTGCCTATAAGCAGTAGCTAGCCAAATCGTGCCTTAACTATGCCTTCGCCATCGTTGGTGACTCGAGTTCTTGAATCACTGCATTCAAGAAAAGGTTGTATGTCCCCGAGATCGCAGATCACCAGCTCGATGCCCAGGTGAGTCCAGAAGGTCGTTTCGATAACGTCAGCATATGGCGAGTGAAGGTCCTGCCTTTCAAGACGCCATGAGAGACTTTTCAAGTAGGTGTAGCAGTGTTGTAGGGATGCTGTAACTGTACCCAGCTATGTACTGCTGGTATTTGGTGCAAACAGTTCACGAGATCCTGGACAACACGATTTACATGCTCAACCACTGGCATATACCCAGCTCTGTCCATAGTGAAATGTCAAAAGTGTTTTGCGGAGGTACGACATCTCTTACCTTTTTGGGGCGGACTCGAGTACTTGAGTTTGTTTAGGGCGGGAAATGCCGAAACCCGCCCTATCCAAATGGCATACTGAAGTCAAACTGAAGTCGCTGACATGTTTGGGACGGGGACTAAAAGTGCACTTAGACCGTCCTACGTGCTTCTTGGGATGGCGCCCCCGCTTGTACATACACCCAAGCGCGACGTGCCATAGTGCCATGATGATAGTTCGGGTGCAAGAGGGAAATGGAAATTATAGCATTAAATGCCAAACAACGCCCACACGCAAGCCCTTATTCGTCCCTATCATTTGGTGATGTTTGGCTACAACACTTACATGTGATCTCGTCGCGTCGCGTCGCGTACATGTCCGGCCGTATCGAGAGGTACAATAGATACAATATATGAATGTAACGGAAATATAAACAATAGGACATACACTCTTCACTCGGCCGTGTGGGTGGGCAGAATGAAGAGCGTCGTGCGGGGACACGTATGCTATATGTAACAGTAAAATTCCAGCCGTTGCCAAGCCGTTGCTCGCGTGTACGCGCGAGCGAACTAGCCTCCGCGCCGGCTTGCTCCGAATACATCTTTTAACAGAAGAAAGTGGGAGGAAAACAAGAAAAACACTCATTTGCCACCCAGGGCAGCCCACAAGGGCCGAAATTGCATCAAACAATGCTTGATGCGCTTCGACGCGTACCGCGAAATGATCTTGATCGTGATCACATGTGGGTGTTAGGGCCAAACAAAACCAAATGATAGGGACGTCTAAGGTTCCTCCGCCCACACCTTGTGTCACGAGGAAGTTCAAGATTAATTCTTAAATACAATAAATAATAATCCGGAGATATTGAAAGGCAGTGCACACAAAGAGAGAAGAGGAGCGGGAAAACACGACTAAGAGGGGGGAAGACAAAAGAGGAAAGGGGGCGTCACGGATGATATCTCTTAGCGGACTCAGAGGCTTGGTCCAAGAGAGGCGTAGAATAGGCAGAATCGGGCTCGTGAAATTCTCAAAATCTTCCTCGAGCACCATGCAGCGCGCCTCAAGGGAATTTGGTCTCGAAAGATGACGGCCTTCGGCGCTTTTTTTGATGCTGCAGCAGATTTTTTAACGGTACATGTAAGAGGATGGACGAGACAGGGAATGAAGGTTTTTTGCATAACATAAATAAAGAGATCGGGGAACAAACAAGATATGCCACAGCTAAGTGTAAGGTTAGGGTTGATTCCGATTCTCAAATCCGATTCTGTGCTGTTCCTCCTCTGGAGGAGGAACTGCGATTCTCGCCGATTCTTGAGAATCACGATTCTTGGTCCGATTCTGGCATCAGAATCGCATGCTGAATCGGCAACAGAATCGGCCGTCGAATCGAGCGCTTTGACTTCCCCTAAGAGAGCTTGACCTTTGATAGGAACGGGCACTTTAGCACGTTCGAGACGACTATCCGCGTCCTTGGCGGCCTCCTCTCTGCTTACTACCTCTCCGGCGGGGATGAATTGTACTTGCACCATGCGGCGGATCCCGGGGACAGAATGCTTCCTATATTCGAGAGCAAGTCCGGGCTGCCCGCTTCCTACGTTAACCTCGGTGCGTCCTGCACCACGCCTCTCATTCCGGGATAAGACCGGGGAGTAATGGCGATAGCTATTATGAGTATTTACTGTGCGTGGTTCGCATGGGTCCGTTTTTATTGGCTAACACGGTCATGCACGAAGCAATACATTCAAACTGTAAGTAGGCTTTTGCGTTTAGTCTTTCGAACTGAAACTTTTAACTTGGATCGTGTAGAACCGAACGGAGCCAGTATATCTACAGGTTCGTTTAAATTTCTCCCCCCCACTTAACCTCCTTACCACGAACGCGCGCTCACTCCGTTCATTCATTCGCGCCTGCAGATGTACGCCGACGCGATGCAAGGCGGACATGATAACCTCGTCTTCAAGACGCCAAGGGACGAGCTCACGTACATCACGGAGCTGCTACCGCTGGCGGAGAAGGACTGGAAGACGTGCGTTGAGTGTTTCTTTGTGTTTTGTTTCGAGAGAAGGGGAGACTCGAGGCGCGTTCGGAGTGTTGAACTGATACATACCTCGAGCTTTTATACATTTGCGGTACGCTGCTCTCATTGGTTCGTCGGCCAAGCATTGCAGCACCTGGTTCATTGTGTGTTCGGTTGGGCATCTCACGCTGGGAGCGGGCATTGGCAGAGCGGCGTTCTAGCATGGGCAAGGGAGCACACTAGTGATGGCATTCTGTACTCATTCATTCGGGCTCCCATTCTGGTTCTCGCAGCAGATGGAAAAATAGATTCCACTGACTGAACAGCCACAATCGAGGGCAACCCTACCAAATCTGACCATCTTTGGGACCCGGGAAACCCTGGGCAACTTGGGACCATTTCCGGGAAAATTGAAGTCCTTGGAATGCTCTATTTCTTTTGAACGCAGTGATTAACCCGTGGATATTCTTCACAGAACGTGGGCTGTTCCTTCCGATTATATCCAAGGTTGTCAAAAATCTTCGAGCCACGAGTTACAGTTTTAACTATATTGACCGAACTCTAGGGTCAATGGTCAACAATTTAACAATCTAAAACGTCGCGGGCTCCCATTGCGCCCTTCTCCTGCCGCATCTCACAAATCAGGTCGAAACCAGACAATACCGTGGCGACAGAGACCGGGGATGTCATCACAGCCCAGACGGTATAGCATTGGAGCACCCACTCCGTGGACGACGTAGTGTGTTCCGCTGCCATCAACGCAGTAAGGACCATGTGCGATACAATATCGCACCAACACCCAATTCTGCACGCGCAAACGTCACAGCACTTGTCTTCTGTTGCGATGATCGCAGCGCGCCGGATCGCGGACGCACGTGCCACGGCGCGACAACCAACCACATCCGCAGGGAGCCCTTCGACAGCATGAATTTCGTCGCTCGCGTCAGCGTCCAGTGCAGCTTTGAAGGACGCCATGCAGGTCGGGCAGATTTCCGGAGGCACACTCTCAGAGATTTCTGGAGCGGGATAAGGGACGTATGCAAAGGATGAACGATTTGTAAGTCTGTGAGAGGTCGTATCCGTTGTCAAGCGATCCCAGGCGTCTGACACGTCCAGCAGGGGGAAGTCTGCCAAGACAACTTGCTGTACAGCCATCTCCGCTATACTTCGCACTCTCGTGCTTGTCGAGCGCGATATCTGGCGGCTGTATTTAACGAAGCGCTCCCAAGTCCGATAACGCTCGCTGAACCCCGCCCACGCTGATGCACCACACGCCGCGTTGTCGCCAAAGAGGGTATTTTCCTCGGCGTTAGAGGCGCAGAGGCGCCTCGCAATTGCTTCGACAACGGAGGTGGCAAATATACAGTGCAGATTGTCCTCTACGATGCCCGCAGCCGCGGCATACATCACCGAGGACATGAGATTTGATGTTGCCAGATCGTACAGTAGGTCGTGCGTGTTGGAGACGAGGAGTCCGACAAAAGACCCGACCTTACTCTCCGTGTAGACAGCAGGACCTTCGTATGCGTATGCACAAAGGGATGTACTGTCTGCAACGAGCGCTGCAACCCAGTCTGCCGGGGGGATGGCCTTTGGCCCAAAGTTCGCCGAGCCCAGCCCGTCTCGTACCCATTTTTCCTGGAAGGGGCGCACGTACTGCTGCAGATCGTAATTCAGCATCGCAACGAGCGCCACACCCTGCATCTGAGTACCCGCTGCCGCGGTATGGCGTTTCGCGATATCCATGGCGGCTGTGAATCCATGGGCAAATGCCTCCGCGCGATCCATGTCAAAATCGACGGCACCGAGCAGAGTCATGGCATCGCAATCGTCGCGGTCGGCGCGGGAGATGGTTTTGCGCTGCGTCCCGAGCCAGCCAAAGGACACGCACGGACTGAGGGGCTCGAACCCGGTGTTGGACCATGTGCGCTGGACGGAAGCATATTCAACGCTGGACATCCAAGCTTTGCCGCCGAGATTTTTTGGTGCGACGTGATAGAGAGAGTCTTTGTGTGCACCACGACTGATCGTCATGACAAGATGCGCAGGAGAGGAACGAGTCGTGGCGCTGGGACGTATGGTGTCGTAAATTTTGATGCTCGTGAGCACGTCGGTTACCAGAGGACTGGGTAAAGCTATGGTGGGACATATGTTCGACAGGCAACTCCAGCCAGCGAAGTATCCATCGGTGAGGATTGCGCGCCGGACAATATTGACCACGTAGGTATTCCTCACATGGACAGACATGGTGAGGTACTCGGAGGCCGAAATGGGAGCCGCCTCCGTAACAGCATCGACATCGGAAATTTCTACAGTCCTTTCGTCTGAACAGATAGTTAAAATGGTCTCCAGGAGATGAGAGTTGAATGGCCGGCTTCGGTCGCCTGAGGTCGTGGTTATGGTATCCATCGCTGGGCACCGGTCGTTAATTCCGTGTGGGTGCTACAGCTGGGTGTTTGACCACTTACCGAAAGTCTACAAGATGGGAGAATGCGGGGTGGGGTTCAACTGCTGAGGTCGATGAGAGAAATAGCTTTGTGGGGGCGATGTAACTGCCTTCAGTTTTGGGAATGACTGAATATGGGGATTCAATGTAGACTAAAGACAATGTTTGTAGTTTTAAATATTCTGCTGAATAACAGAGATTGAATAAATAAAACTAACGGTGAAATCTTGTCCGGTTCGGGATCCGGGACTTAAGTGCGGCCGTTGCCGAGCCTGCACTGCATCGACGGAAATTAAATCGGCTCATGGTGTCAAGTTTACCCCGATTGGGTTAAACGAGACTTCAGCGCGGGCCGCCATCCCGGCAGTTGTGACATGCCGTGAGGCCGACGTTTGACAGAAGTAAGTTTTGGCGGGTCGGTGATGTAGCGGCGCTGGTTCATTTCCGAGTCTTGACACAACCCTCCCTCGGCATATGCTCGATGCGGAGGTATGTGAAGCACCGAAGGCTTGCGGAATGGAACCTCATATTAACTAATTACATCCCTTTGTATTCCGGTAGCATTTCCCCTCCGACCGGGTTTCTCCCACAGGGTTTACTGGCGAGGTTTTGATGCAACCGGACGTAGCTAGTTTTAGATATATTTCGGATACATTACTTACTGGGGAATTTGGTGGAAGGATATTTAATGGGCTACGTACTTACCTTGTATTCGTCTTCTCAATGCCAGTAACATCGCCCCGCTCCCGCTCCTATCCTGCCTTTATTCTCTCTAACTCCCCGGAGCAACCCGCACTGTTACAGGTAAATAATCCATTGCATCGCACAGGCAGGAAACATGAGAGCACAAGTAAACCCTCAGCAAAAGAAGAAATGAAATCAAATGATGGGTCCCACATTAAGCTAATTGCAGTACTTACCGAAGGCCCATGATTTCTTTCAGTTTTGGGCACTTTTTGATCCCTTGGAAAGAATGGCTCATATCTCGCTCACTTCTTCATAGATTGAGACCTGAAATGGACCGTTTCCTTGTGTTGATTCATATGCAAGTATTGATTGAAAAGATCAGAGGATAATAGAAAAATTCGGGTCGTCTAGTGTATTTGCAATCAGTACCTTGAAACTGACCTGGAAACTTCAAATCTCGTCAGAACAGCCTGAATTTCTGGAACAACATGTTTGCATACATTCCAATGGAATAGAGCCTTTTCTGCGGCGTCTTTGGTATTTCACTTTTCAGTCCAAATCTTGTATGGTGCACAACTACCGGAGTTTTGGCACTGAGATACCCCGAAAAAGTGTTGTTAGGATGAGCAACGTACTCCGCCTCTTGCTAACCATGAAAACGCCTCGAAAACGCGTCAAAAGTGCGTCGGACGCGCTCCAAAAACACAGCCAACCTAACTCCAGGTTAGTCTTGTCTTGTACCTTTTCGTTTCATCTCATACCTTTCTGACTTGAGCTGCGCTTAGATCCTTTCGTCGGCTTAAGCTTGACTAGTGCTTCACTACTGACACCACCCAATCAAGTCCTCCGTGCTGAAAAGCAACAAGTAATTGAGCTGTACATATCAGGTGTGTTCCACATTTGCCTTCATATTCCAGTGCCTCATGCTGGCCACCACTCTTTCATTGCCATGCATTATATACTGGACTTTATGGCACACATTATCTTCTTTTCGTTTCATTCTTACCCTCCTTTTCACCCAACTCACTCTTGTTTTCTTTCCAAAGCACATTTACACCTCGCATGAACTCCGTATCCGCGCAGGCAACGTTACGATTCCCGCACGTATGTATGCCTCTTGATTTCAGCGAGTCGCTTACTAACGAATGAACACTTCTCTCGCCGAACTTTACTTATCAATATCGTTCACGTCGGGGGTATCGCGCGCATCGTCGCACGGGTGCCCAGCGGGCCGGTAGATGGGAATGACGACCGTGAACGTCACAGCCGGCTCACTCCCCTCCTTCAACACCATCCACTCCCTTCTCCGCCCGCCCCTCCTGATGGTCCCTTACGCGGAATGGCTTGAGCGGCTGGAGGAGACGATGGAGGGCACAACGCTGGCGCCGCTCTTGCACCTCGTCCGCGCAGGGCTGTTGTTATAAGGGTGGGTCCGGCTCAGCTGCACGAATCTGCGGGCGGCGTTTGGCGCGGTCGGAGAGCGAGAGATCGACGACTTCAGCGTGACGCCTGCGACAATCAAAAGATACTTGAGCTGGTTGGCGGATGTGGGGTGGTTGACGCACAGCGGTCCCGGAATCGCAAGATAACTTCGGGAGGAGGAGGAATTGATGTCTCATGCATGGATATTCACATGGACGAGAAAACCGCAGGAAAGTTGTTATATAGAGCTGTAGGAATGGGCTGACAATGAAATTTGCATTTTCTACGGTCATAAACCCTCCGAAAAGCGCCACATATAGAGAAGACAATCGGGGAGAATCGCAAAACAATTACTTCTCTGAAGGTATCAAAGTTCATTGTGACGAAAGATCTGAAACGGCCTGTCGGAATCGAGAAGGAGACCAAAAGTCTCCGGAAACTTCTGGAAATACGGTGGTGGGCTTTAAGGTCCTAGATAAATAATATCGAATGAGTCACGGCATGGACCATCAAAAAAATTTGACAACGACTCACACTTTCCGCCTCATACCTTTCGACAATGGGCCAGGCCGTAGGATCTTGCGCTTCCTGCATTACGAACCAGTCGATGGTCCCCCCCCTGGTCCTTAAGAAAAATCTGCGACGCTTCGATGAGCAGTTTATTCATCTCAGACCGGCTGCGTCCAGGCGTGGACGATGATGGTGTAGACCATAGTCTGGTTACTTGTGGTGGTGGTAGTGGTGGTGGTGGTGAGAGTCCAGGTAAGGAACGTCCGTCGTCCTTTTGATAATACGGCGACGGCTTGAGGCGGATTCCGCGGAGCGCTCGATGTTACGGTAAGTGACAGCTCGTTCGCTAAATAACTTGGGAATTTTGGGTTATGCAAAAATAAAGGGATTCAAGTCACCACCGCGAAAAGATGAAGGGCATCGAAAGGTGACGGTTACGAGTAGCCTGGGCTTCAGAGGAGCGTGGTGCAAGAACAGAGTCAAGTTTCCGGTGAGCCAAAGGCTAGGAGGTACATGAGAGGCTCGAGTTGTAGTAGTAGCAAATAATTTAGCCTGTGACCAGAAGGGTCAGAGAGAAGGCCAGTTGAATAAGAGAAACATCAGACAAGTATTCCCTCACGAGCTGCACGGCCGATATCAAAGCTCATTGTGCTGAAGGATCTGCAACGGTTTGGCCGAGTCGAGGATGGGACCGACAAGCTCGCGGAACTTCTTGTAGTATGGGTTCTCTTGGTGGGTTTTGAGGTCCTGGACAAATGTTCATCAGTTTGAGGTGTCGAACGTGGCATGGGCCCTTCAACGACTCACGCCTGCGTCCTCATACCGCTCGACGATGGACCACGCGGTAGGATCCTGCGCGTCCTGCATCACGAACCAGTTGATGGTCCCCTTGTCTTTGAGATAGGTCTGCGATGCCTCGATAAGTATGTCCTTCATCTCGGCCTCCTTTCCAGGTTGGGTCCAGAGGTGCACGACGAGGGTGAAAACCATTGTATGTTGGTGGGTGTGAAGATGTAGGAATGGAATTCGAAGCGTCCTCTTATAGTGCGGGGCGGGCCGGTGTCCGTTCGGTGTCGAGCGGATCGGAAAGATGCCGGACAAAAGAGGCAAAATAGGAAGGAGAAAGAGAGAAGAATCTTATCGTCCTTCTGGCTGTGATGAAAAATGCACAAGTCATCCGATAGCCGTGGTCTCATGACGGTGGAAACACGTCCAAAAGATTCCGGTGAAACCAAAGCGTTAGGCAGTGGTACATGCAGGGCTCGTAGATATTAAATTAGCCGGGCGGACGACTATAACTCGGCACGGATGGTGCTATTGAGTTCATTGTTATAAAAAATCTTCATCGGCCTCTGGCGGTCGAGGAAGGGCCCGAAAAACTTTAGGAACTGCTTGAAATACGGGTTCGCATGGTGGGTTTCGAGGTCCTGGGGAAATATAAGTGAGAGATACGGGGCCATTAAGTGTCGAGGACTCACACTTTTCTCCTCATAGCGCTCGACGATACACCATGCAGTAGGATCTTTCCGATCCTGCATTACGTGCCAAGCGATGGTGCCCTTGTCTAAACTCACCCGAGTGGCTTGGCCGAATGGCTTGTATGTTCGAGAATGGTAAAGAGAAATGCGCGCAACGGGCGCGAGGCGGGGAGAAGCGAAACGTCCCTCCCTGCGGTCTCAAACCCCGCTGCCTGCGTAGGAGAACCCTCCACCTCCAGCTGGAAAGTGTCCGTCTGGTGGTAGAAATGCACCGCTGCCGAATGAGAATGGTCTGCGAGCGGAAAGGGAGACAGCATCCGGCGCTGACGCCGATGGCGTTTCCGTGAATGGTGAGCATCTTTAGTGAAGGAATCGGCTCGGGTGGAGATCGTCGGGCGAAGAGGTTGCTGCAAAAGGAAAAAGAGGTCGGTAACAAGGATCATTTGATTGCGGCAAGAGAAAAGACGACGTGGAACACGAGAAGAGAGCTCAGCGACGAGAGAAGGGGTGACGAGGACAATCACTACACGTCCTAGCAAAAAATAACGGCGATAAAGAAAAGTCGAAGAAATCATCGTCGCAAGACAGCCACATCCCAACGACGAGCAGCTTTAGGATGACAAGGAGCGGCTAAGAGCACCCCACAGTTACGCGGGTGTTGCGTGGAGGTATCGAGCTCGTGTTGATATAGCTAGTAGGAAGATAGAGGCAATAGTAATGAAATGCGAAATGAAGTGCGAGCTCAGTCGTCGTCAGAGTATGCACCGACTCATTCGCCAGACGTCCATCCAGCGAGTGACGAACAACGATGGGGGAGGGCACGGGTGGAGAAACAAAAACTCCCGTAAGCGGGAATGCATGTCTCGCCTTTTTTCCTTGCCACTCCTCTGCCCTCTCATAGCAGGACCAGAGTTTCAGCGAGATCGCCGACATCTGCGAGCTCCACATGAAGAAGTACAGTTCGAGTTCGCGGAGCATGGTGAATCCTGGTAGTGCTGTGCCTAGGTTTCAGGCGCGCCTTCGTGCGCAGCGTCGCGATGCTCGTGCTGTGGGAAGCGCTTGATGCGCGTCGCGGTCGCACGAGGTGGGGACAGAGGAAGAGGTCGCATTGGATGGAGGTGGTGCAATGCTGGTCCTCTCGAAAGGCGCACAGCCCGCCGCGGGTTGAGGTCTGTGAAGAGAGGGCGTGAGTACATACATGCTGATAAAGAGAGGCCGAATAGGAGAGGGAAGGAGAACAGAGCAAGGAGAAAGGCGGAGTGAGGAGTAGGTGGACGGAAGAGCGGCGCATGGAGCGCGCAAATGTGAAGGAGCGGAGTCAAAGCGCAATTGCCAAGGATCCGCAATCAGCGATGGAGGGCAAGTACGGTGGGCGTGCGCAGAGGAAAAAGGGGGTAGAGGCGAGAAAGGATGGAAGACGAGCACCAGGATTACGAAGGAAGCGCGAGGCAGATGGTGAAGTGGGAAGGGCGGTGCGAGCACGAATGTAAAGACAGGATCATCAGTGGATAAGAGAGAGGAGGGAGGGATGCGATGGAGGAATGAAGGCGGGTCGATTATGGTCAAGCAGAAAAGTGCGGGGGCGTACGCGAGGGAGTAAGAGGAAAGGCGAGGGAGAGTGAATGGCGAGTGTATGAAAGGCGCGAATGGAAAAAGCTCCGTGCGACAAGTCCAAGTCCACTGCAAGGAGGTGCCAAAAAGAACCATATACGCCCTTCAGCATCCTCGTACCCGTCAACGTCCCTTTACGCGGAGAGCGGTGTGTGTAAATGGAGCGCACTCATAGAGTTGCGTCGCGCACCGGAAATGGAGGAGGGTACTTATTGATAGTGGACTCGGTTGAATTTGCCGAGTGGCCGTATCTGATGCTATCAACACAGCCACGTCCTTTCTCCCACTTCTCAGGTCGCTAATTCGAAGTGCTCTCGCTGGAAAGCTTTCACGCTATACTTGGCTCGTACGGCTGATGCATTGGCTGATGCATCGGCAAATGCGACTGTCTGCCTGCTTACACCGCCAATGGACCGACACCGTGCGACACGTGGCACGGTCGACAGCTGGATTCGATATGCTGAACACATGTTGTCAAAAACTGGCGGCTAGCTGATACCAGTTGCCACCGAATCGGGATTCCAAGGACCGAAAACAAACTCCATTGGACCGCCTCAAGATGAATAGATTTCAGACAATATTTTACATACACGGGCGAAATCCAGCATCCCAAACGATATTCCACCTGTCTAAAAGCGCCGCGAAAGGATGCTCCCTGAAAGTCTCAAATTTAGTCTGCCACGCCAGCAGACTCGGAGGAGCAATGTCGGGCCTATTCCGGCAATCCTCCAAGGTGCTCCGCAGTTGAAGCGCTCATCCTATAAAGCGCTGTAGTATCGCACGATATCTCATTGCATACATGATGCTTCTGACGTGGCTCGTCTCGTTCGCAGTCGTCGGATCCGTCCTGGGCGCGAAAAGCGCGGGCCAGATCCCCATTCGCGGGGGCATAGTTGGTGGAGTTGGTGGTATCTCACCGACACAAACGACGCCGGCGAAGACGGAGACGCCGAAGCCGTTTGTGGCGACTCCGGGCGCGCTGCGCGTGGTAGAAAACTCCGGGATTTGTGGTGTGTTGCCTTGTTGTGACATTATGCCACTAAATTTTAAGACTCGCAACTAATGGAAGATGATCAGAAACGACGCCTGGTGTATTCCAAGCGTCCGGTTACGGCGATCTGACCGCGACGGAGAGCATATTGTGCATGAATCTCAATTCATTCGCCCTCATTTGCTAATATATTTGCAGCTTCTGGTACTTTGCGGCGCGAAATAACACTGCTACCGCACCGCTCACACTCTGGTTCAACGGCGGAGTGCGAATTCTCTTGAATATTTCACCCTTCCCGTGCTAATATTCTGCAACCAGCCCGGGAGCTCGAGCATGCTCGGGCTCCTGCAAGAACTCGGGCCCTGCCGCATCACCAACGACAGCAGCTCCGTCACGCTGAACCCCTTCTCCTGGAACAACAACGCGAACCTGCTGTTCATCGACCAGCCCGTCGGCACGGGATTCTCGCACGGGAATATGAGCGTCGGGACGTCGCAAGCCGCTGCCGCGGACGTGTGGACATTTCTCCAGATCTTCTTGAAGGACTCGCGCTTTTCGAACCTCGCCGCGAACAGTCTGGCGATTTGGACCGAGTCGTGCGTCTGGCACCTTTCTCGATTGAATGGTCAGACTAACACCAGATGAAGATACGGAGGCCACTACGGACCCATGTTTGCTGCGTACTTCCTTTCCCAGAATGCCGCCATCACCGCAGGCACTGTCAGCGGGCTGCACCTCAACCTCGAGACACTGGGCATCGGCGACGGGCTCACCGTGCGTTCCCCTTATCTTGTTGTTTCTGATACGCGTGTTTACTCGCATCGTAGGATCCCATCACGCAGTACGCGGGCTATATTACGTACGCGGGCACTAACCCCTACCAAGCGCTCGTCCCTACCAACTACATCACGACCGCGAACCTGTCCTGGGACACCCCGTATACTGGATGCAAGGCCCGCGTGAGTGCCTTCCACCCAGTATACTATTTTCAAGGGATTGACGAGGATGCAGATCCAGGCCTGCTACAACAGCGCCGGCTCGAACTCGAACGCGTTGTGCTCCGGCGCGCAGAGCTTCTGCAATAGCAACATCCTTACGGTGCTCATCGGCGCGTATGATGTGCGTTTATTCTTCTGGGACGATCTAACGGCTGATATCAAGCATAGATGTACTACGTCCCCTCAGGCTCACCCGATCCTTACCCACCGGACATAAGCTCGTATCTCGCGTCCATTCAGACTGAGATCGGGGCAGAGGTGACCTGGCAGCAAACGAACCTCCAAGTGTACGACAACTTTGCGAACACCGGTCGGTAGAATCTGTTTCCCCCCCCTGATCAACCGTTTATGGAGCGTATTAGGCGACTGGATGCGCAGCTCGCTCCCCGACCTTGAACTCGTCATTAACTCGGGTGTGCGCGTCTTAATCTACGACGGCGACGCCGTGCGTTCCCTCCCCATACTCATCGTCCTGCGCCGTGTGTACTTACGCGCATTTCTTTCATAGGACTACATAGTCAACTACAACGGCGTCGAGGCTATGGTGATGCTCCCTTCCCTATCTCCACGGGAGAGTTTTCCGTACTGACGCCCCAGAACAGATCGCGTCGATGAACACCAAATTCAGTGCGCAGTTCAACCAGCAGGTCTTCGCACCCTACAAGGTGAACGGCCTCCTCGCGGGGCAGTTCAAGACCGCGGGGACGTTGTTAGTCACTCCGTTGTTCACGTCTGATATTTATCCTCTAACATCCATCGCAGCTCGTACGTCCGTATTTACGGCGCCGGGCACGAGGTGCCCGCCTACAAGGTTCGTCGCTTGCGCTGCCAGTGGTGTAGTGCTGACTTTATTTTCCTGCTAGAACGGGTCATTGGCAGTGGGCCAGGGGGCGTTCCAATTCTTCTCGCAGACGATGGCGAACCAGTCGTTGTACTCGACATGAGGTACGGTGATTTCTACGAGCACCGTGTCAGATTGGGTTCAATACATGGAGATTCTTGTATCTGCTGGCTAGGCAATGAATATGGCCTGGTTAGGAATGCCCGTGCGTTGTGTGAGGACGGAGGTTGTTTCGTGTCCAAACGCAGTCGGGAAAGACGAACGTGAGCTGGATCGCCAATAACGGATGACACGAGAGCGGAGGTGGACGGCATATGAGTCTGAAGTACCAACGAGGTGCGGAAGTCATAGACTCAATGACAAAACATCCATGTGAAAGTCAAGCGACTGATTCAGATTACTGTAAGCGGAATATTTGGGCATTTTCGCAGTATCTATCCCGTTGCGTGTACGATGTGCAGGTGACCCTAGTCTGAAGTCGGAGTTGCTGTAGTATAAGTCGGCCTGCGCCTCCTCTATTATCTGATTAACCCGAGATACAGGACAAAACCATCGATTGCAAGGCGGGCAGCAGAAGATCGTGAGCCATCCATTGTAGTTGGCCCACTGTCAGCATGCGCTTATCTATCGAAAAACCTGGGAGTCAGTGTTTTCTTTATTTTTTTTCGCTCTCGCCTTGTGGATAGAATCCGACCGGGATCACACCTCGACAGTCCTCTATGTTTTCAAAAGAGCCCGTTGCCTCCAGGAACTGCCTTAAACGTTGCAGGATCATTATATCTACCCCGAGCAGGGCCAGCGTGAACCATCCGCGGGGACTCGAGCCAAAGCTCCGCTCGGTTTCGGACTTGTCGTCCGCCTGTAAAAAATTTCACTTAATCTACAGACTATATGTAGATTGAAGGTGCCACATGTATTGCACTAGATAGGGGGCTAACCCGGGATCTTTAAGAATTTCATACAATTTGATGTCGATCAAAATCTAATGGTTTTTTGTAGTCTAAATCTGTTGACAGGTCTGATCATGGACCTGGGTTATTGATGGAGAACGTGACCAGTTCTCACGTCCAAATCGGGTCGATATTCGGGATTTGGCTACTTGCAATGGCCCAGCAGCCATTTCGACGGAATGGAATGTTTATTTAAAGCTATTATCAGGTACCAGAAAATTCTCCAAAAGTTTTGAGGTCCTTCTAGGTGTACTATTGCTATTTCAACTCAAATACATGAACAACACCTCTCGAATGCATTTCGGATCCAATTTACTTAGGTGAAAGACCAAAATCGATTACTTATCCTGCCCGAATGCATTCAAAAATAATTTAGGCTCCCAAAGTTCCGGTGAGGCGAGATTGTCCGAATTTGGGCGTGGGGAAGTAATCACGTGTCAGCCAAAAACCGAGGTCCATGATCGGATCTGCCAACGAAATCAGACTCTATATAAAAGATTTATCGACTACCATAAATCTTGTGGAGTCTGACTACAAGTGAGACTAATTATTGATCGAATCCCTTTCAAACGGGTTGGCATCAAAAGCTTTAATGTGATTTACTGGCATCGCATCGGCACAGAGTAATTTACTGTGGCGTAGGATGATCCCCTGATAAATTCCATTTAAACAGTGTTTTCCAGTGTGCCTGCCAGACATTTTTTCTTGTTGCTTTGTGTTACAGAGTACAACATGGGAGGTATGAACTTCCTGTTGCAGTGCCCATCTACGAGAGACTAGTTATGGAGTACATCTGCTGTACATGTTTAAATGACTAGAGCAAGCTAAAAGATTTCCAGAGATTCTGGAAAAGAATTCGAAAAATGAGTTTATATCAATAAAACATGCCTCTTTGTGGAATTTGCTGCTCTTGTCTCTTTTGGGTACCAGTAGAGCGCAGCACTACGATTCCCTTTCTGAACCCACATCTCCCCAAGACTGGAAAGGCACAATGTACAATGTCGAGGTGATTTGCTAGATCCACAGAGGCTTGTAGACCTAGCAACTGAGGTAGACCAAGTAGTACAAGAGAAGTAAAACAAGAAGTGTTGATTGCTAACATCCTATCCAGATCCTAGGACAGCTCCAAAGTGAAATCCCAGAAATTTCGAGGAAAGAATTGGAAAGAAAATTCAAACAAAAATGGAAGACACAAATGATATACATCCAGTGGGATTCGAACCCACATCTCCCTCGGAAATCGTTAGAATACCCCGGCACTATGCTTTCAAGGGGATCTCCACAAATTCACGGAGGCTCGTATGGCTGGCTAGGAATTGGTAGGAGGTGAAGCAGTACTATTCTTTATAAAGTTAGTCTCATTTTATTGGCCAGACATCTTTCTTGTCTCTTTGTTTTATGTATGATAGAAAAACTGGGATTACCTGAAAGCGCTAACACACGGGTATGTCGGGTACAGATCGTGACAGAAAATTTGAATCAAAAAAACACCCAAGCAGAAAACATGTGTTTGGTGGGAGTCGAACACACTCTTCCCCTTGAAACGACAACCTAACAACATATGTTTCGAGGTAATCTCCACAAACTCAACAGAGGCTTTGATGTTTGAGTGGGTAGGTCAACACTATCACCACTGTAAGTCCCACCAGGATTTGGAATAAAATGCAACTTACACGATTTTTCCACTCGTGTCAATATAGTTTAACTTTCCAGGATTTATGGGGTGCTGCAACGGCACTAAGACGGAAAGAAGGGTTATCGATTTACGAAGTTGACGTGTGAGTGTAGATGTAGATGCAGAAGCAGAGTGAAGGCAAAAAAAAAGTAGAGCTTTGGAGAAAGACCGTCTCGGTTGGGAGTCGAACCTACACCACCCCTGAAATATTCTCTTGACATCATAATTTCGAGGAGATCCCCGGGAGTCACCAAGGCTTCTGTGCAAGGATGCGAAGTGGTTGATTATTTGGCAAGGTCCACAGCATGTGAGTATGTGAGTACAATGGTTGGAGAGGTCCTGGTTGAAGGCAAGTTGAGCTGAATTGAACATCAGTTTCCAGTCAAGATTTCTTTTATATGAGGCTGTGCGAGGCTTGCAGTGCAGTCAGAATGGCAAAGTGTCGCAACTTACTCACCTTCCCGCGCGCGCAGCAGTCCCAACTTTGCGAGGGAAGCGGATCAGAGTTGGAGCGATGGAGGTCCGTGGTGCCGACGGTGTTCGCGTCCTTTTCGCCTCAATTTTGCACCAGACAGTGAACAGCAAGATGAAATCGGCCCCGGAATATGTACCCTGAACGCCTTCTCATTTTCAACTTCAATCAAGCTTGGCATCACTCCGAATATGTTGCGAAGTAAGTTACCGTTGTGATGGCCGGATGACAGCTCCATTCGCTTCAGCGGCCGTCACCACGTACCAGGCGACTTATAATGCGGCGACGAACCCTCCAATACCTCGTCCTGCTCGCAAATGCGGGCTCCCCGTACACCTATACTTTAACCGGCTCTTCTCGCTGCCCTCAAAGCCTGAACGGATGGAGGAGTACTTACTGGGGCCCGGAGGCGGAAGGGGAGAGTGAGCGTGTCGTTCCCGACGGAAATAAACGCCCGTACGATGTGAAGCCACCACCGCCGCCGCAGAAGCAGAAGCCGGCGCCGGGGTACGGGCTCTGGCCCGGGAAGGTCAGCAGCCCGTCTGAACAACCGAATCGGCTGCTGGCGGATGCGACGAAAAGGGATGCAGTTGTGAATGCGTTCAAGGTGCGTGCGGGCTCTCATTCATTCCAATGTCAATCTTCTCCAACGCGTTTGCATTTTATCACATAGTACGCATAGTCCGCATACGAAACCGACGCCATGGGCGACGACGAATATCACCTCCTCTCGCACCGCGGCTCCAACCTCGGCGGCGGCGGTGGCATCGGATACCCCGTCTTCGACGCGCTCGACATCATGCTCCTTATGGGCCCCGCGCTGGACGCGGAGTACAAGCGCGCGCATAAGTGCGTCGAGGAGAGCTTGACATTTGATAGGAACGGGCGCTTTAGCACGTTCGAGACGACTATCCGCGTCCTCGGCGGCCTCCTCTCTGCGTACTACCTCTCCGGCCCGGCGGGGACGAATTGTACTTACACTCTGCGGCGGACCTCGGGGACAGAATGCTTCCTATATTCGAGAGCAAGTCCGGGCTGCCCGCTTCCTATGTTAACCTCGGTGCGTCCCGCACCACGCCTCTCATCTTCACTCCGTGGACTTGGATTTATTGCTTTTTAGGCCGGAAGAGCGCATCGCCAGGCGGCAGGGTGTCGATTACCGAGGTGACGACGCTGCAGTTGGAGTTTCGGTATTTGGCGGAGGTGCGTACTTGCCCACATTCTTTCTCTTTCTCCTCCCTCTTGTCCTTTCCCCATTTCCTTCGGTTTCTACGCCTGTTAACGAGATGGACTATGTAGATCACCGGTCGCACCACCTTCTGGCACAAGGCCGAAAAAATAATGCAGGTCGTGAATAAGGTGCGCATACCGAATGGGCTGGCGCCGATTGATATGAAGTGCGTCTGTCAACTCAACTATTATGACTAGGGAGAAGAAAGAAACTGATGATGAAATGATCTTGTAGCGGGGACGGCACCTTCGCCCGATCTGGGATAAGGCTGGGGAGTAATGACGATAGCTATTATGAGTATTTGCCGTGCGTGGTTCGCATGGGTCCGTTTTTTATTGGCTAACACGGTCATGCAGGAAACAATACATTCAAACTGTAAGTAGGCTTTTTGCGTTTAGTCTATCGAACTGAACGAGAAACCAAATCTAACTTTTAAGTTGGATTGTGTAGAACCGAATGGAGCCGGTATATCTACAGGTTCGTTTGAATTTCTCCCCCCACTTGACCTCCTTACCACGAACGCGCGCTCACTCCATTCATTCATTCGCGCCTGCAGATGTACGCCGAGGCGATGCAAGGCGTACACGATAACCTCGTCTTCAAGACGCCAAGGGACGAGCTCACGTACATCGCGGAGCTGCTACCGCTGGTGGAGAAGGACTGGAAGACGTGCGTTGAGTGTTTCTTCGTGTTTTGTTTCGAGAGAAGGGGAGACTCGAGGCGCGTTCGGAGTGTTGAACCGATACATACCTCGAGCTTTTATACATTTGCGGTACGCTGCTCTCATTGGTTCATCGGCCAAGCATTGCAGCACCTCCTTCATTGTGTGTCAGTTGAACATCTCACGCTGAGAACGGGCATTGACAGAACAACGTTCTAACATGAGCAAAGGAACTCACTAGTGACGGCATTCTGTACTCATTCATTCGGGTTCCCATTCTGGTTCTCGCAGCAGATGGAAAAATAGATTCCACTTACTGAGCAGCCGCAATCGACGGCAACCCCACCATTCCAAGGGCTTCTCAAATCCGACCATCTTTGGGACGGAAACCCTGGGCAACTTGGGGCCATTTCCGGGCAAATTGATGTCCTTGGAATGCCCTATTGTTCCTGAACGCAGTGATTAACCCGTGGGTATTCTTCACAGAACGTGGGCTGTTCCTTCCGATTATATCCAAGGTTGTCAAAAATCTTCGAGCCACGAGTTACAGTTTTAACTATATTGACCGAACTCTAGGGTCAATGGTCAACAATTTAACAATCTAAAACGTCGCGGGCTCCCATTGCGCCCTTCTCCTGCCGCATCTCACAAATCAGGTCGAAACCAGACAATACCGTGGCGACAGAGACCGGGGATGTCATCACAGCCCAGACGGTATAGCATTGGAGCACCCACTCCGTGGACGACGTAGTGTGTTCCGCTGCCATCAACGCAGTAAGGACCATGTGCGATACAATATCGCACCAACACCCAATTCTGCACGCGCAAACGTCACAGCACTTGTCTTCTGTTGCGATGATCGCAGCGCGCCGGATCGCGGACGCACGTGCCACGGCGCGACAACCAACCACATCCGCAGGGAGCCCTTCGACAGCATGAATTTCGTCGCTCGCGTCAGCGTCCAGTGCAGCTTTGAAGGACGCCATGCAGGTCGAGCAGAGTTCCGGAGGCACACTCTCAGAGATTTCTGGAGCGGGATAAGGGACGTATGCAAAGGATGAACGATTTGTAAGTCTGTGAGAGGTCGTATCCGTTGTCAAGCGATCCCAGGCGTCTGACACGTCCAGCAGGGGGAAGTCTGCCAAGACAACTTGCTGTACAGCCATCTCCGCTATGCTTCGCACTCTCGTGCTCGTCGAGCGCGATATCCGGCGGCTGTATTTAACGAAGCGCTCCCAAGTCCGATAACGCTCGCTGAACCCCGCCCACGCCGATGCACCACACGCCGCGTTGTCGCCAAAGAGGGTACTTTCCTCGGCGTTAGAGGCGCAGAGGCGTCTTGCAATTGCATCGACAACCGAGGTGGCAAATATACAGTGCAGATTGTCCTCTACGATGCCGGCAGCCGCGGCATACATCACTGAGGACATGAGATTTGATGTTGCCAGATCGTACAGTAGGTCGTGCGTGTTGGAGACGAGGAGTCCGACAAAAGACCCGACCTTACTGTCCGTGTAGACAGCGGGACCCTCGTATGAGTATGCACAAAGGGATGTACTGTCGGCGACGAGCGCTGCAACCCAGTCTGCCGGGGGGATAGCCTTTGGCCCAAAGTTTGCCGAGCCCAGCCCGTCTCGCACCCATTTTTCCTGGATGGGGCGCACGTACTGCTGCAGGTCGTAATTCAGCAGCGCAACGAGCGCCACACCCTGCATCTGAGTACCCGCCGCCGCGGTATGGCGTTTCGCGATATCCATGGCGGCTGTGAATCCATGGGCAAATGCCTCCGCGCGATCCATGTCAAAATCGACGGCACCGAGCAGAGTCATGGCATCGCAGTCGTCGCGGTCGGCGCGGGAGATGGTTTTGCGCTGCGTCCCGAGCCACCCAAAGGACACGCACGGACTAAGGGGCTCGAACCCTGTGTTGGACCATGTGCGCTGGACGGAAGCGTATTCAACGCTGGACATCCAAGCTTTGCCGCCGAGATTTTTTGGTGCGACGTGATAGAGAGAGTCTTTGTGTGCACCACGACTGATCGTCATGACAAGATCCGTAGGAGAGGATCGAGTCGTGGCGTTGGGACGTATGGTATCATACATTTTGATGCTCGTGAGCACGTCGGTTACGAGAGGACTGGGCAAAGATATGGTGGGACATATTTTCGACAGGCAACTCCAGCCAGCGAAGTATCCATCGGTGAGGATTGCACGCCGGACAATATTGATCACGTAGGTATTCCTCACATGGACAGACATGGTGAGATACTCGGAGGCCGAAATGGGAGCCGCCTCCGTAACAGCATCGACATCGGACATTTCTACCGTCCTTTCGTCTGAACAGATAGTTAAAATGGTCTCCAGGAGATGAGAGTTGAATGGCCGGCTTCGGTCGCCTAAGGTCGTGGTTGTGGTATCCATCGCTGGACACTGGTCGTCAATGCTGTGTGGGTGCTACAGCTGGGTTGACGAACCTGCCAGTCGTCCAAGCGCGAGCTGAACCCAAATGGAACAAGTGAGCGACGAGTGGAGTGGGAGGAAATGTGTATGCAAAGTGACTTGAGCCGAACGAAAGCGTGAGAGCGTGGGCGTGGACGTGAGCGTGAGCGCAGCAACGACGAGGGCCAACACTGAGTGCGACAAGGGACAAATACGAAGGGGAACTAATCGTGTTTCATGCACACTACGTACATTTTATAGGTGAGCACAACAATAAAGACAATAAAGACAATATGAAGTAAGAATCAATAATAGTACCAGACCATGTAAATGAAATGCGAGCTGTCTGTCTGTAAGTTCAAACTAACAGCGCATAACCTCCGGAGGCTCGGGCTCCGTGGTCAGCGTGGGGCAATGCTCATCAGGGTGTTTGATCACTTACCGAAAGTCTGCAAGATAGGAGAATGTGGGGTGGAGTTCGACTACTGAGGTCGATGAGAGAAATGGCTTTATGAGGGCGATGTTACTGCCTTCAGTATGGCGGTCAAAGTGCACATTTATTCCGCCGCAAGATAAAGAGGTGATTTCGGACTTACCCCAAATATCGGTGATTAGATCCCTCCCGCGCAAAAGAGATAAGGATCAAGACGTCGCTTAGCTTGCGGGGAAATCGTGGCATCCCGTAAGATACAGACGCGCCCGCAAGATAAAGACAATTTGCGGGCACATCTTTTTTGGTCGCCCGCAAAAAAATTGTTCGTAGCCGCCCGCAGTAAATATATCCGAGTTCAGCGGAGCGATGCATTTTTAAATTTGAGTGTACCTAGGGCACAGAACATGTAACAACGTGCGTTCGAGGGTATTCGGAGAGCCCGTAAACAAAGTGCTGAGGAAGGAGTGTCTGTGAAGATTTATGAAGTAGGTAAAGACTTGCCACTGTGACAGGACTAAAGACAATCGTTGGGGAGACTCACTCCTTCATGTCGACTTCCTTTGTTGTGTTGTGGCATGAGTGGGCATTCGGCATACTGGTTCAATCTACAATTAAAACTACTCAGCAGTAGGACTCAGGCCTTGAATGCTAATCGGTCGGAGTTCACTTCAGTAGACTCCGGCCAATAAGCTCACGGGATGCCCTGCGTGACGTTGCAACTCACAAGAGGACATTTAATGTATGGCTGGTAGCATTGCCGGTTCGAGTTGCGGTGATGCGATTCAAATCATCTCGGGGTTCTGGGGGATGTTGGATCTGACTCCAATCGTCGTTTTCGAGTGGGCATTGGACAGTCTGAGACTCTCCAGAGTGCAGTTCAAGGTAGTAAACCTTGAAAACAACTGATGGCCTGAGGGATCCGTATATAAGAAAGGTACGACACCAGAGCCACATTCACGGATCACAAGGGTGCTTCTACAGTTACTGAAGGAAGTTGAGAACTACTGGGGCCTGTGAAAATTTCAGAGTCACTATGGTGTCAAAATTCCGTTGATTTAAACCATGTGCGGCCATCTCGGGGATGTTCGCTGGCGTGAGCAAGGTTTTGAGGGCAAGATCTCGGTTACTGTCCATCGTCTAGCTCGCTCAATTCTGGTTCGAGATGTCCCCAAATTTCAGAACACTAGAATTCTGAGGGCCCACATAGATATAATGTGTTCAGTAAATTTTGCTTCTAACTTCCATTAATTTGATCAATGGAGGGTGTGACGAGATTGCTGAAGCAGGCGAGAAAGGATAGGTCAACTGTCCGGCTTTGAGGTGCCTGAGCAAGAGCTGGAACGATTTTGCTGCACAGTAGAAGTGAGGAACCACCACGGTGTGGAACCTCAGCGCCTTCCAGGTCCAGCACAAATACGCAAACCGCCATGCGCTCCTTCTCGGTTCGTGTCATATGTACATACACTGCATTTAATTGCTGCTCTGGTGAACTTCGCCGTGTTTATTGTGGGAAGTTACGAAAAAAAGTTTTGCGGGGAGTACAACAAAAGTTGTTTCCACAACTTGTCTCTATCTTGCGGGCGCGTGTGTATCTTGCGGGCGAGGTCTATAAATATATCTTGTGGGAATCACCATTTTCCCCCCAAGTTAAACGATCTGATTATCGTTATCTCTTTAGGGTGGTAAGTCCGAAATCGGCTATATATCTTGCGGCCGAATAAAAGTGCACTTTGACCGCCACACTTCAGTTTTGAGAATGACTGAATATGTGAATTCAATGCAGACTAAAGACAATGTTTGTAGTTTTTATACTGCAGTAAATATTCTGCTGAATAAAAGATGAGTCGAAGATTGGATAACCAAAATCAACGGTGAAATCTTGTCCGGTTCGGGCTCCGGGACTTGAGTGCGGCCGTTGCCGAGCTTGCATCGACGGAAATTAAATCGGCTCATGGAGGAGTTATATGCCCGTATGGAACACGGTCGTTGGCAGACGCCGGCAACCTTCTGAGAACAGGACGAGGACCGCGCATGATGGGGAGTGCCGGCCCCAGGACTGGCGGCCAAGTGTGGCAGATCATTGACGCGGTCCGAAAGAGGCCGGTCCGATAACTCCGACGGCAATTGCAATTGTGCAGTGTTGATGTAAAAACAAAATTTGTCGACAGAGGTCGGGTCAGCCACATCTAGCACAGGCCTCTCACGCCACTCGAGAAATATTCAACTTGGGTGAAGCCGCCGCTGACCAAATCACACACTGACCTAGGTTCAAGTTGAACTTGAACTTGTCAAGTGACGGATTAAGGTGAATAGATCAGAAAGAAATGACTCCGCTCAGAATTTCCAGCATAGTGCTGGACGCGGACTACCCCAGGAACGATGGATACGACGAGAACCCGGGTTTGTTGAAGTCAAACCCGGGATAGTGCCGAATACTGGGGCGCCCTCGGACGTGCAATGAAAGCTTCCGGGCTGGAGACTGAATAATGGAGAGGAAGACAAGGGACGTCAATCAATGACAGAGCAACTTGAAAGTTTAGTGACGGAGCAAAATTGAATATAGAAGAACGACAAATCAATCATGGACAATGGCCAAAGCACTATCTCTCTAGATGAATCAGCGAGAACGATTCTGGACGCCAATTAAAGGCCTTACAGGATCTTATCTTCAGACGTCTTCAAGTCAGAGTTGGAGCCATTCCTGCATGAGGCAAGTTATACACCCTCCCATTGACTTTTATCTTATCCAAAACCGCTGTCACCTTCACCGCCCCGAGGAAAATCGCCAGGTCTGCGTGAAATCCCTGCGATTTCGGGTCGAACGCGACGTCGACGTGCCGCACGCGGGGGAACACGCCGACCCAGGCGGCAAGCTCGGTTATGTCCGTCAAGGGGACATACGGCGCCGGGGTGATTTCCAGCGCCCCGACGCGCTCGAGGAAGGAGGGGGCGATAGGGAAGGCGGGGCGGTACATTGACGAGGTCACGGAGACGGAAACGCGCGGGGGGGAGGGGAGCGCGGACAGCGCAGCAGCCAGGAGGCCGATGCTGACGAGGTCACGGTCGGACCAGAGGACGCATATCGACTGGATTTTGGGAGGCACAGATCGTCGCAAGGAGTGGAGAATCAACTTCGCTGGCGCCCGGAGAGTTTCGAGATCTGGAAGATTGAGAAGGGGGCCTTCGACGAAGTCCGTTTGGCTGTGGTGGGAGATCGAGAGGTGTCGCAGACGGGGCAGCCGAGAGATGAAGTCGAGAATTTCGGCCTCTGCGACAGCATCGGAATATCGCCAGGAATCTGAATCACCGTCGGACAAGGTAAGGGAGGTTACATGGGTGGCGGCTGAGGCGATGAGGGGCAGCACGGCGCTCCAGGGAATAGCAGCCTCCGCGTGGCATCCCAACGTCAAGGATATAGTGGGGCAGGTACGGAGAACTGCTAGTGTCCACGATAAACCCGGTGGAAGGATGAGGATAGCGGAATGAATTTCTAGAGAGGCGAGCTTGTACGAATGATGGAGGGGCGGGCGTAGCGACATCTCGATGTGAGCGTGGCCTTGTCTGGAGACCCGGCTGAACGTCGGTGGCGGAATCTCACTGGTGCGTCCCCGCAGGACACAGGAGATGGCGGACAATAGACGCATGATGGGGCCGCGACGAGTGGCTGGTGGGGTAAGCTTGTACGATTTGGTGAGTTGTCCGCCGTACATCATTGTGAGGCATTCACACTGCTTCTCCAGAATGCAGTTTAGGAGGCTTTTCATGCGGGTGGTCCAAGCTCGTAATGCCTTGTCGTCCCCGACAGCAAGACACACACTTCCCCGGGTATCCAGGCACAGGGTGACATGCCTCACTGAAGGGAGCCGGGAGAGATAATTCTCCAGCCGTGTTAGATGGGTAAGCAATGGGAAAATCGACGTGCAGCTGGGGTGGGGGAAGGTGCATGTGATTTCCTCCGTATTTGGGATCAAGAGTGCCGTTTGCAGCGCAGCCAACACATCGCGGCGGTCAGTGCGCATGTCGATGACGATGGATTTCGAGCTGGGAGTCAGGCCGTGCCGAGAGAAATAGATTGGAAGGGCGACGAAGTGTAGCCGTCGACATGAAACGGCGAGAGAATACAGCGTGCTAGTGGGGACCGTAGGATTCTCCAGAATGCTGACCAGAGTCTCGGTGGGGAGGTCCAGAATACCAGCCCGAGGGTGCGTTGCCATGGCTAGGGAGCAAGTGGGAGAGCGACGGGTGATGGAGCAAACAATGATGTTATTTGTTGCGATCAATATGTTACAGCCATGACGGTGCCTAGATATCTAGGCCGTATGTAGTGCTTGAAAGAGGCGCTCCCTTTGAGGCCTTATTATTCAGACACGTTGCGTCGTCAAGTTGCCGCTTCTGTCAAGAAGCCTGAAGTGAATTGATCGTAGCGCTAACTTGATCGCAAAACTGTCGGAGATGGCCGGACACTGCCACTCCAGTTGATCTGGTCCAAAAAAACCGCGCATGATTTGTGCATTCAATCATCCATGATCCCAGTGATGTCACTGCACTTGGAAAATTCTTTTAGCTGATGCTTAAATTGCCTTGCAGTTACACGCATGAACCAAGTCCAGGTTTGCACAAGGTTTGCACATGCGATTCGCGAATCTGCCAGTGGCCGACCATCACAGATTCGGAGCTCATCCAAACTTGACGAAAAAAAAGGTAGTAGCGGTTGGACACTGAGTGTGTCCCGTCCCCCGTTCCGCTCGCTCTGGCCATTTTCAACCTAGAATCTCTGTCTTTCTCTTCCGATTCTCTTGATCAGCACGGTAAGTGAACGGATTGTGAACAGAAAAAAACACGCAAGCTTCAAGCCCTTTGTCAGGAATCCCTTTCTCGAGATGCCGAATTACAGAAAACCACGAATCAACAGGATGGCGTTCATCCATCCGTGCTATTCGATTCGAAATCGATTGGAACACACCAATGGCTCCGAATGCTGAAAAACTGGTGAATGACAGGTTGCAAGAACCTTTCGGGAGCTTTCGGGGTGGGACGGTTGCCTCAATCCAGTCGTTCCAACCGAATCCAAAGACAATCCCGACTCGGGAGTTCCATCGCCGGTGATCGGCGCTTCGTTCTTGTGTCCTTTCACGAAAGGCGCTGATTTCTAAAGCAGCACCAGCAACCGTCAAGGCTTCTATTCGTCTCGTGGTACCGGTTGAGTTGTTCCGCGCAGCCTTAATTGACATGAGTTGACGTAATGGACAGTTAAATTATATCCAAGAAACCGACCTGTCTGAGAGAAGTTGAGGCGCGAATTCATCATTTGTAGGCGGTTGGAGTTGGGGATGTGGGCAGGTCACAGGGGAGCGAGCTAGGCGTAATGAAGGGGGTACTCTATCCGGGCTCTTCACCGACTCATTTTGTCACCCTCGGTCCTCGGTCCCGATGCCTGCGATTATCAGACGTGTGATGCATTTATCGAGACTTTGAGTTTGGAAGCAGTAAGAATGAATTAGGAGGGCCTCAAGCGAGGAACAAACATGTGTGATAATCATCTCTCCCGTTTTCCCGTTGATGGGCATTACGGTTGGCGTAATATTCGGTTTCCCTCCGGTATTTAATGACAAGGTGGTTTCTGTGCACCAGTTTCCCCGCTGTTTGCACTCACAAAAATGGCTCTTCGCTCTATCAGCCTGCTGTTTCTTTCAACGCTGGTGTCCGCCCAGAACACAACAACACTCGGGAATATTACAACAGTGGATGTTCCTGCAGGAAACACCATCAAGGCGGGGGACTTTATCACTTTCGGTTTTTCTTGTACCGAGGGTTCCGTTGGCCAAGAGGTATGCAAGTCTGATAACGGGGTCGACACAGTAACGCCGTATGTTGATTATCCCGTTTTTCAGCTCAGGAATGTCACGGGGGAGTTGATGGTCGGGTCCGCTGAGGGTAAAGAGTTCCGCCTCCGATGACGAGCCGTGTTCTGATTTTTCTTCATCCAGATCATGGGCAAAGTGTAGCGGACGTTATGTGTAAGAGCTGTAAAACATTTTCTGCAACATTCGCTAACGTGCTTTCAGCTGTACACGGCAACGACGTCGGCTCCCCGATCTCGAACGATATCGGTTACTGGCTGCATGCTACCGTGCGCTCAGACTCAGGTCCCATGCTTACATTGAATGCTAACATTTTGCTAGACGCCGCCAGGAAACTACCATATCCGCATCAATGGGACCGTCTACGACGCACTCAATGCTTTCGGAAACGATCCCGGAAAACCCTTGGGCAACGTCACCGCCCGCTCAAAAATATGGATCCTTTCTCAACCCGATCCATTCCTCTGCACCGTACCGACCTTTACCCCCGTTGTCAGCGTCGCGGACGCCAACTACAGCCCAATGCAGCTCGGCGAACCCCTCGCAGGGTCCATGTACTACCTCAACAATATCAGCACGGTCGGCTCAATAAATGTCTCTGTGGCCTGGATCGACGAATCATTTGGCGTGAGTATGCTACTCAAAACTTGTTTGTCTTACTGATTTTTATTCTAGGGCGGAACGTCTGTCCCGCAGACGACCATGGAGGTGGTGAAATCCGGAACACTGGAGAGCGTAGGCTCTGTTGTACTAGTACGCTTCCGATTCGCTCGTATCAGGAACCCTGGCATTCCCTTTGGAGGCTAGGGCCCAGCGGACCCCGATCGGCCGATTTTTGTCCGGACAAATTTCGTCGTCGAGGCCCGATTTTTGTCCGGACAGGACCTAGCAGAAATTCGTTTTTTTCTATTCCAAGACGTGGATACGGCCGGCGAGCGTTTTGAAGCGGACAGCATCCTCCTGTATTAACTCAATTCCGGTGGGAATAAGCCGTGCAGGAGCCGACAACAAACACAGGAAATGGATAGGCGGGATGTGTGCGAATTGTTTGGTCTGTACCACTGCGGTCGCCGACGGAATCGATCTGAATTGTGCACCGTGAAGATTCTCGAACATTTGGACTGAGATTTTCGACAGGGCGGAAATATTCGAGGAGTCGGTCACAGGTTCATGTTTCCCATACTTGCCGCCACCTTTAGAATGCATCCCAAAGACTATAAAGAACAAGTCATCGGCCTCATGGACAGTTGCGGATTAATCGGAACATACTGTGTTCAACCATCAGGCCACGGGCAGTCAAGATCACACCGTAGTCGCCGATACAAATTGGCCGCAACATTGTAACTCTGGCTGCAATTATGTCGGGCAGGTTCGGCACCTTCGCTTTACTGAATACATCCTTGCGCGTTTGATAGCGGCCTGCATTCCAAGTGGATGAGCATATGGACGCGAGGAAAATGGGAGACTGCCATGCCTTTTTAGCCAAAGCGGTAGCCGTTGCAGCAGCGTTCTGCGAGTTTCCTGCAGCCAACAGATTGGGCTGTGAGCCTGGAGCATTACCTCCACGCCCCCCTGGGGCCGATGCACGCCAGCGGGCCGCGCGCTCCAGACCAGTCCCGGTAGCTTTGCCTGGTTCTGAATCTTCCTTCAGGGCTTCGTGGAATTTGCGGATGAGTTGCTGGCGCAGAGATCGCTCCTTCGCCTTTTCCGCGTTACCACTATCCACAGTTCGCGTGCGCACCCCACGTTGTTTGATGACGGCGCCGTAAATCTACGAGGTGATCGAAATTGAGAGACTGGGCTGTCACCGATCCTTGACCTAAAGGCTTGGATACTTCGGTAATGGACAATGCGGGGAGGTTATCAACGGCAGCCTGGATACTAGCCTGTTCCTCTGCCACTATCTCATCGAGAATTTCGGGGGTCTGGTCTGAGTCAGGAAGACTGTGACTAAAAAAGGGAAATCGATCCGCGCCGTCATTAAATCGTGGGTCGGCAATAGATTTCTTTCCATTTAGCCTGCCCGGACTTGCGGCTAAGAAGGTCGAGGGCAGCGATCGGAGGGATGCTGCGGTGCATCAAAGACGAAATGTCGGTCGTCGGCTCATCGTCCCTAAACCAGAGCTGACTTTCCCCGTAGATGAGTTCCGAGGAAGTGCGGGGTAGGGCTAGCTCCGCGAACCGGATAACAGGTAGTTTCCCGGCGGGCATCATCTCCATGGCGTGCGCGGGAAGCTTGTATACGGCATTTTTGGCCGCGATGACGGCGACGGGTAGGTCGCTTGTGAAATCCTTCTTCCCAATCCAGTCCGATAGAATGAAGGGTGCCTCGATGTCGTCAGCTGCGGGAGCCATATTTGCCGTAGCGCGTACAGCAGGCGGCGGGTAGGGCGGGGTGATGCGAAAAAAAAGATGATTTTATTTGTATAGCTAAGCCTTCTCACTCCAAACAAATATCCAAATGAGGGGGTGGGGGAGTTGGAAAGAAATGGCGCCCAACAGGCTCGAACACACGCCAAAAAAGCAATTTAATAATTACGAAAGTCGATGACAATCCAACTGCACCACGGAAGCCTTGTAATAGCTCCAAGGCCGACCTGATTCGACACTTTTGTCCGGACACCTGGCCTAGGTATCCCGGTTCCAACTCCTCATTCTTGTCCGGCTGGCGCCTAGGTTTCCGGGCCAAAATCTCAATTTTTTGTCCGGCGCGGGCCCTAGGGTCCAAAGGGAATGTCAGGGGTCCTCTCGTATCCTGCACCATTTTTATTTATCTATTTCGCCAGAATTCAACCCAACAAGCCTTCCAAGCCCTCCCCGTCGATAAATTCAAACTGGTGGCTGGCGCATTCAGGGTAAAGAATATTTGTGCCGCGGTAATCACCATAATGAAACGACGCTGGATACGCGCCAACTTCACGGACAAGAACCACGCTGGCAACTTTGTAACCCTTTCGGACGAGTTTTACGTCGCCTCGCAGGGTCCGTGTGCCGGTCTCCAGAGCGGCAACTCGACCACTTCTGGCGGTGGCAGCTCGTCTGGCGCTCCCAGTGCAACACGCACTGGGGCGGCTCTCAGCTACACCGCAGTACCCTTCGCAGGGCTATTCGCGTTGTTCCTGGGGCTTATTGCAGGAGCCGCCGCGGTCTAGAAATCGGTTCGATCTCTTTGAGTTTCTGGCTTTGGTTAATGTGCAATTAAACGTCTATCTTAATGGCAACCTCATTTCTATCATCGCGCAGCATATCCGTAAAGCTCAGGTATGTCGCCTCCCAATTTCAACAATTCAACGATAAGACCGAACGGCATTTGATCGGACTTGAGTCATATCATTGATCGCCGCGAGGGCGACCCTAAACCGTGGTCGAAGCGGCATCCCGGCTTCGAGAGCCGGGAGTACTTGCCGTAATTTGTACCGTAAGAGGATACAGGTTCAGACACGAACTGCCCTGCTTTGGCTGAACATATATTGGTCAGTTGAAAATCACTGAAACAGCCAAGGACGTGAACGTTGTGGCTTTTTGAGTCTGGTGAAGCAAAACTTCAGTTCTGAGTGCCGAAAATGCAATCCACACGCGGGGCCTAGATCGCTGGGCGGCTTCGCTGTCGAATGATCATGAGCCATCAAACAACTTCATCAGGAAAACCGTAGCCGAGATGTACCTATGGGGCCTATGCGAGCCTATGCAGCACTAGGCAGCACTGTATAGTGCTCCATAGTGGGGCCATAGGTACATCACAGCCACAAATTTGCTATGGAGTGCTGTGGAGTGCTATGCCGCACTGTCAAGCCACTTCTGGTTTTCCTGATGCTTCATCGCTTCGAAATTATATAATTGGGAACCATTGGCATATTCATCACAATTTTCATCGCCGAACTCCATGCCTCTTTTTCACAACCGCAATCTGAACCAGTGCGATCCCCTACGCCGCTGGTCACGAGAAGGAGTTCACATTGTCGTTCCTGAAAAGTAACCTTTATGAGCGGATGTCTCAAGAATCAGAGGTATAGCCGAAACTGAAACGGCAACGTCATTACTTGAAAACATATCAGCGCGGAAATATAGGACAACCGTCCAAGAAACATATACCCCGGTTCATAACTCGGGTCCCCGCGGAGATCACCTGAGCCATGGTACCTCAAACCAACCGAAACAGAGGAACAGTGGTAATTGGGACTTGCGGGTGAAAATCGGAATCAAATTCTCTCTGGAAGGCAAATAAAATGTACGACGCACAAAAGCCGACACGAGGTCCCTGCATCGGGGCCGAAGCTCGAAAGCTGATGTTGGTGACTCGCGTTGAGAGTGTAGCACTTTTTTGACATGAGGTTCGCCCAGTGCGCGCAGTTGTTGGTGAAATTAATGTCGTTCTAGGCAACACCGCACGTTTTCAGGGCCGCTGAATCCGCGCCAACAAACGTGAGGGGACGCGCACAGAAAAATGCACCGAGCGCGTTGATGGCCTAAGCAGGGGTGAGCCCCGAGATTGAACAGAACAGGTGGGATGGGCACACACTTGGAAATAAGCAGATAGCACGACGGCCACGAGATCGGAGGTTTTGAGCAAACACATTCTTGTTTGTCAAGTTATCGAATGTAGTGGAAGAAGGAGGGATGCAGACAGACTTGTTGAAACCGCCCTCTTTATGCCTTGTTGTGAGTAGATAGCAATCTCTCCATATCGAGGAAGATACCTGGTGGCAAGTGGAAACGAGCCCTGAACGAATATCACTGTATTTGGCCGGCGGAGGGCCCTGAAAGTACGAAATTTGGACTTGTTCCCTTGAATTCCTGAGCATATTCGGAGATAATTGCCATAAGAAGAGGGTTGAAACCTCGGGCAAGTCAAATTGATCAATTTATCGACGCCAAACGGGACAGTGGCGTGTTCTTGGAGCTGAGCAATCCAGCCAGAGTCTGAGCCCGAGACCGGGACACACCAAATGTGTCAATCCCCTACGCAAGCAGTGGGGTAGCATCTAAATCAGTCTGAGTTTCTCTTCGGCCCAGCCTCAGCATATCAGACCAGTACAACGGGCCCCGGGTGGGCTTCCTGGTTTGTTACAGTGCAAATGCAAATTGTTAACCAGCGCGATGTGAGGGAAGCTCTGGAGACGGTGGACGGACCGAGCGGCGTATTGTTTGGTATGAAAGTAGCTCATGAGCACGTAAGTAGCCTGAGACTGATGCAAACACATGAATCGGTGATGGCGGGTATGAATTCCCACCGTTCAAAACGCCTGATCAGTGGCAGTGATGGTGGGTGATCCAAGCTGAGGGAATTACTGAAGTGTTGAGAGGGATGTTGGGTAGAAGATACATGTGTTCCAGCAGGACCAAAATTGCTACATATGCGTTGGGACATTCGGCAACCAATTGAAAGGTCAAGATATCACCAAATACGCCAGTTTATACCTGTAGAGCACTAGTACTAGAAGAATACCTCAACTGGTTCCAGCTGTAGCGCCTTGGGTTGTCGGGATGCTTTTTCCAATTGGCACTCGATCCTTCTTCCACGGAGACCGAATCTTCCAGATAGGTGATGTGCCTTCAGGATCCGCCGCCCGAAAATGTTTGTCAAGTGCGGCCATAAAACAATCTTCCACTCGTTGTTGTTAGCATCCCACCCCCGCGCCAGATATTCATGAGGTGAGATGTACGGCAAGGGGGCAACCGTGGATCGCCGACGAATTTTGGTGACCGCGCCTCGTAGTTTATTTGAAATGGCAGCACTGTGCTTTTGAACTTGAGCGATCGAAAGAGATATAGTCCCCGGCTTATGTTCATCCGTTTTCGCTACACACACATTGGGGTATCAGTCAGGCAGGTGTACGGGAGACGTTGACGTGGCGACATTAGTTACAGGGACCTACTTTTAGGTAAAGATTCTGTACCGAGCTCAATCTCTTCTTGTTCGTAGATCGAGAGCTTTTCTTCCGTCCTAATGTTTTCGAGATAACTCTGAAAAAAAAGTGATTCGGTATAAGAAGAGATATATTCCGGACTAACACTCATCAGTACGACGATTCCACGTATGCACGATTTCGACGTTGGGTCCGAGACTCAGATCAACACCTGATTGCGATTTACGAACGACATCTGTGGAAGCGGCTTTTCTGAACCCTTGAATCGATGACAAGTCAGTCCCCGAATTTCGATTGTCAGGACACTTGCCGCTGGGTCGAGATTGATCCCCATCCCCACTTTTACTTCTAAAGGACGATACTCGGACCTTTCATCGTCCAATCGTATGTTCTGGGTCTGGTACGCGATATTATATGAAGAATACGATTTGTTGGCCTTGTTCTATCTGTCTCCGATCTCGTAATCCACACGACACTTGGGCATGACCTTGGAAAGATTGAGTGAGTAACAGAAATGCAGCTAGCTCACTTCCTTTGCTATCGGTGACCCCCAACGTAGCAGCGTCGCTCCGATTATATGAGAGGGTCGCTGTTGCCAGCGGACTGCCCTGGGAGAATCCTAGAGCTCCTGCAATCCCCCGCTGATTCTGTCGATGTTGCCCGCGTTGAAAGAGTCTGTCCGGGAGATCATACCCTCGGTGTAAACTGCAGCGCGTTAGAAGATGTCCTGGTTTCTCCAAAACACAGACTCACAATTGCCGCTCAATAACGGATTTCTTTCGATGCACCACAAATCCGATGTTTGCATAGGAGCGGTCGACTTGAGTTTCCCTAGGTCGAGTTTCAATTTTGAGATCAATCAGAGAAATAACCTCGGGCTGCGACAATGGACGGGTCAGGTCTTTGAGATCAATGGGTATTTCCGTTCTCTGGTTGATTGTGAACTAGAACTCCGTCTATGAGCCGAGCATCAAGCTTTAAATGCAACATACCTTGAAAGTGTAACTAACACTGATCGTATATGTGTAGATCGTGTTGAGTTTGAGTTCCAGTTCGACGCGTGTTCTGTGTAGAGGACTTTCCCATTTCTCATCCACCCAAGATGGTCCGCCAGCGCTGTTATTAGCTGCGCTTCGGCCCTCGCTTCCATCGATATTGGAAGTAACCCCACCAGAGCGGCTTGCTTTGGGATTCCCTGCTGCATTTACAGTATGTTCACTGGATCTCGCACCATCGACATCATCGTCCTTCCCCGAGCCGTCACGGTCTATTCCAGATTGCCGTGAAATGTGACCACCCTCGGGCAGAGCTGCGTTTTCATTGACATCACGTTTGCTCTGGTTGTTACCAACGGTTCCACCAGAGTTGACGGACATTTTCGGCGGGTCAGTCTCAGGAGTTCTGGGTATGGGTCAACGACGAACAGGATAACAGATCTTACGCACAGTAATGTTGATGCAGGATTATCACTGGCAGGTCGAATGACCACCGGAAATCCTGACGATTCCGCGAGTGACTGCGCCATATTAAGATATTTAGGGTCCTTGTGAGATGCAAAAATCGCCAAGGCGGGTTTCTCGGGAGAAAGCATGCAAGCGAAGGGCCCACCACAGCCGCTGTTTCGGATGGAGGTGAGAAGGCGGCTATCCCAATGGTTCTCGAGCCACAATGTCGCCTCTGCGGGCGCATGGACCGACACCAAACATCCTCCTGTGCGGAGATTGGCTCGAAGGCAAGTAAAGTCACTTATCGCAAAGGAGTCAATGGGCTTGCTGAGGGGGAGGTTGTAAACAGAAGGAGTTTCATGTCTACGCAAGACGCACTCTGGGACGGCATCGCGAGGTGAATAGATGACGAAAGTTCCACTTTGCCCATCGACGTCTGGGTGTGAGCGACTACTAAGATCGTTACGTTGCCTCGGCATAAGCCCGCCAGAACTTGCTGGAGCTGGTCGTGGATGCCAGGAGGTGTTCCCAGTAGACTCATCCTTGGGATTATGGCGTAAGGAAGTCCGCGATAGTGTATTTGCCTCCGCATTTTGTTCTTGTGTTCTCCAACAGGGTAGGCCGGTAGGAGACGGACTCGGCGAGACCCACAAATCGGTATCTTCCAAATCTGAACCAGAGTTGTCTGTGCGCCAGCTGCGATGGTCACGCCTACTCCTTCGGTGACCCTGAGATCGGGAGGGCGTGCTCATAGAAGTTGAAGTGCGGCTGGTCTGTCGAGTGGGAGGGGGGAGAGGAGTACGATCGGAATCCGAGTCCCAGCGCGAGATGCGAAGAGATGTAGTCCGCCCAGTTGGGAGAGCACCATAGAATCCCGGGTTCAAGTGCGAGCTGCGTTTTTTTTTCTCCCGAGTGCCGGGGGCCGGAGAAGATTGTGCAGGCGAACGACGCGAGGCACTATCATCTGTTCCCCTACGCCGTTCATGGGCACGAAACCCAACTCGAGAGGATGGGGTCGGGACGGAGGAAACCGGGTTGAATGCTTGTGCAGCTGCAAAGTGTGTGTTCTTGCGTCCATTTTTGAGAATGGACTTCAGATAGGTCGAAAAGAAGTACCCGTTGAGTAAGAGGGGCTGAAGGCATTGCGTGAGCTGTGATGCATTCTATGAGATCTGTGGCGCGCGATAGGATTCCATCACTCCCAGGTGCCGTCTGCGGCGGATTCAACAGGGCATATTGGCTTTGCGTAGAGAGAGGATGAGAAACTGTGTACTCGGCTCGGAGGAGCATGACACTATGGGCACCGTGCGCCGGGGCAGAAGCAGCAGAATACAGCGGGGGGATATGCTGGGGCCATAAATCTGGATGAAGTGGCTTATGGAGAAGATTAGAGAAGAGACATCTATATAACTTACCCGCTGCCGTTTGTCGATACGTTTGGAATTGTGGTCCTCGCAACTGACTGCTTGTTTCGCCGAATCGTGGGTGTACACGTTCTGTGTATTGACCGCGATCTTGATTATATCAGAATAGTATACCAACGAATATGTGGCATACCCGCGTCTCGATATTGGCCGAGCGCCGGCTGGGTATGAGGATACCTTGGGAGCTGAGGCCACTGATATTGAATGGTTGGTGCACCGTATGGAAAGTTGGGAGGTCCTCGGTATTGAGAGCCACCTTGACAGTGGATTAGAGCAGTATATTGACGAATGGTTTGTGTACCCGCGTCCTGGCCGAGCGTCGGCTGAGTCTGACGATACCCTTGTAGAGACGAGTGGAATTGATTTGGCGCGCCGTAATGAGAGTTGTAAGGTTCTTGGTATTGAGCGACCTCTTGACGATAATTGGAGCAGGATATCGACGAATGCGTGGAGTTGCGCACCTGTGACATGGGAATATTGGCGCAACGCCGGCTGACGATAGCCTTGGAATTGCGGCCCTCGAAACTGACCGTTTGGCACGCCGAATTGAGGGTTCGGAGGTTCTGGGTATCGAGCGAGACCCTTGCGACCTTGTCGATGGATTACAATCTTGCGTAAACAAAGACCTTGCTTGTATACCTGGGTATCCGCTAGATGCCGCGGCGCTTCAGCTATCGCCTCCCATCTCCCTATCGTAGGGCCCAGCCAAGTCTCTCTGGGATGCATCAGAGAAAGGTGGCATTTGAAAAGATGGTCGGATGTCGGACAAAGGGGGGCGAAAGGGAGGGCGGTTAGTTATGATAATGTGAGGCCCTTTTTATCATGGAAGATGAGGCGATGCCGCTGATAAAGCCATAGGATCCGTGCAGTCGAAGCTGTAGACTGGTTCAAAAATACCGAGCATCACGTCACGGTCGGTCAAGTGCCTATCCCTCAGTGCCTGGGTACGCTACTTCAGACGGGTAGGCGTGCATCGGCAAATCCCGAGACATCAATAGTCTTGTGTTTACCTCGGGGGTGTGACTGGAGTGCGCCCTTATTATGTAATCTTATGTCAGCTTTATCCGATTCTCTTCCCTCAGCACAGAGGCTTTCAAGTTCCATGAAGTTTTTCAGCAAATGGAATTTATCATCACTTCTCTAACCCTTTGTCTCCTCAGAAATTTTAAAAACGGTGTAGAGCCTGTTCTGTTGAACATCGGCCATTGCCTGTGCCGATCATGTGACTGCCGAAGCAAAATCCAAACCGAAGCACAAACCAAACGGAAACTTGAAGGATTATTCTGAGAAAATTAAAGGCAGGTAGAAGTTTTATCATAAAGAGACTTTCAGTGGTTCCTGCCTCAAACCACGTTGTTTAATGAAAGAAAACAGGTTGTAGAGGCCAGGAATCGAACCCGCGCCACGCATTGATTATATAATAAGACAGCACTACGATCCGGATCCCGCGGTAAGCAACAGACTCTATACAGTGAGGTATGAGCTTGGTTCGTATAGAGTGTCTGTCTACGAGAGACTAAGACATCAACCGAACTTGTGCCTCTGGTCCGATGGCTCCGACTTTCCGTTTTGCGCTCTTCCACAAGCTGAGACAAATCTGATTTGGGAAAGGTCCCATATCAACCTATTCCCTGCCGCCCTAGGTCATTTCCACACAAAAATAACTCGAATTGAGCACACCAGATGGATTTGATGGAATTCCCTTTCTGGGTGTGCTGGTTGATGGCAGCTCTATCTCACGAAGAAGCTCCAAACTACCAAACATGTTACCTGGAGGGGTCGCTGGCTATCGACCAGTATTTTTGTTTTATTTTTTCGACTACACCCTTCTCATCCAAGGTGAAACAATACAAACTGCAAGGTTCTGGATATGCGCTGGGACCGCCGCAGCCGTCCTTCGCCTCCGTCTACTTACACTTCTGAGTCTCTCGACTCATCCTGACTCGTCTTGACTCCCGTATTGACCAAGTATTGACTCATTCCGTAGTTCCTCATAGTCTATTTTAAACTCTTGTACAAAGTGACTACTTCCCTGAACAAGGAGCACTTACCTCCGTTGTCTTGTTCCCCCTCACTAAATTACTCAAGATTCGTGTACTTCACTCCGAGAGGACTTGAAGCCTCACACAAACACGGCTATAATCCCAGACCAACCATACAGAAAAAAAATCTTGCCAGATATGGGGTTCCCTAATCAGCTGTATAAGTGAGCGGTTGATATCTTTTATTTTTTGCCCGCAAGCCTCTTGGGTCAATCAGTGGGAAATTTGTGTAGGTATACCCAACACTTTCAAGTTCAAGTAATGAGCGGGATGGAGCGCGCTTTTGATTTGACTTTATCACCGGGTCTGAGGTAAACTAGCACGCAGATGACGGGCACAGTTGGGGAACTCCCATCCTTGGAATCTTGAAAGCTGAGTCTATGGGTCGGGACTTCCAGCGAGATTCCACTTAGCTAGGAGATAGCCATTTCAACCATCACATATGCCACCAGGCTTGTCCACCAGTGGTGACAAGAACACAACAGAAGGAGAAGGATTCAAAGAACTTCAAAAGAATTGGAAGAGAACATGGATCAATCAGTGTGATTTCGAAAGAGTCCGGATTAATTTGGGATTAATTAATTAATTAATCCCGGATTTTAATCCAGGATTACTGTCTCAACATGGATTGACTAAGCAAAACTCCTAGGGTTACTGATGTAAAAGGATACGGTGCGTGAGCACAGCATATTCTGGAGTGGGAATATGTGATCACACCGTTTGACAGCGAGGCCCACAAACCATGCCATGCGATGCTCTGGAGATAAATTCTGAGGACATGGTAAACGGTCTCTGCTAGCAGGCATGGACTGGACGTCGGCCTTGAGTGCAGCAAATTCATTCAGCAGCACGAGATGGTCCTTAATCTGCATGGCCGTGACAAACAGCTAAATGGTGTGGGAGCCAAGCTTGAATTCTTTGGGTGGGTGAGGGGCTGCCAGTGTGTCTTCAGATAGATGTAGGGGAGACTTCATTGATTCGCAAATTCTGACAATTTACCTTCTCTAAGCTAAAAAAGACGTCTCAATGGTAGAGCTGTAGGATCAAAATATACCAAAAGACTACTGCAACAGGCTCATCCAGTGCTAGAGTTACGGCAGTTTGAATGCACTCCGCAGTAGCTGCAGAGCAGCCTCTTCCGTACTCTAAGCACCTTCTCCGGAACAGTGACTTTGGGGTGATCTATAGCAGAGGACAGGAGGAGAGATGGTCAAGGTGATAGGTGCTCATTCAAGTTCATCCCGAATCAGGCAATTCCATTGGATCACTCTAGATCTCATCTCAGCAAACCCTAATTTTTGCCATAGCTGGCTGTACTGGCTGAATACAGTGTAGCGGAGTCGAAAGTGGAAATCCTCAATGTAGACACACTGGAGAACTGACACCTTCCTTGAATCTTTGGATCAATGATCTAGAGAAGCAGAGATAAGGAGGTGTCAAGAAGGAAATGGAGATACAGGGACTCACCCTCAAGTCCCTATTGAGGGTGCAGGAAAAGCTGAATTGTAACTGTAGTGAGTAAGCCGGCTGTAATAGATGAGGCCAGTTTACCTTGCTTTTCCTGTTCCCTCACCCACACATTCACTAGGCCCTGCCTTCTACGCACATGCATTCTCCTTCGCTTCATTCCCACCCTACACCAACAAAAATTCCCCAGGTGTAAGCCATCTGAAAATCACACCTCTGGAGCATGGGAAATCCACCTGGCGGCCACCTACCTAAAGTGTGTAAGCTAGACTTCATATTGTATTGTCCCACAATGGCCCAGATCAGTCCATTGTCCAGCCTCTTGCGCTTTCATCAGACATCTGGGACAATGGCTTGAGATTATCCATCTCACGCTTTCATCTGACAGCTGAGACAATGGCTGGGGGTTTCCCATCAGGCCACTGAACTCTTCCTTGCAACAATGGGTGTCATCTTCATGGTGGTCACCAATTACACCATTGATACAATCTGCCGGCAAATGGACTCTTCAACATCTGGTAGTAGAGCATACATTATGTCGACCTCCAAAGTTTCGTGTGGACAATTTTTGACGCTTAAAACAGCCGAAGAACAGGGCATTCAAACAATGTGAGATGGTAAAAAAAGAGAATTGAAAAGAGCTCTAAATGCATTGTAATCTACTGTCGTTCTCAGCTCTCCTGCTCAGCCTCTTCCTCATCTTCCTCATTCTCTGCTGCAGGTGGTGTCGTAGAACTGGAAGTTGCTGATGTACTTGCAACGTTGGCAAATGATGCATTGATCAGATCATCTACCTCCGGCTGGACGTCGTTGCTGGTTTGATACACAATGTCAACAGCGCCATGGAGCTCCTTGTCAGCTGTGATTAGGTCTTCAAACAAACTGTGGTGGCAATCAGAAAATATCTCGAAAGAAGAGGTGACTGGGACATACTCATTGCGCACATCATCACTGCTATTTGCAACGTCTCGCATGGCGGCAAGGGCCTTGTTGAGATCGGTCCAAAATGATTGGCCACTGTTCAGAAGGTAGACATCAATCTGTGAAGCAACAGTGAGATCGGGGCAGCTGAATGTGAAAACCACAGACGAACCATGAGGGCAATGCGGCCACACAGAGCATTGGTGATACGGCATTTGGTCCCGTCGACAAATGCTTGTGCGAGAGCAAAAAGGTTTTGATGTTCGGCGGGTAGCAAGTCAATGACAATCTTCTCTCCAGCTGTGTTGGTATGGTAGATCCGCACATTTGAAAACAACTGGGGGAAATTAGCAATGTGAAGTTGGAATATAGGTAACTGACCTTCTTCTTGCATGTAGAGTGATGCTGGGTGATATTACCATGATATCCTTACCTTTACTTTACAAATCACAAAAACAGCTGCTCTGCAGCTTTGCGGCCTTGCATGCTCTTCCATTGGGCACAACATTCAACTATGATTGAAATTTATATTGGCTTGAGAATAAGTATCGAGAAGTTTGACCATTGGTAATGACTGTCGGACAAAAGTGCACATAGAATCTGTTGCCAGTTCACATGTTGAACTTTATCTAGGCTTGCCAAACCCGGCAGAGGATGGCACTGCAGAGTTAGTAAGTTACAAGATATGCCTATGCTTCGCTTCAGCGACACGGAATGAGAGCGGAAATAAAAAATACATTGCAATTGCGGGATTGAAAAAGAAAGAAAAAAATCAGTCATGTAGCCAAGCTTAGATATTCACTGAGATTCAGCATGGATGCAGTGGAAATTCATTGGATTTCCACTCAAATCCCTTACAAACTCAGGTGGAGATGGTGGAAGTTGTTAGAAAAATATGATTAACTGACAAATACAAACCGAAAATAAAGCAGCTAGTTTGCAGCCTTGAGTTTGTCTATAGTAGAGTATAAACCAGCCCCAGCCTCTGCCCGTGCAAGCTTGAGCTCCTTCTCCTCCTTCTCTTTCTCCTGCTCTGCACTGAGGGGCACAAAATACTCCTCCTCCATCTTGAAGTCCTGCTCAACCCAGCGAAACAGCCCTCCTGCAGTGTACTGGGTGAACGAGTAGCGGTGCTCCTTGTCATTGATGGGAATATTGGAGTGGTAGATGGCGGCGCTGGGGATGAGTATTGTGCAGCCGAGGGGGAACTCAATGACGAGCTTGCAGTCTCATAGGACGAGACAGCTGCCCTTCTTGTAATCGAAATCCCCGAGGGCGGTGATAGTGCACCACCCAAATGCGAGATTGGCAAAGTCATGGTAGCCAAGGGCACATGTGTGAGGGCCGAGGTTGAAAGTACATGCAGAAAAAATGCTGTTCTTGAAGGAGCAACAGAGGTGGGTGTAGCGAGCGTACAAGAGGGTTATGTATATAACATAAAAGTTGAAAAGCCGTGGTGCCCAGTTAGCAAAAACACCTGCAAAACAGTGAGTAAGGCAAAATGAGTGGTAGACTGTGGCATACCAGTAGAAAAGCCAGCAAGGTGGTGAAACAGTGCACTAGGGTGTGGCCGTGAAATCTAATGGATTAACTAGTGAGAAAAGCGAACTTGTCACTCTACTCAAACCAACCAAAACCAAAACAAATCACAAATCCTAATCCTAATACTTGTGTGTGTGTTTGGGGAAGTAGGGTATGTATCGCCCATCAAGAGGGTGTGCATGGTTGAAATAAGGCTTTGTTTCAATAGCAACCATGCAGTTTAAGCACGGTTATGCTGGGGTAGCAGGGACTTCACACCAACAGGATATCAAGACTCAAGTAAAACTTTAGACTGTTCAAGTCTTCAGTTTCTTTGTGAGCGGCAGAACCTAACGCTACTGGCAACTAGCCAAGAAGCAGAAGGTAGGGCAGACTATCAACAGACAGACACTACTTCAATATCAACCAATCTTGCATAAATGGCGGCAGTATCAACGAAACGGGGGCAGTTACACAGAAGGTGAGGACTGGGCTAATTGCACGGATGGTTACACTGAAGGCGGCAGTTTCACTTCTATGGTGGGGGACAGTCAAAGACATCTACTTTGATGAAGGTTATAGTAAGCCCCCGGAAATGATCGGGATGCAAAGTACCTCCTGAATTTTTTTTAGCCCAATCTCATGAGCCGTTCCTGAGGTAAAGGGGCATTTATAGTGATGAACCTCTAAAGCAATGGCCGTACCCCAGAACCTATGGTAAAATCATGAAAATATTCCTATAGACTTCTGAGTAGGTGTTGAAGGTTTTGGAAGCAGCAGGAAGGCTCAAGGGGCCAAGATAGGTACACACAATTTTTGTTCAAAGGGGCCAAAAATTTGGCCGTACGTAATTTCTTGTGGAAAATTCGCGAAAAAATTGTTTTAAGCTTATTTTGAGGTGCTGAATCTGATTCTGAAGTCAGCTAAGCTCTCTATTAAGTATATAAAGTGCTAGGTGAGTTGATGAGTTTGACTGTCCCCCACTGTATTCAACAACAAGTCTTTAGTCCTGGAGGCCTAAAGCGCTGCTACAGGAGACAGGTTGGAGTAGGTTGAACGGGGGCTCTTATATCAATGCAGTGATAGTCTTTTCAACATTCCATATCTCTTAGTCTTTCTGTGTGTCTGCAAATCTGTCTGATATCTTTAACAAATCTAGAGTCTACTATATTGCACCTACTCAGAAATGGTGTGGTGTGACCTATACTTCTTCACAGCCCAATCTGCAGCCCACCCAGTCAATCCCAACCAGTAAGCACTTGTAAATCGCCAGGAACAATTGATAAATTTGCAGATGACCTCAGGTGGACAAGCATCCAACCACTTGATGGCTGCAGCTTTGACCTGTTCAAAATACATCTTTTCTTCCTCCCAATATCTGTATTTGGCCCATCCCCAACATTGAACAATTGTTACATACTTGTTGTGATTAGGCAAGAAAATATAGTTACCAGTTTAATAGGGTTCAACTCGCAGTGGAACTTGGGAAGAAATATCACTTCATGTCCCCTTCTTTTAATCAACTCCTCCACCATTGGGATACCGGTGGAGAGGGAGGAGGTGTAGGATCCAATGGAATATTGGGAATACGGGGATTGAGTTGATTTTTCACCCTGGTTTTTCAAGCCAGAGATGTTACAAGTTTGTTTCTTCCTGGGAGGCATGATGGGGGGAGTCATGATGCACTAATGATCAACAGGCAGCTATATGTGGCCTGGGAATGTAATAGAACAGGCCAAACTTTGTTGCTTGTGAACCAGGTAACAACGTGACTGTGACAAATGTGACACAAAATTCACAGGCTAATTATGAAGGAACCACTCGTTGAATTTTTTTGGAAAAAGCAGCATCATACTCAGTTCATTGAAAGGAGTCTATAGGAATATTTTCATGATTTTACCATAGGTTCTGGGGTACGGCCATTGCTTTAGAGGTTCATCACTATAGATGCCCCTTTATCTCAGGAATGGCTCGTGGGATTGGGCTAAAAAAAATTCAGGAGGACCTCTATTAAGTCTACTTTGCATCCCAATCATTTCCGGGGGCTTACTATAACCTTCATCAAAGTAGATGTCTTTGACTGCCCCCCACTGTAGCAGCACAACACTGACAGACTAGTATAGTGACCAGCAAAATATAGTGCGGTGCTATTCTGTAGTGTTGAACCTTATCAATCATATCAGTCATCCTCAATGCGAGGCTCGCATCGTTCTAATGGTCAGATCTCCCCGAGTAACCACAGTGATGGTTAACTCAGTAACATGTTTTCATCCCAATCTGATCAGTTGGTCTTCTACCCAAAATCAAGCGGCGCGATATCTCAGACGGCTCTAATGTGGTTGTACCAATTCTGACTTTGTATATCTTTCTTTACTAGTCATCAGACTATTCAGAGGCCGTTGAAGCGGAAAGTCAATAATTCTGAGTAGTTCCCTGATCTTTCACCTCCAGCGCATAAGATAATGGTTTACCACCACCGTCTATAGCTCAGTGTAGAATATCATAGTCATGACACAACAGCCTTTTGGGCTGCCTTGTCAAGTCTACTCAATCCTTTGCTACACTGACTTTCAGCCATCAATAGTGTAGCCTACCACCCCAGGGAGGGTGTACACCCATAATCTAATGCCTCACTTCTGCCCACCAATAGGTTCAAAATGAAATAAAAACTGGTGTTTTCATGCATGTTTTGGTACACACCCTATCACCGTCCAGCCCTATTCGTTCGGTGTCTGGTTATCCAGGTGCTCTTCTCTACAACCGGCCGATTTTCCCGGTTTTGTCCGACACCAATATAACATTGGGATTCTACAAATATGAGACAGTTTATAAGTTGATCAAAATCCCAGCCACAATTGATAAGGGAATACTGCTGGTCATGAGAGTTTCCCCCCATTGCTCTACAATGCTGTTGGTAATCAGTGGCTATCAAAAAGATTAGGATGAGCCATGTGCTTGAGGACATGGTTTAAATGTTTGGTGCTGAGTCAACACCCATGGAAATATCAGCAGTATCATGGAGGAGGCTCTTATGAACTTCTTGACTGGGAGTGTTGATAAAATAACAGAGGCGGCTAGATTTTTGATCATTTCGGCCGTTTTTGTTGATAGGACAGGTCTACCCAGCCATCAGAGGACATCTGATAGCCTCACAATGGGTGGGTCATATCCGTCCCATCTGTCCTGTTTGTAACAGCCGTCTTTGACAGGTGCTGGAGGACTATTTCAAGTTTGGTAAATTATCAACAGTCTGAAAATGAACTGGGAACTTACTAGGACCTCTAAAGTATCATACAATATCTCAAGTGCCCTGATATAGGACCAGACAAGTTTGTGAACAGTTAATCACTCACTTGGTTAATTGGAATTCGATCGCAGATCAAATATCAGCAAGTCCCAGCAATGCCATCCAGGTGCTTGTGGCAGGCAGAAATTGATGTTTCAGCAAAAGAGTTTCCATGTATGGGTAACATTCACCTCAATTCCTGGAAACTGGACAAAATTCATCTAAATTGGATGCAGATTTCCATCTAGGAAGGGTGTCCCATCAAACCAGTCAAATGGGCAGGAACAGGTACCCCGTCAATGGGTCAACCCATCCTGTACCCATTCCATCCTGGCACTGGCTTGAGGGCCCAGACAAGCAGGTTTTTACCCATCCATCCTGTCTGTCAACCCATCAAGAACGGCAATAGGTTGGAGCCCTAGGATCAGGAACAATGGAGAGTAGTGGAGGGGATCCCAGGTGTTGAGGTGAAGCACATGCTGTTGACAGCAAGAATGATGATGCTTGATGAGCACCAGTGACTTTTGATCGATTTGATCAGCAATCAGACATTAATCAGCTGTGTTTGAACTGCATGTTCCTTTCACTACTGCACTATTTCATTCAATTGGGACATCACACACCATGCCTGATATCTGGGAACCCTTGCAATCAAAAGCTAATTAATGGTCCTCAAAGTTTCAAATGCTATTACACAATTAAGGCATTACACAAATGAACACAGACAAGTAAAAACTGAGCACCTTTGCTCCCCCTTGATTGACTGAGAACAAGAATCATGTCATCATAATCACTGTTAAAGCTTGAACTAAAGTTAATGTTCCCTAACATTCACTGACAGTAAAGACAACACAGTACCTAAATAATCTTGGTGGACCTTCGAAGTCTGGTGTATGTGGCAGCCAAATTTGTCATGGCTTGCAAGGTGTCTGGATGGTCTGCTCCAAGGAGCTGCTTCCACTTCTCCAAAATGGTGCCTTGGAGTGGTTCTGCCTCTTGGTACCTTCCAAGTTGGTGGTATATGGCAGCCAGATTTGCCATAGCCTGCAGGGTGTCTGGATGGTCTGCTCCAAGGAGCTGCTTCCGCTTCTCCAGAACAGTGTTGTCAAGTGGCTCTGCCTCTTGGTACCTTCCAAGTCGGCGGTATGTGGCAGCCAGATTTGCCATAGCCCCCAGGGTGTCTGGATGGTCTGCTCCAAGGAGTTGCTTCTGCTTTTCCAGAACAGTGTCGTCAAGTGGCTCTGCCTCTTGGTACCTTCCAAGTTGGCGGTATGTGGCAGCCAGATTTGCTATGGCCCTCAGGGTGTCTGGATGATCTGCTCCAAGGAGCTGCTTCCGCTTCTCCAGAACAGTGTTGTCAAGTGGCTCTGCCTCTTGGTACCTTCCAAGTTGGCAGTATGTGGCAGCCAGATTTGCCATAGCCCCCAGGGTGTCTGGATGGTCTGCTCCAAGGAGCTGCTTCAGCTTCTCCAGAACAGTACCTTCAAGTGGCTCTGCCTCTTGGTACCTTCCAAGTCGGCGGTATGTAGTAGCCAGATTTGCCATAGCCTTCAGGGTGTCTGGATGGTCTGCTCCAAGGAGCTGCCTCCGCCTCTCCAGGACAGTGCCTTGGAGTGGCTCTGCCTCTTGGTACCTTCCAAGTTGGTGGTACCTAGCAGCCATATCTGCCATAGCCTGCAAGCCCTCCAGGTTTCTCCACCCTGCTTCCTGTACATCTTGCAAATGATCCATTTGCAACAATGAATCTAAGTCCACAGGCTGTGGCTTCAATGTGGTCAGCCTCACAGATTGGAACAGGTTGTATTTGCACTATCGTTGAGGGCAGCTGTCCATACATCTATATCCTCACTGGTGACATTTGGCCAATACTCATCATCTTCCATGGGGAGGTCATGGCCACTAGTATTTGATGCTGATTCGTCCAAAGGCCAAACCAAAGGATTCTCAATTGTAGATGCTGCCTGGTCGTGCACATTGGCGCTCAGTGTATGAAGACTCCCTTCACTCTCCGGGGGAGTGAGCTCAGATTTCACCCTCAGGAATACAGCACCTACATGGAGTCAGACTTATGAATGCCAACCTGTTAAAAACCTCACCATCCTCTATGGCTATTTCAAAATGAGCAATTACTGCTTGTATAAATTCTTGCTCAGTAAGTGGCACCTCATGCTTATTATAATGAGAAGGAAAGTGGAGGCTAAGACAAGCTGAACATACATTCATGAGGGCATCACACCAGTCATTGTCATGAGTTATCGCGACTGTCGCATGTGGAGCCTGATGATTGGTTAACAATGCAGCAAATACAAGATGATGAACTAATACCTTGTGGAAGAGGTGTTTGTGGATTACTTGAGATGGGTGGAAAATCTGCAAAATGGTCAGTATGTGCTGGGTATCTTTCCTCAGCATACCTTGGGAATAGGAGAGATGTTTGATATAATGCCATCTTGTCCAGTGTACTGTCTCCCTCTAGTAGCTGTGCTTCCTCCAAAGAAACTAAACACTGAACCCAATAATGACAATTGAGACCCATGTGGCACAAAACGGCCCCCCAACTTGTCTGTGGGGGCCGGCAAGTCCACCAGCGGAGAAATTGTGACATCCCCAAAGAGTGTTTCCCAGATAGTTTCAGGGAGTGAGATTGTGAAGGCATGTATGAAGGTTGTTTGATTGAGTGGACTATCATCAACAGGTGGGTCAGCATGCCTCCAGTGGCAATAAGCACCCTGCCAGTGGTATTTGTGGCTATTCTGCACATCTGTTGTGGGTCTAAATGAGAGTGGTGGGAACTCGATCTGGGGCGAAACATTGTGGAACATCGCCATACCCCACGACTTGGCTTTTTCACACCCCGTGATGAGCAAGAGACTCCCATTCATTAGTTCAAATCCTTTGGTTCCATTGAGGTACTTGTACCAGCTCTCAGCATTCTTGGCTGCATATTCTCGCATGAACCTAACAGGTCTTAGCTTCTCGACCTGTCCACCATGGGGGAGGGCCAAGACAGCACCATTTGGTGCCGTACAATTGAAGATGAAGTCTGCACCAAGAGTGGAACTGTGCATGAAAGAATGGGCATGTGATTGTGACTTTCATAGCTGAGACTTACCCCAAAGAACCAGTCATCTTATGAATCGAATCTGTCGAGCAATGATCTCCGGGATTAATGGGGTAGTGTTTGATGTCCTCCGTCAGGTGATATGGCGGTAATGGAATAAGATCCTTGGGGCCATTGGTATAGATGTTGAAGAAGAAATCAAAGTCTCCATCAACGGTGACTATGCCGACATCACCTATGACAACACCTTTCTCTCGGTATTGTGCGGGGAGATTGATTTGAGGCTCGGGGCGGTACAATGGGAAACCGCAGCCCTGACCAAGCAATAGATTGGAATAGTAAACTGAAGGCACAGAATTCGGGCTTGTCTGAGGCTCTCAATTAGAACAAGAAGACTAGATACGGTAGACATACCATTCCATCCGCCTACACTTCCGGTTGTGGGGCCGTCTTTAAAACCGTGCCATTGGGGACAGCAGGAGGGAAGTTCACAATCAAGCTTGTAGCTGCTGGAAAATTGTTGTTGAACATGGGACCACCTCCCTCACCCCCAGCGCCACCTTGTGTGCCTCCTGCTCCCCCATTACCCCCCTGTCCACCTGGACAAATATATATGATGAAGTGGATGTTTAGTCCCAAGGAGTTTCCCACACCAGAGACGTAATAATGGAATGTTGATAGCACCTGGCCCATTGCCAATAAAGAGCTACTGTGCGTCACTGAGCTTTCTTTACACCTCAAAGGATGTTTGTCTTACTCCTTGGGATGGGGAGATCGAATGACCAAGGAAGAGATGGATGACGTGGTGCACTGTGTATTTGTCTTACCAACGTGATGGGCACTGCCCAACTCCAGCACCAGAGCATCCAAGTCGCGCCAGATACCCGTCAAACGCCTTATATCGTTCATGATGCTTCACACCTTTGCCCCATCCCGCCCGTAGATGTTCACCCGACTCGCTTTCACCCATCCCACCTCGCCGGTCGCCGCCCACACCCACCGTGCATTGCGAATCTGTGCTGTCGCCCTGCTTAGTGCGACGTGCAATACCACCCACAGCATCACCACATGCTGCCATTGTTCGCCATCGCCCGTCGCGTTCTTCACCCACACGCGCGCCATGACCATCGGCTGCCCCAATGCGCCGTGCGCATCCCCAATACGACCCAGCAGCTGCGGCGACCGTTCTGCATCGCCGACGCTGCCTTCGTCGCCTCCGCCCTCCCGCCCGCCTCGACCTTTGTCACTCCCTTCGTGTCTGCCCGCTTGACCGCTGCGCCTATTGAGCACCAGCATCCCTATGCGGAGCATTAGCCTACGCCCGCCCGTCCCCTCCCACCCTGCCCAACCGTACTAGGCGCGAAAATGGGACTGCTGACAGGTAGCGCGTGACGCCCCGCTGCCCACCATGTCCTGCACTGAGAGATTCCATGCGCGAGCAGTTTGAGGCTCGGATTTCATATACCGCGATCCACACGAAGGCCGTCTACCCTCCCCCTGCCACCTATCTCATGCGCGGACACTGAGTGCAGGATTGTTGCGTGGGCGAAGAAGAAGGAAGGTATGTGTCTCTTCATCCATGCCATTCAACAGCGCTGACATTTTGGATCAAGTATATACCGGAGACCGGCCTCTGCGCCGTCCTTCCTGCTATTTCCTGCCTCTCTTTTATCGACTTGGCAATCAAATCCTCGCTCAGTATCACGTCCACTCATCCACTTGCACAGACCCCATCCCTCATTGCCCTTCTACTCCCCGCCTTTGCTTTCTCTGGGTTGTTACCTTGCTTCACGTCGTCGCTTTAGTCTCGGCGAACACAGCCACCTCATGACATCCCATTCTGGGAACCCTGTCATGAGGGTCTGGGTCACAACCAGGGGTAACAACTGTACCATTGCGCTATCAAAATTTGATCGACTTTTCCCACCGTATATACCTCTTCACAAGTAGTCGATACAAGGCTTCAACCCATTACATAGACCTTTTGCATTCTTCTACATCTTAATATTAGCCTATAAACATATTTGCAATGTGTCTGTCGCATTTCTGGGCTATTCGTACATCTATATGGACCAAGACTCAAAACCGTCGAAGCTATAAGCCCCTATTGCTGAATTACAGGTATTTCGGATATGTATCCATTGTGTATGAACTAAAAAATTATCTCAACACTTTCATTCAATTCAACTTGATTCCTCATTTGCGACCCATTTTTAATACCAATTCAACACTCAATGATTTCCTGCATCCGTGTCAAACACAACCAAATGACTCTTCCCAAACGGGACAGAGCAGTCAAAGAGTGGGGTCAAAGGCTTTCAAAGTCTTAATTCGAACCAAATAAGTAAAAGAGAGTCTCCAGAGGACATTCCTGGGTGCCAGCACTCATTATGGCCCCACTCATATCGTGAAGAACTGTCTTCGGCAACCTCGGGGAAGGGCATATATCGTGGGAAAAGTCGATCAAATTTTGATAGCGCAATGGTACGGTTGCTACCCCCGGCCGTGACCCAGACCCTCATGACAGGGTTCCCAGAATGGGATGTCATGAGGTGGCTGTGTTTGCCGAGACTAGTCGTCGCTTGTGTAATCACGCCGCCCCGTTTATTTCCTTGCGCTGCCCTTCCAATTCTGTCCCACCTACCGCCCTATTCTTCTGCATAGCAGTCATTCGATGTCTTGCCCTCCTCCCGCACTGCGTTTTCGGTACACTGCGATGCCATTGAGTGCGGACACTTCGTGCACGGCTATTCCTTTCCGGCCCACATTTATCGCATCCGTATCTATATCGTCCTTAGCGGTTCATATTCGCCTTCACCCTCTTTCCTGTCGGTTCCCCCGCCTCCCGCGTGCCGTGTTACTGGATTAGATTCGCCGTTGCTAGGCGTCATGGACACGAATCCCGTCGAGCCCCCCCTCCTTTTCATCCTCTCGTTGCCGCCACGGCCAGCATTACTCTTGGGTCTCCGTGGTGGGCGTATTCCCCCGTCTGCCCGTCGTCTCCCCATATTCCCGTCGCGCTCGCGACCCACAATCCGACTACATACGACATCGAGCCCCATACGATCTATAAATGGGTACCTCCTTCGACGCCCGTGCGCTCCCGACGGCTAAGGCTTCTGCCACCCTCACGGCCTTCCCATACGTTCTTTTGCGGACACCCGTCCCCGCCGATCGTGTTTCAAGCATGGAATGATCCACTCGTCATGCTGAAATAGGGTTAGGCGTGGATCTATCGCTAACGCCTTTCCGCGCCCGTGCGCGAGCGGTGCGTCGTCTGCTCTGAATCTCTGCGCGCGCGCTGACAACGATACAGATACTTTGGCTATTGACGGCCCGTCTTCCTCATCTCGACTCCGACAAGCGCGAAACCCACTGTCCTCGTCTTTGGGTACCCCGGGCTCGTATGGTACGTGACATGCTCATCTTCCTCCGCCCGCGCTGACGATCGCTTCGGCACACCTGTCCTCCGTGCGCTCCCACCCTCGTCCCCTTCATTCGCACCCACGACGATGACAAGTCTATGCGTCCCTCGCGGGCTACACTGTATTACGTGGTGGTTCGTCCCTCTGCGATCCATGCTGTCCCTGCGCGCTCATTGTCCGTCCAGATCCTTGGGGTCACATTTCCATGCTCGACGCGCATTCCCCACTACTTGCGCTCCAATCCACGCGGCTCAAATGCCGGCCATGGCCACCCCCCCATTTGTCCATTCAGTGGGAGTTTGAAGGCCGATCTTGATCAACGGGTGCGTCTCCCTTACACGTCCTCGATACCTTTCTGACCCCTCCCTCTTTATCAGACCCTTCTGCGCCTCCCCTGTTCTCTCTCCCGTTGACTAACGTCGTTTTCAGGTATGAACGCCCAGAAGTTTCATCCTCAATGTCAACTCTCGACCCCCACACCAAATGCCACGGTGGCCTATCGGGCTATCCAAAATCCATACCCGCCGCGCTGCTTCTCGCCGTCATCAAATCTCGGGGTTATGCACGGGAGGACTCGAAGGGCAAGGGCGGGGGTTCTGCTCTCTCAGAGCTGGATGGGAGCAACAGGGTACGTCTCCCTCCTCCCTTTCACTTCGTACGAATCGTATCTTCTGTTTGCCCTCATTTCCGCCCCGCTTGGCATGATCGTGCGGAGCGATGGTGTCGGGCTTGGTTCCTCCGCTTCTTTCGTGCCCGGGCGGACGAATATTCATATATTCCTATCGCTGCGTGCCTCGTCCTCGTGCAGCTCGTATCGTCCCAGCAATGTGGCTGAGGCATGCGCTGCGATCCGTGGCACAGAGGAGCGGCGATAATCCCCGCTGCATTGAGCGGCAATGATAATCTTATGCTGCGAACTTACTCTGAGTCGACGTATTATCTACGATGTTCTTTCCGTCCTCTTGCGTGTAGTGTTTATACCCTCTTGAATATAACGTTTTATACCACCCCACAGTGTATCTTTTTCTCAAAAATTATCTGAGCCCGGCTGGGATGGTTTTGAGCATGTGGACGCCGTACCGCCTCGTGCATGCTATAGCAAACGTGCAGCGGCTTCCAAGTCGTGGCGCGGATCGCGCGCACTGCTATCATGCCCAGGGGCTGCAGCTCGGTGCGGGGAGCACCTGACCCATCCTCCTAGCTCAGCTCCGCGCCACGTTTGTTCCCTCGACCGCTTCTGTGCCTTCTAGATACTCCCAGACATCGAGAAAAACCAAGCAATTGTATTGATCTTGGGCCAGATGGACATATGTGTAGCCAGAATACATTAGAGACCGTAAAGCGGTGAGTACGAGCCACTTTGGCGAGGGATTGAGTGAACGCGAGGTAGAAGCAAGAGAACAGCAAATACCCCTATCTCACGTGCCGAAAAGAGTTGCTTGCCGAGGATTCAATTCTGAAGATACTAAATTTTGGAGAACATGGGGGGTCTTGTAATTTGTGTCTCTATGACTTTTTCTCTTAGAGTTTGTGAAAGGAGGACGTCGGTTCGTGAGTCTCGTCGAAATTTCTTAGTTTTTAATAATCTCGTCAACTTCCACCTGTACTAAATGGCGTGATTATCTTCCAGTCAATATTTCACCGGTGTGTTGATCGACTGTCATCAACTTACACCTGTCTCAAACAGCGACTGGTTCGGGTCTAGAATTTGGCACGCATGCCCCGCATTTTCTATAATTAAGGCTAAAAATCTCGAAATTCATCCAAATTCACACTACCCGGTATCTTTTCACTGCTGGCAGTGAAGACTCGAGTCAGATATAGGAATTCTTGGACATGAGGTCTCTGCTACATGACCTAAATATTATATTGAACCAGAATCTCGGAAAATGGTCCAGTATTCAGCGTAGTGCTGGCCAAAAATACGATACGGAAAATTAACTTTTGAATATTCAAATACATACGAATAAGATACGGTGGCAGACCATCCCGTTGAATACAAATACGAGAGAATATGAATACAATACAATATGGATATAATACGATACAGGGGTCAGCGTATTCAAATATATTTGAATATGGTTACGGAGATCCAGCCATCACGTTTTGAGCGCCGCGCTACTTGCTGGGGCTGCCATCGCCACTGCGTATATCAACAAGGCATTGGTTGGTGACTATATTCTGCTCGGCGCCGGTACATTGTTTTGTTTTGAAGTTTAAATGATTCATGCTCATGCAAAAATTCAGTCCTACATCCCGCCGTGCGCATCGCATTCATCCAAAGCGAGCAGTGGGACTCCATTACTGCTGTCCGTGCACGCCAGCTGCTTCTTGACATTGTGAAGAAATATGCCGGAGCCGATGATTCCAAATCCCCATCTGATGTTTCCGCCGCTAGCAGTCGCAGCTCCAGCAGCATCCCACAAACAACGACAGTCTTTGGGACGGTCATGGCCCTTAAGGCTGCTCCAGCTGTTCAGCCAGTGGTAGCAGCTGCCGACAGAAAGGATGATATCGATTTATATTGCGGCAACATTTCTCCTGTTGCGCAGGACTTTGACGATCCTCTGAAGTGGTGGAAGGTGAATTTTTATCGTTTTTTTTTTTGTATTTCGCGCTGTCGAAATGTCGCAAAAGGAAAACACAGGGACTTTGAGATACATGGCGCGTGTGGCTAGGGATATCCTAGCAATTCCTGGTGTAAGCATCTCCGTCAAGCGTCTCTTTTCCAGCTTGAAGCACACTCTTTCTGATGGTCAGTCATCCATGACCGCGGAGACAGCATCTGTGGACATTGTTATAAGGGAATGGTTGAAATCAGGGCTTGCTGAGGGGGCTGATTACATGGAGTTCATCAGAATTAACAACCAGTAGAATATATTCAAAAATATTCATATTGTATTCATATCATATTCATATTCAACCTCACTAATATGATATGATACAATACAAATACAATATGTGGTCCTAGAGGCGAATACAATATGGATATGAATACGATACGCCATTTTGCATATTCATATCGTATTTTGGCCAGCACTAATTCAGCGAGAAGTGTTAGTTTGTCTGAGTTCCAGGTTTGTCGGGGTGGGGGGGGATGGTAAGTACATGAAACAGGAAATGACTACTCCCAAGTCGCTTTAATAAGATCTGTGGCCCTCTCAGCCAGTGTTATATCCATGTCAGAAAAGGATGGAAGGCCGGAAGACATAAAGCCGGAAGTCAGATATGGCTGTAAGTGATACCACGTAGGTGAGTGGGTACACCAATCAACTTGACTCGAGGACAGAAGGACAGAAGTCAGACCACAGAGCTATGCGGAGGCAAAGCACATTAATTTTCAACTAAAGATACAGTAGAACATAACACGTATTTATAGTAAATACGGAGATAAGTCTAATGCGGAAAGAAGTATATAAAAGACAATATGTACAATAAGAACAATAAGAGAGAAGCATAGTGCATAAGTCATATGATAGATTTTGGGGAACACTCAGAAGACCTTCATTGCGAAAACCCCAAAGGTTGTGCATCAACAGAACTAGCTGGACACATCAGGATTGGCACCGGGGGCAAACCCTGACGCACCTGGATCCCAGGTGCCTCCGGGGCATGTTCTCCACAGGTCGTGAACTGGTGGACAAAAGACCAACAAAGGTCCTTGGGTGGACAAAGAATTAACAAAGGTGAGACAAAGGGCAGGCAGGATTTTCACCACCCAGCAAATCTTGCCTATCCTTTGTCCCTCCTTTGTCTGTTCTTTGTTGACCTAAAGACCTTTGTAGACCTTTTGTATTCCACATTGTAGCCTTCAGACCACATGCCTCGGAGGCACCTGAAATCCAGGTGCGTCGACTTTTGCCCCTGGTGTGGATAGGACGTAACCGGAGTGGCCGGAAAGACCGGAACGAGTCGGAAAGTGCATGGTCGTAACAGCCAGGATGTAAACGGAGGCCTGCGTATTCCCAGCAGGAACATAGGGCTAACATTACAGGCTGCCGTTAGCAGACTGACGTAGAGCTGAGGCTCGTGGCCTACCCAGACAGATGCATCAACAACGCGCAAATGCTGAACCCCTTTAACAATGAGGTCTGGGTTGACAACACCGTAGTTGGCGCCCCGGGGCGACTTGGTCGCGGTGCCAACCACATGACCGTTTGGCGCTGCATGAGTGCACACATATGCTTCGAGGTCTGCGTCACTTGTTGCAGCTGTGATATTGTTCATGGGACCCAAGACCTACCCGTCCCAGGCTTTTGCACCAATAAATTGCAGGGCGCTCTTCATGCCTTCACGGATTGCTGTAATATCGAAGTCGGTAGAGAGGCAGCCAAGGTCGATCAGTGGATTGTCAAATGGATCGGTGATCTTGAGTGCAATAGTCCCTCCTAAGCGGGATATGAATGTCAGTTCTCGGTCACCTGTTGGTAGATTAAGAGTTTACTCGAGGTAGGAGTCACTAACGTGGCTCCAACACTGATAAAGTGACCCTCTGGTAAAGGATTTCAAAGAAGCCCATTCTTCTCCGTGCACAAGATCAGACTTGATTGATGTTGTGGGCGGATAACTGACCTCAGCCCCGCTTTGGATGTGCAGGGAATTGGGCCTGGCGGCCGGATCCGCATGTGCTGCAAGTACACTGGAGTCCAATGGTAGTCGCATGAACACGCTGTGGCCGGATAAACTAGCACTTAGACGACCGCCGCCATCTGTCGCCAGCCACTGATCTAGCAGTATCTGCCGGACAGTTAGATTGCGGAAGATGTCATCAAAGGTATCTGTTGAATTGACGAAGTAACTGAGCAACACGCCAGTGTGTACAGAAAGATTTTTCCCAAAGTCTGGGAGATTGACTCTTGGTTTGATTCCCAGACTTGGGAGCACCATTGGGTCACCGATTCCTGTGTTCATCAAGAGTTTAGGCGTCTCGATAGATCCGGCTGAGATGATCACTTCCTTGGTTGCTGTTATCGTGTGTCTCGCACCTGAGATGCAAAGAGTTGATGTAACGTTTGGAAACAGAAGGCAATTTATACCCTGTTCTAGATTCAATCTGCAAATTCTACTGTCTTGAAGGTTGCTGGACATTGACTGGTCTGTATGACGCGGGTGACTTGTGTATTGAGAACTACGTGCAGATTTGGTCGTCCAATAAATTCAGGTCCAAGGTACAACGTAAAGGAGTTGCTACGCTTCCCATGCTTGATTGTGGCCTGACTCCAAGCTGGTTGGGGTCAACGGAGCAGTAAATAAATAGAGAGGAGAATGTAACCTACAGACACCCAAAGGAAAACCCGAATTATAATCCAAATTGAATGGGAACTCATCGCTGAGTTCTTGTGTCACTTGTTGCACCATACCATCGGTGGGGAACAGGAACCCGGGTAGACTGACAGTGTTGATGCCATGAAACCCGTGCACTGTGGGGTTGAATTGACCCGTCTGGTTGTGGTTATCAACTGGAGGGGTCCAATGTTCGTTCTACAATAGCCGATTAATCCACAGGTTTGAAAAAAAAAGACCATTCATGTCCTGCGTATGTAGGGTTGAAGTGGATCCCATCTAGTCATGGAGTTGTCAAGGCAGAATGAATGTGTCGAGAAGAGGAGACTGACCCCTAACCAGGATCGCCGCTTACGCGCGCGTATCTGTCGTAGTCCTCTTTCAAACCACGGACATATTGCATGCCATCTAGTGGACGTCAAGATGCTGATGATTTGGGCGTTTATTTTCACTTACTCATCGAGGAGCATCCGCCCAAGAGCCTCCCACGCGGGAATGTCGGGGTCCTACCGTTAAGTCCAGGCAACGGAGTTGCTGTATAATTCCAATCTCTTGGATTTGGAACAACATGTGTAAATTGACCGAAAAAAGGTACGGTGTAATTAAGTAAACCTTCAGGACGATTAAAGCGGCTGAAGAATTGTTTATGGAGCATAGGATGTATGTCGTACGAGGGACCAGCTTCCAAAACAAGAACTGAGAAACTCGATTCTGTCAGCCTGTTAGCAACAACGTTCCCGGCATTCCCTCCTGAAAAGTAAACGTAAATAGTCGGACGCCGGCGATAAGAAGATGAATTCACCTCCAACAACAATGAAATCAAATGACTGATTCCTGGGTAGTTCAGCAATAGAATCGTAGATTGCTCCTAAACAAGAGTGGACGGAGGACAAGATGACTAAACCAAGCAGACTAGTCTTCATCGGAATTCGTCAGTTAACGAGTTTACAAGTTGGGACCGATCTTTATAAGTGAAAGACGACGCCGAGAATGACAGCGGTTTCGTTCAAGAAGTTCGAGATGGTACCTGGTAAGAAGTCACAAGTACATAGGATCGGAATGAGAATTCTGTTCTGGCAAAATGCGACGGCGAGGGCGTCCGATCCTTATAAGTGAAAGACGATGCCGAGAACGACAGCGGTTCCATACAAGACGTTCGAGATGGTACCTGGTAAGGGGTCACAAGCACATGTGTTCGGAATGAGAAGAGTTCAAAGGACCCCTCAAATTCTGTTTCTAGCAAAATGCGACGGCGAGGGCGTGGCGCGTGCGATATATAAGGATGTTGAGATCATGGACACAATGAAATTCCCCAGAAAGAGATAAAAGTGAAAGACGATGTCGAGAACGACAGCGGTCCCATTCAAGACGCTCGAGGTGGCACCTATCAAGAGTCCACAAGCACATGTGACGAGTCGACGAGTTGGCACCGATCCTTATAAGTGAAAGACAATGCCGAGAACGACAGCGATTTCATACAAGACGTTCGAGATGGTACCTGGTAAGAGGTCACAAGCACATGTGATCGGAATGAGAAGAGTTCAAAGGATCCCTCAAATTCTGTTTCTAACAAAATGCGACAACGATATTGTAGCGCGTGTGATATATAAAGATGTTGAGATAATGAACACAGATTGAGAATGCCCAGAAAGAGTTAAACGATAAACAGAAAAAAGCTGAAACTGTTCAATAACCAGATTAGCAGTGCTTCTGCTTCTGATGTACGATAAATTTACCCGGGTCTTCCAAATAAATGGCGTCTTCACGCCAAGAGTTCTTCGTGACTTCGTCGGACGCGGATTCGTCCAATACGTTCGGCCCAAGGGTGTGGTGAGTGGCGCAGGGTGTCAAGTGCGAGCCGGGTGCCAGCGGATATTTGACGTATTGACGAATATTAAATCCAGAGGCGACGCAGAGGCCCATCGAGGACATAGAATCAGGGGCGAGAGGCATATGGATAAGTTTGTGAAGTTATAGCACAGTGCGAGCAGTCAGAAATAAGCAATTGCAAAGTCGGTGTCGGGAGATGGGGAAGCGGAAGAAGTGGAAGAGCTCCTGAAATAAACCACAACAATTGTCGGCCCGGACTGGTTGCTGGAACAACGGGTAAGTCACCAGAGCGCAATTCGAAAATGGATGGCTTTTTGGGCGGGTACGGACAACTGGTTGAAATCTCCCAGGAAGCCAGTACGACGTACAAAAGCCAGCAGTAGGTCCCCTGATCAGGTCCAAAGCCGGACAGCTTGTGCTGATGGCTGGCGTCGAGCGTGTAGCAGTTGCCCCCCACAGAGAACAATTGAACTGAGCCAATTTCGCCATAATTGGTAGGAGCTCTCAAAAATACCAACTTCGGAATTGTGAAGCAGCTTTCTCGCAGATATGCATCCCAAGAAGAGTTACCGGGACCCAGGTAAATCAAATTACCGTGTATGGGGACAGTGGCGTGTTGTACGTTAGCAGGTAACATTCCACCAGTCCAACCCCGGAAGGAGCCAACTGCATTGTGCTCGGAACAATTGGTAATATTATCATGATGGGAGAGAAATCTAACCATGATATTGGTCTGCATGCTATGTGGGCAATTTGTATGAGTGCTGCTCACCATTTGAATCAAAGATCTCCTCGAGCATCTCGTAATTAAGGTTTCATCAGCTTGTTGCGACCTCGAATCCTCGGACACATCTTCTGAGTTTAAGGACATCGACTAAATTGGATATGAGACCCAATGCAAACTGTTCAACCTCCACGACACCCATCACGCCAATGTCCTGGGGAGTTACCGCCGTCCGAGAGCCGGGGTTCGATTATATGAGGTCAGAAACCCGGGCTCCATCGTCTGAATCGGCTATATCGTAGCTATTAGGGAGATGGTGGTAGGGTGTGCATGAAAAGTCTTGGTAACATTGCGCAAGACGGCACTGATGGTCGTCGATCAAATTCCCGCGGTTGAAAGTTGATGGCGTATAAATTTAGATTTCGTCGAGCGCCGTCTGTTGATGATATGATTAATGAGAGTGTTCACATACGCAGTCTCGTGGTCTCAGTATATCTCCGGCTATTGCGCAACAACACACGTCACTTTACAAGCCCGACATTCGTGCGTATTCGTAAAACGTTGCTGGATATAGCGATTTCATTCAACTAGTTCTGAACATATGCCGGGGAACGGCATCCATTGTAACCCGGAGATGAAAAGACAACGCGACGGACAATATGACACGCCGTTTTTTTTTTTTTGAGCAAGAGCATCTGCTTTACATTACCGCTGGCAGCAGTTCCTTTATATCCGCCACGACTCTTAGTTCAAAAAGAACAGTTGAAACCAGGGATTCTCTCTCGCATCGAATCGGACCAATATTACCCTGGGCCTTTCTAGGAAGGGTCCTTGGAAATGGACTGTGAATCTACTTGGTAAGGGATTGTGAGTTGGCAGCTAGCAATCTTGAATCCACCAGCCTGATTCACTACGTTCAGACCCCCCGTAGACTGACCTGGGTCGACCTTAGTCTACCTCTGTCTACCCGGGTAGACAGAGGGTAGACTATCTGTCTACCCGGGTAGAACCTCTGTCTACCCTCTGTCTACCTGGGTAGACGGAGGTAGACTAAGGTAGCCCTGGGTGAGTCTACGGGGGGTCTGAACACAGTGATTGTAAACAAGCTAGCTGCATGGAAATATCCCTCACAAGTTTGTTCTTCATGAGCATTGTTTGCATCGTATGGGCTCTCTTCTCAAAGGTCATAGAACAGCTCTCATAACCTCAACTACGCCACTGAGTAATACACCCTTAATTCGCAAAGTCACTGGCGGCCGCCAGTGGACACCGGTGGCCAGTGATGGACATTGGCAAATGTTGATTGGCGATGCTTCCCATCATGATTCAGCGGGCTGCGATGTTCAACCAATCACCACTAGATTTCAATGATGCATCAGCCACTCAATTCCAGTGAACTTCACTGAAAATCACCGGAGAACACGCAGATATGTTTGATATTCCTTAATTTATCCCACTATGTCGAATAAAAGAGAGTCGCGGGCGCACCAAGAGAACGCCGTGGGCTGAAAGGGTAATTCAATTTAAACCCGTTAGACTTGAACAACTCCAACAGAACAAGAGGCCAGCTGTCAAAGGGCGAGAATGGAGGGAAATGATTATTTCGAGCGATATAGGTCAACTGTGGGGATAAAACCATTCTCTGAGTCCATGTTGTAGAGCCGGGAGCATTCAAGCGCAATTGGCTGAAACCAAAGGCTGATTATTGCAGTAGGAATGGAAACCGATGGTATTTGTGGGTTCAAAATCGAGTGATCTCCAATGGAGTTCACTGGAAATTGATCAGCACTCTGACCACGCGTGACCCATCGTTTTCCATTGGAATCCATCGGAATCCGTGGAACGGGTACTGAATCAATGCCGAATGGTGCCGATCAGCCGTTTGATAGCTCCGCGTGTTTTACTGAGGCCACCATGCATCGTGCCGTGGTCTCTCGGCAGATTGCCGATTTCTGCCGGCCAAGTGAATACAGTCTGCGGTAATGAATTTTGCTTCAGGTTAGGAAGTAGTAGGTATAGAATACAGCTGGGGCTCGGTATTCCGCCCGGGGGGGATCGCTAGGGTTCGTCGGCACCTACCTACACTTGGCACGGGGATTGATGGTCAATCATATTCCCACGGTTGAAAGTTGATGGCGTCTGCACGAAAGTTAGATTTCTTTCTTCAAGTGTCTCTATGTAGGCTATTACTGACCGAGAATTAATGGTATCACGCCACCGCCCGCGTACGCGGCCCCTATGACCTACCTGGGACCCGGCCACTTTCCTTATGTGTATCTCCGCTATGCCACAGCAAGGCGTGTGTATTTGCGAAACGGCACTGAACGGGAACGTCAATAACAACTCCTTCTGGCTCTAATGGCAAAGCAAGTCTTAATTATATCGCCCCTTGAGGCCTGACTAACATTCAATAAAGGAGCGGATGGGGAATACGGCTGTGATACACGTACGAGAAGTAGCGAGAACTCGGAAGTACGATTGTGGCGGTCTCCATTGTTCTCTTGCGAGCACTACTTTGCAACTGCCCCTTGCAACCTCCACTCTGTGATGAAGGACCCAAAAAGAGTAATCCAATGATGTAAGTAGCACCCATGCTTGTGGCTTGATTTAGCTCGATTCGAAAGAGTGGCACCCGACTCCGGCGTATACGGTGATTTCTGGTTAGCAATTTCGGCTCTCAAATTTGTATATCACATTTCACAGCTATTTATTACTGCAGGTAACAAATCCGAATTCTCCTCTTTGCATTTACCTTTCAGTCCTTCTTCTTGAAGCTTTTAACATTGCTTGCGAGGGAGACACAACCAGAAGGGCCACTTGAGCCCTGGACCGCAGTATTACAGTTCGTGTCGGAATCTGGCATAAAGTAGTGAGTCAACGTTCAAGTGAGCCCCCTAGGACTCACAGTACTCATAATCCTCAATCGCTCCATCGGTGTAGAAATGAATCGAATTTGCGTACCCCTCACTGGGCTCACCTCCCGGAGGTGAGATGACAAAGTCGGTGCCTATTACAATGATCAGTAGATGTCCACGGGGTATACTACCGAACCCACTGTGGCAAACACCAGTAGACATTCCAATAGTGCCGGAATGGGCACCGGTACAACCACTAGTGGCGTAGAGGACGGCTTGAGCCTTCCCCCAAGCTGTAGTGAGCATCGTGGCGGCGATGAGAGCAGCAGTGAAGAGTGCTTGAGTATTGAACATGTTGGAGACTGATGAAGAATCATGGCTCGACATTATCGCCCCTTTTATACATCGAGAACGTCCGCAAGACTCGTTATTCTCTGTGTGTGAAATGCAGCGTCAGGGGGGCAGTAGCAGATAGGAAGAAGCCTGTAACCATTGAGCTCGATCTTGTCCCCGTTTTTCACCGGTCGACAGATGTGATTGGGATAGTAGCAGATAGGAAGAAGCCTGTAGCCACTAGAGCTCGATCCCGTTCCCGTTCTTCGCCGGTCAATGGACGTGGTAGATGAGTTTTCACAAACGATACCAGGATTTATTGACTCAACCGTCCCATCCGGGTAAATTAAATCCTACATCAGGGTGGGCTCCGAGCATGCCGATCGCCATGCGTCCAGCATGAGAAATCTGGTGAACTCATGCAGTTGCGACAGGCCGCAGTTCAAATTCTCACTTTACCTCATTCGGAGAATTTCGTTCGGCATGTGTAACGGATGTAGTTGTTCGCCTCAGCTATCCAGTGGCGCGGATGACTACATCGCAAAGTGGCTATTCTGCAGAATGGTTTTAATCGCGCGCAATTTTCCACAGACCTCAATGGAGGCAGCCGTAAACGGTGCGGCTTTCGACGGCGTCGAGGACACCAACCCAAGGATTCTGAGGTCTGTGAGTCCTTCCTTGCTAACTTTCCTCACACCAGTCGCTCATTTGGAATTGTCGCGTCTGTTCGCGGTGGTCGACGTGGTCTGGATGGGGAATGTTGAGAGCTTCGAGATGTCGCGTCCATCCCGAGCGAGTAACAACAATTTTAGTGGGAGTGGGACTCCTCTAGTCCCACTCCAGCACTTGGAAAGTGGGACTAACTCCCATTAATGGGACTCAACCCTGCTACGGAATGGCGAATGCATCAGCAGTGCGACTGATGCACTGATGCACAATCAATCCCCGCTCATCGCCGATGGTCTTGATATTGATCCGTATCTCGGCGCTTTTCGTCCCTAATTCAGCATCAGCGACACCATCTTGATGGTTACAAGAGCACTTCATTTTAGATATACTGTAAACTCACACGTAGTGCCAGCTGAAGCTAGTTCCAAAAAGTGATGATCGCGAACCAGCGAGTAACAACAATTTTAGTGGGAATCAACTTCCCGCTTGACACTTCCTATAACCGGAAATTGAGGTTGGCAAACATCACAGCATTAATATATTGTTTCAAGGGCGATTATGGAAATTCTGGGTTGACTGCCTGATCCAGGGGCATATAATCACATTTTTTTCGTTTATAATTCGAGTCACGAAAACGACCGGGTTACATCCTGGATATTTTTCTTTCGCACCGATGGACCGTGGGAATTTCATCTTATGACTAGTTGGCGTCCGCAGCCGAACGTCGGCACAGCGTGCACCGATCTTGTTCCCATCAAAGCCGTCGGGTAACCAGTCGCACTCGGGAAACCGAGTCCCACTTTCTGATGGACAAAAGTGCGACTCGAACACCATCAGTGCGACTCGACGACTCCCACTCCCACTAATCTTGTATATACTCATCCCGAGCACTGGATATGGCGTTCATTTTGTACATTTAATCAGCGCGCGACTTTGCCAAGCCGCGACATACAAACTGTCATACCGCGCGACTTTCCATCCTTTCTCCGCGCGACTTCACTCTCAAGCGCGACTTTATGTCACCAGCGCGACCTTGAAATCACTAAAATTTCCTTGGTGTGCACATCTGCAGGACATTAAATTCACAGTTTACCAAGCTCACGCAAGTGACAAACGGAAGGAATTGAATTGAATTGTAACTACTATATACATGTAAATGCATAATCACTCACCGCTCATATTGAGCCCCAGTCAAGCCCCAGTTGCAAGTCTCGCACTGAGCTATCACACCCAGCATCCACATCAGTAAGACATGCAGCACACGCCGACGCATCGGCGTTGTGCATCGAGCCAGACAGTGGTCTCCACGTGGAGCAGCACAAGCGGTACAAAAGTTTGTTTCACTGCTGCAGACGCAGCAGCGGCGGCTATGCGTGCGTGTATACACCTGCAGAACTCATCCAGGTTGAGATGGAGATTGAAATTGAAGGCATTTAGTCGAGATCCAAGTCACAAAAAGCAAGAGAAATCCGGGCACGAGACAAGGATGAAAAACAGCGCATTGGACGTCCTGCACGGTGGATGACAAGCAAAGCTGTGTCGATCTGACAGACAGCTGGCAGAGCAAATACTGACGTGGCAGATCACGCCGTAAACCGACGTCGACGACGCTCATTTCGTCCAGTGGTGAAGGTGTTCAAAAAAAGAGAGCCTACAAAGTCGTAGGATGTGGGAGGTCATAAAGCTGGGAATCCTGCCTGAGCTGCGGGTCGCAAGCCGTTCAAGCCGTCTATCAACGGCTCGGTTCGGCTTTCAGCGGTGATAGCTCCGGGGCCATCAAAAGCCAAGCCGAGCGAGCCGTCCAACATTGGCTCAGCCTGCTGGCAGCAGCCTGAAGTCGCGCTGCTCGGCCCAAAGTCGCGCGGGAATATATGTACAAAGTGAACGTCATAACTGGACACCTCAGCCGCTACAGAATGCCTGGAGATGTCCGGTTCTTCCGTTGAAAACTCGGCTGAGTGCCTAGAGATGTTCCACGTCGCTAATTGCGTGGTCGACAACTCGGCTGAGGGCCTGGAGATATCCAGTCTTTGGGCTGTTGACAACTCGGCTATCGGTGATTGCCGTTTGAGTATTTATCGTACTCGCGGACAGTACTATACATGTAGGGCGAATTGATTCATATGCATCTTGCGGTGAATTTGGGGAAGGGAATTACATCCCGAATGGCCGGGGTAACGATTTTGCGGCCGGAACTGCTCCGACTTTGCTCACCGATGGCAAAGCGGCGGTGACAGCGAATAGCGTAGCGCTACCAGTGGTGGCCGGAGTCGACACCGGACCATTTGGAATGAAGGGCGGGTACGCTGTAAATGGTCATAGCAGTAAGTTCGAGACGAACTATTTTGCAATGGTGGATTGGAACTATTGGAAACTGAAGGACTTCACCGGATTCGCGAATAGCTCGAGATGAATTCGTACTACCAGGAATCGAGTACGGAGGTTCCCTGATGACCGAGGTTCTCGACGGTCTGTCAAAGGGACGCAGAGGGGATGTAATTTTGGCCCCATTGAACTGCGCCGATGAATCCCATTCAGATTGAGAATCAACGGAGTCATTGGAAACATTTACCTCAGATGATGAACTGGTGATTTTTTGCGGGATGGGTCGAATATCTTGTGCTCAGAGTCAAAGTTTGGACTCAGATGGCTCTAAACATGGAATCAAGTCGAATAAACAGTCAGGGAATTCAAAGTATGGAGACTTGTCTCATCTCTTCTACATATTGGCCGCAAGATTAACTTCGATAGCTTTAAACGTGAAAGCTCAGAAATATGTACCTGATGGCGGCTGGTTTCGTGCTACGACTGCTGGATTGACCTCGGATTCCTCGGAGTATGAGAGTGAATCTGATTCGAGTACGTCAGACAATGTTGGACTGTCTAAGTCGCAACGCAAACACGGCGTAAAGATCAAAGCCCCGTTCACTTGCGATGGAAGGGCAGGGAAGGGCGGACCTAGATGTGTTCGATCAACGGACGTACGAGATTGACACTTGGCGTGATTGGAACGGGATCAGCGACAAGATGACCGAGAAAATCGTCGTTAATTTCATGTCCGGAAAGGCCAGTTGATTCTTCATAAAGCATATTGCGCTTCGGCAGAAGGATCGGACCTTGAAGTCAATTCACGAAGTCCTGTTCAATTATTGCTTTCCCCCGGACTTTGAGTTGCAGCTGAGAGGACAATTTACCGGTGCAAAACAGGGCATGAATAATGTGCGAGATTTCCAACGTGATCTTGAGACATTGGCGGTGAGATTCCCGGATGTAAGTAACCGAGAGACAAATTAGGCAGATCTTTTGGACGGGAATTCGCGGATACCTTCCGTTGCATTTGATTGGGAAAGGACCGAATCCCGGGCGCAGTTCCATCGAGGCGACCCGTAAGACGTTGAAGAGAGAGAGAAAGGAAGGGACTTGTGGGACCCATTCAAACGTCGAATACTCCACAAGGGCGACGGGCGACAGTTTTGAGAACGACGGGAAGGACGGCAACAAAAACGAGTCTGAGGATGACACGAACGATAGCTGTGTTGTTGCTGAAGATCCTGGAGCAGCTCAGAGCTTCAGCAGAGGCCTGAATCGAGTTTTTTTTTGCCACAAGCAGAGTTCGAGAGGCTGCGGCGTGAAGGAAGATGTTTCAAATGCAAGGCAAAGGGCCACTTGAGTAGAGACTGAAGACGCGGTGGAAGATACGGCAGATCCAATTGAAGCCCAAGCACTCCGTTTCACAGACTATGAGACAGAAGAGGACGGCAGTGAGTCAGAAGATGACGCAGAAGGGCCATCTGGAATTGGTGGAGGCGCGGACAGCGAAATAACCGATGGGAAAGACGAGTCTGAGTCCAGCCCAAACAGCTCCGATCGCGAAGGCGAATAAGTATTCTGATTCAAGTGAAGAATACTAAGTCTTGGTGGTGGAAGGAGAGCGGGAGGGACCTGAATGCAGAAGTCCAATTGTGGAAGACTTGCAAGGACAAGTCTTGAAGTCAAATGTAGGGAATATGGCCGTCTGCATCCGGCATCACGGCATTAGTGATCTCGGAGCTGATTGACGCGGCACCATGACGGTGCAGTTGAACTATGGCCTTGTTCAAGACTGCAGCCGTAGCTTCACTTGCAGTAGTTATAAGGTGTGTTACATCTCTAGAATAAGGTCTGCAGTACATAGAATACTACATGGATGGACAGTTCCTGTTCTCCAGTTTGCTGTGACACCATCTTTTTTTATTTATTTAGTGTCTGCCGAATATTATTACAGCCTTTTGCGGAACTTAGGGCGCGGACTGCTTTTATTTATTTATAATGAATTTGGCGTCAGATGGCTCTCCTGGGATCAATTTGCAACTGTTTTCCTTGGCATTGAAAGTTCGGAGGGCATGGCCTCTTCGGATTTTCTGATGGCCAATCAAATTGCTTGATTGGGAAAATATCCATGTTTTGAGCAGGACAACTGAAACATTAGGGACATTGCGCAAAGCCGCTGTGTCGGCATTTTTTTTGATCTTTTCTCAGTACTATTTAAGTATCCTAAACATAATATTTACTGCCTAGAATTTGTGTTCTGTGATACGCTGTGGTAACAAGTGTGGGAAAATCCTGGGTGGCGTGGTGTGAAAGACAAAGACGGGAGTTGATGCCGTCAACCCGCGGCTTTCCCACACTTACTACCATGGCGTATCACAGAACACAAATTCTAGCTATGGGCACTACATAAATACTATGTTTAGAGTACTTAAATAGTACTGAGAAAAGTTCAAAAAAAAAAATGCCGACACAGTGGCTTTGCGCAATGCACAAAAGCCGCATGCGGTCCATGCGGCTTTTGCGCAATGTCCCTATTAGCTATTATTGTTCGGTTGGCCTAATTTTTTTATACAATGGACTCACAGGTGTACCAGAGGGCATCAAATACCGGTATTTTCAATGCCATCCATACATCAGATGCAGGCTATATTACAACCACAGTGAGTTTTCTTTTCAGAAGGCCACGTTCTGTACTAACCAGGGGCTCTTTGAGCCGCTGGTGATGTACTTCGGCCTTACCAACTCCCTGGCCACCTTCCAGACAATGATGAATGACATCTTCCAGGACCTCATTCTGTCCGGAGACGTCATGGTCTACCTCGATGACATCCTCGTCACGCATTCCAACCTCACCCGTCATCGCAAAATTGTCTGGGAGGTGCTCCGCCGGCTCCGAGAGCACTGCCTCTTCCTCCATCCGGAGAAGTGCAAGTTCAAGAAGTCAATGATTGAGTACCTCGGTGTCATTATCTCACATAACCATGTCGAGATGGACCCCGTCAAAGTCGCCGGTGTCGCCACTTGGCCTATGCCCAAGAACAAGAAGGATGTGCAGCAGTTCCTCGGCTTCACAAAATTCTACCAGAGGTTCATCCAGGTGTTCTCGAATGTTGCCCAGCCGCTTTTCGATCTGACAAAGAAGGGTGCAGCCTGGACCTGGACTGCTGCCTCAGCCACTGCAATCCAAGCCCTCAAGGACATTGTGACTGCAGAGCCCATCCTGGTCCTTCTGGACGAATCTCAGCCATATTGGCCGGAGGTGGACAGTTCTAACTGGAAAACTGGAGCTGTCCTGTCGTAGCAGGGCACGGATGGAAAGTGGCGCCCTGTCACCTTCTACTCCAAGAGCTTGAACAACGTCCAACGAAACTACGTGATCCACAACAAGGAGATGCTTGTGATCATCTGAGCCTTAGAGGAGTGGCAGCACTTCCTCAAAGGTGTACATCACCCGGTCAAGATCTGGACAAACCACAAGAGCTTGGAGTACTTCCAGAAGTTGCAGAAACTGAACGGCGGCAGGCCAGGCAGTCCCTGTCCCGGTTTAACTTTGCCCTGTTCCACCAGCTGGGCCACCTCATGGGTCGCCCAGACATACTTTCCTGCCACCTTGATCATGGAGCTGGTTCTGAGAGAACTCAGATGTTACGCTCCTCCGGCTGGAACTCTTCTGCATCTGGTGATAGGGTGTGTACCAAAACATGCATGAAAACACCAGTTTTTATTTCATTTTGAACCTATTAGTGGGCAGAAGTGAGGCATTAGATTATGAGCGTTGTGATGAGGACCGTGGTGTCAGTATCAAAAGATATGCGATTTGAATTCGACTACGTTCGTCATCTAGAGGGGAAGGTATAGTCGAATGATAGAGCAGAAGGTCAGTGTGTGAATTGGCCTTCTATGAGTGGTAGGTGTGTGTGTGTGTGGGTGTGTGTGAACGGTTATTCATGGAGACCATTTGCCTCCTAGGTGTGGTCGTGTGCGGTGGACCTGTTGTCAGTGAAAATGGTAAAGAAGGTGTAAATGCCTAAACCTGGTTCCCCATACGAGAGTACTGGAACCCTAAATGTGTTGCCCTGTCTGCTTTCCTTCGTGCACTCTTCCCCTTAGAACCAGCACTGGAGATGCGATGTGTGTCACTCAGACAATGACACCAATATCGTTCAATTTATGGCGAGACAGTTGGTCTTGTTGGCTACGGACGGCGATTGTGTATGATGGCTTCTCTCCGGGGCTGTTTTCTACAGAGCGAAGCTCGTGAGAACGGTGATCCTAATCAAGGAAGCCTGGGATTGTGACACCGGGCCCGGTGAGGAGGGACCCTGCTGATGGAGGTGTGAGAGGTGAGACGCCGATGAACGAGCGAATATAAGATGTGTGGTCTACCTCCGGCAGTGGGCGAGGAGGAGGGTGCATGAGAGGTACGAGGTGGGGGAAGGCTGGGAGTACCCCTTTAGATTGAGTGAGTGTGGTACAGAAAGTGGGGGAAAATGCCCCAAAAGCTACTTCTGCAGGCTGGAAGGTACTGACTACTCCTACTAAATGTGCTCCCTTTTATATCTCCTCAACGACTTCCCACGTTTCCAGAGGCGCCATGCGGGTTGCAGGTGTTTCCAGGGGGCAGGGGACAACATGAGGTGTTTTGGGGTGCATATACGGCAGGAGACTCGGCGCCTCTGCTGAGGAGACCAATCGTCTTTGGGGGCGCGTGAGGCATGGCGAGGCCAAGGAGCCTCAGAACACGGTCGGAGCTTCAGGCACGGCCAGGTGGTCGTGTCGGAAGGTGCTCGAGCATTCAGGATGGAGAAGAGATGAGTGGTCTCCCTCAGCTAGTCAATGCGTCTTGTGAAGTGGGGGAGGAGGCAGTGTCAGGATAAGTTCTGCCTCATCCACTGGATCAGTGTCAGGCATGGGCAAGGTCCACCCGGTGCGAGAGGTCATCTGGAAACGGCAACAGGAGAGGTCGTCCACGCATTCCGCCACAGGAGGGCACCGGTTGTATTGTGTCAACAATTATCGGCGAAGCACATCGTCTGTGTTGGTCAGGAGAGCATTGGTCTTGTTCATTGATGTGCATACAGATGGTCACTCACTGCTGCATCGCAGGAAGGAGCTGAGAGTCTTGACCTGGGAAACCGTTGAATCCTGCTGAGGATGGTGCGGGAGCGAGTTTGGGAGGCAACAAGGTGTTTCAGATGGTGGGGAGAGTGTTGGTCTCCCTCGGAAGCTGCTTCCGGTAACATAGAATCCTGTTATGGAAGATCCATCACGTACATCCGAGCTCGTCCCGTTACTCGTGCAGATGGTTCACAGGGGCCATGAGGCGATGAGCGGTGTGTAGCACGCTCAGAGACCTCACAGTGTACACCCTCCCTGGAGTGGTAGGCTACACTATTGATGGCCAAAAGTCAGTGTAACAAATCAACTATGAAGGATTGAGTAGACTTGACAAGGCAGCCCAAAAGGCTGTTACATCCTGACTATGATATTCTACACTGAGCTATAGATGGTGGTGGTAAACCATTATCTTATGCACTGGAGGTGAAACATCAGGGAACTACTCAGAATTATTGACTTGCCGCTTCAACAGCTTCTGAATAGTCTGATGACTATTAAAACAAGATATACAAAGTCAGGATTGGTACAACCACATTAGGGCCGGCAGAGATATAGCGCCACTTGATTTTGTGTACAAGTCCAACTGATTAGATTGGGATGAAGACATGTTACTGAGTTAACCATCACTGTGGTTACTCGGGGAGATCTGACCATTAGAACGATGCGAGCCTCGCATTGAGGATGACTGATATGATTGATAAGGTTCAACACTACAGAATAGCACCGCACTATATTTTGCTGGTCACTATACTAGTCTGTCAGTGTTGTGCTGCTACAGTGGGGGGCAGTCAAAGACATCTACTTTGATGAAGGTTATAGTAAGCCCCCGGAAATGATTGGGATGCAAAGTAGACTTAATAGAGGTCCTCCTGAATTTTTTTTAGCCCAATCCCACGAGCCATTCCTGAGATAAAGGGGCATCTATAGTGATGAACCTCTAAAGCAATGGCCGTACCCCAGAACCTATGGTAAAATCATGAAAATATTCCTATAGACTCCTTTCAATGAACTGAGTATGATGCTGCTTTTTCCAAAAAAATTCAACGAGTGGTTCCTTCATAATTAGCCTGTGAATTTTGTGTCACATTTGTCACAGTCACGTTGTTACCTGGTTCACAAGCAACAAAGTTTGGCCTGTTCTATTACATTCCCAGGCCACATATAGCTGCCTGTTGATCATTAGTGCATCATGACTCCCCCCATCATGCCTCCCAGGAAGAAACAAACTTGTAACATCTCTGGCTTGAAAAACCAGGGTGAAAAATCAACTCAATCCCCGTATTCCCAATATTCCATTGGATCCTACACCTCCTCCCTCTCCACCGGTATCCCAATGGTGGAGGAGTTGATTAAAAGAAGGGGACATGAAGTGATATTTCTTCCCAAGTTCCACTGCGAGTTGAACCCTATTAAACTGGTAACTATATTTTCTTGCCTAATCACAACAAGTATGTAACAATTGTTCAATGTTGGGGATGGGCCAAATACAGATATTGGGAGGAAGAAAAGATGTATTTTGAACAGGTCAAAGCTGCAGCCATCAAGTGGTTGGATGCTTGTCCACCTGAGGTCATCTGCAAATTTATCAATTGTTCCTGGCGATTTACAAGTGCTTACTGGTTGGGATTGACTGGGTGGGCTGCAGATTGGGCTGTGAAGAAGTATAGGTCACACCACACCATTTCTGAGTAGGTGCAATATAGTAGACTCTAGATTTGTTAAAGATATCAGACAGATTTGCAGACACACAGAAAGACTAAGAGATATGGAATGTTGAAAAGACTATCACTGCATTGATATAAGAGCCCCCGTTCAACCTACTCCAACCTGTCTCCTGTAGCAGCGCTTTAGGCCTCCAGGACTAAAGACTTGTTGTTGAATACAGTGGGGGACAGTCAAACTCATCAACTCACCTAGCACTTTATATACTTAATAGAGAGCTTAGCTGACTTCAGAATCAGATTCAGCACCTCAAAATAAGCTTAAAACAATTTTTTCGCGAATTTTCCACAAGAAATTACGTACGGCCAAATTTTTAGCCCCTTTGAACAAAAATTGTGTGTACCTATCTTGGCCCCTTGAGCCTTCCTGCTGCTTCCAAAACCTTCAACACCTACTTAGAAGTCTATAGGAATATTTTCATGATTTTACCATAGGTTCTGGGGTACGGCCATTGCTTTAGAGGTTCATCACTATAAATGCCCCTTTACCTCAGGAACGGCTCATGAGATTGGGCTAAAAAAAATTCAGGAGGTACTTTGCATCCCGATCATTTCCGGGGGCTTACTATAACCTTCATCAAAGTAGATGTCTTTGACTGTCCCCCACCATAGAAGTGAAACTGCCGCCTTCAGTGTAACCATCCGTGCAATTAGCCCAGTCCTCACCTTCTGTGTAACTGCCCCCATTTCGTTGATACCACCGCCATTCGTGCAGTGTTGGTTGATATTGAAGTAGTGTCTGTCTGTTGATAGTCTGCCCTACCTTCTGCTTCTTGGCTAGTTGCCAGTAGTGTTAGGTTCTGCCGCTCACAAAGAAACTGAAGACTTGAACAGTCTAAGGTTTAACTTGAGTCTTGATATCCTGTTGGTGTGAGGTCCCTGCTACCCCAGCATAACCGTGCTTAAACCGCATAGCTGCTATTGAAACAAAGCCTTATTCCAACCTTGCACACCCTCTTGACGGGTGATATGTACCCTACTTCCCCAAACACACACACACACGAGTATTAGGATTAGGATTAGTAATTTGTTTTGGTTTTGGTTGGTTTGAGTAGAGTGACTAGTTCGCTTTTCCCACTAGTCAATCTATTAGATTTCACGGCCACACCCTAGTGCACCATTTTACTGGGCAATGGAAGGAATCACAGTTGCTGGACCTGAGGCTCCCCTCCTGCACAATATCTGGAAGGTGTGCGTGATTGAGCTGGAGCTTGAGGACCCCATTGTGCTTGTCACCTGGGAGCTCCTAAAAAATTGGAAGGCCCCAGTTCCAGTCCCTTGCTCGGCCGAATGACAGATCTCGCACAGACTTCTCCTGTTTTGTGGCAAGATCATTGTGCTATGGAATAAGGACCTCTGCTGCTGGATTATGGAGCAACACCACAACACGCAGGTTGCTGGACACTGGCTGCTTCAAGACATTGGAGCTTAGGAAATATTGGCCAGCTAATTTCGGCTTGGACACCCTCGACGGCAATGAGTGGTGAAATCCCAGCAACCCAGATGGCAGATCATGGAATGCTTCTGCAGACTTTGTACCTGTACTACAAACATCCCAATAAAAAATAATAATAAAAAAGACATTGGAGCTTATCTCCCAGAACTACTGGTGGCCCCAGTTGTCATGACATTTCAGCCAGTACCTCGGAACTTGTGACATGTGTAACCAGACAAAAGTGCTCCAGCACCTTCCCCACAGTGAGCTTCATCCAACTGAGATTCCAGACAAGCGCTGGGACACCATCTCGGTGGACTTCATCCTCGAGCTCCTGGAAGCACACAGATTCAACACAGTCATGGTTGTGGTTGATGTCCTTGGTAAGTAGGCTCACTTCAACCTGTGCCACACCAGCCTTAGTGCTGTTGGAGCTGCCTGGCTGTACTACCAGAATGTGTAGAGGCATCATGGAACCCCCTGGAAGTACATCTCCAATCACAGCCTGCAGTTCATCCCAGAGTTCACCCGAGAGCTGTGGTGCCTCATCAGCATCGAGCCCATCACCTCGACTGCTTACCACCCACAAACCGATGGCCAGACTGAGCATGTCAACCAGGGGCTCAAACAGTTTGTCCGTATCTTCACGAGCTACAAACAGGACAACTGGGATGAGCTCCTGCTGGCGGCTGAGTTTGTGTACAACAACTATGTCCACTCCTCAATGCAGCAGGTTCCATTTATGATGGACACTGGCCACCTTCCTCAGATGGGTTTCAAACCAAATGGGATGTGCTCCACTGATGAGTCTGTCAACAAGTTCCACAACCGGATCACCGCTGGGGTCTCCGAGGCCAAAGCCACACTCAGCAAAGCCAAGGACAAGTTCAAGTTCTACTATGATCGCCGCTGCGTGCCCATGCCAGAGATCAAGGTAGGTGACTGAGTCTGGGTGGACGCCTCCGACATCACAACAACGCACCCGTCATCCAAATTCTCGGACAAGTGGCTCAGACCCTTCAAGGTCGTGAAGGGTGTGGGCAAGAGTGTGTACAAGCTTGGGCTCCCACTGCGCTACTCCCAGCTCCACCCAGTCTTCCCAGCGGTGAAGCTTGACCTTGCAAAGCCAGACCTGTTCCCCAGCCGCCCTCGGAATGACGAGCTGCCACCCATCTGAGAGGTGGGAAGTTGCCGAGATCCTTGAAGCATGGGTCTGCTACAGCAGCCTCTGGTACATGGTGCAATGGAAGGGTTATGGACCGGAGCATAAAACACTCTGGTGTCTTCGACAAGGACACCATTGACCATTGATGCCCACTACTACTGCTACCCCAACACTCCCTGCCAGATTGCCTTGGCTGCCTTCAACTTGCTCTCCTTCCAGAGGCGTGACGGGACCATCCGCTTCATATGTCAGGACACTGTATTCCAGGGGGGGGGGGTGATGTCAGGGGAACCCCCGTTCCAGCTCCGGCTCCGGCCACTTCTGCTCTTCCGGCTGGTTTCGCTCCAGATGGTTTTCTGTCTGATGCCCCAGACAGTTTTTCGTCCGCTGCTCCAGACACTCCTGCACCCGTCCATCTATCCGCCCAACCGTCCAGGACATCTGTCTGCTCTCACTGGCATGTGCTATGCAATCAGGCCTGGGATCATTGTAGATACCTACAGACATGTGCTACTGGGTAGTTACCAATTAGTATATAAGGTTTCGCCTAGCATAGGAATCCCCATCCTTTCTTCTCTTCGGATTCCCCCACTAGGTGCGTAGTATTTCCGCTCCTGTATTTAGTACCCATATTTATACTTTGGATTCCCCCACCAGTTTCCGTGCCCTGTGCCAAGCTTAAGGTTGCCCTTACAGATCTTCCTCCCCTCTCGGGTTCCGGGGAGTTGAATACTTCTTAAAATGGATTGATGTCGTGACTCTTGTGTCCATATTGAAATCGAATTTCTATCTCTGCTTAACATGCTCACATCAATGAGTCGCTTAGCACTAGCAGTAGGTTGAAATTTAATAGACCTACCTGTTTGGTCCACCGAAAAACTCAGTCCTCAGGACTCAAACCAAATGATCCCACCCAAGATGGGCCACTGAACTGCCCATCACACTTGAAAGTTGAAACCATTTGCGGCATCTGGGGATCAGTGGGACATTCAAAGTCGGAACAGATATTGATCGCATATCAATCCCACTACTGGACAGCTACGATGGGTTGAACATCATCGCAAGTGCAACTTGAGATTCGGGAAATTTGTAACACTGGAGTGAAGAACGACACACTTGGCTATCGCATCTGGACCCATGCCGTCGGATAAATTCTTCTCTCACAGGATAGCTTACCAAAAGACCATTTCATACATTGCCACATTTGCGTACAAAATCCCCGAATTCTTTGAGGCTATTCTCATACATCTTCCCGCTCTTCCTCTGCTCAGGCTGATACTATTGCTGCATAACAAATAGACTCTTAATTTTGCCACTTCATATGAATTTCTACTTTAGACAGATGTTCGCCGGACATCCGAATAGCTCGTCAGATAGGGTTTCGGGGTCCAGGGAAAAGGCATGAACGGCTCGTGCATGCTGGGATACCTCTGTGAGCACAGTGTTCAGAGATTGGACCATGCTGTGTATAATATATCACTATCACTATCACTAAGCTAATTGTATCTGGGAACGAATGGTTGTGAAGCGAAGAGAGGGTAAACTGAATAAGAGTAGAGACACAGAAGACGAAATATTTGTAGCGCTTACCCGTTGTACTCACAGGTAGTTATACTGGATCCTGGAAGTACAGACTGCTGTCCGGAAGAGAAGTAGCCACGATTTCGAAAGCAACTCAACATGAGGGACCAAACACATGGTATGTGCATGCTGGAAGCACTCACCCATTTAGAGTCAAAGTACTCGAAAGCCGGCGTGATTGAACATTGCTGTCATTGCAGGACAAGATATTCGGATAGGACAACACGCCGCGAAGCACGTTGGACTGCAGCATGTTTCGTTGTCGATATTAATTCAATATTAACGCAACATGAAGGCCTAGTAAGGAAAATTGAATGGTGTCAGTCAGGGTGCTATGGCGTGAATGTCGTATTTTGAGATCCGAGTGAAAGGCACGACCTGATGAGGATCAATACGGCATGCGTCGGCCACCGACTCCGAAATGGGCATCAATCCCATTATTTGATCCATTTGCGATCAATCCCACTTCTGAGAACCATCGAATCCCACTAATATTACCCAATCCCACAAATCTGTCCACTTGAGTGGGACTGGACGAGTCCCACTAAAATTGTCCGTCCTCCGTCCAGCGCTTGGTTCAAATGTTAGCCTCGGGCGCTTGATGTACATCATTAAGCGCCAAGAGCGGTGACAGTTCAAATGTTCACATAAAGATGGTGAGTCTATTGCGCCACATACACGGCTGTTCAAGCTTGAGCGGTGTCCTCGTAATAACGGCAGCATTTAAACTGTCAAGCTCAAATGTTCAAGGTGACGTGCCTGCTCGTTCCAATGTTCCACCCAATACAAATGTTCATCGGTCATTTCTTCTCTCCGACGTGCTGTCCCTCAACATACGCCTTACTTAAATACGCCTCGTCCATACTCGAGGTGCCATTCTCCCATTTGACAAGTTGCGTCTCAGCATGGGTAAAATCAAAGCACTTCTTGTATGACAGCACACCGTCACTGTTCCTCGACTCAGCCGCTGATCATCTCTTAAGGTTGGCTGCAGTTACGACAATCAGGACCTTGAAATGCAGGCCGGCAAGCATGACGTGAAGGCCATGGCGAAGTTCATGAAGGGTGCGTCGCACGAAGCCGACATGTCGTGTCCCATGTCGAGCTGATGGATGGGCAGAGAACTTTGATATGAAAGCTACGCGGGTGTTGCACGAAGATGCTCCGGACCACCGGCAGCCTACGCGGAGGAACATCCTCGATGGGTTCAAGTGGCTGCTTAGTGATGTTGATCCCCACAAGGACCATTTGTTCTTTTACTGTGCGGCATTTTTCAGAGATTCGATTCATACTCACGCAGTCATAGTCGCCGGTCACGGAGGACTGAAACACGGCGCCAGCCGTGAGTGAATACTGCTCGGTTATAACAGTCCATCAATCTGTTCGCTAGACATCTTGCCTGTGGACCACGAGGATAACGGCCATATAACCGCCTCTGTACGCTGTCTCCATCTCGGAGGTTGACTATGGATGGCTGAATATTAATTCCTAGAAAATGCGCAGGGAATTGGTATAGCATCTCTTTTCCTGCGACATCGACTTCACTCAATGCGGCTTGTGCAGGTCGATCCCCTTGTGACGAATCAGAAGTTAACCGTCAGTTCTCACAGTTCTAAATGTTACCTTCCTGACAAGAAACACACCAGGGATTCTTCCAGCATTGCCACAGCGGAAACTCTTTGGAATTGCCATATCTTGTCAGTAGTCAGTGGTGCGGTTGAACTTTAGAGGGACTGATCTGTGGATCGGTGCTATAGTGCAAGAAGCCTGATGATCTTGAAAACGTAAACTTCACTCGTTCACAGTTCAGCAAGATTGAGGGAAGGTATGGGCCTCCTTATGTTGTGCGTTGTTTCTCCCGTCAGGACAGATGTGTTTGACCTCTCACTATATGTATCCAGACGTGCTTCGGAGCCTCCAATCTCAAACTGAGCGCATATCACGACAATACGATGAGCTTCGTTACTAAGGTGTGTTTAATTTTTCTCATTCGTTCTACACCTCTTTTCATTCGCGGCTGGGTAGGAATTTATCCACAACATGGGTGAGTCCATGTTGTCAGACTGATTCTATGACTTAGCTGACTTGGGTTCCCCAGAGCATGGTCGTCCTTCAAATCAGTGCGCAACGATTCTCGACGTCTTCAACGCCATGGAGTATGTTGTTTCCGCGCACCTGGTATATTTTATAAAGACTGAAATTTGCCCAGGGACGGCGATCGCCGCGGGAAGCCCGAGTTTTCGACCTCCTATAAGGTCAGCGATCTGCAAGTGTTGTTTATACGCTGGGCAACTAAGCTGACCATTATTTGCCTCTTCAGGTCATTGGAAGTGCAGAGTTCCTCGAGACGTGGTGATTCGAAGTAGTCTATATGCCAAATCAATTCAATGATGGGGTACCTGCTGTGGTGCCACCAAATGCATGGATCGTTGCCGACATCCATTCCCACAGCTTGACCGAACTCTCCTCACAGATTCGGAGGCTTCCCAGCTGTGGAGGAGATAGGAAATTGAGGGGAGACTGCGAGTATGCAGACTTTAATCTCCGATGACTCCCACGTATCTGTGACGTCTGTGACGAGCGGCTTCGAGCTGGGGATTGAGGATTGAGGAGAGACTCATCGACCGTGTTCGCAACTCAGGGTATCCCACACGAGTTAAAATGGTGTTCAAAATAAATACTTCCTGAAAAGCCCAGACATCACGGCATTACGGTTTTGCAGTTGTTCATGTGGCCGGTGAATCCTCCTCCTTTCACTGAATTTTCCAGACAGGTTCCTTCCCTCCAACCTCAGCCCTTCGAAAATATTTATCAAGAGCAGGCCACAGAACACGTCTCCACTCATTGGTATTAACATTCCAGCCCCGTGCTAGATATTCACGTGGCGGAATGTCAGCGAGAGGAATCGGTAAAACTCTTTGACCTAGTTTAGCTAAAAAGGATAGGACTGCCCGCAATTTATTGGATGCAGGTGCACATGGCTTTTCCACTTGCGCAATCGAAAGATATATGGTTCACAGCTTCTACTCGTCTCCCCGGACTAAAACTTTGGTCAGCCGGGTCTGTAATTGTCTTGCTGAAACTGGATGGAGTAGGAAGGACATGCCTTGTGGCGTGCTCACAGACACTGGTTCTAGTTCGATCTCTTTCTGTTCGTATATAGAAAGCTTGTTCGCTCGAATATTGTCGAGATAACTCTGAACATACCCTAATTTGAGTTTGTTATAGGGAACCGCAGACTGAACTGACACTCATCAGCACCATGATCCCACGTACTCGGGTTTCGATGTTGGATCCGAAACCCAAATCAGAACCTGATCACGATTTACAAATGATATTTGTAGAAGGGCATCAGGAAAACACAAAGTTGCCGGATAGCCCCAGATAGCGCCACATAGTCGCCATAGTCGCCATAGCAGATCGGCCAACCCCATAGAAAGGTGGGAGGGGGGGGGGGGGGTCAACCTCATAGCACCTCATAGACCCCTATAGCCCAGTTGTTTTCTATGGAATTGACCATAGCGATAGCACTCATAGTGCTTATAGTTGCTCATAACTCAGACATTCGCGAAATGATATGGGGCAAAAAAATGATATTGCAGCAAATAAGATACTAGAGTGCAAGAGTGCAAGCCTAGACACAGTATTAGCAAAAGGTAGACCGCGCAAGCTTCCCTGGCCAACGCAGTACGCAAGAGGTTTGGTTAGTGAGCTTGAGGCTACAACCTGTGTTTGCTGGTAAAGGATGCCACAGGCATGGAAGATGGTGTCCGATGAAAGTTAGTGCGGCTTTGGAACGGGTAGAACTTGTTGCCGCTGTTGATGAGGAAGACGCAAATATATTTGAGTGGCGCAGGGGCCATTGAGGTTTCAAGGACGCGTGAAGAAACAGTATTTGTGGAGGTTGTACTAATAAAGAAGACTTGCTGGTTGAACAAACAAACAAGCCCCAAGCACAAGTTGCGGTGTCTTGCACTTCTGGTTAATGAATCGTTGATGAATCGTTCATTTGCTGTCTTCGCTTGACTGCGCTCGGCTTCCGGATAGATCGTCTTCTTGCTATTATTTGAAGGGACACTTTGAAGAAAGAACTTTGCGAGGCTGGAATTACTGCAATGGTTGCTACGATGCGAGAACTTCCGCGGCAACGGAGATCGCAATTGCGTAAGCTGAACAGGGATAGCAATGGTACACGCGTGGCGAGTCGCGAAGATTACAGACGTCGGGGACGCGGTCATTGATGAAGTCTGACGGTCTTGATTTAAACTTGAAAGGCTTGAGTGTTGAGCTTGACGACAACGACTTGAGGTGTTGAGCCATTGGGATGTCTAAGAATGCTCGGGGCCGGCGTTTTGCCTTCAAGCAAGCTTGATGTTCTGGAAATGATCTGGCAGTCAAAGTCAGTACACGTAGTCGCCGGAGAGGTGAATACAACACACCTTCACCAACGAGCCTGTCACGACGTCGCGTTCAAGACCGAGTGCATCGGCGGCAGGACGCTCGATCCCCTCTGCTCGGATGTCCCCCACCGACTTCAAGTTCCCCAACTCGCTCAAGGATACAAGATGTGCCTTCGCTTCGCTCCGGCGTAGGTGGGTGACATCGGGGACATTGATAGGTAGAAATATTCTAAATTTTTCATTGCGTCGAAAGAAAGCATAAATTTGTTGCGACCTAATACGTAGTTCTCATGTGAACACATACAAATCATTACAAAATGCAGCCGAGTGGTCTAGAGTTGGGTGGAATCGGAGAATTGAAGAAATTTGCCGGAGACGGCCCCAGGTTTGGGCGATACGGAGGTATACATCAATGTCGAACTCTAGAAGTAATGCGAAGCTGCTACATGATGGGGGGAGAGTAACGTGGTCGATATGAATCTGTTCGTGGGTTCAGGGAGAAAATTGAAACTGGGAAGTAACACTATCCGTGCCCGGCGTGTTGCACTGTTTGGGTGAAAGAAATGTATTCAGTCAACGTATGAGTGGATAAAGAGTAGACGAGGAAGGCCCACCAGAACCACATCGACAACACAGGAGATCGGACTGAAATACCTGCAGTATCGCAAACATCGCCCAAGGTGAAAATATGATATTACGCCGGGGACTTCAATCGCGTGAATACAACCAATGTCGGGCCGGCTCCGAAGCATTGAATAAAAATTCATAGGACGACGTGAAAGTGCGCGCCAATGTCGCACCGGTCAACTTGAATATCCGCATTTCGGCAATACAACGAAGAACATAGGAGAAGAAGCGACGTACTATCGCCTGAACACCAGAGCTTGAATAATATTTTGCGGCAGGCAGTTGAATTGGGAGTGTCGGCCGAGTTATCAACGCGCTAAATTAATTTGATGTTAGCGGAACTCCGAATTTGAACAAAACAACAACAACAAAAAAAATCCAAGCACGCCGGCATTAGATCCGTCTCTGCACCTGAGCTGTTAACACCACACCCAGGGGGTCTGAAAAGAATAAAAATTGGGGAATAGAGTTGCACACCTGCACTCTTAGGACAATCACATGGCGGTGCCTCACTACCTGCCGCGTCGGTAAAATGTAGATAAAAATAGGAGAGTCGCACGTACCATACGCTTGCAAGACGTATACCGAAAGTGCGGCTGAGGAGAGTTATATCTGCATGTTAAAAAAACTGAAGAATGAAATGACTCAAAGGAAAGCGTACCAGAAAGACTTCCATGAGGTCTATATCGATGGCGGCCCATGCTGCGAAGAGTCGTCCATATAATATCAGCATAGCAGGGGATACAACTTCACGCTGCGGTATTGGAATCATTCGAGTCTGTTGATGTTGGAAGCACGACGAAACAATTCCCAGTATTGAAACTGCTGCCGGAATGGGTTTTGCGATTGAACTTTGACACGGATTTGCGACCGAGCAGCTTGATAGATAGCTGTTGAGCACTGGATTGAAGGAGGGAGGAATATTCTTGGATTGCGGCGGTATAGGGAAGGGGCACAGCAAGCTTTAGCGAAGTTGCAGTTGCAGTTGCATAGTTGTCTCGGTCTTGATACTCAGGTTTGATGCTATGCAGGTCTTGCGGAGGGATTGCTCCATGTTGTGTGATGTATTGGAGCGCAGAGGGATGCTCTTGGAGGGCGGAGTGATGATGGGGGGAGACAAAAGCAATGTCACACAGGCCTCCCTTTTGAATGGGCCCTGAGCGCTCCGCTCACAGACATGTAGTCTGTTCAAAATGGAATTCACGTCATAGTACAGCCCATCGAAGGTCCCCCGGAAGTCAAACCGAGACGAGCAGTGTATTCGCTGGGCAGAGCGTCCCAGTTTCGGAATAATTACCACAGCCTCCACCTTGGCAGGTCACTGAACCACGGCACGCATGCGTCAGTTCGAGCCGCCTCAATCTTAAACACCTTTTAGAAGTTTTCAACAGCCTTTGAGGGGATGATCAACTGCGATCAAACGATGCCTGGATTTGACGCAACAGATCTGCGGAGAGCGTGCGGGAGTGGCTGCGGCGAAGTTTCCGCAGGCCATAGTGACAAAAAACAACGCCCCATGCTAGTACAAATGGAGAAAGGGAGCTTGTCCTTGAACAACGAGAGGACAGGAAATATAATGGAGATAGAACCACATGGGGAATTGGCACAGGTTTCGTACGATCTCGTTAAAGAACGGTTAATTTTTTTTTTCTTTTTCTTGGTGGTACGTAGGCCAGTAGCAACTAACAATAGGTTAGCCCATCTGGTCCGTCGGTTAATTAATTTGGGGGATAGTAAATCCACGAGACTTGGTTTGACCGTTAAGTGGTCCCAATCGGGGTAGGATTTGACAGTTCGCAGTCGTTTTTGCACAGTTCGGAAAGAACCGGAAGCCAGTGCGTGGTTGATCATGGGTCCAGAAGCGTGGAAATATACAATGAACTAAAGGAGTTAGGCAGAGCAGAAAGGCCGAGGAACGGCAAAGGAGATGATATATATGGGGAAAAAGCACAGGATTTGTGCCATCTCGTTAAAGAACGGATAATCACAGGCCGCTTCTCCCTGCCGTTAGGCCCGACTGGCAACGCCATCAGCGCGAAGATGCGGTATGCTCGCACCGCCGAATTCGAACAGGGATGAACGTCCGTCCAGCAGGAATCCAGGATATAAGTCGGTATGAGCGGAAGCGGCGACAATGGAACTGCGGTGCCACGGCGAAAGGGCATGGGAGCATGTAAAGAGTTGAGGGCACGGCTAAGGACGCGACACGGCGGACTCGGTTGAGCAAGAACACCTGGTCCGCAAGGCTAGGACGGTGGCGACAAAGAGGAAGACGGAGAAAGTCGTTCGATGTTGTCGCTTGCTGTGGCTTTGATCAAACCGAACCACTTTTGGCACCACGTGCTTCGGACTCGGCCCGAATCACGCTTCACAACTTTTTGTTCAGCGCTGTCAATTCGACTTTCGCTAGGCCCTTTGAAATTCACCCATCGCTGCACACTGGTCTTGAGCTCTCTGCCAGGTTTTGCCAATGACATGATTCACTGCGATACTCTTGTTGAGCTGCAAATTAGAAACTCTGAGCTTCAAGTTGCTCTGGCCGAGATTGGAAACTCACGGGAACTCAATCCACCTTGGGGCTGTGATTTTGTACACATGTACAGTTCAATTTTTGTTTGTCTCGCTGCACATGCGTTGATGTTTTAATTCAGGTATGGCTCGCACTTACCAAAGTCGCCCAAATTGATAGAGAACCATAACCCGTGATAGTGGCAGCACTGATTTTTATAGCTCATCATAGCCCAGCATAGTGCCCGGACATTTTCATAGACCTCCATAGCACTCCATAGCACCCCATAGCCGACCTTTCGTCTATGGGGCCATTTCGGATTTTCCTGATGGGGTGCCTCTGAATCCTTGGGTCTAGTTAGTTGGGAAAGCTGAATGTAGATCACCACTTGCCGCTGGCCAAAGATTGATCCCCATCCCAAATTTTACTTCCAAGGGGTGATACTCGGGTTCCCGTCATCAAGTCGTATGTTCTGGGCCTGGTAAACAACATTATACGAGATTGTTGTCTTCGTCCCATTCCTCTCCATTTTCATACTCCCCAAGGCACTTAGGCATAGCCTTTGACCAAAACTGCTTAGCGGTAAAGAATAACAGAAGTATCCTCACTTTGATATCTGTTGCCTCCAACCCGGTACCATTCATCCGGTTATGAGAAAAAGTTGCGGTACCTACGAACAACATGATGGCATATATGAATCAGGTTGATTCGAGGTGCGCAATGGACTCTGTCGACTGGATCGATGCCAGAACAAGTAATACATTCGATGCCACTTCCGTCGGTTTTTTTGCAGTGCCTTTCCTGAGGAATCCATACGAGCTGATGCGGAACAACCATTCAAAGTACATGCTTTTCCTCCCAAATGTGTCTACAGACATCGATTCCTTGTAGATTCGGCCACATAAATGTGTCTATCTCCATTATACATCTCTCGAGGATTTTACGGCAAAGGTTGATGTTCTGCGATGAACCCACAATTTCAAGTGAATCACGACAAACGGTTTGATTTTGTCAATGTCAACATGGACACGGACCCCCTTTTATTTGTACGGATACTCTACCTCTTTCGCTGTCGCCTGCCTTCAGGACGCGAGGAGTATGTTGCCTTTGTGCAACTCCTCAAGGCTTCCCACTGGCGGCCGAATACTGTTTGGCAGAACTGCTGTCTACTAGAGGATGGCCGTACAATGTTCATGTTGCTTAGGTATTTTGTGCGGGGAGCACATATGATTAATGCGTTTGGGAGCCGCAAAGAGAGCAGTATCCACTACCTTAATGATGTTATAGATAGCGATTGGCTTTTACGAGCTGGTAATTGAATTCTTTTTCGAGGCTTATAATTGAAAAAAAAAAAACATTGAACAGGCTGGGTGGGCTGTAAGGTAGTTGTAAGGCAGCTATAAGATGCTATAAAGGTTCGGCGCCGTAGTAACCACCTATAAGGTAAATATAATCAGGCCATAAGCTATAACCGCCTTACACAGGCTGTAATTCCTCATACGGGCTTATCTCCTACTTTGGATTTTTGCGACAGGAGAGCAGTTGTAAAACACCGCGTCCAGCATTGTTGCAAAATTCTTTTTTTTGTTATAGTGCCTGATAGTAACATAGAGTGCCCAATAAGGCCGTCAGCCTGACCGAGGCTAATGCCAATAAGAAACCCCGAATCAGATGCGATCAGGTCGCGATCGGGCAGTCATCGGGTCCGATAAGGCCCATCAGCCTGAGAGGCTTATAAGGCAATATCTGGCAATATCTAGCCCAACTAGACTGGTGAAACTTCCACAGGGATGGACCAACTTGGTTCCCATATTCCATGACAACGTTACCTCCATACATCAGTCTTTTGACAATCTAGTTGTCGTGTTGTGCAACACGTGAAAACGCCAAAAAACGGCCGAAAACACCCGAAAACACGACAACACTCTGGGCCAACAACATTTTTACAAATCTTGACAACACCATGGCAACACGGGCCCAAAATCCCCACCCATGGCGTATCTTACACCAGAAACCTGCCCTTTCCATAGTTCTTTGACTCCACTAGCAGGCTCCAGTGCCGGCGCAAAAATGATGATTTTTGATCACAACATGGAAACACGAAAAAACATGTGAAACACGACAATCAAAATGTCAATTGGCTGATGTACTGTGGGAAGAAATTCCTCATGTTACTATTCCTTACATTGACAATGTTCCCATTTGGGCTCCTGGTAGTAGATACCAGGATAAGGATGGAAACTATGAGGTCATACCTGAGAACTCAGGAATAAGGCATTTTGTGTGGGAGTATTTCGTGAACTTGAACAGGGTTGCACAATGGTTGAAGTATAGTGGAGGCACTATCTTGGCGTTGAAAGTGGTTCTGTGCAAGAACAAGTTTGTGGTTGTAAGCCACACATGTTCGTTTGAGGGTTGGAAACTGACTACAGACTGGATTGGAGTCATTCTGAAATGGCCTCCTTTGGAGGACATTTCTCAAGTACACCAGTTTCTGGGAGTAGTAGGGACCATGAGAATGTTCATTCAGTACTACACGGTGCAAGCGAGGCACTTGACCAGACTGCTATGGGCGGAAGTTGTGTTAAAATGGAACAACGAAACCCAAGTGTCTATGGATGTGCTGAAAGAGGCAGTTAAAAACTGCGAGGCATTGAAACCACTCAACTATGAGTGGATTTTAGATATAGTGCTGGCAGTGGATACATCTTGGATAGCGGCGGGAGTGGAGATTTACCAACTAGATCCCGTAAACCCCAAAATCCGGTACTATGCTAAGTTCACATCAATCCCCTTGAACTCAAGAGAGGTACATTTCTCTCAGCCCAAACACGAGTTGTGTGGCCTGAAAGGTGCACTCACGCATATGCAATATTAGCTGCTTGGCTGCCGGAAACTGGTTGTGGAAACAGATGCCATGTACATTAAAGGGATGCTAGACAACCCTGGAATGGGCCTCAACACCACAATCAACCAGTGGATTGAGGAGATTCTAATGTTCCATTTTATGTTGAAACATGTTAAAGGACTTACCTTTTCGCCCAACAGCTTGTCTCGAAGGCTTAAACAGCCTGGGGATCCCGAATATTCCAGCCCAGAGGATGGTTTCAATGAGAATCCGTCTCCTGAGGAACATGAAGATTGGGATCACAACATTGAACAGTCTCACAAGTTCGATGGGTTCAAACATGATATCAATACACACAGAGGGTATCTTCAGACAGTTGAAGAAACAGGTGTTGGGGAAGTTCCCTTGGATCAGTTTGAAAAGTTATGTTGGGATTCGTACACAGAAAATCGGAAAGACACAGAACTGGTTAGGGAGGCATTCAAGCTGAAAGGCTTGGAAATGCCCCAGTTGATTATGAGTCAAATCCGCGAAGAGGAACTGATTTTACTGCCCAACACATTCAAGTTCGATCTAGAGAAATGGGAAGAATACTCAGAGAAACACAGGACAGAGTCTGGGAAGAACCAGGATGCGAAGCTGGACAAGCTCAGGGAATGGTTTAAGAAACCGGTCGCCAAAAGGCCAGAAGGTTCCTCAGACAAGCAATACTGTAACTTTATGGTGTATGCTAGACATTTCTTCCTTGACAAGAAGGGACATCTATTCTGTAAAGGAGCAGATTCTGCTCATAAACTGGTGGTGGATAAAGAACACCACATGTACATGTTGAAGGCTTCACATGATAGTTTGGGGCACTGAGGTGTATTTGCAACCAAATCCTTGATCAAGCTGTGTTTCTGGTGGCCAGAATTCGAGCGAGATGTGGCCTGGTATATTAAAATGTGCCACATGTGTCCAGTTCGACAAGAGGAGTTGTTGCGGATACCGGATACCGCCTGTTCCTACTATGACACCTAGTCTGTTTCAGAAGGTCCACGTAGACGTCATGATTATGGGTGTACCATCTAATGGACATTGATATGTTGTTTCTGCACGGGACTCTCTCAGCTGGTGATTAGAATTGAAAGGCCCAAGGTCTGAGAACACCTTGGAATTGGGAAGGTTTCTTCTGGAAAACATCATCTGCAGATGGGATTGTCTAAAGGAGTTTGTGACCAACAATGCACCACATTTTCTGGCTGCGGTTGGATGGTTAAATTGTAAGTATGGGATCATGGGTATTCGTGTCTCGCTGAAACGCTGACTATGGGGCAAGCGGTGAAATAACCACAACACAAACCTTGTAAATGAATACGCGGTTCGATAATGCAACTACAACAACTCAAACACTATAGTCCTCGTGCAAGTTCGGGGTTCCAATCCAGTATAGATTGTGGCAATTTGAACTTTAATTCTCTTTGAGAAGCAAGACTTTACAGATCTACAAGTCGTATAGATAAAACTTGCTCGAATCCATTCTAGGCGCAATCGCGATAGACAGACGAGATTTTATGTTTCAACGGTTTTGTATGATGTGGGTCTAGGTTTGGAGATGATACTCCGATGCGTAAAGCAAGTGATTCTTATGAATTCCGATTCCAAATAGTATCCGCGATTGCTAATCCTTGCGAGATTACAACCAATTGTCAAGTCTGATCCGTTTCCTTATATTCCACGCGTCCGTTCCGTTTATCCAATATGTCCACGCGTCGTTTATAAAGATCCAAATCCAACACAGATAATATTCAAACAGGGAAAAAAAACGAAACTTGGTATAGCTTCTGGGTGTCTCCGAATGAATGACTACTCTACCGGTTAAGCGTGAAGTCTAGTAACTTCGCGTCCAACAGGTGGGGTGAGATTCACTGCCGTTCCTCCCATAACCATTCACTTAAATATGTTACAGGATTCTAAATATAAACGAGACAGATACAAACGTGCAATAGGGTTCAGGGTATATGACTAGTGGTATATCAGCTAGCCGGTGAACTCCTGTCGGATATCAAGCGATTAGTAAAATTGGGAGAGATTTGTAAGAAACATCAACGAGCCGAGCTTAGCGATGAGTCAAGATCTACATCGCTTAGAACGATCGTGATGGGATATTGTTGATATGTCAACCTTTAGCCGACCTCCTCGTCAGCACTCCATTACCCTTCTTGGTAACCATCCGCTCAAATGGTTCCGCCTTGAACCGCTTAAGTGATTTGTCTGAAAATCGTGATAGCCGCCGCTTCCTAGTACCCGAGTACAGTTCCTTAGTCATTCGGTAGACCGACCAAGTCCAGTCCTCTCTTGGCAGTTCTGGAGACGTCAGATGATGCCCAAAATGATCCCTCTGGTTCAGAAGGATGTTCCCTCATAATAGGCCCTTAGTCAGGGATGTGCAGTAGCCCCAATCCGTTTCCAGGGTGGTAAGGCACTTTCCGCGATTGCTCCATTAGCGACTTCCCACTTCAACCCTTTACCAGGATTGTTGTCCAGCGTCTTTCTAATGGTTCGAGACACATTATATCCCTCTTAGCTAACTGCTCAGGCCAGCATTAGCTCTTTGTGAGATGACGTCGTAATGTAGTGAAGTACATTATAGTACGTTGCAACTCGAGCAGATTTGAATAAATGCCCGGGTGCCCCAATACCAGGTCTGTCATCGCCTTACAATCAAAGCCAATAGACCAGTAGAAACGGGTCACAAACATATGTGCCAGATGGTGTATAAGGCTACAGGAGGGGATGTGTGGAAGTGGTTTCGGTTTCTGCCTCAGATAGTTTGGACTGATAGGATAACGACATGGAGAGGGTTGGGTTGCACACCTTTCTTTGCGGCAACTGGGAGTCACCCCACTATACCTCTTGACGTTGTCGAGGCTACATGGATGGTTGAGTACCCGGGCAAGATTATTTCTACTGCTGAACTAGTGGGACTTAGAGCCAAAGCGCTGGCCAAGCATAGGCAGCACATTGAAGAAATGCGGGAACAGGTAGATGCCGAGAAACTGGAAGCAGTGCGATGTTATGCCCGGGAATACAAAGAGACAATTAAGGATTATGATTTCCAACCAGGGGATATGGTTCTTATTCGAAACACGAGAGTGGAGAAGTCTCTGAACAAGAAACTGGAGCCCAGATACTTGGGTCCCATGGCTACTGTCAGAAGGACGAAAGGAGGCTCGTACATTGTCTGTGAGATGAACAGAGTGGTCTATCCTGGAAAGGTGGGCGCATTCCAAGTCATTCCTTACTTTGCGCAGAAAGCTCTGGATAAGAAACACAAAATTGAGAGCTTGATTGACTTGTCCAAGGAGGAATTGGATGAGCTGGTTGCCAACATAGTCGTGACTCACAGTTCAATAATGTAGTCTTGAATCCTAACTGGGAACAGGAGGATCATGCGGACTTGAGCGACGAACCAGAGGAGGAGTATGTTCCTGATGTTGACCTTGATGAATGGGACTCTGAGGGAGGCAGTCCGAGGTGTTCTAAACATGTTGGAAAATGAGTTTGGACTGTGTTTCCAAGAAACAAGTTTTCACTCTACACTATGGCCAAAACTGCACATAGTGTCTACAACAGGCATACATGGCAGTAGCGTGCAAGGAATGTACTGGCATACAGATGGGTAATATGAAGCATCCGAATCTGAATCAACTTGCGTATGTAGTCAGTACACAATTTAGTGTGAAGGGGAACCTGGGCTTTGGGTCGTCGGTGGTGCTCCGAGCCCATCATGGCATCGTCCAGGGTTCATTTATCAGCGGCCAGAGGCTATGTCGCAAATTTATTTATTTTGTTATTGGGCCTGACAGCCTGATATGTGTCTGATGGTGCGCCATCGGGCACAGTCAGTACATAGTTGTACCCAAAAAGGTACTTCAGGCAGAGTCGGGCATGGTCGGGTTGGCATCGGGGGGCTATCAGGTGGGCATCATGCAATGTCGGGCCATATAGTACTGCATGTAAAGAATTAATTACAATCAGTAGCATACATGGTTCGTAGCATTCAGAGCTCGAAGAAACATGTCTCCATCAACCACGTCAACGAAGAAATGCAGTCGTGAGTGAGAACGGGATGGTGGGCTTGGTCAGACCAGAACAAGGAGTGCACCACGGATCACGTAGTCCATGAGAAGGAAGGAGAAATTCTTCTCCTCATCATATACGGCACACCCATCCCAGGTCGTGCATGGACACCAACCACTCTTCCACATTGTCTGGACTATTGCAAGATCCACAATACGGCCTGAGGGTAGTTTGCAGCGAACGAGCGAACACAGACGTGCACAAGCGAGGCCAGGGGTGTCTTTGTTGTAAAGGACACAATCGTACTGAGGGCCGCTGTTGTACCAGTTATTGTTGCAGCACAATATGTCTTCGCACTTGGTCCAGTCGTCCTTGTATTGGAATGTGATGTATACACATCGGAAGATTTCAATCTATAATACAATGAATTAAGTCAATTCCAACAAAGTTGAACTCCCCTCAATTGTGCCCTCTTGAGTTAAATATTCCAACGGGAATTCACTGTGTAGAAAATCACGCAAACGAGGGTCGAAGGACTTGTACACAGGATCACTGGCCGCATAGAGATCCTCGTAGCTGCGACTGTCTCCACGCCGCAGGGCCGAGCCAAAGATCCAATGGTTGTTGCAACTTGCAGGCAGTATCTTGGATTTAGGGATGCGGCGACCTGACTGTTGGTGGAATTGAGCCGATTCAGTCTGCGTATTCTTTGCTTCATTATCATCCACGTCTTCCCCCTGAAGATGGCGGAAGAAATCGTCGACAATTAAGCGAGTACGTGCGACGACTTCCTGGTCTTCATCTTCACCAGCAATCTGTTCAGAGAGTGAGACAGGATTTCAAATGCATTCAGAAGCCCCACCTGTTCTTCTGCCTCACGACAGTTTGTCTTGGTATAATGTTGAGCAATTTCTTGATGGAAGCCCTCTCCAGTTCGCGTGGTCGCATTCCATAGTACTCCCTTGCTAAGAATGTCTTGCACAGCATGGACGACGAAGTGTTGCTTTGGGAAGCGGAATTTTTTACCATAAACTTTAGAGACTTCCTGCGGTAGATGGTTTAAATGGACAGGGTGAATGATTAAATCTTTTGCGCACCGTGCACCAGTACTCGTATGTGCTGATGAAGGTCTTAATGACCTTGATACGGCTCTCTGTCATCCCTTTAAGGCCGCCCATCATCCGGAATTGGAGCAACTTTCGACAGCAGTGGATGAGGGGGGATTTAGGGGGGAGGAGCTGCACGAGTACAAAAACAATACACTACAGACCGCTTAGTATATAAATGCGGGGTTAAAGGAAGCATGCCTTGAGTATATCGAGGTGTGTCTGGCCATCTGTGAAGTCCTTCATGGCCAAATCATCGATATGTTTCAAATTCCGCCACCGCGGAAATCGGCCCATTCTGTGATTATTATCTAGCAGACAGATGCAGGACACAAACTGCAACACTCACATGCCCGTCACTTGCCGCAGAAGACGCAAGTCTTCGAGTAGGTCCAAGATCAGTGGCCAGAGGGATCAATGTTATCCATGTCAAAGTCATTGTTCTGCAGCGTGAACTTATGAGTCTGCGCTGTCTGCAGAGTCTGGAATAAATTGAGGAGACTTGCAGGATTTGAGATGTTCAGGGCAACTTCAGAACCAGCCCCCCCGTGGCGTCAATAATTACGTAGAGCTCGCTCGCGATTGGAGTTGATCTTGCAGTAGCGCTCATGGCGATCAAAGCCTCGAGCTTCTTTATGTGCATCACAATATCGACAATAGCGCAGGGTAGAACTAATGCGACTGTTATTCTGGTTTTTTCGTTTGCAAGGCATTGAAGTGCTTGAATGAGAGTGTCAGACCAGCACGCACCAACATCATTGGAGCCTGTTTCAGTAGACGTCAGTGGAGCTTTCTTTTGGCGGTGTCCGTTGATAGCCGTCTGTGTCTCCCAAAACCTCATTCATTCACTTCTTGCACACCCACCACAAGACACTCATTGAACTTCAATTGATTCTCAATGTCATGACAAATCAAACCACCAACTATTCTGGAAAACCTGAGTCGAGATGAGCTACTCACAGTACGTTCAGCTGTTTCAAGATGGGTCAGACTCACCCGCATATATTCCAGCTCGCACGGCAGAGCGAGAAGGCGCTCGGTGACGAATGTGCCAGGGCAGATACTACAGAAAAGCGGGCTGCACTCGCTGATTCCACCAACCACCCTGGTCGTGGGCGTCCGAAAAAGCGCTGTCGTCGGACCCGTGTTGTTCCTTCAGATGATGAGAACACCCCCAACGATGACAAGGCGGAGGAGGATGATAACTCAGAGGATAAGATACACCGTGCAAATCACAAGTACGTAATCACGGAGGGCTGGTGGTTCTCGGGCACGGTAGAGAGCGTGCTGGAGACGAAATTGAGCCACTCATATGAGGAGAAGAACAGATTCACAAACAATAGCCAGAGGAAGCAGGGGGAGATGAGGGCAGCTCGTGAGTTACTGCCGGAGGAATTGCGGGATGATTTGAGGAAGGAGTGGGTAATCTATGAGGTGTCGTTCAGTTTCCCCCGTGCATAATCAGTGTTTGGGCTTACTGGATCGGAAGTTTGATAAAGGAATGTCTCGCCAGCGGTCAAACACGTCGTCGAGGCTGCGCAACGAAATCGAGGCTGTGTTCAGCACCCATCTCAAAGCACTAGACCCAGAGCGTTTCAAGGATGTTTCCGATGTCCTTGATGAGCATGCCAGCTCAGCAGATCTCATTGGAGGGAAGAAGAACGTGGCACAGAAGATTACTTACCATCCTTTTGCTGCTCCGGTATTGCACAGCGATGGGTCGACATCCACAACCCGAAGACGTTCCTGCATAGCAAGCTGATCATGCATGTGAGTTCCGTTCAAAAAATCTGAAGCTCATCTCAAACCCGCACTTGCGTTGTATTCAGGTTGCTGCTGCAATCATATTTGGAAAGCAGAAGGCACGCGCGCTCGCCACCGGGAAAGGATCCGGCTCCACCAGTAAATGTATGCAAGATATTCACCAAATTTTCGGCACGACGCCCGGCATTATTTGCAACGCAGCAATTGCTGTGAGTGCCGCTATCCATGCTTGTCATAAGAAACTCAACTTTGGTACAGACCCTGTGGACGCTCTCTGCCGACGTCACCCTCAGAAAACAAGGCCAGCAAACTGGCGTGAATTGGCACCTATTTGGTGAGCAAATTCACGAGTGGCTTCTAAACGGGCTTTGTGAGCGTCACGAACCCGTTCTCCGCCTCTTCTGTGAGTGGGACAACGAGTTATTCCTGGAAAACAAAGCCAGTCTCGGAGCAGCACTCGGGACAGGCCAGGCCAGTGTCGAGGATCTCCAGGAGGCTCTCAATGCGTTGCGCCGCACCCGAGTTGTCGAGATAGATGGCAGCAGTATGGGAGAGAGAGACGAGGCGAGCGGTGCGGCAGGTGCAGACGGAATGGACGGCGATGGCGATGGTTCTGAGAACGGAGCAGGTGATGGAAGCCAAGCAGATGACAGCGGCGATAGTAGTCAGAGTCCGTGATGAAGCCCATTCAACAATGATATTGAGCATCTGCCTTGGAAATTCTTGTACCCTCGTGAGAGTGAGAGGGTGGGCGAATACACAGCACGTTGAAATGCAAGTGTAGCTGCGCACATAGCGTACAATGCATATTCGCATTTACGGTATGCCCACGGCTGTGCAGAGTCGACGTGCCAGGGGAGAAGGGAAGTGGTTTTGGGCTAGTGCACTAGCTGCCTTGTCACATTCAGAACGGTGTATACAGGAGTCAGCGGGTGAAAGCACAGCCAAAAAAATACACGCACCTAGAGCCCATTCTCAAGTCTTCAGACAATCTAATGGATCTAGTGTTTGAAGCGAAGCACTTGGGAGCATGTCTGCCGTGGACACGGGCTGGTATTGGAATCACATGGATATAAGGCACTGGGGACCAAATGGGAACGAGCCGTCAAAGACACTTTTGTGAGGGGCCAGATTAGAGCCAGGTAGAGGGGCTAGGTAGAGGCTGAGGACGCGATTCCAGTGCAGCAGTCACGCGATTTGTGGCAGTGGTTGTCGAGATACAGATTACATCCAGTTGGTGGTCGCTGACAAGGGTATGCCGGTGTCTAAACCGGTGACTAAGGGCCGGTTAGTTAGTCCGGCCGTCAGGCCAGAAAAAAAAAATTGACCCCACCTTCTTAGGGGTAGAAATCACTTCTGAGCATACCTTCGTTGAGTTCCGAGAGTTTACGGGCCTCTACACTCTATGCCTCGAACACGTGGTCGCTCCCGCCACTTTCACCTGTCAATTGTGAGGCTTCAAGTTTGTCCGCAAGTTTGTTGCACCCTGCGAAGCGTACTCGGAAGTAGGTGGAAAAAATGATTCTGTTTTCGAAGTAGTCATTACGAGGAGATACCGATCAAAACTGCCCCGCAAAGTTGCAAGAAAGCGACCAATGTCTTCCAAACATTAAATGACGCCCCCGCTGCCGCCGGCAACTAAAACACGTGATAAGTTACTATACGCGGTATTACGTTAGTTAGTTAGTCCACCCATAGAGCTGCGAAAAAAAACATCGGCCCTAGTGCAGTTTTTTAATTGCCGGCATACCCTTGGTCGCTGAGGTCTCTGGGCAAGCAGACAGTGACTGTGATGTCACGTTCGGCCCGGTTTGCGAACACACTAAGTAAGCTCTTCGGATTTAACATACCGCTCTCCCGGCACAACGAATATTGGGCTGAGGTGCCCTGGCGCACTTGAATACCCTAGGTGAGTCAAAAAGGATTAGCACTCCAGGAAGAGGGAGTTGACTTACGGTACATATTTGGGTTGAGGTTCAAGTATTTAAACGGTCGCGTAGTGTAGTGGTAAAGTAGTGTTAGTCGCCGTAAGTTCGGATCCCGGTAAGCTAGTCAGTTTGTAATGTACTCGTAGTTGATCAAAGCGGACCTCATCAGAAACAGCGAAGACAGACACGGAATAAGGTGGAGGAAATGACTAGCAACATAGCAGATTTATTTTGTGTTTTTTCTCCTTGGGCGTCAGGCCCGATAATACCCTATAACCCTCTCAGACTGAGGGGACTCATGACATGCTCATCGCACCCCGATCCCGGCCTGACCGTGAACTGATCGCCGCTCGATCGCAACCTGATCGCAACCTGACCATAACATCATCTAGTGATGTTCTTGGTTTGGTTTGAAACCAAGAAACCAGCAAACCAAAACCATGGTTTGTTGAAACCAAACCAAACCAAGGTCATGGTTTGATGCTGGTTTTGGTTTTGGTTTGAAGCCTGTGAAACCAAAACCAATGGTTTGAACCATGGTTTCCAGCTTATAAAATTTCCCGGTAGTATTTGGACTAAACCAGGTATTTAGTTCATTCTTCTCCCACTACAGATACATTTACCTCCCCAACTTGCACATGCTGAAGTACTTTGGTAGCTTGCGTGACTTAAGCCGTAGAATTAACTGATGCAGCTGATGTCGGCTGATCGGCTTATCGCCCCGAACCTCGGTCAACCACAAACATGACCTGCAAATGGGAAGTGACCAGGCTGCAGAGTTGCGAGATCAAGATTCTAGCCTGATCCAGTCAGAAATCCTTTACCATATGGGCCTGGACCTCTTGATGGCAGAAAGGTGGACAAACCATGGTTTAAACCAAAACCAAACCAAACCAAACCATGCTCCATGGTTTTGGTTTTGGTTTCAGAATTGTCAAACCAAAACCAGTTGAAACCAAACCAAAACCATGGTTTGAAAACCAAACCAAACCAGAACATCACTAACATCATCGCAGGCTGATTCGATTTTTCTAGCTCTCGGTCAGACTGACGGCCTTATCGTACATTATAGGTTACTATCCGGCACTATAATAAGAAAAATAATTTTGCGACACTGGCTTCGAAGGACCATACACTTCGTGCCGCGGGAGAATCGCAGGTCGTTTTGTCCTTGTACAGGGAAGGTGATAGAGATCTGCGGTATTTGTGCGGAGAGATCGAGTTGTGGTGCGCACAAGTATAGCTAGGGTTGGACTCGGACCCGGGTCAACCCCCGGATGCTGGGCTTCCAGCCCGCCCCCGTACCCGTACCCGTACCCATGCCCGCTACGGGTCGGGTTCAAAACCGCCGCGGCGCAAGTGTATCTAGGTACGAGCGGGTCGAGAATTGAATTTGACCCGTGTCCAACTCTAAGTATAGCAAACTCGAAGGGACGACTCACCCTCGGCTTAGAAAATCTGGAATCGCATTCGCGTTTGGTGGAACTTGAGCCTTGGTTGGGCTTCCGAATCGGTGGTGCCCCGTGTTCGTCATCTGGGCTGGTTTATACTTGTAAATCGCGCGGTGTCGGCAATTCTGCCAGGGTTTGAGGGACAACCAACAGTTGAACAGGACAGAGTTCGTCGCGAGAAGTTGGCGAGGTCGTTTTATAGAAGTTCGGGAATCACCAGTACACCGCCCTTTCGTTCGGACCGAACTGGAATCCATTGATTGAAATCGAGCCCTCTGAACTGGCATGGCTGCTGTTGAATTGGACCTTTCCCCGAGTCACGTCCGAGTCGACGCGCGACCGAAAGCTGTTGCACAGCCGCAGCCTCAAGCAGTCACGGCGTGACCCCTGGCGTCAATCACCCCTCCTTTCATCCAGCCAAGTCAAGTCCTGACAAGCACAGCACATATAAAGACCGGCGGCTAGACAGTGTATGGCCCCAGCCACGCGCAGCCAGCGCACAGTACAACCACCCACAAACCAGATCATCCTCGTAGACTCGGACTCGGATTCAGGGTCCCCGGCGGCTAGTAACTCCAGCAGCAATAAACGCACGGCACGCGGCGAAGGTGCAAATAAGAGACAGAAGACGGGCGATATGCGTGCGTTTCCTCTCTTCTATCCTATCCTATATTCTGTAAGTAAGCATGAGCCGCTGATGGATGCTACAGCGATAGACGAAGACATCATCATGCTCGACGCGCCCCCGACGCCCCCCGCGTCCGTCGCCGCCAGCAGCGCCCTCAAGAACGCGCACCTCAAGGGCCGCAAGCGCTTCGCGGCCGATTTTGCCGACCTCAAGGCTCAGGGGCTCGAGTGCGGGGGGCTCGCGGTTACCAGTAAGCTGGTGTTTCATAATCCGCCTTTCAAACCACTGATTTTCGTGCAGAGGTCCGCACGGGCGACGACGAGGGCATGATGGACCTCATCGTGGTCGAACGCGCAAAGGGCGACGCGCGCGTCGTGGGGTGCAATGTTACTATTACAGGTGGGTTTTCCCTTCCTGTCTTCCACATCCTTTGTTTCGGCTTCAGGTTTCTTCGGATTTCTGCGTGTCCTTCCTTGGTGGCCTTGGGGATTGCGGCTGTTCCATGCGTTGCCACTTATGCGCGCGCGCGCGCGACCGTGCCACCCTTCCGCACGCGCGGTGCTCTTTCCTGCCACGCATGGTGTGAGATTTCATCGCGGGAACATGCAATCCTGCACCCATATTATTTTCACTTTGCCCGTTTCGTTTCGTTTTTTATTCCCTGCTGTTAGGGAAGGGAAGGGGCACCTTTTCTTTTTGATGTATCCTTGATTCTTCCGAGGACACAGTTCTGATATTTTGGTGCGCCCGTGCGACGCGCACCGTTGTTGTTCCCTCGCAGACGCTCGATCGCGCGGTCCGGTGCGAAAAGTCGGGGTTGGTGTCCTGCGCGATGTTGCGCGTGTCCGGACCCACGTGGAGGCGGCAGCCGGTGGTGGAAAGACGGCCGCGGGCTCGCTCGTGTCGTGCGGCTTCGGTGCGAGCGAGAGTTGTTGCTCTTCTTTTCCGCTGTTTTTAGCGCCTCCATTCGCGCGGCGACAGCTCGTCGTCCACTCGCAGAAGCGCCACTATTCTCGCACGGTGGTGGCAGCCGGGTTTGTGCCTCGGTCTCAGAGATTGGAATTGGGATTCGTGCGGCTGGGTGCGGGTGCGGGTGCGGTTGCAGGAGGTCCGGCTTGCCTTCCCGTGATGCATAGAGTCTTGCTCCGTGTGGAAGAGGGGAGCCTTTCTTTCTTTGCGCTGGGCCTTCCGCCTTGATGAGGCGTCTTGAGCTTCAGGACCTCGCAGACGGGAAGGGGAAGGCTCCATGGTGCGGTACGGTGCGGCCAATACTGCGCGTCCCTGTGTTCGTACACCATGCCCGTATCGTTGCCGGAGCGGAGGCGGGCCTGGAGGCGGTGGCCGGTGGTGGAAAGACGGCCGCGAGCTTGCTCGTGTGGTCGCAGCGGGAGGCAGGTCGCATCTCGTACACGGCGGAGGTATAACTGGGGCTACCTTTCTTTTCTCCCCCCCGTGTGGCTAGGGTTAGGTCATCGGTACTCCATCCCTCTTCGTCCGTGCGCCGGCTCGTACGGAAGATGGCGCTCGCAGAAGTGGCGAGGCGACTCGACTGCACTCGGATTGCTTCTTTCGTTTTCTTTTCTTGCGGATTCATTTTGGTTCATCGATATGTATGCCCGTCCTATTCGTCCCTCCGCCTGGAGCTGCACTGGATCGTGTGTGGAGTCGGGCGAGGGCCGGGTGTCTCGATTCGCATCGAGCCCGCATTTGCGCGGCGTGTACGCGATAGGGCCGTTGGAGGGGCTTTCTCTGCTTCCCTCGTCCATTTGTCCAATGCATGCAGCTATCATATCATTTTTGCGCCATTCATTCTTTCCTTTACATATTTTTCTTCCACGTCTCCTCGTACTACATATCTTGTCCTCGTTTGCTGATCTTTTACCACAGACACGTCCGAATATCCCAACCACCACACCATCCTCACCTACACCGACGACGACGACCCTCCGGAGCGCGTCACCTCCGCCCTCAGCGCGCTCGAGAGCGGCCCCGCCGTCCCCATCGCCGAGACCCTCGAACGCTTCCTCATCGCCCTCAGCGGCCGCAAACCCCCCAAGCCCAAAACCACCACCACCAAGCCGCTCGCCGCGCTCAAGGGCAAGTCCTTCGCCACCGCGACCTCGGACAACTCGGACGCCGACGAGGACGAGGACGGCTCGGACGGCGACGACGGGTACGACGCGTACTTCCCCGACGACGACATCCCGCTGCCCACCGGCTCCGGCGCACACGCGGAGAAGGCGCGCGCGGTGACGGCGCGCATGCAGCGCGACTTCCTCGAGATCGTGTCGTCCGAGTATCGGCCCGGCCTCATCCCGTTCGTCCTCCCCGCGCCCGGCGCGCGCGCCACATTCGACTATGCGGCGGACTTTGCGCTGAGCGTGAGCATCCCGACCGTCGAGCTCGTGCGCACGATTCCCGCGCAGGCGCTCGTCGCGTGGGACCGGCGCCTCCTCGGGGCGCCCCGTGCCCGGCACCTGGTGCTGCTGATCAGCGGGTTCGGGAGCGGCGGGGGCGGGGGGAACGTGTACCCGCCGTTGGCGGCGGGGGGCGGGTATGTGAGGAAGGGGATGCAGTTACGGTTTCAGGTGGGGGTGTGTGCGCGGTATAAGCCCGCGCGGGCGCATGCGGTCGAGGCGGGGCGGACGTTTGGGCTCGTGGGAAGGGACGCGGAGGACGAGCTGCGCGAGGCGAGGGAGCGGGCGGCGAAGGCGCGCGAAGCTGCCTTGCTGGATTGGGGCGCGGAGGGCACGCTGGACGGCGAGGGCGGGGAGTTTTATGATGAGTCGTTTGATCTGGGGAAAGAGGGGGACGAGGAGGGGGAGCAGGAGGATGGGGACGAGGGGAGGTTTGAGAGGTTCAGTTTGAGTGGTGCGCTGGAGAATTTGTTGGATGCGCAGCTGGTGAAGCTGATTGAGCTGCGGCGGGAGTATGGGGTGGGGTGGGCGGGGGCGGAGACGATGTATGCGGCGGTGGAAAGGGAGCAGCGCGGGGCGGAAGATGTGTGGCGGGCGTATCAGAAGGTGGATGCTTCTCCCTACTCACCCGTTCCCCTCCCTTTTTCGACTTCCCCTTCTTGACGTCACGCTGACGCACACACAGAACATCCAACGCGCCGACAAGGACGAGGCGGCGCTCGCGCGGCTCGGGACGCTCCCGCACGACCCGCTCCGCGAGCTGCCGAAGGGCGAGGACATCAACCTGCCGTATACGGCGTTTTGTTACCTCATACGGAGGTTGACGGTGCGTGCACGCTTTTTTTATGTCTTTCTCCGTACCGTACCATACTGTACCGTCGTCTGCTCTCCTCCTCCTTCCCTGCCTCCCGTGCCTCCCGCCTCCCGCTTCCGCTCTCCACGCTCCCGCTCGCTAATACGCTTTCCTCCCAGCTCTGCACGCGCTACTGCCTCGTGTGCCACAACAAGCTCACGGCCGAGTTCGAGGCGCTCAAGCCGTACGTGTGCGACCGCCCGCTGTGCACGTATCAGTACTATGCGCATAATCGCGGGGCGTCGTTGGAGGTGCGTTTTGAGTTACTTTCGTTGTTTCCTGTCCATTTACTCGTCGACGGCACTATCTTCATACGAGTACACTCTTTCCCCCCGCCCATCGTCCTTCGTTCCCTTTCTATCCCTGCCCCTGCACGACGTTCTTTTCTTCGTCCCGGTCCCCTTGACTAACACTAACACTCCCCCAGTACGAAATCATCCACAACCCCGAAACCGTCGACCTCCTTGTCTCGCTCTGCTACTCCGCCGCCGCCGAAGGCGTCCTCGACGAGCCGCTCCCCAAGGGCATGGCCCTGCGCGTCCCCCCGCCTGACAAGGCGCGCATCACCGCCGCCCCTGTCGCCCCGCACCACATGTACAACCAGCCCGCAGCGGTGCCTGTGGCGGATGTGGACTACCAGGTGGGGCTGGATGGGCTGGTGGAGTTTGATGGGTTGCCGGTTGAGCATGTACGTTTCTTTTCTACCTGTATCGCATTATATGGCGGTTTGCGGGGCCCGATGGCTGATGGGGGATTATACTTTAGATGCGCGCGAGTATTGCGGCGATGATCGATACGCTGCCTTCTGTGAGTCTCCGCTTTCCTCGTGCTTTTGTGTAGGTGACTGACGCACATATAGGTGGACGACATGAAGTGCGTTTTGGACTTTGCTCCCTCGTCCTATCCAGACAGGGACATGATACTGACTGGGTATCTAGACGCCACCTAGAGCGCAAGGTGAAGCCGGGCAAGTCGAAGCCACGCCTGAAGGAGATGGAGAACGGGACGATCGTCCCTGCGGCGTGGTCGATTCTGCGGTGGTCAGTCTTTTGTTCGTTGCTTCGTTCTCGTTCCGATGATACTTACATGTGCTTGATGCTTACGCCAGGTGTGTCGCGTCGTGCACGGCGTACCTCGAGGAACTGTCGGGTGAACAGGCTATTCAGGGTGTCGGTGTGTACCCTCTCTTCCTTCCCTCTTCAATCTGTTTCGTTGTTGTGATGTCCAGTTTACTGACACCGACACACAGACGCCGCCTGGCGCCAATTCCGCTTCAGCGTCGGCGCGCCCGACGCAGAGGCCAAGTTCCAGAAGGCGCAGCAGGTTGCAATGACGAGTGACGCGAACGCGAAGAAGTACCCCAGTCTTTACGTGTGTTTTCTCTTCCTTCCTTCCCTTCGCTCCACGCCTGGTCGTATACTGACTCGGCTCTTTGCTTTGCGTAGGCGTTCCATGGCTCGGCGCTGAGGAACTGGCATTCGGTGCGTGCTTCCCTTCTCTGGCCTTCACAATGTGCAATATACTGACCTTGGTGTAGATCATCCGCCATGGGCTGTGGTTCCGGACTGTCACGAATGGGCGTGCGTTTGGTGACGGTGTGTATCTGGCGAAGGAGGCGCAGACGTCGATGGGACACTATGCTGCCGGCGGGCGGGCATGCTGGCGGAAGAGCAAGCTCGGGCCCACCAGCTGCGTCGCGCTTGCAGAGGTCGTCAACCTGCCGCACAAGTTTGTGAGCTCAAATCCGCACTTCGTCGTCAAGGACACAGAGTGGATTATGTGGTAAGCCGCGGTTCCTTCCCTCTCCGTCGCCCGGTAGTTGACGCGTGCATGCAGTCGGTACCTTCTCATCAAGGGTCTCGAAGCACCGGTGGCCGACCAATCATCCAAGACGAAGAAGAAGGGCGCCATCCCGCTCGTGAAGCTCGACCCGGCGCAGACGATCACGCTCATGAACAAGGCGCTGCAGGTCCCGCAGCCGGGGTACCAGATCGGGGAGCTCGTGCAGCAGCGCACACAGGAGCTGGTGGATGAGGACTACGACGAGACGGACGCGTTTATCTTTGAGGAGCGGAAGGAACCGGCACCTGCGGAGGTCATTGATATCAGCGACGACGAGCCGATGCCGCTGCCTGCGGCGGCCAAGGGCAAGGGCAAGGGCTCGTCGTTCGTCGCGGCGGTGTCGTCGGCGTTCAAGGGCAAGGGCAGCGCGAACGCGAGCGGGAGTGGGAGCAGCGCACCGCCCAAGGGCCCGCCGAAGGATGACTGGAAACACAATGCGGATTATATGCGGCGCACGGTCGAACTGCTGATGCCGCCGCCGATCGACTCGTCGCCGTCGGCGACCATGGCGGTACAGCGTGAGCTCAAGGCGATGCTGAAGGAGCAGGAGAAAGCCCTGATCAGCGCGGGCGGCCTGAAAGAGTTGGGGTGGTACATGCCCGAGGAGTTTATCGGCGACAACTTGTTCCAGTGGATTGTGGAGATGCACTCGTTCGATGAGACGCTGCCGATCGCGAAGGATTTGAAGAGGGAGTGCGTGTTTCACCTTGTTTTCTGGGGTGGCGCGGGACTGACCGATTCTTGTAGGAAAGTGAATTCGCTAATATTCGAGATCAGATTCCCGCCCACGTATCCCATCGGGCCACCATTCTTTAGAATCATCACTCCGCGCTTCCTACCCTTCATCCAGGGCGGAGGTGGCCACGTCACCGGCGGTCCGTCTCATCCATTCTCATCTCAAGCCATTAGTGTTTCTAACCGACGATATTGCAGGAGGGTCCATTTGTATGGACCTGCTGACATCGGACGGCTGGCTCCCCAGCTATAGGTACAACGATCTCTTTCTTACTGTTCTTCTTGCCATGCTCACTGATACTGATTCCAGCATATCCGCCGTACTCATGCAAATCAAGCTGGCCATCTCGAACCTGGATCCTAAGCCTGCAAGACTAGCGTCGAACTGGAATACGTCTGCATCTCATTCTCATTACTCCGATGCTTGTTTCTAACTGTCTCTTTAGGCCCTACTCTGTGGGCGAATCGCTAGTGGGCTTTAAGAGGGCGGCGGCTACTCACGGCTGGACTGTAAGCGCCTTGCTTCATCATCCCACCATGATCACTAACGTTTTGGCTCACCCCCAGGTTCCCGACGGAATTGATAAACTTGTTAGATAGGCTCTCCTCTCCTTGTGCTTGTTCGCCTGTGTTTCTTGTCCACTCACTGATCCCCACAAATTGAAATCGATTCTTTACACTGGTTACGTTGAGTTCTTTATTATCTGTGATTTCTTTAGCATAGCCCTGCATGCACATCTCTGAAATTTTATTCCTCCCAAGAATATTGGAGAAAGTCTGGTTTGTTATTCCCTGAGTTTTTTTTTGCACCTGATCATTTACGCTTCTTCATCCTCTAAGTTGGATGGCGGTGTTCGCCACCTGCCTAATTAGCACCTCGTCGTCGGTAACTTCTGGTAGCTTTCAAGCCTTCGAACTCTCCCTGATGTGAAGCCGCTGCCTACTGAAGCCTAGAGAATCCTACTTCCGTCCTCAATTTTTTTTGTGTTCCCAAAAATCTGCGGCAATCTCTATACTATATCGCGCTGGGAACCTGGCCACACTAGGAACCTGGCCACAGGCCAACTGTAGGACTTTAGAGTCTATAGTATCTTCCCTTTGTATTTCCACAATGGAATATGAACCCTTGCGCACCTTGAGACCAAATTTCAACCCAAAGTGATAAGTTGATCCAAAGCTGTGCCCGGATTGATTGCGGTCCGGAGGGTGAGACCACCAATTTGATAATCCCGAGCGACCGTTTCGCTTGTTTCTCAACCAATACGCCGGGGATCTGGGACTTTGGGGGCTCATTCTTTTGTTAGAAACTGGTGCTTTCTGGTGAGTATATTTTACCCAGCCAAAGGCCGGCCCTCTATGGCCAAATTCATCAACACAATTGGAACAGAAACTCAATGATCGCACTCTTAAATTCGAGATACCGATGGCCTCTTCAAGACTATAATTCCAACGCCTTGCATTATCCATTATGATAGGTAAGACATGTATATCCTTCATTATATGATACTTGAACACTTCCCCTTCCCTCCTAATATGAATATAGATAGAAAATCACCCATTTGACGATAGAAAAAAGATTAAATGTCGGGTTCTCAACAGTACACCTTGCAAGTAGAGATATGCACTCAGGTTGGTACATTGGGCTCCAATGAACCTCCCTATCACTTATTTTGGCCTACGATCCGTTACCACTGGCGCACCAACCCGATTTAGATGAAAGTACGGATCCCGCCGCCGAGGACCCTTGTAAAATGTCTCCGCTACACTACTTTTACAAGGTTCAATGTATTATACAAGTGCCCAGAATACATCATATAGGTCCCACATACACTATAGCCAACGACGTGGACCCTCATTCGCCGCCAACAACGTGCTTCCGAGGGTGGCCAGGTACCCTGTCAACTACCGTTTTGGGAAATCCTTGAAAACTAAATTCGTCGGGCACTCAAAACGGCACCAAAATTATCATAAATATGCTCAATCTCTTCGGAGGATGCGCATATATCATCTAGGGGCCATAGACCTGGGAGGAATTCCTGTGGAACATTCAGATCGGGCCCAAAGTCCTTAGGTGGCCAGGTTCCCAGCGCGATATAGTATAGCTATCAGATCCACATCGGCTTCGGACGCCCTAGTGACTAGTCACCGAAGTATCACTCGGAGCTTATCGATCTTCTCTCACATACCACCACCATGACCCAGCCTGCTGAAGCCAAACCCCTCACGCTGCCGATTCCCTGGCCCGAGAACGCAGAAATCAAGGTCCACATGGGCGGCTGCCACTGCAAGAAGGTCCGCCACGAGTTTGAGCACCCGGACATCTATGCGATGCCAGTTATGAACTGCAACTGCTCGATTTGCGAGGATAGGGGGTACCTCTGCGTGTGCGTTCTCCTTTCCTCTTGTCTTCTCTTCCCCTCTTTTAAATCCGATTCTGCGCCTTTTCCCGGGAGGATTTCGGTTTGAAGGAAGAGTAGTGCTGACGCAGCCACTTACAGATACACCCCGAAAACCAAGTTCCGGTTCACGAGCGGGGAGGATGGGCTGACGCAGTACCAGTTCGGCCACCACGATGTCTCGCACAGGTTCTGCTCGACGTGCGGGACGTCGCTGGGGCCGGTCGGGGCTCCAGGCAGACCCTTTGACAGAGTAGTCGTCGTCAACACGCGTACAATTGACGGCGTTGATTTAGATCGACTTGAGTTCAAGAAACACGATGGGAGGTCCGGAGGGTGAATGGAGGGAATGTCGAGTTACGAGGCTGGCAGGATACAAAATGTACCGGTACCGAGACCAAAAACAGGTTGGCCCGCGATCTGCAGATCTACGGACTACCCTAAAAATAAATTCAGATTCACTGCTGGGAAGTAGTGCTGTCTAAAATATGATATTGATATGATTTTTGGTGTATCATATTATATGGATATCATATTACACCCCAGGGCTCTGTATCATATTCATATTATATTATCTTCATATGTATTAATACATATCATAATATATTATTGATATATCAATTAATATTTGACAATGTTCAGCACCTCTGTCTAAACCCTTCACCGAGCCCAGACTTGAGCTGTTCCTTGGTTACAATACACATTGACAAATTTTCGGGGGTCATTGAAGTTCGATCATCCATCAGAGTGTGTTTCATGCTGGAAAACAGTCACTCAACAGCAATGCTGACCCCCTGTTGTTTCAGAGTCACTGAAAATGTTCCTCAGATCTTAAATTCCAGCAACAGAATAAGCACTGTGCAAACTAGACATTTCAGGGTTAGTTTTTAGCTCACTGAGATGATGAGTATCAAACTCGGTGTTTCCGTGGCTAATACCAAAGGTATCTGAGAGTGCATCAGTCAGCAGTCCGGGGAAGCCTGCACTGGTCTGGGTCATCTGGCAATATCAGCACCCAGTGGCAGTTATACTGTGGCTGGAACAGATGACATCAGGGACATTTTTGGCCTTACCAAAAAAATCAATTTGGTGGTGCGAGTCCGAATCCATGGTTTACTCACGCGTCTGATAGCATCAGCTGTTCCGGAACTTGCCATGATATGAAATAATACGGATAATACGGGCCTTCCATATCATATTAAGATTTGTATCATATCATATTATATTACTGGGTATTATTTCCTTGAATCTACCTCCTCTCCGTATTGTATCCGTATTAATACTGATATATTAATAATATATTATTTCATATTATATTAATAGACAGCACTACTGGGAAGGACGAGCTGAGGCAGTACGAGTTCGGCAACCAAGTGCAGGACATCAATGCATGGACAATTGACAGTGTTGAGCTGAATCGACTTGAGTTGCAGAAATATGATGGGAGGTCGAGATGAGAAGTTTGAAAAGAGGAGTTATATGCCCGGATTGTCAACAGACAGCAGCGGACTCCGAGCATTTATGTAACCTGTGCTGACATGTGCAAACACATTGACAGCGGTAGCCATCGGATCAAAGAATCACTTGATTTCCCTCTTCAACATTCGTGGCAACTCGCTTACACTGTGTTCACTGTGGACTTTGCATCAGCCTGGGTTGAAAGTTCACCGGCAAAACCCAAAGTTGATGTCACCCCAACTATGTCTACATTGTCTACCTCGGCCCAGGTCTGTCTACCCCCATCTACAGGGTAGACACATGGTAGACTCAGGTGAACTGGTATATGTATGCAACACAGACTTAGGTAGCCAGACAGGTCAGTCTACCCTGTGTCTACCTGGGTAGACAGACCCTATAGGGGGTCTGAATGCAGTGAGGTACACCCTACTGCTAGCCACTAAGATGGACTATCTCACTGATAACTACGCACAATCTCAGCCAGTAAATGGATAAGTCTGCTGCACCGAGCCCGAGTCAAATTGTAATTAAAACTCAGTAACACTCATACCCTGTCACCATTATTTTCTGAATCCAACCCCTATGTTCACAATAAATTGCAACACGGAAATACCAATCAATATTGATGACCTGACCTCCTGATTAACTCAGCCCGAAGCTGTTGTCCTCATCGATCTCAAAATTGAAACCCAACCGCAGGAAACTCAAATGGATTGTTCCTATGCAAGCATTGGCTTTGTGGCCCATCAAAGGGAGTCCATCTTTCAGTGCGAATTGTGATTACCTTCCAGAATCTGAAATTCGGATGTTATCTGATTGGGAGTTAGCCTGTGTCGAAGGTTTGACCTCCTGGACAAAATTTACAAACATGGACAACAACACAAAATTCAACGAGGGTAACCGGGTTCAAGGCTTTCCTGATGCAACCACAGCTTTCTCCTATAATCAGAGCAAGAATTTTGCCTTGGAGGCTACGGATAGCCAAGTAAGCTGGCCAGTGAGTTTAGTTGAGCCCAAAGTTGTGAAGCAAAGGAAACAAACATTTGACAAGGCAAAATTGCAGGGATGTGCAACATGAGAATGTTGCCAAAAGAGGTGCAGTGAGAAAAGAGTTACATCCCACTGCCCTCGGGGTCACAAGTTCATCCTTTGACTTTGATGACAATTGTTCCAGTCCAGCTAGAGGAGAGAGAACATAAGTACAGAAATTCCGAGTCTGAACACATATTTGCCGGAGGCAAGTAAAAGAGCGACTCGTTGGGGAGTGTGTGCCAAGGATCTACGAGGATCCATTGACAACAAGTGAGCTCAACAGCTTTGCCAAGGAGAATCCCTGGAGCACCCAAGTACAGAGGTTGACATCAAAATAAGGAGTGTGGTGTTTGCAAGGATACAGTGAGCCATGTTAATCAATGGGACAGGGACTCAGAATATAGATCATACTGCATAACTCGGCCGGTCTCGGGACATTATAGGCAGGTGGTGGGAAAGCGATCCTGCAGAGTTCGTGGAGATTCCGAAGCAGAACCACTGAGTATCAGCAAAATGTTCGACATGTGGTAAAGAGGTGGAAGCAGATTCCCAGAGATAGATGTACTTGACTGTCAAATTGGGTGTACGGGCAGCCTCTGGAAAATGGCAGACAATGTGTGAATGAAATCGAAGGAGTATGGAACTTAACTTCCACTTCCCCACCCATAGCAAAAGTTGAATGACTGCGGCCTGAGGGATGTGGAATGAGACACCATTTGGAACAGCCATGAATTTGTGTAGGACTCGAGGAGGGTTAGTCGTTGCACATGGACGAAATTCTGAATACAAGTTGCAGCATGTGACCTTGAGGATTTCACCACTGTGCGCTGCGCGCCACGCAAGCGAGCCATGAAGCCAGCACAATGGTGGAGAAACATGGTGAAATGCCAGGGAAAGAAAATAACCGGCACAGTATCAAGATTTCCGAGAATAATATCAGCTCAGGTGAGTTGAATTCGAAGAGGGCTGAACATAGAAAGGGATGATGATCCTCTAAGAAACACAGCTGGATACCTGAAGTACATGGCTTGTAGACATGGGATATGGATGGAGTGCTGGTGGATTAATGTTGACCGCCAGGCCAGCCGCATTTAGGAAATGGAGACAATCTGAATAGGACACAGGTTGAATTGGGTCTTCTTGGGCAACGAGGAATGAAGGTGGATGGACACGTGAAAAATCACGCAAGGACAACTTGAAGGGCCAACAACAGAAGGCCACACAGCTTGAAACACATTTGAGTCTGAGAGATACTGAAGCAGAATAGTGAGGAAAGAGGCAGAGTAGGGAGCAGAGAAAAAGGCACACATGGCAAATTGATGAGCTGAGGTTGTTTCCTAATTTGGCCTTCAAGTTTGGACACGCCATGTTAAGGCTCCAACCTTTTGTTTTCCGTGTATGGATCTGGGCAAAATAAAAGGAAAAGGTTTTAAACTGTTTATAAACTATTTAAAACTGTTTATAAAAAGTATTTTTTGGGAGCATGAAATATAGTTGCGGTATATGTAGTAACCTCGGCTGCACTCTAATGACACCATCTTGAGAAGCCCGTCCTTTATCTGCATCTTGGTGAGCATTGCTTCCTGGATTGTCTGATGCCTGAACAATGCCCAGGACTCATGACACAGATGGCATGCACTCGACTGAGACACTGGTGCTGGGAATGGGTAGAAAGTCACATGCCATCTTTTGAAATGATCGGAAATTCAGATTTGTGGGTCTATGTGGGCGGGGGCAGTCAGCAGTTGTGAAATACAAAGACTTTTGCATAGCATTACCTTCCACCACATTAACGGGGTACTGGGGTTTTTCGTTCAAATCGACAGTCACGAGTCATGCACCCCTCTGTTGATGTTGAACTTTGGTTGCAGTTATGGGTCACGGTGGTCCTTGTCAAACCTGCTGCTGGTCACAGCGCATCCAAAATCACCTGTGTCGAAATGTCGAACTTGAAAAAAGGGTCACACATCATCCCCCCTGTTGATTTGAATGAAAAACCCCAGTATTTGAATCATCATCATAATTTGTGAAAGCATCCCAAAAAGAACATACCTGTGTTGAGGTGTGCTTGAGTTTCATCCACTATGGCTTGATGTGCAGTGCTGGGGGCTTCACTGTTTGAGCCGTCAATGAGGTGTTTTGGGGTGATGCGCTTGCGAATTGTTTTGGGAGCGGAATCCCCACTTGCAGGTCTGCCAGCAGGGCTTATAGTGGTACAATGAAACACATCCGGTCACTCGCTGTAACATTGTATGCCATTGCACTGATTGCTCAAATGCTAAGGCATTTGACCTGTCCAGTCGGTCCAGTCGGAGTTTGCGCTGGGTTGCATGCCCCAAGGCCCTGTAAAGAAAACTTTGTAACCTTGTAAAAATGTTTTATAAACCAGTTAGACCCCCGAGCAAAATAAAAGTAAAAGGAAACAGTTATAACTGTGTATAAACATTTATACACGGAAAAGGTTGGACCCTTAATGCAATCCTGTGGGAATCCCTGCTTCAACATCGGTACCACTTCTGGAACACCATGCAAATTGGTTTTGATTCATTCTTTGTCCCTTACCAACACAGTTCCTTTATTGAGTATTGGATCTAATTTCACTGCATCTCTCCCGACTTAACAGCTGGCACAAGGTGCGTCCCTATCTTGAATCTGATTTTCATTCAGCACTGAGCATGTGACTCCCTGCCTTTCAATTCGAATTCTCCTGAGGTTACTGTTTGCTGTTAATGCATTCCCTGGGCATGAGTTGCTTCCTTTCTTCTGCCGAGATTCCTCTTCACTCCCAGTTGCATTTAGACTGTGTGCATCTGCTCTCAGTGCAGCTTTCCAAGGATTGTGCCCCAAGATCGGTGCATCCTGCTTCCTGCTCTCGCATCTAGCTGATTTGCAGTGCCACTGTGCCAGCTGGTGCACTTACCTCGATTATTGACAGACCAGCAGAAAATAGAGTATGCAATCCAGATTTGCTCCCTGTGAGTAGGTGCAATGTTTCACTTGTCTGCAACACAAACCACTTGCTCGCAGTGCACGTGCATGGAGTGCAATTTGGACACGTCTCTTTCCTCATTGTCTCTTTTCACTACATCTGGGTGCCTTTCTCTGTATGTTCCCTTTCACTTGGACAGTAGTGTATATACTGCCTGTGAATTCAGGGACTCACACTGTGCTTGCAGTTCATTTAGCTATTGCATTGTCTCCCCTCCCTATTTCATTCTACGTGGTTCTACTGGTACATTGCATGTACCTCGTAGCTGAGCTTGATTCCCATCCCAATTGTCTAGAGAGCTTTGGACCAAAATTTTTACAGCATTAACTGCAACACTTTCAGCATAACCAGCAATCCTGCCTGGCTCTGAGTTTCTGCTCAAGCCTTCTATTATTCAATCTCCAAGGCTCTCCCTGCAAAAAATGAACTGATACATCATAAATAATTCTGCCTATCTATCTTGGGCTCAGTTCCAAGGGCAGACTGGTGGCTGTGCACACTAAACAGATCAGAAAAAAATTCTAGGTTTGATTTTTTTTTTCTACCCTCAAAAGTGTACAGCCATCAGTCTGCCCACAGAACTAAGCCCAAGATAGATAGGCTGACTGGGATTGATTTTCAAAACATCCCATAAATCCAACTCTTTGTACGATCAAGGTGAACATAAACTAGTTCAGAAAGGTGTTTGGCTGAGATTCTTGTATCATCCATCCAGATACAGTGTCCATAGATGGCGACAAACAAAATGGCATGGCAGGCCAGCCGGACAACTCCACCCATTTGGGGACTTCTCTGCCCAGTTGTTCCCTATGTATGCAGTATCCTACGGACCCAGATCAAGCCTCATCGACAATGTGTCCTCCCCATTCCCATCTGTCGCCAATGAGATGCATCCAGATGCAGTCAGATTTGGATGCACTCAGAATATTTGTCTTCTACTTTTGCAACACGGAAACTGAGCGTGCAATAGAGAGTGATAGTGGCCTTGTTGGACTCACGCACATGCAGTGACATGAAGGACACCTTGTAGATTGTCACCATCACCTCCTCTGTTTTGCGAGGCATTCACAATCACTACAAAGTTCTGCAGAGACAGAATGGGGATAACACATGGGAGAGCATCATGGGCTTGCATGCGAGGCCAAGGTGATGGTACAAGCAGAGCACGAGATTGAGTTCACGTGGTTGTGCACTGCAGGCTTGGTGGGCTTGCCTTTGCCAACGAGCTTCCCGGACTTGGGGGACACATCCTCCTCGACCTCATCACTGGTGAACATGTTAGAGTTGGATCCATCAATGAAAGGGTGAGCGAGTGCCACATTTTGGTTACCACATATCCGACAATGCAGACCATGTGGCCCTTGTGGTCCTCCATGATGAAGGATATCTGCAGCCAAGTCATTGCATGGTAGATCCCTGGGAAATTTTTATTTTACTGTAAATGTTGGCGAGGGAAAAGAGCATGCACAAAACTTCATGAGGTAATTCTTGGGAAGATTTTGCAGGTTTGTTGTCTGGATTCCGAGCAGATCTTTGGGCTACTGGCGGGGAAACAGATGTTGATCAGTGCAGGATCCTGCAAGAAATTTGGGAGTTGGAAATCTCACTGTTTGTTCCACCATCAATCCCATTGGCAGTGATCAGGCCATACTGCGCATGTGACATTGCCGTGGCGACAGTCCGGTACAACATCATTCATGGCATTGATGACAAGACGGCACATGGACAGCGGGACACTTTACGGTGCTTCCTGAGGCTGCTGGAGCTTGGAGGGTGGAGCAAACTTCAGTAGCTGGAATTTTAATACCATCAACATACACAATCCCGAGACTATGGCCATAAACAATTTCCCTTTCTAGAAGAGGCAGCAATTCAGTGACATTGTGCATTTGACCAAATGAGCAATTAAGAGGGCACATAAAATTCATACAATTAAGTACCCGGGTTTGTGAACACAGAATGGCTGTGTCCAGAGTGAGAGATTGACAGTAAAGTGTGTTTATGGGATTAGCAATAGGAGACACACTCTGTTCCGACATGCTAGATTGATGCACATTTGGGAGATTCACTGACAAATGCAAGTCTATACCAGAAGAATAGGACTGGGACTGCTCCAGTCCTATGAAGTAGGACTCAGTCCTATGAAATAGGACTCAGTCCCACTTCTTTGGCTGAAATGTGAAGCAATGCCGACACTCATGTGACTAATATGGGAGCGGCAATCGCTCTCGCTTGTGCACTCTCGACATTGTTACAGCTGTTTTTATATCTATGTGGAAAATGTAAAAAAAAAATCAGCCATTTGATGGTTCACGGCCCCTAAGTTTAGCATCACAACCTGAATATTGTGCCATTTGCTGGTATACAAGGATATTGAGAGCAAAGTAAATGTATGTACAGGTAGAGGAGTGACTTTGGGGAAGTTGGGGATGGTTATACGGCTGCTGCCAACAACCTGAGCATCCAGGCCTGATCATACATCAGGAAACCACGCCATAGCCGGTCCCTAGTGAGCCATAGCAGCACTATGAGCCGCTATAAGCTGCTATGGAGTGTTATGCAGTGATTACACAGCTACATCCACTTTTCCAAGCGCTGCATACACTCAATAGCGTCATCTAGTGCTCACTATGTAGCCATCATAGCTACATGATTTGGTTTCATGATATACTGACATGAGAACGAACCTGGGATGTACATAGACATTCCAGTGTGTATTCAGACTTGGATGGTCACTCAACCAAAGCATTTCCCCCAGTGACCACTGTGCACAACTCTCATCCACCAAATATCAGGTGTCAACTTGTCATACAGTGCTTTGGCCCGCTGGACTTGCCCTTGAAGAATTTTGCGGGATTTTGGCAGTATTTGAGGTGTTAAGGAACCAGATTTTGGCTTAAAATGATCCAGCCGAACCACAGTTTTACGGTCGACCAGCCAGAAAAAGGGAATCTACAGAGTGAGATGATTAATTGACAGCAAGGATTCAACAGATAAGAGACCGAAGATTGCAAGTGAGGCAGTGCGTGAAATTAAGGGGAGAGCAGCCAAAAGCGGTGATGGGAAAGGGGCGAGGAGGCTGGTCTTTTATCTAGGCCACAGTGATAAAGCCGCAGTGAGAAATTTGCTGCGAGCCTGGTCAGCTGAGGCATCAAAATCTAGAGAAATTGAGTAGTGTTGCGGTGCAGTGAGAGAAATTACTGTGGCACAGTGAGAAATAAGCTGCGAGCTGAAGAAGTGAATGAATACCTGACCGAATGAATGGGGCAAGACTGAAAGACCTCAACCACGAGAGGGGAGGCAGGAAAATGGAGAAGAGCTTGGATGGGAAAGATAGCACAACCGAGCGAGGAAATCGTTAAAGAACGGTTAATCACTCAGCCGGTGTCACTCAGCTTATGTTCTTTGACAGCCTGTCACCAGAAGCAATGTTCATCAACTCTGTCAACTACAGCACCGAGTCCTATGCCCATAGGACTGGGGCAGTCCTAGTCCTACTTTTCACCGATCATCCCACCGATCATGTTATTTCTGATTCCCAAATGCTCTCGGATCCTGAAAATGTTAGTTGGACGTACCAGTCTCAAGCTCAGCGCTGAGCCGAATGTTTTTTTTTTCCACCAGCAGATTCAGTGTACCTTCGCTCGGATACTCATGGCACCGATGGACGCGGATGGATGGGGCAGTGCTCGATGGGCAACTTAAATCACCTTCGGATTGAATCAGACTCGTCAGGCGATACAGGTGTCAAGCCCATGAGACTGGTAGACGCTGGAAGCAAGAAGCAAGAAGAGACAAGAAGCGGATGTTTGCCTTTGATGATCTCCACGTGCCCTGCGGGCCGAACTCCGATGGCCAGGTTTCACCCAATCCCACCATGGGCGAATAAATCAAAGAGTGATGAGAAGGTACGGCACTCACATGATAGAATTTGGGACCGGAGCTGAGAGGCTGTCATCAATGGCGCCAACTATCGGCCGAATTTGTTCGACAATGGAACACCTTGCTAAAACCATCATGTCGACCCTTAACGACTACACAAGCCATTATCGTCGAGTTTGGGACCAGTCTAAAGGCATCCTTCAGTCGGGACTCCCGTACAGTCCTGCGGGAACAGTGAAGAGGTGAGATGGGGTTCATTCCAAAAACTACTATCAGATGCTCAAAGGTGCAGCCATCACTACGACTTTACAAGAGAAATCTCGGAGGGCCAAACCAGCTCTTACGCTGTACAGCTTGAAACGCATCGAACACATCGCGCTCATTGGCAGAAAAGGTCTCCTGTTCCCCGACTGGCGTTTCCTGCTCTTCATTGCGGAACACCGACCCAGCCATCAGAACGGGGCAGACCGTATCCGGCTCAGGTAGCGCCCCGCTAAGGAAATATTCGCGGACATAGGCCCGCGTGCAGAGCGACGGTGCGGCGAGGGACGAATGCTGCCGAGTGAGCAGGTCAGCAAGACAGGCGGTAACGGGCAGAGGAAGAAGCAGGATACTCGCTCCAGCGCAGTCCTGTGTGAGCACGACGGACTTGGGGAAGGCCTTGGCCGTCTTTTTAGCACTGAGAAGGTATCAGGGGAGCTGCTTTGGAGTTCATGCACACGAGGGACGCGCTTACGCCCACAGAGATGTTACGGGATCTTGCGAATCACGAATGAGAGAATGCATACTTGAAAGTCCAGAAGCAACGCCTTTCGCACCTGCTGTATTGCCTATGAGCAGCAATGGAACACTGGTGTTTCCCCCCACAGGCCCTGTTGGCAAGTGAGGCACGGATCATTACATGGACTGGACCAACGACACACCTTGGAAATGCTTCTTGGGTAGGTCCGGCCAACCTCTGCATGTCATTCAGCTCAGACTCAGGAGAACAATGCATAACACGCACGAACACGCGATCCGGATGGACGCAAAAAGGCTTCCAAAGCTCGAAGTCTTCGCTACACTCTTGTAATGCCGCTCAGCCTCATCGAGCTCAAAAGGCACCGCGCGACCGTCATTGCACAAGATCGCGAGCGAGGCCGCCTGTTCCAGGAACTCGAATTGCTCCTTGTCAGAATCGCATGAGCACTCGAAAGGACGGGGCCCCGCCGCAACAATGGCGTCAAGCAGTGGGCCCCCATCCCCGCGCGCGAGGGCTGCCAGAGCGTCTGGTATAAAATCAAAGTATACCAGCGGGGCGTATAAGATGGACAGCATTGTGTCGTGCAATAGTTCGAAATCGACAAGCCCGTAATGAGACGCCGTGCGCACAGGCACCGGGCGCGCGCGGACGGATTCATACAGATCAGTCAGGTTCTGCGCGATTGCCTCGGGCGTGGGGGCGTAGAATGCACATCCGTTGGGCCCGGCAGCGAAGCAACCATCAAAAAACGTCTGCAGGGCCTTGTCAGCGTCGATTAGGTTGTTGGCCCACATCGCTACAGTAGGATGAGGACCCGATGCAAAGGCTCTATGTGAACACGTACTGTCAAAATAGTCTTCCGTGTCGACAACACCGTCGATTATGAGACGTTCCACTTTATCCTGAGTAAAGGCAATAATGTTAGGCGAGAGCCCAACGCAACAATAGCGACGAACCGGAAATATGGACGCAAATACAGCGCCCAAAACGGTACCGTAGCTGAAGAGAATTGTAACATAAAGAACAGATTATGAAACGGCGACGCACGAGAAACCCCAGTACTGCAGCTTCTCCCGACCATGAGCTTCGACAATGCGCAACATGTCTCGAGCGGTATTCTCCGTGTTGATGTGCGGTAGGTAGCTTGCAGCAGTCTCGGAAGCCAAGCGTCCGGTGATTTGCGCACGCGCCCAATGACGCGCCACGGCGTCCTCACTCGCATTGAGATCTCGTATTGGCCCAACGGGCCACAGCGCGCGTTCTGCGTCCGTTTCGAAGAGGGACACGCGTGGTGTCGAGCGCGCGACGCCTTGTGAGGAATGAGCAGTGTGCTGCGACGGTGACGTGAACGCGCTGCGTACCACGAGGATCGAAACCGATGATGTCGAACTCCGGACCAACCAGCTGAGCAAGCGCAGGGCCCGCTGACTCTATGAATGCGACACCGCTACCGCCGGGACCGCCTGGGTTGAAGAGGATTGGCCCGCGGTACAGAGGCGAGTCTGCGGGGACGGTGGCAGGGTACCGGATAATCGCGATGACAGCCTTTTCAGCGTGGGGCTCAGAGTAATTGAGAGGGACCTAGGAAGGACGAATGAGACGCGTTCTGTCGAATACGAAGCTTTAACATTCAGACGAGCGCACTGGTGCGTGTCAGAGCAGGCTGTCCATTCCAGAAATCCCCTTCGCCTCCCCCACTCTGACATTTCACGTGACTTTCACATCACGTGTATGTTAACTTCGCCGTCAGAGCCTCAAGCAATGTTTTTTATGCATATCTTCTGATGAATAATGACTCCTTTGCACACCAATAGATACCTACCCTAACCTCCTAACTCTAACACTAACCTCCTAACCCCCTAACCACTAACCTAACCCCTAACCACCTAACCCGAACCCCTAACCGGCGAGGCGGGATGTCAGAGATAATACCCGGAGTTAGGGCGCGCTGCGCTTGCCCTAACTCCTCGAAAGCGGGAGGCAGGTGTTGTGTGACATCAAGAAAAATGAACGCAAAAAGACAGCATCGAGGATCGAACCCACGTCAACACGTCAAGTCCAGACGTCATAACCTCTAGACTACCAAGCCAATTGCAAATCACTCATTCGGTGTGTCCAGATGCTTGCCCCACATTGTTTCAGATGGCCATCAGCCCAGATTAGATTAGATATGCCTTATAAGGAAATGTCAGCGTGGGGGAGGCGAGGGCGAGTTCCATTCCAGCTTGTCGTTTGGTTCAATCTTTGGGTGGGGTCAGTCCGCCGACACGCTTATGGAGGCCATGGAGAGCCCACGTCTTTCCAAGGTGTTGCGGTGGTTGTAAAGACGCTGTCAGTGCGGCGGGAGTTGGCCTTAATGACCAAGACGAGTCCAACAAGTAAAGCAAGTGCCAAACAGCAGGCCCGGAGTCTTCTGCGGTCGCTCATGATGTCGGGCACTGTGGCTCCGGGCACTGACTTGGTGCCTTGTCAGCTGATCCGCGCTCCGATACGCGTCCCGCAGTGATCCGCGGGTGACTGCGAGACAATAGTAGGCGGCCATGCTCTTCTTCTTTCACTCACGACTGTGCTCGGGTTCAACTCTCCTTCTGGGCTATATCCCAACCATAACCTCACCAGCAAACTCAGATCTTGCTGTACCGCCGCATCCGAACGAAGAGTCAAGGCTTCGAGGAGTGTGGCAAGAGAGGAGAACAGGGTCCGTGTTAGCGGGCCATGACGCCGGCGATGGGAAACTGTACTTACGTCTCCTTTTCTTTCCCTGTCCCTCTCATCCACCCTTTACCTCAACAGAAGTCCGTGCTCACCGATCCCGGAAATGTCCAACAGCCGCACCCGCGGCTAGCCTCATGCGTACTCTCTGCCCACTTGACGTCCTGTTATCCTCCTCAGTGACGGCAGCGTCAATGGCTTCGGTCTCCAGTTCGATCCCGGATAACGCAAACGAGTATATACTAGAATAATGGGACTGGGACTCGCCCAGTCCCATTTTTGATGGTGAATCCCCTTATTTTGCCCTCTGCAGTGGGATTCGGGCAGCGAGTGGGATTGGTGTGCATCTGCTTTGTGTGATCGGCCATCACCGTGCTGACCCTTGCCGTGCCACCCACACATTTCTGCCTGCGTCCCCACGCCCCCGTGCCCTTGCGCCGCACTCGCCCCTCTGTGTTTGCGCCACGACATTGAACCGTAATTAATCTTATAAAAAAATATTTATTTTAAGAGGCTCTCTTAAACCTCAATGAACGGCATTGAACTGTAAGGTGGATGGGATTCGGGCGCACGAGGAAGCGGGACGGCTTCATTTGGGCATTTTTTAGGAGTATCATGACGGGGACACCATCGCACTCGGTCTTGCACTTTGAGCTAATGATGCAAGTATAAAAGCTGGAGTAATGTTCAGCACAACGAGCGGATGCGTACAAGCAACACATTACCGAGACAATATTGCCTCTGGTGAGACGGCCTCGCGCTCGTTCGCATCGAGCTCGTGGTTCCATCGACGTAACGGTCTCTTGCGGAGTGGCGGTGGTCTCAGGACAACGGCGGAAACATCTGTAACACAGGAATTAGAGTAGCATTGATTCAAGCAATTTGGAACCTACAACTCATCGGTATTCCACGACCTCGCCAGTCGCGAAGTCGGCGGCAGCATTAAACAACGCGTAATTTAAAGTACATGGTCAGAAATTGGCAATGCAACAACACCGCAACCCACCGGCAGTATTGGATGTCATTTTTTGTCGAGAAAGGCGGAGAAAATGGGGGGAGGGAGCACCGGACACGAGAAGTGGCTATAGAAGATGTAGAAATGTGTCGCTTTGCCAGCTGTTTTTATACCGTTCCAAGTCCCAAATATGGAAACCTGGGTTCAAAAGATAAACTAACTCGTGTAGCCATGACCTGGCCGAAAACGATACACGAGGCACTCCAAACGCGCAGAGCAGGTCCAAATTGAGTTGTTTATAGTTGATTTACATGTTTATTTCCGCTCGCAACGAGTTCACTTGTACGTTTTGTGGCCAGCTGATGAACTTCAATTTGTTATTTACTGCCGATAGATAAATCAAACTGTCAATCATATGATCATTCGGCTGTGCGTCGGCTGCGCGTTCCACTTCCTCCGAGTCCCACTGTGATCTCTTGAGTCCCACTGACAAGCTGAGAAAATGGAACTCATTGCCATCAGAATGGGATTGGACGAGTCCCAGTCCCACCCTTCTTGTTACTCCTCAACGCAAAACGGAGATACTGATGCACATGCGGGCGGCGACTGATTCTTAGGAATAAGCAAAGGATATGGGGCCAGGGCATAAAGATTGGGTGGTGCAGTTTCGAGATAATCGTTCGTACGCGGTGAGCGCTCCTCTCTTCTTTTTCTCCTTGGATTCCCGGCGTGCAATCGGCGTGGGTTGTCTTAATACGCAGGCTGGCTCTGTTATCTCTCCTTTGGCGCTCCCTTTGCCTCTTCTCTCCCTCGCACCATGTGACTAAATCTCCATACCCAGAGGATCCCAGTGTTTCTTCCTAACTGTTTCTTCCTAACTCATCCCTCGGTCCACACTCGGCGCACTTACTTCACCTGTTGCGCCACTCGCCCGGGGATAACCGCTCCAAGCAATAGGGCCTCCCCCACCGTTGCCCTCCGCATTCAACTTCCTCCTCGCTGTCCATCGCTTCTCCTGACCTTATTGCTGGCGTACCCTCGGCGAGCGCGGTACATCAATAACAGCGAGCACATCTGCTTCGCAGGCGGAGTAGGATGTGGAAGTTAGGCGCTGGTACGAGTGCGGCCATAAGTCAGTTGTGAATATACAGAGAGAGCGAGGAAGAGGGAGGGCCGAGGTGCGACGCGCGCGCATCGAAGCGGGCAAGCGGTCCTCAGTGGCGTGCGACGCGTGCGTCGGTACGTCAGTGCTGCTCGCATCGTTCTCTGATTTGCGAAGACGTGGGAGGCGGTGGCAGGTACTGTTCACCTGCGGCCATAGCCGCAGCTGTACACGTCTGTGGTATGGCCGATGATCCTAGACCTCGTGGGCTGTACAAGCGGCGCACGGTGGCGGACAGTCAGCGGCGCACAGGTACATGCAGGTCTGGATGCGGCTGGCGCTGGAGTACAGTGCAGTCTGAGAGCCCTCAGGGGACGGTCATCTAACAAGCGCTGTCATGCTACATAGCAGCCGTAGTATGCCGTAGCTAACTGTTTTTATCCTAATGCACTATAGTCTATCACCTGGTGTGCTTGGCAGACTCGAAGTGTTGATATCAAGATGGTCGACGCCGCTACTGGTAGTAGTACAGGCGCCGGTGACTGTTGTGAGGGGCCCCCAGCTCATTCCCTCCGCTCCCATCCTTCGACCGGTCCAAGCTCACTCCCAGGTTTTGCCCCCAGCTTGAATCGGCATCTCATCGGGTAGCTCTCTGAATCATGTCTTGACTTGATACCGTATTGACTCAGTGCAGATGATCACCAGGGCCTTTACAGCGACTCTCATACTACTCTTCGCTGCCCTCGTCAGTGATGTACAAACACGCTTTATTTCAAAGTTCACCATACCCGGCCCGTTCATCGGAAAAAATGCGCAGAGCATCCTCGGAGGACCTCGAGCTCAGCACATCGGATGGGTGGTACTACACCGACGTAGGCATCGGATCCCCGTAAGTAACCTACACTGCACCTACGTGCATCCTAATCCAGCCCCCGCAGTGCGCAGACATTCAAAATGGTGTTGGACACTGGTTCCGGAGACATCTGGGTCGGCGGCGTCCCATGCTCAGATCCCTGTTCGTCGTCGCTGTACAATCCCTCCGCGTCATCTACGGCAGTAAACGTATCAACCGCGCTCGTGAAGATCGCAGAGAATGGTGAATCCGTCAGTGGATACAGGTTTTCGAGCGCATCCACCTCGGCCAGTACTCCATCTCGAATTCAAAATTCCGTGAGTCCATTTGTCTTAATCCGCTCGCTCGAGAATACGCATGACGGTGAATCGCATAGTGCAAAGCGAAACCATTGACCCCGCGCTTGTCCCCACAGCGTGCTCCGGCTCGTTGGGAATGGCCTTCGTGGGTGTCTCGCAGACATCAACAGATCCGTTCTTCCAAATCCTACTCGGCGGCGAGCAGCCTACCGCCCCAGAATTCGGGCTCTGGCTCACGCGCGCGCCGGTGGCACAGCAGATGACCGAGTCCCCCGGCGGGACGTTTACACTCGGTGGAACGAACTCTTCGCTTTATTCCGGGCAGATCGAATTTCTTAACTTGACAGGAGCGGCATTGACGTATTGGATGCTGAATATCTCTGGTGCGGGTTGATAACATATGCGTCACTTGAACCATGGCAATCTTACTTGCACTCCCCGTAGGCATTACGGTGCAGGGAAAGGCGATAAACATCGTGCAAAATACAACGCTGGCGGCTTTCGATACATCTTTTAGATTCATCTCTGGGACTGCAGACGACATGCGGCAATTTGGGCGACGGTTCCAGGTTCGACATTCGTCAGTGAATCCAATGAATATCATTTCCGTGCGTATACTTTTCTCGGAATTTTCTTTTCTTTTTGATTTGTTTCGGTTAGCTTGCACAACAGACGTGAATGTCACCGTGTCGTTCGGAGGCCGGAGCTGGCCAATTAGTGCAGCGGACATCAACCTAGGTCCCGCCAATAACAGCGACCAGGCGTGCATTGGGGCGATTCGACCATACGTTGATGCGGACGGACCGTCTTCCGATTGGGTTTTCGGCACCCCGTTCCTGGTGAGAAATTCAGTGAGAATAATATCTTCACGTAGATGCATCCCGCACTTTCCAGAGAAATGTGTACTCTGTGTTCCGCAGCAACTCCCCTGCATCAATTGGATTTGCAGAGCTTTCCTCCATTGCTGGGGGCTCCGGTTCGTGTTGAACTTTTTACAATTCTACTTTCTCTTGATGCAATGTTTAATTTCGTAGGTACATCAAGCTCAGGAAATTCGTCTTCTGGATCGTCGACTTCCACGCCTGGGCCCAGCACGACTCCAGCTTCCACAAATAGCGGAACGAATGGCACCTCCAAAAAGCCGCACAAAATCAGTGCCATTGTCGGCACCGCTCTAGGTGTCATCACCGGACTCCTGTTTATAGGACTCATCGTCTTCTGGTACCGTGGGCGAAACCGACAGAACACACGAAATTTCCTCCCTCCGCCCTTCAGTTCCAGAACTCCACATACTGAAAGCTCGGGTCTCCCTACGCCGTACCCAGCCACTGAACCCTCCCTCTCGCCGGAATCTCTATGTAACTCAGAGAAGCTCGAGACGCTGAGCCCTCTCCGTATGCCCCACCGGTCCCCTGGACCGCCCATAGCGACAGATGTCACCACAAGCTCGCCTACAGCTCAGAGCACCGGTGGAAGTGATACGCCGGTGCCACCTGGAGCACAATCCGTGAACTCTCCGACGGAACACATGATATTGCAGGCATTGGAGGACTTGCGGGAGGAGGTACGCTGGCTCGCGGCAGAGCGCATGCACCCTGAGCGGCCGCCAAGTTATGTGACAGCGAAAAAAAACGATTCAAATGAAGTTGGCAGAGAATTATTTATCCAGACACCCCCTCAATTTCCGTGCTCAAACTGAACCTCTGCGTAAAGAGACTGTCGTCAACACCCGTGGCGCGGACCAGTAGTGTTTCAACGCAGTGATATCAGCAGATTGGATTAATATTTCATGTGATTTTGTGTGCTTGTTTTTTAATCTTACAGGCAATTTCACCTTAGTATGGGGGAGTGATACATCACTCACCTCTGATCTTCGTAGAGCCGCGATATATCCAGACCTCTAAGTTAGAGGTGATTTTGATATATCACCCCAGCGTCATTTCTACCTATGGAAAACCATTAATCTGTGGGGTCGTCGTGCTGCTGCCTGGCGATCACGAACGTCTAAATTTAGACGGCGACCATCAAGAGCTCTGCTCATCGCGATCAAATGGGATCAAAATCTTGCACGTCGTCGGCGACATCGACCACGAAATGTCCCCCAAAAATCCCGTAAAAATTAGGATGTACAGAATACATATGTAGAATATACAATGAAGTGTATCAAGAGAAAGCGAGGCCGTACAATAGCTGGACGTCACATTTTAGGTAAATTACGCTGCTGCTGTTTTTGGCCTCTACCGGTAGCCGCCGGCCATGCGGTACATGGGCAGTAGTGGGATGGAAGTGGGAAGGACCAATACCATACTGCAGACCACGGGAAGCGCTACCGCGACCTGCACCGCACAATTCTGCACCGCCCGCACCACTGTCACGGTCCGTCCACCCCGAGGTCATGACCTCTCGCACACGCCCACTGCGCTGGGTGGAGCTCCCAGTAGACACCCGAAACGCTCCGTCTGACGGGACCGCTGTAGGGGTGCGTATACCCTTCGGCACCGCGGGGTCCAGCGACACCGTCGGCGGGGCCTACTGGCCCTGCCCAGGTACTCGTCTGGGCGGGGGTGGTCGCCGCAGGCGCGCACGACGTACTGCGTGGGGCATCGCGGGCGCCGCTGCGGGGGCGCACGCACACGCTCCACGCCCCGTCGGATTGCTGGAACTGCGCCTCTACCGGGTAGCTTCCAGACTCCCGCACACACCCGTCACAGTGGGGAAATCGTGTTGGGTACCCACGACATCTTGCGGGCAGGGCCGGCGCTTCCTGCGCATCCACGCCGGCGCGCATCCTGCGACATTCCTGCACATCCCCTTGACGGCGATGCGCTCAGCACGCGTTTGCAATGCGCGGCGAGGTACCCCTGTCGTTGGCCGCCGCTCCTGCGATGTGCACTTGCGGGGAGAGCGCCTGGCTTCGCCTTGGAGCTGCTCCTGAACTCCCGCCACGTATGCGCGCAGCGGGCGATGTGTCGGCGCTTGCCCGCCTCACGGGAGCCCCCGTAGCTCGTTTCAAAAGACCTGGGAGAGTACCTGCGGTGTGACGAAAGCACGGGGATGGCCTGCATCCGTGGCGCCGCAGATACGGGGCACTCGGTGCTTCGAGCGGGGAGAGCAGGTGCGGGAGGGAAGCGCATGAAAGCGGGGCCATGCTCCTTCCACGGGAGACATCTCCGCGCACTGCGCAGCACGGCAGTACCATGCATCCGGGGGAACGGTGCAGGTGCGCTTGGGGGCACTACCCTGCCCGACTACAGCTCCGTGATCCGGAACGGGATACCGCCGCAGGATGCTCTGCTCCTGGCGCTTGTCGAGGTGTGCTTCGTGCCAATATGGAGGCAGCAGCGCGGCGACCAGGATGCCGGTGCCGTGCCTAGGGGCAAGTGCCCGTACACTTCAAATATGGCGCCAAAGTCCCACGTTAGCATTCCGAAAAATTCAAGATAAGCTAGTAGACGCACTAGGGACCACAGGAACTGGACTACGTGGCCTTGGTCGTGAGCCTTTGACTCAGACATGGCCCGCAGAGAAAATGGCAGGGTTCCGAGCCTGTGGCTGCCAAGGAATAGACTGAAACACGGGTAGACAGTGGTAGAGGTATTACGAAGGCTATTGAGCATCTGTAGGCCATATTGGAGAAAATATGTGGCCATTGAGAGGGACAGATGGCGAAAGTGTGAAAAACCAGCTACCGAGGCATCGGTGAAGTGAAAATACACAAGCAATGGGGCCAAGCTGCAGGGAGTAGTACAAAACATGTTTGCAGACCGATGGTGTGAGGAGAGCCCTGGAAAAGGTCCTGCGCCGAGGATTGTGGTGGGGAGGAGGAGGAAAGATCACGCTTGTCACGTCGGGTCACGCCGCCGAAGGGCTCGGAAAGAGCTCCGAAGAGGGGCAATAACAGAAAGTTCATGTTCGGAAAATGACCGTGCAGGCTCTGGGCCAATTCTGAAGAGACAGAAATCTTTCGAGTGATATGCCAGACTAGAAAATATGTGGTGTTGAGATTGTTAACCCCACCATGAAAGAATACCAATCCAATCGTCTTGATGACCTCTTGGCTGTGGCGATAACACAGAAATCCGAATCGACATCCACCACGGTACCGCTATATCCCTGGTATGAGGTGTTATTTGAGGTCTATTAGTATACCCAATTCATAGCACATGTGTTGTTAAAGGAATTAGAGCCAGAGTAAAATTTTGAAATCTGAAAAACCGACTACGCTCAACCCAGGTTTAAGCTACATTGTGTTTTAGCCCAGTTATTGAACACTTTTGTGCAACTTCTTTCCCTGAGCCAAATCCATCCAACCAAAGACATTTTCCGACTCTATTATACCTCCAGAGTTCATTTATAACCTCAGAACACAGATGTGAGCCGAGGACACCGTCATGGAGGCGATTTTTATGCTATAAGCACCGGCATAGGCGCCCATCCGAAACACCCCAACAAAATGTGGATGGTACCGCACCATAAAGGCACAAATTCGGCCAACCGGTCACCCCCGGACATTTGGTACATGCTTCTCAAGATATCCGTCTCTTCAGAATTTTCCGGTGGCCCTTGAGAGTACTTTCCGAAGCCAAATTTTGTGTTATCGTCCCTTTTCGGCACCAAATCCCGATGGGTTCCGAAAGGCCGAAAGCTCTTTTCCAGTCTCAAAAACGCACCAAGACACCCACCAACAACCTTTGACTCATTCTCAAAGACTTCTTTGACCACGGGTAGGTGAAATGGATATAAAATGGCATTTTTACATGGGAATGACGTGTTCTAAGAAGGAAAAGTGATGGTAATTCTCGGATAAGTGGGTAGGCGTGCGGAAATTTAGCAGGGAATGTGCTGATGATGTAAAGGTCACTGGATGCAGCATGAGAATATGGCAGACGGGTGGCCAGCAAGCGTGTGCTGAAGGGCAGGTAAACGGGAGCTGAGTAAGCGAGGGGGGTTCCCATCAGAAGGAAATGGGGGGCGTAGAGGGTACAGCGGTGCACCGCCGAGCACCAAACGCAAGTGGCGAGGGCGGGCAAGGCGCAGCGCAGCAGGAGCGGGTGTAGCACGGCGCGCGCGGCGCTATGCGGTGGGCGAGTGCGGGGACGGGGGCGCGCTGCTGCAGAGCGTACGCAGGTACGGGGCAATGGCGGGCAGCGAACGACGGCACCATACAGCGGGTGTGTGCAGGGGACACAATCAGAGTTCCGCACGGGCGGGGCGCTGCGGGCGGGGGCGCCCAGCGCAGCGGGAGACGGGGTACGATGCGGACAGCGGGTGCAGTGGTGGCGGACGGCGAGCGCATGCGCGACATGAAGGGAAACATGCGAGGGAACCGATTGGGGGCACAGAATGCGCACGGCGCAAAGCGCGAGGGTGCCCAATATGCGGCGAGAGGGCGGGGCAGCAGGCGGCAGGCGCGGGGAACCAAGCGGAGGTACGGCAATTCCGGGGGCGGAAGGCGTAGACATGTACGACGTCGAATGGCAGTATACAGGACCACGGGATGGCCGTTGAGGCCCGGGGGAATTTTCGCGGCGGCCGCAGGGGGCGGGCGAGCACAAGCGTGCGGAGGCTGGGCAGACGACGCCGAGGGCCCGGGAGGGCGAAACACAATATTGAGCCATGGTCCTGATAAACTGTCAGAGGCAGGGGAGCTCCAGAGCTACCAGCAAGCTGGAAATAGAAGTAGCGACCGCGAGGTCAATTGCAGCCCCAGCAACAGGTTTTGCGAGCTGCAAATTTGGAAATTACCAGAATGAATATCAAAGATTCTTGAGGCCGAATTTCAGAACCCCCGAAGGCCGGCAGCAGCTTTTATGGAAAGGACTGCTGGTAGGTGTCTCATGATACGGCAGAGATACTGCGTCATTGAAAGCGATTGGAAGTCCAGCAGGGGATCGCTACGGTGTATTCAACCTATGGTAATGGCCTGGCAGAGGGAGAGGGTCTAGCAACAAGCCGGGAGCGAAGGGCAGCTAAGGGAAGCTGGGTGGCGAGGTGCCAGGAGGATTGATGAGTGACGAAACAATTGTAGACGGTTCCCCTTTTGGAGTGGCAGTGGAGGCGCATTGAGCGCCATCAATTGAGGCGGCGCAGCAGGCTAGCGGTGGGCGCCCAAATCGGGCGGAGCGCGATGCGGCGGGAAAGAAAGGTGAGTTGATATATCAGACTCACCTCTAATTTAGAGGTCTTAATATATCACGGTTGTCCGCTGATCAGAGGACCGATGATATATCAAAACCCCATATACGCCTGGCAATTTTGCCAGAGTTAAGGAGGATTAATCTACAAAGCTACATTCTAGGTACTCTCCCATTTACGGTCAAATAATCCGGCTCATGGAATTTAATCTCGCACGCTATCTTGATCCACGACACAGCAGTGCGAGATTTAATCCCCCCAGCACACTTGGGATTAACCCGGCGTACCTGTGAGCCTGCGATTAGAGTAAGTGCAAGCCAAGTGGAGTTTGAACAATTAAATTCCCGAAACGGTTTAATCCTGAAACTAACCTCGGATTAATTTCCCTGGTTCCCTCGCGATCCCTTCCACGCGAAGGATAATCTCAGAATCATGCGCGCCTCTGGATACAAAGTCTCGCTCGGGATTCATAAGGGTTCGCGTCGTAGACTTCAAGGCAAAGCCGCGTACATGTTGATGGTGTGAGAATCTTGTTGCTGTTGAGCAATTTCAAGCACTCGTCGGAGCACAAGCATGAGCCTTGAACTCACCATAGCAAACACCACTCTGAGTCAGCTCGCCACTCAATGCCACTTGGTTGCCACTCGCCCCGACTCACTACTACTGTTGAACTACGGAACCTCTGAGAATTTGTGAGCGCAAAGTAAGAGGTTAACAACATACAGGACTTTTGAAAAAAGTTACGTACCTCGAAGTCCGAGCGAGATGGGAGACGAGAGCAAGAGTGCGTGTGGTTCGGGCACAGTATTAGGGGAAGTCAGAGTTGTCGATTCAGTGTCGATTCTGAGGCGATTCTAAAATCGATTCTGAACCGATTCTGTTACCAGAATCGACCGAGAATCGAAACAGAATCGTTGTTCCTCCTCTGGAGGAGGAACAACATCAGAATCGACTCCAGAATCGATGATTTCGATTCTCGGTCCCAACAAAACCGGCTGCGGCTCGATACCGGACTCCGAAGTGGACCAGAATCGAAATCAGAATCGACAACAGAATCAACTCGAAATTCCATACTCTGACTTCCCCTATTAGAACAAATAGTGCTTTGATAGCGCTCGCCGCTTTGTTGTCTTCCTTCATCAATATCCCAAAGTCTTTGTTCTTCCCGTTCCTCCCTGCCACTTGCCCATAGGCTTTTATTGATCTCTTTGCCACTTTCCCCCCAATTCCACCCCTTGCCCCAAGTTTGGTTCTGCGCATCTAGCATCAATCTAAGTTACCCTGAGCAAACCAGTCTTGCACCTACATGCCACTGCATTCTCACATGAGTGGCACACCAAGTGCTGCTCGCTTTGCAAAAAATAGCAAAGCAGCCACAACCTGGACCAAATGGAACACCGGCCCGGTTTGAAATCACTGATAGAGCATGTCGGCAACGAGTCTGCGCTGCTGCCGAGGTGCAACCCGCAACCTGTGATGTTCCTGAGAAGTGATGGAACCCTGACAGGCTGTTGGCATTGTTGGCATGTTGAGTTTTCCGGTTGATTTTGCATACCCGTTATGGCAACAGAGACTGTAATTCCGCGCCAGAACTGCAGCAGGCATGATTGGCAGTCAGAAATGGCCCATTAGGGTGGTAGAACCCCAGACACATGTCAGAAATGTGGATGGGGGTATACCATAGCTATCTTCAGGGGATAAAGCGAGGGTGTATGTTCTGTTGAGTCGGATTATTCATCAAGCTAAATACCAGTTCATTCGGTGCAAGTGGGCTTAAAACTAATTTAAAACTTGACAAACGCGGATGATCAGCACAGCCATTTCCTTTTCGGGAATGTGGTTGCATTTTCGTTTCGTGCTGAGTCACCACTGGGCCGCAAAATGCAGACACAGTGAAACGGTGCACTAGGGTGCGGCCGTGAAATCTAATGGATTAACTAGTGAGAAAAGCGAACTAGTCACTCTACTCAAACCAACCAAAACCAAAACAAATCACTAATCCTAATCCTAATACTTGTGTGTGTGTGTTCGGGGAAGTAGGGTAGGTATCACCCATCAAGAGGGTGTGCAAGGTTGGAATAAATAAGGCTCTTGTTTCAATAGCAACTATGTGGTCTAAGCACAGTTATGCTGGGGCAGCAGGGACTTCATGCCAACAAGATATCAAGACTCAAGTTAAACTTTAGACTGTTCAAGTCTTCAGTTTCTTTGTGAGCAGCAGGACCTAACACTACTGGCAACTAGCCAAGGAGCAGAAGGTAGGACAGACTATCAACTGACAGACGCTACTTCAATATCAACCAACACTGCACAGATGGCAGCGGTGTCAACGAAACGGGGGCAGTTACACAGAAGGTAGACACTGGGCTAGGACGCGGACAGTTACACTGAAGGCGGCAGTTTCACTTCTATTTGCACAACTAGTCTTAGTCCTGGAGGCCTAAAGCGCTGCTACAGGAGACGGGTTGGTACAGGTTGAGTGGGTGCTCTTATATCAATGCAATTGGTAGTCTTTTCGATGTCCCGTATCTCTTAGTCTTTTCTGTGTGTCTGCAAGTCTATCTGATATCTTTCACCAATCTAGAGTCTACTATATTGTCTGTATATCTGGGGGATAGTTTACTGGCTAATACAGAGTACACAGCTGGCTTTTATACATTTAGAGAGAAGTAAAGGAGATAGACAGAATGAATAGGAACAGTAAAGGATGGGAGCCTGAGTAGTGAATGGCCAATGGCACAGAAGGCATTCTCAACTATGGTTATTATGACCTGTTACTGGCGCTAGTCCACATGTATTTCTCTAGCACACCATAAGGTGTGCTTAGTTGCCTTGGTTTCCATCTTTCTGACTGAGCAAGCCAGTTCGTCATGCCTGACTGGTCAAGTCAGTCTTAGTCAATTCCTATTCAACTTCTGTATCAGTCCCGCACTTCACAAGCACAGTGGAACTCATAGTATATATCAAGCAGATTGATAATATAGCGCGGCGCTGATTGATGTGCTCAGAACCTATATAAGAAACACACAAATAACCCCACTTGACTTGTGATCGGCACAGAAACAGTCCAGAGACTATTCCAACAACCAACAAACAAATCAAACAGCAATATCTACACGTTTCCAGAGATCCTGATGAGTTACAGCCCCTAGTACAGGGCCTTGTAAAGGTTGTAGGGAGAGGTTTCGTATCTCAAGGAGACGATGAGCAAGCTGAGTAGAACATGTTTCTAGACACAGTGGAAACATAGTTTCCAAGCAAGATAGATTTATAGCTTCGCAGTGTGTGTGTGTGTCCAAGCGACAGAGAAACAAGTTTAAAGTAGTCCCGTAGACTCGAGTAAGGCCCCTAGTTTATAGGCCAAGAGCATTCACAGAGTTTTCCCTAAAAGGTACTTTCTGAGCAGCGCACAGCAGTCACGTTTCCAGAGTTTTCCCTTGACGGTACTTTCTGAAACCCGCTCCACAAACAACAACAATAACGTTCCTTTCAACAGAGTCCCAGTTCAAACAGATTCACAGAGTTCTTAATAGTTTCCAGGCAGAGCCCAAGTGCGTTTCCAGAATAATACATGATTCAGAAACAAATAAGATTTCGACTAATAATGCTACTCTATAAGAGTGCGTTCGCCGAGGATCCCAGATCAACCCAATGCGCAAGCGTATAGCCTACTAGTTCGGGGGAAGATGCTGTGTCCACGGTAGAAACACTCTCGGATACTTATACAACCGCCAAGACACAATTACATAGCCCAAAACACAATCCCCATGAGTCAAAAGTCCGTTTATCCGCCTCTTTAACCGCGTTTCCATCGGTTGTTCTTCCGAACGTCGCCTCCCATTGGTTCCCCACTGCGAGCACACCATGTTCCCTTGCCAATTACGAGGCAGGAACCTGTCAGCAGCACCCCTGGATTATTCAGAGGGTGTGTCGATCACCGATAGATTGGCACTGCATCTCATTCGACCTGTTTCTGCTTCAACTCAAGTTTCCCCTTTGTTCCAAGTACGGAACTTGGTAATACTCCTTTGTAGGTCTCGGTAGATACCCGTTTCTCTAGGGTTTCCCAGAAAGGGTTCTTGCGAACAAACCTTAGGACGCCTTTAGAGTTGTGATCCGGATCCACAGAATAGCCGACCACCTGTTTTGGTGTATCTGCATTTGATGGAAACCGGCAACTCTGGCAACCGAAACACTCGTGACCAAGCGCGTCTCTCCTAGCGTCTCAACACAACACAACACATTGCCAACTCCAGTTCCTTTGACCCGTTTCCGTTGCTTAAGTGGATGTTGGAAACAAGTTGAGAGAAGTTCCTTGACTTATTATTCGGCTGCACGTTTCCCTTACAGTTTTCAGGGTGAGACTTGTCAATGGGTGTTTCTAATTACTTAGAACGCCCATCCGTTTCTCTGTGGTTCGCCCAACAGCTACCAGGAACCAGTACTGTTGTATAGAAACAACAGTTTCAGCAATGGGCACAATCAGAAACACGCAAAATTACGTGTATCTAACTATGGCCCAATTACTGGCTTATCAGCGCTATACTGGCAGACCAGTATAGTGACCAGTGAAATATAGCGCCACGCTATTCAGTAGTGCCAATCCTCATCAATCATATCAGTCAATCCTTGATGCGAGGCCCGCATCTTTCTAACAGTCAGATCTGCCCGAGTAACCACAGTGATGGTTGACTCAGTAATATGTCTTCATCCCAATCTAATCAGTTGGACTTGTACACAAAATCAAGTGGCACTATATCTCTTCTGGCCCTAATGTGGTTGTACCAATCCTGACTTCGTATATCTTGTTTTAAAAGTCATCAGACTATTCAGAGGCCATTGAAGCAGCAAGTCAATAATTCTGAGTAGTTCCCTGATGTTTCACCTCCAGCGCATAAGATAATGGTTTACCACCACTATCTATAGCTCAGTGTAGAATATCATAGTCAGGACGTAACAGCCTTTTGGGCTGCCTTGTGTAAGGCTGCTGCTCCAACCTTACTACTTTCTTCTGCACTGTCCAACCTCTCCCTTCCAGGAGTGGTTCAGCCTTTGTTGTCTGCATTGTACTGCCAGTGTTCTGTGCTATCTGCACTGCACCACTGCTGTCCATGCCATCCTCATCGTATTGCTATTGGTCCCCTTCAGCCTTGGTTTAGCACACCAATGCCTCAGTCCTTATTGCTCCTTGCAATCCTGCATTGTATCTTCACTGCTACCATTGTTTTTCCTTATCATTGACTCGCCCATATCCCTCCTCAATGATCACCTATACCACTCTTTGATATCCTACCTTTTACTTTACCATTGTTGACTCCTTACCTTACATTCTGGTTTATACCTTATGTTACATTCTGTTACTGTTACATATCTCTTGACACATTGATTGTGACTCCGTACTTTACTGATAGGATCTTCTCTTCTTGGTCTTGACCACCATGTACCTTTCCTAGTGGCTGCTCTTGAATGACCACACTATTGTTCTGTCATTCTTGGCTCCTCTTAGTTCTGTCTGGCCGACCCCTCTAGTGTTGACTGCCTCCACAATACGGCAGCCTTCCACTTTTTTTTTGACACCAGCAGTATTGTTGTCATTCAGGACCTTGTCGTCACCAGACATTTCTTGGACCTTCAGCTCTCACCCTACTGCTTTTCATTTACTGCTTTCTCTGTCTGCCACCAGTCTCCTCACTGGCCTTTTACTGTTCATCCCCCCACCATTTCCAGCTCATTGCCGCCAGCTCTGCACATCTGTCGTCTCACACTCTGTCACCACACAGCCCTACATTGCATTGCATTGACATCCATCTGCAGTTGATCAGTATCACATTGACACCCATCCGCAGTTGATCAGTGATTATAATCACTGTATCTGGACTTCCTCAGCACTCCTAGAGTGTCTGCCACAGCCTCACCATCCCTGTTGGTCCCTGGGTTGCTCCTCCACAAGCACATCCTCTGAGATCCAAGTTGCCCTCCTGTGCACTTGCCCTCTCCCCAACACTCTTTGCTGTTTCCTTGGGACTCAGATCTGATCGCATCAGCATCATGATCTGTCCCACTGTAGTCCATGCCGATATCCATCAGTGCCAACTGTCACCTTGTTGCCACTGTCCAGGTTGCTCTTCCATCAGCACCTGCTGTCACCTTGTTGCCACTATCATTTGGTTGCTCTTCCATCAGCACCCACTGTCACTTGGTTTCCGTTGTCACTGGGTTTCCCTTCCATCGGCACCCACTGTCATCTTGCCTCTCCATCAGTAGCTGGGCACCTGATCCAGGACAGGTCTTCCATTTGCACTGTTCCTCTGTATCTGAACATAGCTTCACCGACACCTGGGCCCACTCATCCACAAGTCCCCAGACTTGCACCTCCATTGTCTCTGATTGCTCCTCCATAAGCATCAGACTGCTTATTCCTTAGCAGCTGCATCGCTCTTCCAGAAGCGCTGACCACTTTGGCATGCTCGTACTTTCTGTACTGCTCACACATCTGCCCGATTGCCGCGGGGTCTAGATTTTCTGGATGTATTCTCCCTGGGTTTTCTCTATAGCATCTTGATCACCGCGAGTTCACCGTGCTATAGTTGCCCATCTCTGAGAACAATGATTCTGCACACTGGCTTCAACCTTTTCCCCCACCATAATGTGCTGTCAACAGCTGTTCTACTGCACTGTCTGCCATTTATAGCCAACTGTATCACCAACAGAACTGCTTGCAGATATCACCTGCTGTACTGGTTGCTATCACCGAGCACCATACCTCTCGCTGCACCATGCTTGCAGATACCACCTGCTGTACTGGTTGCTATCACTGAGCACCATACCTCTTGCTGCACCACCTATCTGCATCATGACCAACTGCTGCGGTTTCTGTTACAATTTTTTCTATTCTTCTAGCATTACTGTTCACCCACCTTGTGCTGCTACATCCCCCAAACCGTCTGCATTCGGTTTTACATTAATGACCTATCTCTCTGAACCTCCTCCTCTGCTGTCACTGGTTACTCAACCTTTGGTTGCTTCTGCCCCCTCCTTTACTATCCTCCACTTGAGAACTTGAATCTGTCCACACTAGGAGGTCTTCCTCTGCTCATTTGCTTGGCATACCACCATGATTTGTGCAGAAAGATGTCCAAACTGGAAGGGATACAACTTTTTCAAGTTGGGAAGGGGTGTAAGGATGCCGATACAACCTTACTACATCCAGACATACACACCGACATACACACACTTCAGTATTCCCGCTACTTTTCTTATTGTACCCTCCTCCAGCACTGCCGCTCATACCTATAATGCCGCCCTTATATTACTGTCTCCTCCTATCACTTGGGACTTGAGATCTCCCTTCTGTGATTGACCGCACCTCAGGCTTCTCCTTCCCATAGACGCCTTCCATGACCCTCCTGTCATTGGACCTCACTACTGGACCTTTGGTCATCATAGTCTGCCTCTGGCTCACAGCTTATCACCGAAGCTCCAGTTGCACACTATTACCCTTCCTCTGCTGCCGCCTCTCCTTATGGTCATCTCCTATCCGCCATTACACCATGATCATCCCTCCCTTCTGATCCTCTGCATCACCGGCATGATCAACTGCCCATCTCCCTATACGATGATGGCAACATCGGCATAGTCCCTGTCTTTGGCCTAGCAAACCATTGACCTCTTCCTCTACTGCCTCCCTGTACTAATGATGGCAACATTGGTATAGTCCCCGTCCTTGGACTGGCATCCCAATGACATCCTCCCTTTGCATGATCATCACCGGATCTCTGCTATCCCATTACCGTTCCCTTGGAGTCAGATCACCGCTGTCTTCCTTCACCATCCTCCCTCTCCATTATCTCATGGTCATCCCACATCATCAATATTGCGATACCATCCCCATCGGAGTCAGATCACTGCTGTCCTCCTCACCGTCCCCTGTGGTTTCCTGACACACTGTTGTTACAAGCTTGGCCTCTTGGAGTTATATTGATCTTCCAGAATCATCCTCCTTGCTACGTGTTGTCTGATTCCTCCCTTCTGTGCCGTCAGCCATGTATGCATCTCACTGCCTCTACATCTGCTCTCTGCCTTTGCATGCATGTGTCTCTCATATCGCCTCTGCATTGCCCCTGGTGTATATTGTTCTATGTTGCACCACCACCGGACTCTACCCCTTCATTGCGGTACTGTCACCCTTGCTGGACTTTACTCTTCCAGGTATTGTCATTACCGGACTCTACCCCTTCATTGTGGTACTGTCACCCCTGCTGGACCTTACCTTTCCTGGTATCGTCATCTTCAGGTTGTCCTCTGTCCTACCATGAAATGACTTCCATCCCTCGACTTCATCCCATCTATGTTGTCACCCTGCAGTCCACACAGCTCCCTGTTCATCCTGCTACCACCTCCTCTGCTTGGATGATTGATTTCGTCCACTCTAGGGGGTCTGTTTCTGCTCTCTCGCTTGGCATTCCACCTTGGCTTGAGCAGACAGATGCCTGAACTGGAAAGGATTCAATTTTTTCAAAGTCGGGAAGGGTGTAAGGCTGCTGCTCCAACCTTACTACTTTCTTCTGCACTGTCCAACCTCTCCCTTCCAGGAGTGGTTCAGCCTTTGTTGTCTGCATTGTACTGCCAGTGTTCTGTGCTATCTGCACTGCACCACTGCTGTCCATGCCATCCTCATCGTATTGCTATTGGTCCCCTTCAGCCTTGGTTTAGCACACCAATGCCTCAGTCCTTATTGCTCCTTGCAATCCTGCATTGTATCTTCACTGCTACCATTGTTTTTCCTTATCATTGACTCGCCCATATCCCTCCTCAATGATCACCTATACCACTCTTTGATATCCTACCTTTTCCTTTACCATTGTTGACTCCTTACCTTACATTCTGGTTTATACCTTATGTTACATTCTGTTACTGTTACATATCTCTTGACACATTGATTGTGACTCCGTACTTTACTGATAGGATCTTCTCTTCTTGGTCTTGACCACCATGTACCTTTCCTAGTGGCTGCTCTTGAATGACCACACTATTGTTCTGTCATTCTTGGCTCCTCTTAGTTCTGTCTGGCCGACCCCTCTAGTGTTGACTGCCTCCACAATACGGCAGCCTTCCACCTTGTCAAGTCTACTAAATCCTTCATAGTTGATTTGTTACACTGACTTTCAGCCATCAATAGTGTAGCCTACCAGGATGTACACTCATAATCTAATGCCTCACTTCTACCCGCTAATAGGTTCAAAATGAAATAAAAACTGGTGTTTTCATGCATGTTTTGGTACACACTCTATCAATGGTGAATATGAGAGAATGGTACCCAAAACATTCTATTGAGCCATCTATTACACCACCTGATAATACCACAAATTGCCTCTAACTAGAGGGTACCATGCCCCCCCAATGGTACCCACTAGTTATAGGCAAACTGCCTGTGCCACGGAAATGCCATGGCGGCCACCCGTTGGGTGGCCAGGGAGAAAAATGGGATTTTGGCCACCTGTGCCACTGATTTTGAAGGGTTTTGGCAGGGGGTCAGTAAAGCGTGATTTTGTGACAAAATAGTGCCATAGCTGCCACCAAACCTTTAGACCCGGATCAGTACCAAAAATGTGACCCAATTAGTGCCATGTATGCCACGGGTCAATTTTAGCAGGGTCAGTAAATTTTGTGACCGGGTTAAATAGCCACCCGTGCCATGGGTCAATTTTAGCAGGGTCAGTAAATTTTGTGACCGGGTTAAATAGCCACCCATGCCACGGGTCAATTTTAGCAGGATCAGTAAATTTGTGACTGGGTTAAATAGCCACCCATGCCACGGGTCAATTTTAGCAGGATCAGTAAATTTTGTGACCAGGTTAAATAGCCACGTATGCCACGGGTCAATTTTAGCAGGATCAGTAAATTTGTGACCAGGTTGATTAGCCACGCATGCCACGGGTCAATTTTGGCAGGGTCAGTAAATTTGTGACCGGGTTGATTAGCCACACGTGCCACGAGTCAATTTTTGACAGAATCAGGGAATTGGGGCCGGGCTGAATAGCCATCGGTGCCACCGGTTACATGAAAAGGGATTTGGTAATTTTGAAAGGGACATAGTAAAGACTCTGCCTGTCTGCCATCTCTGCCAGCTATCTACCTATCCCCCCTGTTTTTCCAAGGCTAGCAACGCAACTCCCTCCATCACCTCCCCGAGTTCCTCTCCCCGGGCATTCTCACCCTCATCGTCGTCACTGGAACCATCTCCATCAAGCCAACCATTTTCAGAACCCTCATTGTCACTTGCAAGGTCCATATCAACATCCATGGCACCTGACACGGATGCTGTCAAGGCAGGATGCGACTGCCGGGAGACGGTTGGTATCACATCAGTCTCGGGGGAAGGTGAGACAGAGGTGGGGTCAGCCCGCTCCCCAGGCGTCAAGTCAGCAGTAAAGCGGTTTCCAAGTTTCTGGCGGATAGCATAGAAGCGCTTTGTATGAATCTCGTCATATCGTCCACGTTGCCAGCGGTATTTTCCAATGAAAAATGCGAGTGTAGGGTCATCTGGCAGAATCTCAGCCTCCTTTGCCAGCAAAAACTCCCTCTCATCCTTCATATAGGTCACAACACGTCGGATTTCGATGTTGAGTCACTGAATCTCTTCCTTTGCTCGCTTGAGTTTGTGGTAGCTGTCCAGAAGCTGGCGAGCAGCTGGGTCTGCCCATGCCCTGATTGTGGCGTTACCAGTGGGGTCCCAAAGAATGTCAAAGTCCGCAAGAAATGCGTAGCCAATGACTTCCTCCCACGACAAGTGTTGCCTTGGAGGGTCCAAGGCCAATGCAGCTGAATTGTAGCGCTGGAGGGCACTCCGGATTGCTTTGGATCGAACCTGGAGGGCCTTAGCAATGTGCTTTCGCACTTTGTATCCTGAAAGGTCTATCAGCACTGTCCCTCAACAGATTGGACCACATACCTAGCCCTGATTGGTTTACCTTTGTCAGTTCTAGAAGTCTTTTCACCACCAATGCCTCTAGAGAGTCTACCGCCCGCCTATACCAGCGGTTGACTACCAGCTGAGCCGCGTCGGTCCACTCCTTATCCTCTGATGTCCATCATACCTCGATAGACAGGCGATGCTCAGTGGCCTGAACTGCCTCGACCACCTTGTTGTAATTCTCACGTGCATGCCTCCTGGTGTTACCATTTGCTGTTGAGCCTTCTCCAAAAGCTTCATCGAACTTCTCCCTGATGAACACAATGGCAGTTAGAGCTACTGAGTCTTATTGAATCCATTAAGACTCACTTTCGATCAGCTAGATTAACCAGCAGCTGGTAGTACTCCATCTGGTCCGTTTCCTCCTGTGGCTCCTTCAGCAGTGTGTTGAGGTAGGCCTTCTCTTCCTGGATTCTACTCTTGAGAATGTCCTCTGTCACTCCGGCCTGTTCCATGGCATATTTCAGTGACTCTTCAGTGTCCAAGATTTCAATAGCCTGTTTGTAGTTGTTGACCAAGAACATGCCTATAAAATGATGAGGGCTGAATATGAAGGACATCCATCACTCACTGAGATTGGCATATGTCTTGAAAGTGTCAAGATGGGCAAAGTAGGTCCGTATACCTGCCTTCGATGGAAAACACTTGCATATTGGACCGATCGGGACAGGCCATTCGAGCGGGAAAACAGCCGTTCAGCACCCGCTAGGTCCTCAAGTCCCAACCCCAGAACATAGGTGGCCAGGTAGTCTAGCTGACACTTTCTGTTGTGGGCATGACCATGGAAGGCCCCTACCAACATCTTGAGGTTCAGCCGGGCAGCTTTTGGACCGAGTGGTGACGTGCGATGGAACGGGCTTTGTTGGGCGGTGCAGACCACTTCGTTTACAGTTACTGTACTATTACGACTGAATATTCTGGTTACGGGTGATGGGGGTGTCTGAACTGAACACTTTGGGTCCTGATGACGGTGCCGTTCAGATTTTCCGGCCTCAAATAGGCCAAAAAATGCGAAACTTTCTGGTATATATTATCCGAGACTGCTTACTGGGTCACCTTAGCACTTTTGGCCACAAGCACACGCATAAAGTGAGGTAGATCCCGGCCTATGGGCCCTGAAACAAAGGCATACATCCTACGAGTCAGTCCAGATATTTTTCGAGAATTTACACCATGACTTCATCGCATAACAAAATTTTCCTCCGGCGGTATCCTACTCGTAAAATAGCAAAAACGGCTTAATGGGCCACCCCTCTAAATCGTTCATGCAGCCTTGTCCTGGGCATCTGAATGTATCCCAAATCATTAGAGACATAATTTCATCATTCCATGCACTAAAATGGTACACCTAAGGTATGCGAGGACCATGACTACTTCCCTTTTCAGCAAGGGGGAAAGGTGAAATTGTGATATCGGCTGAAAGATGTGTCTTGCAAAGGACAGAGGGTATGGACACCCCAAATTAAGATTTAGATGACACCATTGGATGTATTTAGACATAAATATACACAATTAATGTTCCCCACATGCCAATAAGTCCTCGCAAAAGATCCATCTATACGGGCAACTAAATTTCAGGTGTTTGAGGTAGTAGTGGACCGTTACCAGGAGGCCATATACCTAAAATTCTAGGAGCCAGGTAAGATACAGTCTTGGACATTTCGAATGGAACAGCCGAGTTCCAGAGCCTCAGGAGACACGGGTCCTTCGCTACAGCGGTGGCGGGAGTGGGCCCCCAGCCAGTCAAGATCAGACCAGGGTCTTCGTGGGGATTCCAGGAGGCGAAACAGAATATTTTTGGCGTATATAAAGGAGCTATGGCATGCCTTCGAATCAAGGGATGCGGACGAACTCCAAAACTTGCAAGTCGGTGAAGAGGTGGTGGAGAAACAAGCCAAAGATGCATGCGAGGGCCGTTCGGAAATAAGAAATGATGTTCACACGCTGAAATCTCGGTCCAGAACCGCCGTCACTTTTGATCGCCGCATCACTCGGCCTCGAAATTTGACGTACAGTGTCGCGATAGGTCATATTCCATCCTATATGCACCAAGTCTGGAGATTCTTCATCACAGCACCTTTGTATTATGCAAATGGCCCACTAAATAGTCTAGCCTGCTAAGGGGTCTCAGATAATATGGGAATTTGATCGTAATTGCCAAAGAATGAACACTGAAAAAAATGAACACCCAGTGAACATTCGGTCATAATGTCACAGTAGATTGTATTAAAATTCAATCGCGACCAACATCGTTGTCCGCCCCGCACTTGAAGGACTGCACATTGCCGTTCCTGAAGATAAGTATGAACAGTCTTGTTTGTTAGAAATACACTGGGACTAGGGCATCAAACCGTCCCCGTAACCTTACGGGTTTACGGGGGCGTAATTACGGTTACGCCCCCGTCCCGTCTAAGGTTTTGGACGACCTCCAGACGGGACGGGTCACGGTACGGGGTGGGGCGTAATACGGCACCCGTAACCGTGCGTTTACGCGTAATTTACGGGTGTCCCAGGATCAAGGTTTGGCAAACTAGTTTTTGCTGCGGATCCCCCTGCCGATGGTCGCGAATCACTCGCTTATATGGCACAGGATTCGGCTGTCGTCTCTCGCGATTCTTCAGTCTCGAAAGCTCTCGGCATGCTGCAAGGTGCATGCCGGAAGTATCCGAAACCACCTGATGCAGCGCCGACCTGCTCAAGACTCGGTTTCACGAACCCTAGAAGTTGTTTTAGACAGTTTATAATGATAGGGAGAGTATTTCATTTGAATATACTTGATAACTCACTCAAAGTTTGTTGGCCTCGCAACATTGCTCAACCACCCGTAAATTACGCCCGTCCACGGCTATACGCACGGGACCCGTCCCGTCTATGGCCTCCGAGATACCAAGTTACGCACGGGTCAGCCCGTCCCGTAGGCCAAATACGCCCGTAATTTTTACGCCCGTGGGCGTATTACGCACGGTTTGATGCCCTAACTGGGACACCACTGACACTGAGACGCTTGTGCCGGTGTTTCCGTCGGGGCTCATTGACCCGCCCCACGCATACACTAGCTCCGGACGAACCACTGCCGGCGAAGCCGTGCCCTTGGTCGGATTCGGGGCTCGTGGAGCCGCCACACGCATATGCAGCTTCGGGGGACTGCGAGCGTCGCTCGTGCGAGTGGTGCCCGTGTGATGAAGAAGAGGGTGGCCGGGGTATTGAAGGCGCTGGCTCGGCGGCGAGCAGACGAAGAGGGACTGCGGGGCGAAAGTGGCGAGGGTCAAGATAAAATAGGCCGTCACCCTGTACGCAGATGAAGCAGTACAATGATGAAGGAGGACCGCTCGCGATGCTGACGGGCTGCGAGAAAGTATAAAGGAGCTGGGGATCACGTCAGTGGCTAGTATTCGAGAGCGAGTAAGAGGGAGAGGAAAGGAAAGGATACCGCGAGAAGGAAGGTGGTGGAGAAGAAGATGGATGGAAAGGCACAGTGCGAGAAGAGAAAGAGAGAGAAACAAAAACATGCACCTTTATCGTCTCATTAACACCGTCCAGCCTCGGCCGTATTCCGAGCGCAGCTGCAGCACGGGCCAATCACTCCACTTTTTCGACTCCTTGTCCTTCTTCTAGCCGGATCCGTGCGATCTGGTAGAGCGTTCCGTCGGTGGTGACGGAAACACCGAGACCGCATGCTGGGAATGCCTCGACAAGTATTTTGAGAAGGAATTCAGCGTTATAGTGAAACAGGCGAACGGAAGGAAAGAAAGGATGAGAACGGAATGACCAGACTAGCAAGGGACGAGACGACGATGGAGAGAAGGAAATGACATAGAAAGTACGAGTGAGGAGGGGATTAGATGTAGGCAATGAATACAGAAAGCATGCAAATCAATTAAGGCAAGGAAGGGTATGATCATGAGGAGCGGGACGATAGGTACAAATGCGGAGGTAGCAAGGAAAAGAATCAGGAAATGAATGCCGACCTCAACACCCCCGCCGCCGTGCTCGGGCCAAACCACATCCCCACGTTCTTCCCCATCCCCAGGTCCTTCCATGCGGCCTTGCCCGCCAGCGCCATGTGGTGCACGCCGAACGGCGCCGCCAGTACAGCAGACGTGCATGTAGAGTGTGCGCGTACTGATGCAGGGTGGGAAAGGGGGTGCGAAGGTGCGGACGAGGGGAGGCTGTGTGGGAAAATAAGGAGTGAGTACGAAGTCGAGATAGAAATGGCAAGAACAGGATGAGGAAAGCAGAAAATACGGAAACGATGACGTGGACAGGGACACCACCACGGATAAGTAACAAGCCTTCGATTTCACACTCCACAACCTGTCCTTCACCGAGCGGGAGGAGAATCCGCTCCCGAACCCCTCCGTCCACCACCAAAACTGCGGCGCCTCCCGCTAATCCTGCCAGCAGCGACCCGTCAGTGAACCAGGTCACATCTGCATACACCTTGTCCACGATGTGTTGGTCCAAGATGTGAACCACGATGTCTTTCAAGGGGATGACAGTCGATACAGGGAGGTTCGGTCCAGGGCGGTGAGAAGACAGGCAGAATGTGTTCCATGCCCAGGGTGAGATGGTGCTGGAGGTGGGAAAGTGCTCAAGATTGGCTCAAGATCTCGAGACCAAAGCATGTCGTTGTCTGTCATCATACATACAAAAAATCGGAGATGTACAGGGAAAGAAGTGTCCCATATACTACCACACTACAGATTCTCAAAGCTTATTGACCTTTGTAACCACGTCCACCGAACCGCAATGTGCTTCGATATTGAGTCCAAAGTCATTATTTGCGTTCGAGATGACCTTTATAATTCCTGGGTCCTTGGAGAACTGCATGTGAGGCCAATCAGTCAGAATCGGATCACGAGCAGTGGGATACACACATCGGCCATGTGTTCAACAGTCTGGAATAGGAAGAGTCACGATCAGCCCAGCTGGTTCGAAATTTCAGAAAACCAGCCAATACCTCGCTTTCGCCATACAGGATAACGGTAGGTTCTGGGGGGGTGAGACCGAGCGACTCTGAGTGGGGATGGAACTCCGTATTCTGCCACCACTGGAACATGAATGAGTTTTACATGTATGTATGACTGACACATAGGAATTGAATGCACCACTTGAAATTTGGTCCAAAATTTATGCAAAGCAGGGAGAGCAGATAACTCATCGACCAGCGCCGCTGTCTGCTGTTTCCATTGCGCTACGGAAAGCTGGGGAGGAAGTTTGAAGAATCCAGCTGCGCGATGCGTGTGCTGAGTGGGTGGCGAGTCTGAATCAACCAGCGTGGATACTTCTGCAGAGAATGATGCGATCCGATGAAATCCGAGCCCAGCCGCCGGTGCAAAGAGTTCCCGTATTTCTGTATCATTGATAGGCTTTGAAAAGTTTACAAGAGTGGACGATCCTTTGCTAATAATTACACGTACCGCCAGCAAATGATCCTTTGACTTTGCATAGTCAACAATAGATATCTGCAGTTAGATATAAATGCAAACCTCGGTTTCCACAACAATAGTCACCATGGGCGGCGATGCTGGAAGCTCAAATTTCTTGAGATGTTCGTCCATACTTGGGTTCTGGAACATCTGCTCAAGAGATGCGGTCAACCGTAGGTGTAGTTGACCGATGGCATATCACCCACAAGCTCGACCTTGTGCACATTCTGGTGCGCAACAGGGACGGAGAGTATACCATCCACAAGCGCCTCAACTCTGGTGTCGAACTCCTTTTTCGACAGCCCCTCCGGTGCCTTGAGTATCCCTATGACAAGAAAGCGGTCCTCTTTCGCAGAGGGCGCCATGGCTGAGTCTCGGAGAAGATTGCAGGAAGAAGCGGCTCGTTCAACAGGGTAATATGCGATCTCGGCACACCCAAGACAGCGGTATGCTGTCAGTACATTAGCTCATTCATTTCTATCGATCGAAGGTGGTATCCACATATTTAACTGAGATGTGATCCCGGGTAGGCATCTAGTGCGTCCTAATTTTGGACTGTATTCCACAACTGCACCTAATCAGCGTCTCCGGAATTTTCCAGAAGATACAGTAACCAGACTCATGTCTTCCTATAGTGACTAACTGCGTTCTAAACCCTCGACCGGTTTTGCGTGCGAGTTTTCTGAGCAATAAAAATGCTATCAGGTTGCATAAGAGCTGTCTGTCACCGCCGACTCACCGGACCTAAATCGGTCACAATACTTCCTATCGTGTATTAAGTAGGTTCAAGTACCTGTTCAAGTTTGGTTTCACACACCACCAGCCTTCGTCCCATCTCGGAGCATGTAGGAGCGTGCAGGAATGTAATTCCTGACATATAATTTATCCTTTTCTGCAGAGAACTAGGGGATACAACCGTCCCGTAAAATTACGGAACGTCCCCGTACCGTCGGCGAGATTGGTTCAACCTCCAACGGCACGGCGACGTTACGGGTGAACCCGTATACGGGTCCCCGTAACCGGCCGTTTACGCGTAAAATACGGGTATGCAAAATCAACCAGAAAACTCAACATGCCAGCGATGCCGACAGCCTGTCGGGGTGCCATCACTTCTCAGGGACATCACAGGTTACGGGTCCCTGTAACCGGCCGTTTACGCGTAAAATACGGGTATGCAAAATCAACCAGAAACTCAACATGCCAGCGATGTCGACAGCCTGTCGGGGTGCCATCACTTCTCAGGAACATCACAGGTTGCGGGTTGCACCTCGGTAGCAGCGCAGACCCGTTACCGACATGCTCTATTAGTGATTTCAAATCGGGCTGGCGTCCCATTCGGTCCAGGTTGTGGCCGCTTTGCTATTTAGTATTTCTCACAAACTTTTCTCATATTGGGTGCCAGCAACACTTGTATTTGCTTCTCACAACCTTCTCAAGGTCAAAAATACAGCGAATTTAGGCTCAACTCATGGGGAAATCCATATCAGCTTGCCAAAGCCGTAAATACGGTACGCACGGGACCCGTCCCACTTGGCTCAACAGATGGGACCTCGACGGCCGCCTTCGGCCGTGGCGTGAGAAAACAGACGGTTTGATGCCCTACAGAAAACTGGACGCCCACCACACTATTTTCGACCTCGCGATCGACTGCTCGCGAATTTTGCCGAATTTTGAGTGCTCAAGGCCTGCTCACAAGGCAGCAGCGAGATTAGACCTGCGGCGCGGTTCTGATGTTTGCTGCATCAAATTCCCTTATATGGGTGTAACCAGATAGGGTTAAATGAAATCGAGAACGTTCGAGGGTGTACTATCCTTCCCCCACCACCCGGACACCTACGCAAAAGTGATCAATATCATTTTATCCAGAGGACTTGGGATAAATCTGAGTACCCAGATCGTCAGGAAATTGGCTTTTACCCCATTCACAGATTTCACTTAAGGGAAACAGTTAGGAATTGAGCAAACGGCGGTCTTCTTTCGGGGAAGGAGCAGTGTCTGAGTAGTAGGTAACATGTCAAATTCTGATTGCCGATGTTCGCCTGAAGGCCTGTTTAGCTGTAGCGGCTTGAAACTTTATATGATGAATCTTACATATATGCCATACAATACATGCACAGGACAAGTCTTGGGGTTCTTGGAATGGCCGGCTCGTATCACACAGTTTGGGACAACAATTGCATCAAATTTGCATCAAATTTGGTATGTAGATCGCTCATTTTGGATCGTTGTGAAATGCACAAGGCACCTGGACACATGATATTTTGCATGGGTACTAATGTGGTATATAGCTAACCTACGAGGTCGAATTTGGGCACTCTGGCTATGACTGGAGCGTCGTAAAGCTCCAAGATCTCGAAATTCAACCAAATTGAGGCTACCTTGGATCTTCGCACGTGTTGTAGATAAGAACCATCCCAAATTCCGGGGAATTCGAGCCCATAGTCCATACACCAGAGCATAACGATGGTCTGAAGCCCAAAATCCCGGGAAACGGTTGAATATTGGGTGAGAAATTGTTGTTTGTCCGAGTTGTAGGTGTGTCCGGATCGGTGGGGGGAGATAGCATTGCGCGATTAGCCCCTCGGTAAAGAACGAGTTTCATGTCGAGAGCGTATATTCCAAGGACATTCTAATCTCGGCTCCAGATCTTTACGGGGATAGTTGGGGCAGAGAAATCAAAAAATCAGAGGCAGCCATCACCCCGTAAAGATCTGGTGCAGTCTGACCGTAAAACATGCGATTGCTCCCATCAGTCACCGTAGTCACATCTCTCACACGCTTGACAAAGCCCCTAATTCTATCTCTTTCGTCTCTTATCGATGGACGACCTCGAATTCCTATTCGTCGACGAACCCCACTTGAGCCTGATGATTCCGAAAATCATTTAGGCAATGAGCCTGACTTGCCTGACATACCTGATGGCGACACCACTATCCGCGAACCAATTCACCGAACCAATTCCCGCTACTTGCGAAATAAACTTGGGCCAGAGGAACTGGTGAAGAAGGTCAAAGCCGTGCTGGCCGCAGTGCGGACCGAAGGACTTAATCTACCCATTTTTCTGGATGCGGTGTGCTGGGGAGATCCTCAGTGTATTGCGGATGCCACTATGAGATATGCGCGGACATCACTGATGACCAGCGAGGAGCTTCCTGGAACTATAGAGCGCTGTTATAATCCTCCGAGACCCGTGGGGGAGCGCCCAGGAGGAGGCCGACAGGTTCTCTTCGACTTTGCGGTCTAGTGTGTCTCAGATGCCATAGACCGTGAAATGAAGATTTCTGCCCCACTTTTTTTATCGCCGCCAGAGGAGCTCTCCGAAGAGCATCTTACCAGCCTTGATTTTGAGGCTCTCAAGGTTCAGGTGCAAACAAGTGCACCTAATCTCTGGCTCATTTTCCGCCGAGCTGCGTACACTCCGCTGCAAGAGGCCCGAAATAAACATAAACATCCAGACATGGTAGGCCAGCAGCATTGAGCTAAGTTGAGGGCTGATTTTTAGCACCTTGTTCCACAGGTTGTTCTCAACATGATATCACAAGCACATTACACACGATCAAATCGCCGCTCACGGGTCCCCAAAATCTGGTCCATATACTTGAAAGCATGTGGTCTTTCAGCGCGTGCCTTCGATGCACTGCATGCTCTCGGTGTTCTGATGAGCCACAAATGGACGTCTAACGCTGTTGGGACTCTATCCACCCGCGCCATGACCACTGTTCAGAAGCGGATTCATAAATCCCCCTGGAACGTCTCTCACGATAATGTTAACGTCGCTCTCCGCGTATTTTCCCAACGGCTCAACAACCAGAGTCACTTTATCAGTGGATGCGCCTACACAATCTGGATTTTGCCCGACCGCGCAGCTCTACCACCTGGAATGAATCGCCTTCTTCAGACCTACCGGGCGGAGAACTGTTTGGTTGTCTTCAAATATGATCTTGTCCTGTACGGGAACGAAGCTGCAGACGATCGTATGCAGGCTTTCGATGAGGCCTATGTTTTGCGTCTGCTCTTGGACAGCCCTGCCTTCGCCGATTATCCACACCTCAATGATCATCTCTTTGATCCGCCCCCACCAGTCTGGCAGCTGCAGGGTGGGCCGGAGAACACCACTGAGCAGTTCATCCTCGAGACAAGCACGAAGGAGGAGGCCAGCTATGAGGGCACATTGAGCTGCATGGCTGATGTTTTTAAACAGCTCTTGCTAAATGCTGTGGACGAACAGATGTGCACTGCCATCCAGTGTGTCATTGCGTGGATTGGCGATCAGCTCACTATTGAGCGACTCCGGGGATTGTGGAAATATCGGCATGAAGACCATAATTCCTTCGACAGGCTTGACTATATGATCCCCATTTTCGGGTGGTTTCATTTGGTTATGGCTTTTGCAAACACCATTCACAAGCAGTATTTGGGAAACTCCGCCGCAATTGGCAGTTTGCGACAGGCGTTCGATGTTCTCAAGCGAAAAGGCCTGATAACTCAGTCAACAAAGGGCCCATTCTGGCACCATTTAGACGAGGCCCTACATCACATCAGTGAGGCGCATTTCCGTGCAAGCTGGTTAGATGTCGGCAACGTTGAAAATTTGGCAGACCTCAAATCGAAATCGCCGCAGGAACTTCGTGATCTTGCGGCAACACTCATTCGAAAACATGCTTCACGAGAGGCGGTCAATGCAGTCGAGGCCATGAGTCCTCAAGATCGCGATGAGGTGTACCGCCAGTGGACCATGTTCAACATGGATGTTTTGCCGTATCTACAGCTACGCCAGGCCATCAAAACGGGCGACGTAGGTCGCATTGAAGACCTCATTCCCACCTTACTCTTCCGATTTTCCGGTGGCGGAAATTCGAAGTACGCAATTGAAATGCTGGAACTATTGCAAGGATGCATCGCGAATGGCCAGAAGACTTGCGGTAAGTGTTCCAGTGCCTTCATCTTTTTTTGGTCTCATTCCATTTTGCGCCAGGAATTACATCAGGGAGTTCTGCTGGCTTATGAGCAGAGATGGTGGTATCGAGAGTTGGCTTCCGTTTGATCTTGGCCAGGAACAAAATATTTGTGATATCAAGGTCTTGCTTCCGATTTCCTTTCTGTGTGTCCTGACTGCTTCCCAGGTCAATTACCGATCCATGGGACCTGGGGCTACGATGGAATACATGGGCAAAGTTTCCCCCGCTATCCCTGCGCTGCGCAAAGTTCAACGGCATATGGAGAAGCAATTCAAAACTACAGCACGCGGTGCTCGCCACGGTGTCCCTGACAAAGAGAAAGACCGGAGAGGACTGGAGTGAAGAGAGGGACGATCTTTTCCTGGAACCTTTGTTGTAGAACGGCACAATAGTTCTTTGTCCACAAATGTGAATCCGATGATGGCATCTTTCACCAGAGGTTGTGTTCGAGGTTAGAATTCAAATAATGAGCTATGGGTAAGGATAATTATTATCAGGAGCATAATGAGTATTATTACATTCATCGGAATTATTTGGAGCTGGTACGGGTGGGTCTCGGAAATAGTTAGGAGAAGAGTGATGTCCGGGGCAAAAATGGATGCGGAAGTCTACCATAAAATGAAGTAGGGGGAAGATGGGTACGCAAACGAGGCAGTGGAGTCTCGTTGACAAACCCCAGAGCTGGATACGAGTCTGGAGTGAGAAAGTCTGGCATCTGCGGTATTGATTCTTGTACCGCAGTTCCGCGAATGGGCGTTGAGTAGACATGCGTAGACGGCGCAGGAAAAGTGACATGTGGTAACGGACGCGGGAGAGGACGCAGCCGAGGACGAGGAGGAGGAGGCGGGAGAGGGTTGTGGTTGGAAAAAGAATTAGGAGCGAGATACGAGTCCGGTATCAATTGTTGTAGCGGAGTGTGGGCCAATGCAGCGTAATTTTGGTTGGATGGGTCGGCCAATAGCTCAACTGTGTCATCGCAGAGCAAAGGGCCTGCAGAGGTGGTAGGTGATGGCCGAGTGAATAAGGTGAATGGGAATTCGGGACATGAATCCAGTATCGGTGTCACGGGCACGCCACTTGAGAGTGCGGTGGGTGTCGAGTACGAATGAGGGGGGAGGTTGGAAGACGTGGAAGACGTGGAAGGCTGGAGAGTCGGAACCTTTTTACGGGACTTGCGTGGTTTTTTCGGTTGCGCGTCTTTCAGTGCTTTCTTCCGCACTCTCTCCGCATCGTTCTCGTCTTTGCGAAGCTTTTGTCGCTTGGCCGTCTCCGCCTTTTGCGCATCCATCTTTCGCTTCTTGGTTGCAATCCGTTGCTGCTTGAACTCGATATCGTCTCGTCAAGCTTTGCCAGAAGCTCCCCCCCGTGCCGACCAACATGGGTAGGGCTCCAACCAGCATGGATAAGGTCTACCGGTGCCTTTACGTGCGCCCTCGTGGCAATTTTGGTAATCACGTCGTCCGGCAGAAATGCGCTCGGGCCCCAGGGACGACGACGATGCACAGTTGCACATATCGTAGTCCTCCATTTGGTAATAAGTTCGCGTGCACCCTTAAGATGGTCATCGCGTCGATATTGAGCTGGCGGCACAGGAGGCGGGGCTGTCGAGTCGTCGGATGGGCGCAGAGTGAGCTCTGGATGGTTGGGTGAGGTCTTCCGGAGACAGTTGTCGCAGCAGATTCCCGTTGGCGCTGCAAGCGTGTCAGTTCAATTTAACCCAACGTATACTGCAAAAAAAAAAAACCTTTGCGGGGAGTACCGTTGTCGAAGTACTCATCCACAACGTCCCGACGGCATTCTTCGGTCTCAATCCATTCACGAAGCCCCGTCTCAACAGCCTTCTTAAAATTAACATCGTCCGTCGGCTCAGTACCCTTCTTCGGAGCGACCTCTTGAAATACACTTGGTTGCACCAAGAGGATTGCCCGAGCGGCAATGAGAGTGTTGCGGCCCGCCCGTCCGGCGCGCTGCATCCAGATGGAGAAGGACGACGGGACCATGAATTGGACCACCTGTTCGACGTGCGGGATATCACAGCCCTACAGACATCAAGAAACGTCGAACAAACTCGAGGATTAAACGACATACCATTCCCGCAGCCTCTGTAGCCAGTAGAATTTTGATTTCACCCTTACGGAACTTGTCCATGATGATTTGTTTCGATCGTTTGCTGCGCCGTGAGTGATAAAGCGCAATCGAGCCCCGTAAATGCGGCGGGAGGAGATCTCGGAGATGCTCCAATGCCTCCATAGCCAAATTAATATCGTCAAAAAATACCATGGACTGCACAAGTTCGATGATGGCATTCTCCGAGCCGCGAGTGCGAATCAGAAACTCGAGGGCTTCGAGATCTGACTTCGCGCCCTTCATATGGTGGACAAACCACGCGATATTCGGCCGGTCAGTACCTAGATTGTCGTGGTACGCCGTGTCCGTGGATATGTGTAATGATTTTCGCACTTCAGCAAGGACGAGAGGGGGGAGAGTGGCGGAGGCGATCATGAATGGCACCTTCAACGGAACGAACGCGCGAAGGGTGCCTAACTCCGCATACTCCGTACGGAATTCATCCCCCCACTGGGAGATGCAGTGCGCCTCATCAATCACAAAGGCAGCAATTTTTTTCGCAAATGCCGGTGTATTCAGAAGCTGCCGGAATTTATCGTGCTCGAGGCACATGTCGGGTGATGTGATGATTACTCGATGCTTGAATTCCTGGATTTCTGACACGAAATGACGCGTTTAGAACGTGTTTGACGCGCCAAAAGTTACAACGGAACACGTACCCTTGTGGATTTCATTACTATATGTATCCCCGTTCACGGCCACAGCGCTAAGACCCATCTTCCGAAATCGAGAAGCCTGATTGTACATCACGTCAATTCGAAGTCCACTTTCGCCGAGGGAAGTCGCGCACCTGGTCCACCTCCAATGCATTCAATGGAGAGATTATGATAATAATTTTGTCGGACTCCACGAATAGCGGCATCACGAAGGGCATAGTCTTGCCGGCCCCAGTGCCTGCTATCCAGCTGCAGTCGAGACCGAGAAGCAAGGCCTCTCCCATGTCGATCTGCCATTCATGCGCGATCATTCCGTTGTTGCGCTCGAGAAATTCGTTGCGCAATTTGGCCCGTGTGGGAGCGGATTGGTACCCGCGGTCCTTGAACGCGTCGGTGCGTGCCTTCTGCAGGATCTTGACAGCCTTCGCGGCATCACGGCGATGAGAATCAAGCCGGGACTGGACTGTGGGCATGGTGGGAAGATGGGGAAGGAGGGCGAGGTGACACCGCGGAACAGCGGGGACGGGCGCGAGACGCGACAGGACGCGACACGAAAAGTCACACTCACCCACGGTGTTACTCAACAATATTTTTGTGGCAGCGTGACTCAATCACATAGCCGCCTACTAAACTGCACCAGACTATGGCAACATGGACTGGACAGCTTAGGATTTGCGCCTCGGCTGTCCAGCAAGCGTGATTGGCGATTGTAACTGATCCTTTTGGATGCAAGGACCCCAGATACATGTTATTTGAAGTATTTACGGATATTTGGATATCCATCAGACCGATCTTCTAGCCAGAATTGTGGACCTGAAATATGGTGAATTTGGAATGAATAATCAACATTTGAGTTTTTTGGTGCACAATTCCGCGCCAACAATCTCAAAATGCACGGAAGCTTGACAGAAGCTCACAACCAGAAGGTATTGATGGGATCGGCACAGCCACATACACATCGGGAAAGTAGTTGTGTTTTCGTTCATTCAACCTACGCTCGTTCATTTGGTTCCTCCGCAGATCTTGATCAATCCGGATGCTGAGACTGGTGAAACACTTGAAATTAACTAGAGAGTGAAAGCAGTAACCACATGGTATGTGATAGCTGGTACTTCTGCCCAAGTTCAAAACTTCAACCCCATACCACAATTCTCTAGAGCCGATAATGCTTGACCTGAATGAAAGAGATAAATCTCCGTGGGAAAAAATATATATAGAGTGAGTTAGGACTACTCTCAGCAAATTTCTAAGCATACTTGGATATTTGCTTGCTGATGATAGACAACCATGTCTACAAAAAAATGTTAATGCAAGTGAGACAATTCCACTTGAGTATCAATGACAAAAATGAGAAGCTGCACATATTGCGAGGGCACAAATAAACTGCACCACCATTAGTACTATCTTGTGAAGAAGCAAGTTTGAGCGGTTGAGATGAGCTGTCTGAAGTTTACATGTCTCACCTCCAAGTCAGGTCCCATCACCGAATTGTCTGTGATCTGAATGGTGTAATCCAACTAGTCCCTCTGCCAAAAGATAGTGTGGGCCAAGTGAACCGGGGATCCGAACAGTGGTGGTCCTGACAATAATCCAACCAACAGAAGTCAAACATCAATCAATGCGACACAGCTGGCCCTGATAAGCTTGAGAACGACAAAAGTGTACATGAGCCGCGATGGGCAATGTCCGCATAAAAAACACGAGAGGATCGAGCTCGGGGACTGTCTACAGGGAAACAACTGAAAGGCAGAGAGGCATTTTTTAAGAGGACTACTGACACATCTCAGACACCAAAATACATTCAAACTCTCTGGCCAAGAGCTTGTGGATGAAGGAAATCACTAGAATTTGAGCAACCTCCAGTGTAGCCAGACATCAACACAAATACAAAGACCAAGCTGTGGGTTGGGGGACAACAATGCATGCGATCAATGAATTGTACACTTGAAGCTGTAAAATGAAATGAAAATCAACTGTTTTGAGGCTTGATAACCCTCAGGCAAGAAAGAGAAGTCAAGCCTGTCCATGCAGGGAATGAAGATGGATAAAAGGAAAAGGTGCACAAATAAAGCTGCCGGATGTGAAATAGTGGAATGGCTCAGATGTATTGAATAGAAATGTATTGAGGGCGTACAAATCAAATGGACTTGAAGGGATATGTAGCATGCCTTTCAGTCCACCTTGAACCCGAGTCGGAGTTTGAGACATTGAGAACGGCTGAACTGATCCCAAGTCAGCTCAAAACAACGAAATAGACTCAAACCAAACCACAAAAGAAACGACGATGACTGTGCCATTTACCTTAGTTTCAACTTTGCGAATGAGGTGAGTGTACTGCACTGGCGCGCAGTTTGCGCACAATGTGCACAATATATCAAGCATTGTTTTGGTCTTCTGGGTCAAATCAGGTGTGCATGCACATGCAAGGGATTTGGTAAATTCATGTATGAAATAAGGATTGGAACATACTTGATCCAATCCCGTCATTGACTGTGTCCAAATGAACACACAGGTGTAGTTTCGGTGCACCTTCGAATGCAAGTCAGAATAGACACCAGATAGAATGACAAGGGATCACACCTCAACAAGCCCTGGCTCGTTGTGAATGCAGGATTTGAGGCACGGGATCGAGATCTAAGTGATGAGACTAGCCAAGTGCAAGGTCATTACAAGGACGTGTACAAACCATAAGCTCAGCCTCTTGTGCATTGAGTTTGAGTGAAAGACAGAAATCAGTGTGGTGAGAATAGGGAAACCGATCAAGGCAGCTCTCTTGACTTAGAGTGTTAACATGCAATTCCGAAAACCAAGTCGGTATATTTCAAAGAAAATACCGAGACGCACCTCACCACAACTTCTCCCAGAGATGTGGAGTCAGTCGATTCAAGGAAAGGGATGGAATAGAAAAAAAAACATGGACCATTACTTCCCCAAGAAGTGAATCTTGGGCTGAAGACAGATGTTCTCTGGGGGCGGGGACCCAGCGTGTTGCTTGAAGCATCTAAGGACGGTGATGAAAAGCTCGAGTTCGTACAAATATTCTACGAGCCCGCAACAAAAAAATGAACTCGGAAAAAGCGAAAGTTAAAGCTGAGATTTCACCCGAAAGCGTCACAGTAACACCCACTTATTAAGGGAGAGAGACATTTAACTCGATAATGCAGACTTTGAATTTTGATCACCATTTGAAAGGCATTCCAAGTCCGGAAAAGAAAAGAACCGTCAGTTATGATAGAACAATGCCTAATATAATTTAAGTGTTGAAGATAGTAGTTAGCTTGGAGCCCAAGTCAGAAACGTAAAGAATAGGCTAGATTGTCAATCGACTGAATAAGTGAACAGTAGACTGACCTATGTGTATCTTCAATTGCGGGGGTTGATGTTCTGTTCAGGTGTGGGAAACTCTTAGAATCAATGTTGGGTGGAGTGAAGTGAAAGCAAAGAGGAGGTTTGGAGAGCAATAATTGAGAATGACCTGACCCGCTATCCTCCCTCGCGGAATTGAATGACTGCTTGTCGAAATAGCTCAAGCGAAGTGATTCCGGGGTCCTGGCATCCCGAAGGGCCAAAATCAACCGCCAATCACGCCTGCCGGACGGCCGAGGCGCAAATGACAAGCTGTCCAGTCCATGTTGCCATACCAGACGTTATAGGGCAGTGATCCCCCATCGAATTTTCATCAAAAACTGCCTCAACGACATTTGAACATCTCCATCAAGACATAGATCCGTTTCTGTATCAACTGCCCGCGAGTGCAATGAGCGGAACTGCCCTATAAAAGTCTGGAAACGAGACTAAGGACATTCGGGAATCAGCCACAACATCTCGGAACGCACACGCTGGCGCGAAGCGACGGCATATCTTGTGCAATATATATGCATCCGCGCCGAGAAATATGACTACGGCTACCAAATGCAAGTTGCCGTCTTTCTTATTCATCATCGTACAATTACGGGCAACTTCGAGCATGCCTTGAGATTCTGCCCAGCATCCGAAATAAATTTGCACGGCCACCGTCCAGGTCCAGGAGCAGTGGTTGTGAATTGAACATGTCTGAATCTCTACGTAGATTCCATTTGAGTGATGGAATCGAAGAAATTATTTAAGGTTATTATTTCTTGGGTAACTCGTCTTGAGCAATCTATGATGGGGAATGAAGGACGGACGAGCGCGTCAGAAGTAATGTGACATTTGCATGAAGGACCTACGTCTTTCATCGGCCCCGGGACACGCTCAGACAATTTTTGAGAAAATACACACTGGGGTGGTATAAAACTTTATATTCACGGGGGTATAAACACTACACAGACAAAACATCGTATATAACATTGGTTAGAGAGCAAAGGATTTCGAAAGGCCGAAGGGCGTCGACTCAGAGTGAGTTCGCAGCGGAAGATTATCATTGCCGCTCAATGCAGCGGAGATATCGCCGCTCCTCTGTGCTAAGGATCGCAGCGTATGCCTCAGCCACATTGCTGGGACGATACGAGCTGCGCGAGGACGAAGCACGCAGCGATAAAAATATAGGAATATTCGTCCGCCCGGGCACGAAAGAAGCGGAGGAACCAAGCCGACACCATGCTCCGCACGATCATGCCAAGCGGGGGGCACGCGCGCGGCGGAAATGAGGGCAAACAGAAGACAGTACGAAGTGAAAGGGAGGAGGGAGACGTACCCGCTTGCTCCAATCCCGCTCTGAGAGAGCAGAACCTCGGACTCCGCCCCTGCCCTTCGAGTCCTCCCGTGCATAACCCCGAGGTTTGATGACGGCGAGAAGCAGCGCGGCAGACATGGATTTTGGATAGCCCGACAGGCCGCCGTGGCATTTGGTGTGGGGGTCGAGAGTTGGCATCGAAGATGAAGCTTCTGGACGGTCATACCTGAATACGACGTCAGTCAGCGGGAGAGAGAGCGGGGGAAGGCGCAGAAGGGTCTGATAAAGAGGGAGGGGTCAGAAAGGCATCGAGGCCGTGTAAGGGAGACGCACCCGTTGGTCAAGATCGACCTTCAAACTCCCACTGAATGGACAAATGGGGGGGTAGCCATGGCCGGCATTTGAGCCACGTGGATTGGAGCGCAAGTAGCGGGGAATGCGCGTCGAGCATGGAAATGTGACCCCAAGGATCTGGACGGACGATGAGCACGTAGGGACAGTATGGATAGCGGAGGGACGAACCACCGCGTAATACAGTGTAGCCCATGAGGGGCACATAGACTTATCATCGTCGTGGGTGCGAATGAAGGGGACGAGGGTGCGAGCGCACGGAGGACAGGTGTGCTGAAGCGATCGTTAGCGCGGGCGGAGGAGGATGAGCATGCCAAGTACCATACGAGCCCGGGGTACCCAAAGACGAGGAAAGCGGATTTCGCGCTTGTCGGAGTCGAGATGAGGAAGACGGGCCGTCAATAGCCAAAGTATCTGTATCGTTGTCAGTGCGCGCGCAGAGATTCAGAGCAGACGACGCACGCTCGCGCACGGGCGCGGAAAGGCGTTGGCGATGGATCCATGCCTAACCCTATTTCAGCATGACGAGTGGATCATTCCATGCTTGAAACACGATCGGCGGGGACGCGTGTCCGCAAAAGAACGGAAGGCCGTGAGGTTGACGGAAGCTTTCGCCGTCGGGAGCGCATGGGCGTCGAAGGAGGTACCCGTCTGTAGATCGTATGGGGCTCGATGTCGTATGTAGTCGGATTGTGGTATCGTCTTGGGGTCGCGAGCGCGACGGGAATATGGGGAGGCGACGGGGAGACGGGGGGATACGCCCACCGCGGAAACCCAAGAGCGATGCTGGTCGTGGCGGCGACGAGAGGATGAAAAGAAGGAGGGGGGCCTCGACGGGATTCGTATCCATGACGCCTAGCAACGGCGAATCCAATGCAGCAACACAGCACGCGGGAGACGGAGAGCCGACAGGAAAGAGTGTGAAGGTGGATATGAACCGCTAAGGACAATATTGATACGGATGCGGCGAATGTGGGCTGGAAAGGAGTAGCCGTGCACGAAGGGTCCGCACTCAATGGCATCGCAGCGTACCGGAAACGCAGTGCGGGAGGAGGAGGGAAAGATCTCGAATGACTGTTATGCAGAAGAATAGGGCGGTAGGTGGGACAGAATTGGAAGGGCAGCGCAAGGAACTAAACGGAGCCGCGTGATTACATAAGCGACGACGTGAAGCGAGGTAACAATGAAGAGAAAGCGAAGGTGGGGAGTAGAAGGGCGATGAGGGATGGAGTCCGTGCGAGTGGACGAGTGGACGTGATATCGAGCGAGGATTCAATTGTCAAGTCGATAGGTGGGCACTTGGGTGGGCAGGAAATAGCAGGAAGGACGGCGCGGGAGCCGGTCTCCGGTATGTACTCAATCCAAAATGTCAGCGCTATTAAATGGCATGGACGAAGGGACGCAAACCTTCCTCGCATATATTTCTTCGCCCACGCGACGATCCTGCACTCAGTGTCCGCGCATGAGATAGGCGGCGGGGGGTGGGCAGACGGTTTCGCGTGCATCGCGGTACATGAAATCCGAGCCTCAAACTGCTCGCACATGGAATCTCTCAGTGCAAGACATGGTGGGCGGCGGGGCGTCACGCGCTACCCGTCAGCAGTCGCATCTTCGCGTCTAGTACGGTTGGGCAGGGTGGGAGGGGACGGGCGGGCGTAGGCGATGATGCTGCGCATAGGGATGCTGGTGCTCCACAGGCGCAGCGGTCAAGCGGGTGGACGCAATGCAGTGACGAAGGTCGAGGCGGGCGGGAGGGCGAGCCAGGCGGCGGCAGGTACGGTGAGCGGCCGCTGCGAGTGCTACGTATGCGCATGGTGCCGGCAAATGTAGTGTTGTCATTGTGGCGGGATGAAGCCTCGGCGTGACGTAGTGGCCGAGGGCGGTGAGATGGCGCCGCTGGGCTTGCATGGTGCGTAGCCTGACAGGGCATCGAGGGGGGGAGGCGGGGCGGCGCGGAGGAAGGCCGTAGTGCGCGGGGAGGCGACGAAGGCAGCGTCGGCGATGCACCACGGTCGCCGCAGCTGCTGGACCGTATTAGGGATGCGCGAGGGCGCGGCGCGGCGCATTGAGGCGGATATGTCGTAACCAATGGTCGTGGCGCGCGTGTGGGCGAAGAACGCGGCGGGTGATGGTGAACTTCGGCGGCGTGTGCTGGTGCTGTGGGTGGTGCTGCACGTCGCACTAAGGAGGGCGACAGCGCAAACATCGTGATTCGCAATGCACGGCGGGTGTGGGCGGCGACCGGCGAGGTGGGATGGGCGAAAGAGAGTCGGGTGCACGGGGACCGAACGTCTACAGGCAGGAGCGCCAGCATGCTGCGTATGCGGCCAGTGACGCGGGATGAGGCGAACTGAGGCGAAGGTGTGCAGCGTCGTGAACGTTTGACGGGCGTCTGGTGCTGGGAGTTGGGCAGTGCCCATCACGTTGGCAAGAAGTGCGCCACGTCATCCATCTCGTTCCGTCCCCCAGTGTCAGAGACTTATACAAACATCCTATCCTCCTTTTGGTGTCAAGAAAGTTCAGTGACGGACATGAGCTATGAGATCTCTGGTGCGGGAAGCCTCCTTGGGACCAAACGTCCGCGTCATCATTTATATTTGTCCAGGTGGGGGCAGAGGCTCTGGGGGAGCAGGCACAGGAACTACCGGTGGAGGTACCGGTACCGGTGGTGCTGGGGGTGCGGGAGGCAGTGTTCTTCATTATCACGTCTCTGGTGCGAAACCTCCTTGGGTCCAAATGCTCGCGTCATCATTTATATTTGTCCAGGTGGGCACGGAGGCTCTGGGGGAGCAGGCATACAAGGTACCGGTGGTGCTGGGGGTGAGGGAGGCGGTCCCATCTTCAAAACCGACCTTCCAGTGGCTACAAGCTTTGCTATGAACTTCTCGCCTGTGGTCCCCAATAGCACGGTTTCCGAGACAGCCCCATTGATACCACAACTGGAACCGCAGGTGTATGGAATGGTGTGTCTACTGTAGATCCGTATCCAGTCTTGTTCTAATAGAGAGCCTCAGATGAGCCCGAATTCTGAGCCTCGTGTTTACTCGGAGAGCGGAATCTATTCCAATCTGTTACTATCTCAGGGCCGCGGTTTCCCATTGTACCGCCCAGAGCCAATCAATCTCCCTGCAGAATACCAACAGAAAGGTGTCGCCATAGGTGATGTTGGCACGGTTACTGTTGAAGGGGACTTTGATTTCTTCTTCAACATCTACCTTTCAGCAAATGACCGCATCAATGCGAATGTCCCTGCAGATTTTGTTCCGCTATCACCCTATCACTCAGAAGACATCAAAAAGTACAGCTTTAATCCTGGAAACCATGTGTCGACAGCTTCTATTTATAAGATGGGTGGTTTTTCCAAGTCTGTCTCAGCCATGACAGTCACAATCAGATACTCATTCTTTCATGCACAGTTCCACTGTTGGTGGGGCCTTTGTTTTCAATTGTACAGCACCAAATGGTGCTGTCTTGGCTCTGCCCCATGGTGCAGACCTGGAGAAGCTGGTAAATCTTGCGAACATGCGACAGTATGCGGCCAGGAATGCTAAGAGCTGGTACAAGTATGTCAATCAAACCAGAGGGCGTGAACTGGTGAATGGGAGCCTCTTCCTCATCACGGGGTGTGAAAAAGCCAGGTCATGGGGTATGGCAACATTCCACGATGTTTCACCCCAGAAAGAGTTCTGGCTCTGATTCCAGCCCACACCAGAAGCAGAGGACTGCTGGGAGGCCCCTCATTGCTGCTACAAGCATACCTACCCGCCACTTGATGATAGTCCATTGAATCAAACAACCTTCATACACGCCTTCACAATCTCACTCCCTGAAACCATCTGGGAAACACTCTTTGGGGATGTTGCCATTCGCCAGCTGGTGGACTCACCGGCCCCCATGGACAAATCGGGCCGCGGTTTTGTGCCATACGGGTCTCAAGGGTCATTATTCACATCGTTTTTCAGTTTCTTTGGTGGAAATGCACCGACTGGAGGCAGACAGCACGCTGGACAAGATGGCATTATATTAAATGCCTCCCCCATTCCTAAGGTATGCTGAGGAAGGGTTGAAGTGCACATACCAAACCTTTGTCAGATCTTCCACCCATCTCAAGTGATCCACATGCATCTCCTCCGCAAGGTAATCCATCATCCTTGCATTTGCCATGTCATTAACCAATCATCAGGCTCCACAGGCAACAGTTGCAATAATCCATGATGATGACTGGCGCGATGCACTCTTGAATGTATGTCCGGCTTGTCTTAGCCCCCATTTTCCTTCTAAATATACATAAGCATGAGGTACCACTTACCGAGCAAGAATTTATACAAGCAATATTTAATCAATCTGAAATAACTGTAGAGGATGGTGAGATTTTTATTGAGTTGACACTGGATACTACATCTGACTCCTTGTAGGCATGGTATTCCTGAGTGCAAAATCTGAGGCCCCTCCACTGGAGAGTGCAGGGAGTTCTCATATGCTGAGTACCAATATACATGACCAGCTGGCATCTACAATTAAAAATCCTTTGGTTTCACCTTTGAACAAATCAGCATCAAATACCAGCAGCCATGACCTCCCTACAAAAGCTACCAAACAGGTTAACAAGCACCAGAAGATGCTGGGCAACCTCAGTGCTGGATTCACTACTATCAAAGGCAACATGCAACTTGGAAGGTACCAAGAGGCAGAGCAACTCAAAGCCACTGTGCTGGAGAAGCGGAGGCAGCTCCTTGGAGCAGCCCATCCAGACACCCTGAGGGCTTTGGCAGATCGAGCTGCCACAGAACACCAACTTGGAAGGTACCAAGAGGCAGAGCCACTCCAAGGCACTGTTCTGGGAAAGCAGAGGCAGCTCCTTGGAGCAGCCCATCCAGACACCCTGAGGGCTATGGCAGATCGGGCTGCCACATACTACCAACTTGGCAGGTACCAACAGGCAGAGCCACTTGAAGGCACTGTTTTGGAGAAGCAGAAGCAGCTCCTTGGAGCAGACCATCCAGACACCCTGTGGGCTATGGCAAATCTGGCTGCCACATACCGCCAACTTGGAAGGTACCAAGAGGCAGAACAACTTGAAGGCACTGTTCTGGAGAAGCAGAAGCAGCTCCTTGGAGCAGACCATCCAGACACCCTGTGGGCTATGGCAAATCTGGCTGCCACATACCACCAACTTGGAAGGTACCAAGAGGCAGAGGCACTCCAAGGCACTGTTCTGGAGAAGCGGAGGCAGCTCCTTGGAGCAGACCATCCAGACACCCTGTGGGCTATGGTAAATCAGGCTGCCACATACTACCAACTTGGAAGGTACCAAGAGGCAGCACTACTCCAAGGCACTGTGCTGGGGAAGCGGAGGCAGCTCCTTGGAGCAGACCATCCAGACACCCTGTGGACTATGGCAAATCAGGCTGCTACATACTACCAACTTGGAAGGTACCAAGAGGCAGCACCACTCCAAGGCACTGTGCTGGAGAAGCAAAAGCAGCTCCTTGGAGCCGACCATCCAGACACCCTGTGGGCTATGGCAAATCTGGCTGCCACATACCGCCAACTCGGAAGGTACCAAGAGGCAGAGCAACTCAAACGCACTGTTCTGAAGAAGCAGAAGCAGCTCCTTGGAGCAGATCATCCAGACACCCTGAGGGCTGTGGCAAATCTGGCTGCCATGTACTGCCAACTTGGAAAGTACCAAAAAGCAGAGCAACTTGAAGGCACTGTTTTGGAGAAGCGAAAGCAGCTCCTTGGAGCAGATCATCCAGACACCCTGAGGGCTATGGCAAATCTGGCTGCCACATACCGCCAACTTGGAAGGTACCAAGAGACAGAGGAACTTGAAGGCACTGTTCTGGAGAAGCAGAAGCAGCTCCTTGGGGCAGACCATCCAGACACCCTGAGGGCTATGGCAAATCTGGCTACCACATACCACCAACTTGGAAGGCACCAAGAGGCAGAGCAACTCCAAGGCGCTGTACTGGAGAAGCGGAAGCAGCTCCTTGGAGCAGACCATCCAGACACCCTGTGGGCTATGGCAAATCTGGCTGCCACATACCATCAACTTGGAAGGTACCAAGAGGCAGCACCATTCCAAGGTACTGTGCTGGAAAAGCGGAAGCAGCTCCTTGGAGCAGGCCATCCAGACACCCTGTGGGCCATGACAAATCTAGCTGCCACATACTACCAACTTGGAAGGTACCAAGAGGCAGCACTATTTGAAGGCACTGTGCTGGAGAAGTGGAAGCGGCTCCTTGGGGCAGACCATCCAGACACCCTGCAGGCTATGGCAAATCTGGCTGCCACATATTGCCAACTTGGAAAGTACCAAGAGGCAGAGCCCCTCCAAGGCACTGTTCTGGAGAAGCAGAAGCAGCTCCTTGGAGCAGACCATCCAGACACCCTGTCGGCTATGGCAAACCTGGCTACCACATACCATCAACTTGGAAGGCATCAAGAGGCAGAGCCACTCCAAGGCACTGTTCTGGAGAAGCGGAAGCAGCTCCTTGGAGCCGACCATCCAGACACCCTGTGGGCTATGGCAAATCTGGCTGCCACATACTGCCAACTTGGAAGGTACCAAGAGGCAGAACAACTTGAAAGCACTGTTTTGGAGAAGCGAAAGCAGCTCCTTGGAGCAGACCATCCAGACACCCTATGGGCTATGGCAAATCTGGCTGCCACATACCGCCAACTTAGAAGATACCAACAGGCAGAGCAACTCGAAGGCACTGTGCTGGAGAAGCAGAGGCATCTCCTTGGAGCAGACCATCCAGACACCCTGAGGGCTATGGAAAATCTGGCTGCCACACACCACCAACTAGGAAGGTACCAAGAGGCAGAGCGACTCAATCACACTGTTTTGGAGAAGCTTAAAAAACCTGGAAGTATGTCAGAAGATGATAGTGGTGACTCTAGCAACTCTATCAACTTTAGCAACTCCAGCAACTCCAGTGCTTGATCCTTTAGGTACTGTGCTGTCTTTACTGTCAGTGAATGTTAGGGAACATTGACTTTAGTTCAAACTTTAACAGTGTTTATAATGACATGATTGTTGTTCTCAGTTAATCAAGGGGGAGCGAGAGGTGCTCAGTTTTTACTTGTCTGTGTTCATTTGTGTAATGCTTTAATTGTGTAATAGTGTTTGAAACTTTGAGGGCCATTAGCTTTTGTGGACTACATTTATGAGACATCAACAGACAGCAGAGTTTGATATGGTAATGGTTTTCCCCTGCAGCCAGTTAAATATTATGTTTTCTCGTACAGAGCCCAAACTAATGCCCCAGTTGTAGATGGCTGAATTAGCAAGGAGAAGCTTGAGTGTACTACTGTACCATTTTGTTCAATTCAGACCACACATGACTTTTTAATTTTTCCAACAAATCTCCGAATCCACAAAAATTGAGAAAAAATCATTGCAAGGGTTCCCAGAAATCAGGCGTGGTGTGTAACATCTGAATTAAATGAAATATTGCAGTAGTGAAAGGAAAAATGATGCAGTTCAAGCATAGCTGATTAATGTCTGATGGCCAATCAATTTGACCAAGAGTCACTAGCACTCATCAAGTCATCATCATTCTTGCTGTCAACAGCATGTGTCTATCTTCGACGACCTGTTGGACCGGATGACATTGACTTTTGAAAATTATCTGGCTGACTACCAGTGCTCGTAGGAGGACCTTGTAAGTGAGGGAAGGTGTCGGCGGCACATCTTCAGGCTAGTGATGTGTCCTATACTCCTGAGAATCCAATGCTGGATTGCTGATTCTTGTTAGCTCAAGATGGAGCACATCTTGTTCTGGCTCAGTCATCTTGGGTTCTGGGTAGTGTGGTCCACACACTATGTCCAGCTCCTCAAGTGTCTTTACCCCGGTGTCTTTCCAGACATCCCCATGGGATGACAGAACACAGAGCTAGGCTGTCTATGAGCCCACCTTTTCCATTCTCACCACCCAGACTCCATCCTTCCAGCAGGCAAGCAGTCAGGCATCACTCCTTTGGATGCACCTGCAGGCATCACCTGAGTTCACCTTATTCCCTTGGAGACTTCAGACACTCGTTCTGTGTTCACGGCACGCGGTGCAGCAGTGTGGTTTTTGACTGAGGGGGTCCTGGAGCATCTGGATGGTGCATAACCTGAAACTTGTATCGAAACCCGGCGCTGGGCTAATCAATTTGTAGAGCTCACTTCTTCGGACAGGCAGTGGACCTCCCCAGAGTGAACCACGCCCCCTGGGCATATCCTAGTGGGGAACAAGTTGGACCTCGAGATCATTGTTGCCAGCTTGTCACCCAGTGATTTTCTAGGTGTCACTCTCCCCTCACTGCTCCCACCACTGTCCTCTTCGCCGGCCCCTCTGCCAGCCATCCACACTCCAGCTCTGCCCCCAATCACTGTATTGGAGGAGGATGAGTCTGGCTCGATGCCTACCCCTTCCCTGCCCCCTGCACCTAGTAGCAGGAAATGTGCCAAGAGGGGGTTTCCCCGCAAGAGGTCCTTTCCAAAACCGCAGTTGAGCCAGGAGTCCGAGGACATGAAGGCTTCTGCATAACCCACAGGGGCAAAATTGCCCACTATCCAGATTCCATATGCTCGCCCACTCACCCTTGCTGGGCAAGATATGTCCCAGCATCCGCAAACCTTCTTGGAGGGATTCTGACCAAAGGGGGCCATTGTTTGTACACTGTATCTCCCATGCAAAGGTGCAATAACAGCGGACATTTGTGCACTATCGAGATCAGGACCCTGCTACTTGCCAAGACACCTTGGAGTTGTTCACTGTGCAAAGCTGTGCACTTCACCCAATGCGTTCGAGGGTGGTGATAACCAGGCCTTGCGCGGGTTCCAAGTATTGTTGTGGGAGCACCTTGGGAGCGGATCCTACCATCCCCTGCACCCCGACCTTTGGTTGTCGGATTTGACGAAGACCCGTACATATTGTTGTTTTTCCTAGGTCAGTCTCTTCCTGACGCCCTCCTTTTCCCTAGGACTCTCACATTCATATCGAGAGCTCCTCACACTTTGTCCCACTCCATACGCACCTCCTCCTTCCGCAAACTGTTGTCACGCCCCACCCTCTGGTCATAGTCATGGCGAGCGAGGAGGAGGAGGAGGTGACGGAAAGGCGCCGAGGGAGGAACAACTGAGTGCCTTGAAGTGGCCGACAACGACAACGACTTGGAAAATTCGTGTGCGGGGTGTACAGAGGGCGGGGACCCACAACGCTTGGGTAGCTAGTGTTTTGTCTGTAAAGACTCGTCAGGTGGCTGTGTCCCCCATATATAGCACTCGCTGATCGCCGGCGCTCTCGGCACCTAACAATCTTAAGCCGTTGAATGAGTCGCGGAATCCAATTGGACTTGACACGTTTTCCTCAAAAATTGACGCGTTATTTTTCTTGTAGCTCTTAGCTTTTGCTTGACACCCACACAGTCGTCAAGCTACTGTGCCCGTGAGACTACTCAAAAATCACCACCGCCCGGATTACGAGACCGTGACTATGACTGCCCATTAAGGTGCGTAAAATATAGCGCTTAGTTTCGATGCCGGTGGTCTGTTCGATGCCGGTGGTCTGTCCGCAGGGGCTCTGTTGATGCATGCATGCGGATGTACTCTGGGAAGAGCCGACAACCCAAGGTAATAGGTGAAATAAAATAACGGACTAATATTTAGTGTTCTGTACTTTTTTTCGAAATCCGAAGATGCGCACCGCCGTAACGCGCGCCCCATAGGGGTGCGCACGGCGCATGTTGAGGATTGAGAAAAAAGAAAACTAAACATTAGACGCAAGCTGGCAGTGATACTCTTCAAGTGTGTCACGATTGTGTATATTCAATCGGTCACCCAATGTTACAATGACAACACGCCCGAGCGTCCACAGATCAGTATGATGATCAGGGATTGGGTAGTGCAAGGTATTAATCGTATTGTCAATGAAGTTGAATAAAACACTAGGAGAGGTACAGAATATCTACGACTATGCTACGACTATATACTGTTCGTTGTATCTAATCATTGTAACTATCGTTAAGTTCAACCGTGAGTTATACCTTCCTAATAAGTAATCGTGAGACTATACTATGATCCGAGCATAAGGCTTCGGCGTGGTAAACGTTCGTAAGTATGCTGTCCGGATATATATAAAGTGTTTGTGCGTTGCTTCCTGCTGTGGAGCATGTGTTCTTACCAAGAACATGCCGTAGTCCACAAGGCTATTAGTAAGTACTGTATGTATGTAACGTGTTCATATGTAAATATAAATGTTCATGTGTATAACGTGTGTCTGTCCAATCGTACCAACTGATCGTTTATATATTAATATCCTGACCCTAACTCAGGGTTGTCGGTTGTCGGGAGGCGGGCATGATGGCGTTGTCACATGAGGGTGCGTTCACGTGAGGTCACGTGAAAATGGAAAAAAAAGCGCTTGAATCGTGACATTACCCCCTCTCTAGAGTCGATGTCCCGTCGACTGGGATAAAGTCATTCATTTCCAGAATGAATAATTTCTTCGTCAAGTATTGTAAGGACTCCTCCTTAGGTTTATACCGGTGGATTAGATAATCCCAATGCCCCGATGGCAATATCGGCAGGACCCCAGGTCCTATTTGTATATCTTCTTCCGAACATAGTTCCCAAACACTAATCCCGTGTTCTTTTTCATATTTGGCAAGGATTTTCTTGGCATTAGTCAGGTTACGTCTGGGCTCCCAGTTACGTTCTGACATCGGATAGTCCTTCCATTTGATTAAATATTGATAACCATGTCCTTTCCGACGATGGTTCAAAATCTCCTCTACTTTGTATTCCGGCTCGCCTCCAATAATCCTGGGAGGCGGTCTTTTCTCCCCGCATCCCTCCGGAGGGGCGTGATATGGCGTAAGCAGTGCCTCGTTGAATACCGGATGTGACTGGTCTGTTTCGAGGCGGTCTTTTCTCCCCGCATCCCTCCGGAGGGGCGTGATATGGCGTAAGCAGTGCCTCGTTGAATACCGGATGTGACTGGTCTGTTTCTGGCAACCGCAACTTGTAAGAAGATGCTCCGATCTTCTCAAGAATTTCATAAGGGCCCAGCCGCTTATCATCAAGTTTCTTGGTGGGTCGATCCGTCTTTATCTCTTTGGCTTCGACGTAGACCTTATCACCAACTTTAAATACCGGCGCATCTTTATGCTTCGCGTCGTAATATTTTTTCATGCTTTTCTGCGACTTCTCCAAAGCCACCGTCGCCTCGCCTCAGATCTTTTTCATCTTTGTCGCGAACTCATCCGCTTCCTCATTACGAGTCTCCACCGAGTTCTCGATTCCCTTCCAGGGATGATAGCCAGTGTTTAAATAAAACAGCGAAACCTTCGTCGAAGCGCTTGCCTTATCGTTATGACAGAACTCCGCCAGGGAAAGCCACTCGGCCCAATCCGATTGTCGATAATTTACAAAAATCCGGAGATATTTCTCGATCTCCTGATTCATCCGTTCCGTCTGTCCATCGGTGATCGGATGGTGTGATGTACTAGGGTTCATCTCGATCCCCAGGATACAATTGAGTTCCTTCATGAACCCAGATATATAATGTTGATCCCGATCCGATATAAATTTACGGGGTACTCCGTGATATCTAATCACTCAGTCATGCGTAAAGTGTGCGACTCCTTCTGAACTCAAATCCATGTTTGTTGGCTCCGCATGAATCATCTTTGTAAAGGTATCGACCCAGACTTGGATCGCATTGTAACCGTTGCTGATTGGCAGCGGACCGATAAGATCCATAGATATAATTTGCCAAGGGCCTTCCGCAATCTTGTGCGGGTTTAACTTGCCCTGCTGATGACGCAAAGTGCGTGATCTCTGACACACTTCACACCTTTTAATATACTCGGAAACCCTGTTTCCAAGTCTTGGCCACCAGTAGTTTCGCTCCACGAGTTCCTGGGTCTGGTTCTCTCCGGGATGACCAACGATCGCCGGATCGTGGTGTAATCCAATAATTCTATCTCAAAGCTCCTTGCTTCGTGGGACATAAACCAGTCCATTATAGTAAATAACTCCATCCTTTTTCTCCCAGGACGGCAACTTCTTCTCTAGCGTGGCTCGTACGCTCCCATCAATCCTGTGTTCTGCTTTGATCAAATCCATGATCTCAGTTTCCACGCCTTCAAGCACTATCTCCTGTGCTCGGAAATATTCGGGTTTAAGAAGGATAACATCCTGATTATCTTCTTTCCCTTGGTCGTGATCCGCACGACGTGATAATAAATCAGCCTGTTTATTTAAGGCTCCGGGCCGGTGTCGTAATATAAAATTATATTGCGCAAGTTCTACAATCCATTGCGCTTGGTGCCGATTGATCTTTTGCGGCTTTTTAAAATACTGGAGATTCTGATGATCTGTCAGAATCTCAAACTCCTCCTTGCTTCCCAGAAGCATCTGTCTCCATTCTTCTAACGCAAGCATGATCGCGAGCATCTCTTTGTCATAGATCTCGTAATTCCGCTCAGTCTCGTTTAGTCCGTGCGACATAAACGCGACAGGTCGCCAGACCCCGTTCTGTTCCTGACTGAGCACGGCTCCAGTCGCTCCGTCCGACGCATCAGCCTCAAGACGGAATTTCCCATTGTCTGTTGGCAACACCAATACCACATCCTCGGTGATCCGCTCCTTGAGCTTCTGAAACGCCTCCATCTGCTCGGGTCCCCAGGACCATGAGACTTTTCCCGTTAATTTAGTTAAAGGCCGGGCGATGTCGCTAAATCCGCGAACAAATCGCCTATAAAAATTGACAAAACCCAAGAACACTTGTATTTGCTTGACGTTCTTTGGTTCAGGCCACTCCATAATCCCCTTGATCTTGGTTGGATCCATTCACATGGAGTTATGGGAAATAATAACACCGAGATACTCAATCTCAGTCTTCTCAAAGTTGCATTTCTCCGGCTTGAGGAATAGTTTATGTTTTTCAAGTGTCTCCAGTACGCGGTGAACAATTTCGCGATGCTCTTCCAGAGTATCGGTGTAAATTAAAATATCATCCAGATAGACAATGACGTGACCCTCGTTGATGCGATCCCTAAGGATATCGTTCATCATTGTTTGGAATGTGGCCGGCAAATTCGTCAATCCGAAAAACATAACCAACAGCTCAAACAATCCCCGATTGGTTCAGAAAGCCGCTTTCCATTCGTCTCCTTCCTTGATCCGGACGTTATTATAGCCCCAACGGATGTCAAGTTTGGAGAAATATTTAGCGCCTCGGAGTTTATTAACCAGCTCCGAGATAAGGGGAAGAGGATAACGGTTTTTAATCGTCATCTCATTTAACTTCCGGTAATCCTGTACCGGGCGAAGGGTTCCGTCCTTCTTTTTGATAAAAAAGAACGCCGATGCCATGCCATCGGCGATTTGGATGGCCTAATCCGTCCGCTCTTTAAGTTCTCTTCGAGAAACTCATTGAGCTTTTCTTGTTCGCCCAGCGATAACAGATAGATCTTGCAATCTACAGCCTTTGATCCTGGCTTAAGTTCGATTGTGTGATCCCACGGCCTTTTCTCCGGCAAAGAGTCGAACGACTCTTTCGCAAAGACTTTAACAAAATCCCTATATTGTTCCGGGATCTTATCTTTAGTCATTTTCTCCTTCTGGGCTGACACCTGTTCAGCCATCTGCTGAGCTTGAGAGCCATGTGCTCGGAGCTCGATCTCCTCCGCAAAGTCGACCAACAGGATCGACTCGCCTTCCTCAAGGTCGTCACGTCCGACGCCCTCTTGGGTTTCCGTTCCGGACATATTACATTCTTCCGGGCAACGACTAAATACAATCTTCTGGTCTCGCCAGTTGATCTCCGGGTTGTGTTTAAACAGCCAATCATAACCAATAAATAGCCGGGCTTTCCCGAGACCGGTGATTAAGAACTTTTGTCGTTCACGGTGAGAACCTAAAGACATAATCAACTCTACGTAATGAGTGATCCGTCCTTTGTTATTTGAAGTTCCGTCCGCGTTTTTGGTCGTGATGGTCGTATCCAATTCCTTCATCTCAAAGCCCTGGGCTTTGGCATAGTCTCGATCCATACACGTGGTTGTGCAGCCGTTGTCCAACAGCGCTGAAACGCTGACTATGGGGCAAGCGGTGAAATAACCACAACACAAACCTTGTAAATGAATACGCGGTTCGATAATGCGACTACAACAACTCAAACACTATAGTCCTCGTGCAAGTTCGGGGTTCCAATCCAGTATAGATTGTGGCAATTTGAACTTTAGTTCTCTTTGGGAAGCAAGACTTTACAGGCCTACAAGTCGTATAGATAAAACTTGCTCGAATCCGTTCTAGGCGCAATCGCGGATAGACAGACGAGATTTTATGTTCAACAGTTTGTATGATGTGGGTCTAGGTTTGGAGATAGTACTCCGATGCGTAACGCAAGTGATTCCTTATGAATCCCGATTCCAATAGTATCCGCGATTGCTAATCCTTGCGAGATTACAACCAATTGTCAAGTCCGATCCGTTTCCTTATATTTCCACGCGTCCGTTCCGTTTATCCAATATGTCCACGCGTCGTTATAAAGATCCAAATCCAACACAGATAATATTCAAACAGGGAAAACAAACGAAACTTGGTATAGCTTCTGGGTGTCTCCGAATGAATGACTACCCTACCGGTTAAGCGTGAAGTCTAGTAACTTCGCGGCCAACAGGTGGGGTGAGATTCACTGGCGTTCCTCCCATAACTATCCACTTAAATACGTTACAGGATTCTAAATATAAACGAGACAGATACAAATGTGCAATAGGGTTCAGGGTATATGACTAGTGGTATAGCAGCTAGCCGATGAACTCCTGTCGGATATCAAGCGATTAGTAAAATTGAGAGAGATTTGTAAGAAACATCAACGAGCCGAGCTTAGCGATGAGTCAAGATTTACATCGCTTAGAACGATCGTGATGGGATATTGTTGATATGTCAACTTTTAGCCGACCTCCTCGTCAGCACTCTGTTACCCTCCTTGGTAACCGTCTGCCCAAATGGTTCCGCCTTGAACCGCTTAAGTGATTTGTCTGAAAATCGTGATAGCCGCCGCTTCCTAGTACCCGAGTACAGTTCCTTAGTCATTTGTTAGATCAACCAGGTCCAGTCCTCTCTTGGCAGTTCTGGAGACGTCAGATGATGCCTGACAGTGATCCCTCTAGTTCAGATGGATAATCCCTCGTAATACGCCCTTAGTCAGGGATGTGCAGTAGCCCCAATCCGTTTCCAGGATGGTAAGGCACTTTCCGCGATTGCTACATTAGCGGCTTCCCACGTCAACCCTTTACCAGGATCGTTGTCCAGCGCCTTTCTAATGGTTCGAGACACATTATATCCCTTTTAGCTAACTGCTCAGGCCAGCAATAGCCCTTGTGAGATGACGTCGTAATGTAATGAAGTACATTATAGCATGTTGCAACTCAAGCAGATTTGAATAAATGCCTGGGTGCCCCAATACCAGGTCTGTCAGCACGTTAACACGACGTGTTTTTCCCGTGTTCAGCGTCTCTAATTGTACTGAGACGATCATCTCGTGTCTAGCACGTTCTTTCTGGAATGCCCGCATTTCCTGTGCAAGGCGACTATCCGCAATTCCCATGGCGTGTCTGGCGAGCCATCTGGCAGCTTCCTGCTGTTCCTGACCAAATGGAATTTGTGTCCATTTCCAATTGGTCCATCCTGGTAGGTCGTACTTGGAGGGCGGTACGTTTTCCTTACAGGGAAGGAAAGGAATTTCCTCTTTGGTTGGGACCGGTGTTATCTCTTCAAAGAATCCTTTCTTTTTCTTGGGCGCTTCCTCCCCTTGGGATTGGGCCCTCACGCCTTCAGCGTCCTTTTCTTTCACACTATTTTTCTCACTGGTTTGGGTTCCAGGGGCCTTTTCCTTCGCACGTAATTTAGATAGTTTATCCGGATCCGTAACATTGGTAAACAAAGAGGAAATAGGTGTACATGTGCTATTTTGTTCTATTTTACTATTTTCTGTGTCCGTGACTAATACTGTGTCCTTGTCCGCCTCAAGCGGACCGAATCATGTGTGCTTAATAATAGGTGGCGGGGGCACCGACTTGGCCTTGGTCAGGACCCGCTTTAAAAACCCTTCTCGCACAGTATGGCGGCAAGAGCTTCCAGGTCCTCCTGGGAATAATGGTCTACTTGAATCGACCGTATATTGAATTTTTTCTTGGGAGGCGATGGGCACTCCCGTTTCATGTGACCCTCCTGGCCGCAGTTGTAACATTTGAAGGCTCCTGCCTTCGTCTTGGACGCATCCACATCCATCGGCACCTGCCCGCCGGGCGGTATCGGTTTCGCCAGATTTGGCGCACTTCCTCCAGTATTCTTTTGACTTGCCGCTGGGCCGGCAACCTTGTACGGGGACCATCCCTGGTTCACCTGAGATGGAGGCGCACTCCACTGCGCCACCTCAATCTTCATCCAGACGATGTTGCGATCTATGATCAGCAACCGCCGCTTCATCTCCTCGTAGGTCTCCGGGACCTCGAGTCCTCCAGCGTAAAGCTGGGCCCTGATCTTTCGATCGATCAGGTGTTCCAACGTCTCCATTAAGAAGACGCTGTGTGTTTGTCTCCGGGCGTGTACCCGGCTTCTTCGGCATTCAACTCGAATGCCTGAAGGAACTCCGTCAACCCAGCATTCCCTTGCTGGGTCGTGGTGAGGCGCAGATGCGCCGTCTTCACACCGTTCTGATCTTTGAACGATGATCCAAGCTCCCAGATGAAGCTCTTAAAGGTTTTATAGGGGTCCAACTCCCCGTTCGGCATGTTCCGCCGCTTCCAGTTCCGTTTCCAAACCGCCGCCGGGCTTGGAAAGTTGTCTGATCTCCCAAGAAGGGAGATCGTGTAAAGGATCTTCTTCTCATCCGAGTTGAAGTCCCGACGATAGGCCCCAATGTAATTGGTCAGGGCATCGTACCAAGTATCCCACTTGGATTTGTCTGTTCCATCGAACATTGCCAGCTGTTGGGCAAGAACGATCTTTGAAGAGCCGCCGTAACTCTGACGCTCATTCAACAACCTAGCCAATTGCTCGGCCAAGTTCGGGGAGGGTGGTGTTGGCAAGGGTCGTCCCTGCATGTGTACTGACACTGGCGAGGCGCCTCGGGTTTGACCGGGGTTTAGTTCCATCGGGGAACCGTGGTAAGATTGTTGTCTGGTGGGGGATCCGTGCCGAGACATTTCGGAAGGTGCGGGGGAGGCGGTGTGAAAAGTTTGGGGATATTCGGAGGAGTAGGAAAGGCCGGGATCTGCCTCAGAGGAAGTTTCGAAAGTGGTAAGGGAGGTGGGGCGAGGTTGTAGGGTTCGGACGTAATGCCGAGGACCCCGTAAAGATGGATGGGTGATGGGGTGAAGAGTCGGAGGTAAAAGGTGAGGGTGGATGGGAGGGGATGGTGAATGGCTGGATGAGCCGGTGGATGATGTATGTGCGCGGAATGTCGCAACTTAGGTATGAGCCGCACTAAGCGGTTGGTGGGGTTGCCCCGGACTTTTGCTGTCTGAATGTACCCGGGTCTTCTATGACACACCCGATGTACATGCCCTAGTCCTCTCCGAGGATTAGACTAGTGGCCTTGTTGCTGCCTTACGCGAGGACGGACTCAATGTTTCCCGTAGCGTGTGGCGCGGTCAGATCGATCTGGTCTGAAACAGTTGTCGCTGCAATTGTTTTACGTCGGTGTGGACGACGTGAATGTTGGGTAGAGGAAATGGGTCTTCACAGGTATGACAAAGAGGAGAGACACCAGTTAGGGATGACTAAGAAGTGGATAGAGGAGGGAGGTTTGAAGTGTCGGCGATGTCGGGAAAGGTAGGAGGGATATGAATGGTATGAAGGTAGTGTTTTATTATGTTACAATGACAACACACCCGAGCGTTCACAGATCGGTATGATGATCAGGGATTGGGTAGTGCAAGGTATTAACCGTATCGTCAATGAAGTTGAATAAAACACTAGGAGAGGTACAGAATATCTACGACTATGCTACGACTATATACTGTTTGTTGTATCTAATCATTGTAACTATCGTTAAGTTCAACCATGAGTTATACCTTCCTAATAAGTAATCGTGAGACTATACTATGATCCGAGCATAAGGCTTCAGCGTGGTAAACATTCGTAAGTATGCTGTCCGGATATATATAAAGTGTTTGTGTGTTGCTTCCTGCTGTGGAGGATGTGTTCTTACCAAGAACATGCCGTAGTCCGCAAGGCTATTAGTAAGTACTGTATGTATGTAACGTGTTTGTATGTAAATATAAATGTTCATGTGTATAACATGTGTCTGTCCGATCGTACCAACTGATCGTTTATATATTAATATCCTGACCCTAACTCAGGGTTGTCGGTTGTCGGGAGGCGGGCATGATGGTGTTGTCACATGAGGGCGCGTTCATGTGAGGTCACGTGAAAATGGAAAAAAAAGTGCTTGAATCGTGACACCCAACGCGACTGGTTTTGCATATGAGGCCATGAATCTGAAATCCGGGTAGCCAAACCCAGACTCTTTCCATGCATCATCCAAGTCGTGCCAGACTGGGCTCATATTAATGACGTCCCAGACTGGGTTATGGGTGAGCTTGAGGACATGTATGTCTTGGCAGCCGGCCGCGCTGAGCACAGCCGGTTCAAGCGCCGACAGGCGCTCTACCGTGTACTTGACTTCCTCAAAGACATCTCGAAGCCAGCATCCTGGGTACCCTCTCGCAGTGAGGCGCTTTGCAAATGTCACACGGATATTCGCAAAATCGGCCTCTTTCGAGCATAACCGCACGTAGCGAATTAGCTCGCCTTTGACCCAAGCATGCTTGGAGTCGGTGGAGTGGCAAAAGTTCCAGGGAATGTAGAGGTAGACATTGAGAGCCTTCTGGTATACATTTGTGCTTAATCGCTTATGCGGATTAAGGAAGCCGCTTGCTGGGTCACGTTCAACGAGGACCTGTACATCCAGGAAGGGGACCGAGTACTGAGACTGGGTCCACTCCATCCTCATGTTCGGATGCAAAGAACCAAAGCGGTCTTGGAATCTACAGACATCATCCATGGTTCCAATGATGATAGAAAATATATCGTCAATGAAACGCTTATAGAATAATATAATATCCTTCAATTCCTCGAGTGCAGGGCCTTCGAAAGAGACAAGGAACAGGTTGGCATAGGTAGGCGCAGAGGAAGTTCCCATGGTCGTGCCGATAACCTGCAGAAACATCTTCATCCCAAACCGAACATAGTTGTATTTCAATACAAGGCATAAGAGGATCATGATTAGATCTTTACGTCCGTTGTAAGCCATGTTGGTGGCCTCCTTCAGAGTTGAGAACTCTTTCGGTGAGGTCTTGAGGATTCCTGCAATATGTTTGATCCCTTCATCCGTGGGAATGTTGGGGTACATTGCAACGACATCTCCAGTTACGAGCCAGATATTTTCTCCTGGAGGTAGTTTCAACTCAAGGAGATCGTGACATAGAGATTTCGAGTCACGAAGGATCCAAGGGAACTCCTTCAGGAGCGGTTTTAACTGGTAGTCGACCCAGACTGAGGTGTTAGCCAAAAGCGTGCTGAAAGTAGGTACAATCGGTCACCCAGAGAATGGGGTTTTGTGGATTTTGGGAAGGACTTTCAGATGCGGGACCTTTGTTGGTTTGTCAGCGCAAAGTTGCCAAAGCCAATTGTACTGTTGTTGAGCTACAAAGGGCCTAGCACGAAGTATAATCTCGCGTAGGGTATGTAACAAGACAGTGTGGTCGGGCTCTTCCTCCACGTAGGAGTTGTTCTCCAAAAGTTTCAGCCCTGCTTTATTGTACCATTCCGATGTAACAAGGCATAGTCCGAGGTTCTTATCGGCTGGAACAGCAGGAATACTGTTATCAGTCAAGAGCTGGAGTAGCGCGTTGAGATCATCCTGGTTGATATTGGGGAGAATATGGATAGATTGTTTATCAAGCACTTCAATTTCGATCTTATCACGCAGTTTTGACAGTGTACTTTTGATCTTATCAATTAAAGGCGGCCCTTTGGCTTCAGGGTTTGAGATGTGGAAGCGATGGTCATAATGTGGTTGACCTCGTTCCATAGTCTCGCCTATGTGCTTTAAAATGGTCCCATTAGACAGGTTGTGCACAAGCCGCACATGGCTTTTGGGCATTGTGCAAAGCCGCAGGGATTTTCTGAGTTCATCTACGAAGGGTCGAGCTTTCAGTGAACCTGCTGAGTGGAGGGGAGTATTTTAGACTATGGGATGGTTATTCCATTTGTCATTGAATTTGTAGGTACTATGGAATCAGCACTAAATCTCAAGGACAAATCATTGTACTCATCAGACCTGATTCGAAAGCCGCATGGACAGAACATTCAAAATGGTGTTCATGTGAGTCATTTATGGTGGGATTTTGAGTTTGGGATATTGAAATCCTCCCCGCGGCTTTGCACAATGCCAAAAAGCCGCGTGAAGCCGCATGCGGCTTGTGCGGCTTTTGCACAACCTGTCTATTATTAACCTTCTTATCCACACTGAGTCGTAGACGTCGAGAAAAATCGTCTACGGCATCGAGCGCAAGTTTGGGAACCGTAGCACTGGGCTTTGGTACAAATTTGGGGTTAAGAGCGAGGATTTTCGCTTGGTCGTGGCTTAGTTTGATGGAGGTCATGTTATGAAATTCTCGATTTCTCAGTCGAGTATCAAAGTACAGTTCCGACATCATGCCGACCATAAAATGTTTCTGAACTATGGGTTGCACTCCAAAAAATTCCTGTGGGTAGGTATCAGGGCAGTGGTGATGAAACACGGTGCCCGAGGGACGTACCCAAGTACTCACGATGGCTGAAGTGGTGCGCTTGGCATCTACTCCTCATCGCTGTCGTCCGACGAGGACACGGCCTTGCGGCGCTTCGTCTTCTTCGCCTTTGTTGAAGTGGAACCGCTGTCGTTGTTGTTCGTGCCCTTCGACTTCTTCTTCATCCGAGGTTTCTGCGTATCCTCCTTCTTGTTCATGGTCGGTTTCAGCGGCGGCTTTGTGTTCGCCCGCGACGTCAAAGACACCTTGGGTTTCGACTTGGCTGGGGCTGATGCCTTCATGGAAGTGGACACCTCGTTCAAGGGAGCACTCTTTACACGTTCCAATTCTTTGCGCTCCCATGGCTGTCGATTGCTGCTGCCGCAGGGCTCTATTCAACCAGCCGGACTTTGCCAAGGTCCCATCGTTATTGGAAACCCCTTGTAACACACAGGGATATTCGGTACTTTTTCTACCGAAATTCCATTGCGAGCTCAATTTCATTGAGCAATGCTGGGGTTACGCCAAGAGGATTTATTGGTTCTTCCCGGAGTCTTCTCGAGAGGACGACCTAGAACGCAATGTTCACGAGGCTTTGGACTCAGTTCCTCTCGACATGATGCGCTGGTAATCTTTTTCTCCATCATTCAGTCAATCACCCATTTACCGCTCATTTCAGCTTTGGAAACCGGTCGAAGAAGTTCATTGATGCATACCACAAGGGCCTCAACGGACGTCAGGCAGCGTGGGCTGCTCGAAAGTACCGGGGACACCGTGTACTTCCTGAGGCTATCTTGAAGGAGCTTGATGCCGCTGGTATTGTATAATAAATTGTGCTAATCTTGTTACATTCTTGTTACCAAACATCCTGTAGCCATAGTCGCCTTTGTAGACCTCATTGTATATTTTGAATCCATTTGTCGAGTTGCAGATTGCATTTTTCACAGCTGAGAAGCTTGTGAGGACATCTCCTCCCTCGGATTTAAGTCCAGGGCAAAGTCCTTTGATACAGGGGTTCTCAAGATGTATTTAAACGAATTCATGGAAGGAATTTGCCTCCCGTTTCCTACAGACCTTTCACAGTGTTGTTCTTTCCAAATTCGCTCGATTTGGAACAGATCAGTCACGAAACATCACCCCACGTGACGTTGGCGGGGAATGGATGTCCCCTACCTTAGATCCTCACTAGCTCTGTCGCAAGTCATCTCTGGACTACTAGAGTCTCCTAGATCATGTCTCATGAATGTATAGGCAGGGGTTTAATCCCTGGTTGTTTGTACACTCAGCTAGCAGCTGGTGCGTCACACTGGTGTAACCTCGCACTACAGTCAGCAGTTAGGGCTCGCTCTGACTCTCCTTTATATCACCTAACAAGTGGTCTGTGTACTAGCTAGGATGCTAGTGGCTTCCCGTTGTATAAATACTGGTCATAGGAAATCGCAAAATTAGCCCTAGCTCCCGCGCATTTATTGACACGCATACAGCACTTCCAAGAGCACGAGCTGAATAAATCAAACAAGCAACTCCCAGGGCAACCATAAGACGAAATATATGCGAGTGGGTCAAACCATTCCCAGGGCTCGGGTGTTAGGGCAAGGTAGGAAATGGGGGATATGAGGTGTTGGTGGCAGAATGGCGAGCAGAGACAGGTGCGATGAAGAAATAAAAGAGTATGAGAGTGTGGACGACGAGGGACAAGGTGAGAGCGAGCATCGAGATGGCAACGAAGGGCTAAGGTGTCATACGAAATCTGGGGCGGAAGCGATATATCGAATCTATTAGAAGTAGAATACATGAGAAGTATATGTAGTAAAAGTGTAATATAGATAAAAGGATAAAACTTAAATAATTCCATTCTCAGAACATTCCAGCTGTGTACTCTATGGAATTTGTTACCAGGTACAGAACTCGGAAGCAGAAGGGGTCTGAACACAAGGGAAAACAGGAAACACAACGACGAACTTGCTGTAGGGAAAGGGTCGTGCGGAATGAAAATAGTGGCAGAAGAAGTAATAGGTGATCAGACCGATTCCGTGATCAGCGCGGGACGCTGCTTGTCATCTCCTCCCAACTGAAAAAGTAACCGTCCTCGGTCACTGGGAGCGCCGGCGAAGAAGCGGAAACAAAGGCCTCGATGGACATGACCCGGATACGGCAAGAAGAGCAGGAGAAGGCGGAAGTAGCGGATGGGGAGAAATGTATTATAATGGGAAATGCAAGGCGTGTCGCAGTGGAGGTTCCTCCCAACTGGAATATGGACTCGGCAGGTAGTCGAGGCATGCAGGGGTCGAAAGACAACGGAAATGACTGTGGGACGTCATCAAAAAGGAAAATCGAGCCAGTAGGTCGCGTGGGCATCTTGTATACATATCATTGTCAATGAAGCACCAATTTTTGCGTAAACATCGCGGGATCGCCACGCAAAATTGCGGGGCATCGTGGCAGCATCAGGTGCGCGGAAACTTGACTCGTAAGTGCTGTAGGTCGACTCGGGCGACAGGTGCGGCGATACAGACGCACTGGGCGATGCAGATCGACTGGGCATTCGACTGGAATGATTCTGGGGTGATGCGACGGCCATGTACGTCTCGGAAGATCGCAAAAGTCGTGTACTGCGTTGGACTGGCTCGGGATGGGGCTGGGGCGACTCTGGGCAATACTGAAGCGTCTGGGCAGCTGGGGACTCGAAATGCGGATGGTCTGCGACGACATGGGATGGAACTGCTGTATCTAGAGTTACTGGGGCGAGAACACAACTGGGAATGACGCGGTACAATGCTGGGGATGGATGCGACACGAAAGCGGTCTTGGAACAACTCACTCGGATATGCTGTGACTCGGGGGGGATCGATACGCGACGGCGCTGCTGCTGGTATGTGAGGAATTGTCAACGGAAAAGCGCGAGGAACGACGTGGCGCTGCTGGGAAAACATATACACCGATTGAAGCTGGGATGGCTCGTCTCCCGGTATAGCTGGATCTACAGACGACGCGGGTGCACTCTGCGATGCGGGGACGCGATACGAAGTCGAAGGTGAAGCGGGGGCGACATGGGACGTGTAAGTACAGCTCTGCTGGTTGTTGTACCATTGCTGAACGAATACGGCAGTTTCCGGATGCAAAGACGGATGCGGACGATGCAATACGGGCTGAGACGGCGCTGAAGGCGATAATACGACGTGCACATCGGTTACGACATGTGAACGAGCACGGGAGCATAGCGCGGCAAGTTGCGACTGAAGCGTGGAGATGCGATCTTCGATCGCGAATGTCGGCTCGGGAATATGCCGTGGTGAAGGATTAAGACGCGGCAAATGCGGGGACAGCGCAGTGAAAGGGGAAGTTGACTCGGGAGCGCAGGGGACAGGTACGTGTGAGGCAGCTGGCGCGCAAACTGATGGGCACGAGCAGGACGTCGGAAAATCGGGCACGGAGCGTGCGGGGTTCGCGGCATGCCATGAAATAATGCGAGCGCGGAGGTTCGGGCCTACAATGCGACGTGGGACGAACGAGCCGGAAGGAAGTACGACCTTCCCCTCGGAATTTCGACGACAAAGCCCGGTAGCAACATCTTCGGCAACACGCGGGCATCGAGCTATAAAATGCGCAGGGCTATCGCAATATGAACACAATGCGAGCCGCGACGATGGGGGCAGGGAGTCGAGATGCGGAGTGATGCGGGAAGGCTGCTGCTGCGATGAAATGAGTAGGGCTGCCGCCCGTTAATGTGATGGCAACGGCCGTCGATTTGACGGCTGTTTTTCGCATCCTGAAACCTCTGACAGGACAGGACGGGAAACGGGACGGCCGTGGCGGCCGTGATTACGGTAACGGGTTGGGTTCCAATTCAACTCGCGATTTTGACCCCATCTCGACTCACATATGGGTATAGAATGTCTTGAATGTCTTCAATTGACCAGTTACATCTTCACCCCCGCTGTTCTTCAGTCTTGGTGCAAGCTTCTGGTGTGTTGAACCTCGGCAATTATGTTCAGCCGTTGCCGATGATCACAACAATAGCCATGCAACACCGATTTCTAGTCAACAGATCTGGGAGAAGGGAAATATTTGAGCTAAAGGCGGGTTTCAAAGCATTCAACTTTCAAACTGGAAATTCCCGCTCAAATGGTCAGTTTAAAACCACATTCAAATCACCTGTCGAACAGCCGTCATGGCCGTTGTTTGACGGGCCGTAGAGGGAGCTCCAAAATCTCCGACGGGACGGGCACGGCACCCGTTCGACGGGTGCCGTCGAGCCGTCCCAACGGTAACGGGCGGCAGCCCTAGAAATGAGCACGACGAGCTCATTGACGGCGGCGACGAGGGGAGCAAGTGAAGGATCGGATGGTGCGGATGCAGGAGGCTCAGCCGTATGCGGCATTCTGATACATCAGCCTTTCGGGAGTTCTCGATGAGGTGCTGATATATCAGCGTCGGTCAGTGGAATCCCAACACCGCGAAAATGACAGCCGCCAAGACTTTCACATCATTACAGTATTCCGGCGGTGAACAGACATTGGAAGTCCATTCTTTTCCTTTCCAATAGATAGTGCGAAGCGGAATTTGGGCCAAATATGCAGCAGAAATGGTGCTTTTGCGGCCATGAACTTTTGTGATTATATAATAAGGCCATCACCGATCAAACACTCACCTTAGTCAACAGACTATAACATGCGAGCACACATTTGTTATAGTGTCTGTCTATGAGAGACTAGAGGATCTCCCTGTCATTCGTGCCTCCCGCCGCTCTCACCTCGACGCTCGGTACTTTCCCGATCCGCCCCTCTTCCAATAGCCCTTTCAGCCTCTGCACAAGTGGCGCGAAACGGCCCTGAACTCCCACCAAGCTGCGCACGTTCTTCTCCTGCGCGAGCTGGGCAAGGTCACGCACGTGCTCGAGGGCCTGGGCGAGGAGCCACTCGGAGTACACCATCTTGCCCGCTGCGAGGCTGGGGCGGACGATCTCGTGGTGCATGTCAGCGCGCATGCAGCATACGACTAGATCGACTTCGGGGTCAGCGGCGAGGTCGACAGGAGAGCCATACACGCGCGTTTCAGAAGGGAGGTGGAATGCGGCGATGGAGGCGCGTGCAGCGTCGCTGGATGAGTTGCAGACCGCGACGATTTGGATAGGGCTGCCGCCCGTTACCGTAACGGCAACGGCCGTCAATTAAACGGTGTCATGATGGGGACTAGTGTTGCCGCGGCCCAAGCCGTCACATCCGGTCACAGCTCACCATTCGTGTTCCCATCTGAGTATAATGATGCATTGTACCCAAGTCAGTATTTAGAGATGTCCGGGTGAAGCATAGGAACGATTGAGGATACTTAATGTGGCACAAGACTACTCGGTATGACGTAAAGTAACCGGAATTGGCCGTGTTTGCCGTAGTGGAGTAAATTTCCTGCTTGTTTCTGCCCACCACATGCCGAAACACAAAACCTCACGTCGCCAGCTCGACTCACCCACCAAAAACCAGTTCATTGGGGCAGTCAGAACTCACCACAACGTCGCGCGAGCATGTGCCGACTATAACATCAAATCATCAACTGGTTACGATCTCTGGAACAAGTTTCTGGACACCGGTTCCGCGTCCAATCGCCCCCGTTCTGGACGCCCATCGAAGCTCAGCGAGTCTGAGAAGGAAAATGTACGCGAATTGGCCACTCACCGTCGTTGCAAACCCTTTTGCGAGATTGGAAACGAGTTGACGCTGTCAGTGTGCGCAACAACAGTTCGGAGCGCTCTTGCCGAGACTGGTTACCATCGCCGTGTCGCTAAGAAGGTCCCATACCTGCCCCCGGCTGCTAAACAGAAGAGGCTCGCCTGGGCCAACGAAATGGTGTCCATGATGGAGGAGGATTGGTCAAATGTCACATGGTCGGACGAAGCCTACGTTTGTCTCGGAGAGAACAAGGGCCAAGTTTGAGTGATGAGACGGCCGGGGGAGGAGCTTCTGGACGACTGCTGTGTCCCAGTCATCTCCCAGCCCGCTGTGCGCTGCATGATTTGGGGATCCATCATGAGGGGTGTCAGAGGGCTGCTCGTGATTTTGGAGTATCCGGGTAGAAAGAATGGCGGGATGAATGCAGCACGATACTGGGAACAGGTGCTGGAGGGTGCCTTGGTGGACTATTACAAGGAAATGAAGGGTGAGCGACCGGATTTCAAATTCCAGCAGGATGGCGCACCTTCCCACCGTGCCAAGTCGACACTGGCATGGTTGGCTGATCACCACATCCCGCTCTTCCCACACCCACCCCGTTCCCCCGACTGCAACCCGATTGAACCTGTCTGGCATGTTCTCAAGAAGCATCTACGTGATCGCCGGGACCATCCTTCGAATTGCGAGCAGCTCTGCGATGCAATATTTGACATTTGGGATGAAATCGAATACAATGAGATTGATCAGTGTATCAACAGGATGCCAATGGTCGTTCAGGCTGTAATTGATGCAGAAGGTGGAAATACAGATTACTGACATACCTACATAATTTTTTCGGTGGTTTACCCAGTGTCTCGAGCCTAACAACTGCATTTGTTTGGAGGTGTCCGGCGAATTCCGGTTACTTTACTTCATACCGAGTAGTCTTGTAGTAAACACGATTGTGTTGTTGGCCGACCCGCTGATTACGCAATATGGTGGCTGTGCCAGCCGACGGCCAGTTCGCCCGTATTGCAGCGATGGGCCTCGTCAGAAATTCGGAAATATTTGTAAAGACTCCTGGAGCACATTCAAACATTTTATCCCGCAAGAATCTCTCGATTGAGCCAGTCAGTTCTCCAGAACAGAATCAGGCCAAAAAGATGCTTATGTAAAATGCTTCAGAAAACTCAGCTCATATCACGACAATGAATGAAGGAAATTTTTAGCTTTAAGGGAGGGGCCTCTGAATTGGAAGTAGATTTGCATGCTTAAATATTCTCAGATTTATCGGTGCATTGAGGCGGAGGCAAAGCATGAGAAGGAATTTGATGGGTCGGCCAACAACAGGGGCGGGATTGCTAACAGACCATATATGGATAATTGGCTTACCCGTCATCCATATATTGGTTCTGTCACGGAGACTAGCACAAGATGCATTGCTGGTTTTTGCAAGGGGCAAATACCGAACGGCTCAGATCACGGCTTGAGCCGTGAGCCGTGGCCGAAAAAAGTCCAACCTTTTGCAGCATTGCCTCATAGTGTGCTATAAATTATAAGTACAGCATATGTTACTTGGGAACAAATGAAGCAAACAATATTGGCAAGATGTTGCACAACATGAATATTCACTAAAACCTTGCAGGGGCACAGTGGAAACCCAGCCATCATCGAAGCCAGTCTGTCACGCGAGCCGAGTCGCAGCAACACTAATGGGGATGGCCATGGAATTGACACCAGTAGTGTTGGTAGTTCAGAGCTCCGATGGGACCGGATGGGCAATGGGACGGCCATGAACAGTACAACGGGCAGAAAAAAAGTGATTATTTAGAATTTTACACCACTACGATGTAGGAAAACAGAATCCAGGGAGGGAACGAAGTACAGCCTGCACAGGGACCACAGCGACGCTACAATGGGAAGTGCCTGAGGGACGGTTGGATACGATGAGGGTAGTACAGGTACAAACACGCAAAGTACGTACATAATGGTGCCACGTATATATGCTGTATTTACCGTAAATACTTGCTGTTAATATATCCGACAGGTATCTGACATGTGCCAGCTTGAAGGAGGTCGCCGATCAGCGCCGAATTCTAACATACGAGTCATCTCCTGGACTGTGTTTTACGCGAGACGAAGGTGTTGTTTGACAATCATAAGGGTGCAGATCATGTCAGGCTTCAAACTCGCACACCGAAGGGAAATGGTGTCACAGCCACCCGACAAAATGCGCTCCACCGCAACGGCTGATCCTATGGAAATAATTAGCGCTTCTCAAAGGGAAGAGCGAAAGAATGATGTACCCGGAATAGTCTGAATATCGAGAGCAAGGCAGCAAAGGTTCTGGAACTGAGCCTTGTGAGCGAAAAAAAAAATAGATCAAGGACTCAGCTTATAATGCTGCGATGCGGAAGCTTTTCCGAGAGGATTGTCACTCAGATTAGTGATTTCTTGCCCAGGATGGCTGTAGAAAAACCATTGGAATCTCAGACCACGGGGTAAAAAGATGTTGGGCCATCCGTGGCCACACCATCGCCAGGGAACAGCGGAAAAACAGCGACAAAATGATAATTGGGCTGAAGAAATGGCTACTGAAGAGGTATGAACTAGGTCTATGTGAAATACCAAGCACAAGGAGGCCAAAAGTACGCTTTTAGAGGTTCAAAACGACACGAGGAGTCATACCTAACATACCTCAAGCTTCAGAGCATGTTTGACGTGTCCGGACGCATCGTACCAGCAGCGGTGTGAAGTTGTAAAGTAAGCAAGGGAGTGATGGTTAAACACGAGCAAATTTCGGACATGGCCCAACGGGAACAGATTTAAGGTTTTCGTGATTAACCACATACCTTCCCATCCATCCTGGTGTACCTGACACCATGCTGAGTTGTTTCGCAGTGATTTGGAAAGCCATTACTGTAGCATTTTACTCAGTTCGTACCGGCCTGTGACCTGTGACCCAAAAGTACAAAAATTTTGTACTTGGTTCCAAAGAATCTGATGTTAACATGCCTGAGGCTAAGCCTCAGGGCAATGTCAACTCTTCTTTTGAAGACTCCAGGAAGGAGTCAGAGAAGGGCGAGGCGGGAGACCGTGACATCCCCAAAATCTTCATACTTTCGTCAGAAAGCGCCAGAAAAATTCTAAAAGGCAGGCAAGAAGACAGGCAAGAAGACAGACAAGAGGTAGCAGGATATAAAGTTTGTGATATTTAAATGAGTTTGTGTAGCAATTTGGCCAGAATCCAGAGGCGGTGAGACAGTAGAGCACAAGGAGGAAAGGTGCAGCCGTGGGATCGCCAAATTGGTTCCGCTGTCAACAATGGCAGCTCGTGCGAACACCACTGCATGCGCAACTGTGTAAGCCGAAATTTCGATTTTTTGGGCAATTTTCAGTGATTTCATGACATTATAGCGGTTTTCGTACTCGACCCCAGTGACCCGTGACATGTACGAAAATTTTCGTATTTTTGAAGCCCTGTGACACGTGATGTACGAACTGAATAAAATGCTACAGTACATGGCCGTAGTGGCTGCCTGTTGACGGCCCGTGGGTACACTAGCCGTCCCGTATCCGTCCCGACAAACAAGTTGAAACATGTCCGACGGGACGGGCACGGTACCCGTCACACAGCTGCCGTCGAGCCGTTGAAACAGTAGCGGGCGGCAGCCCTAGATTTGGAAGCACGTGAGACCATGAGGGGAGAAGAGATAGGGGAGATGGGCAGTAGACACCCAGCTCGTCTTTGCAGAGGCAGAGAGACCAATGAGGGCAACGCGGATGGGGGCCATGGTCGTTTGGGTATGACAATTTGCTGAGTGTTGAATTTCGATCGATTGATAAGCCCACTAATTCATCCCCCCGCATGTCCGGCTGGGCCGGCCACCATTGGACTGTCATTCCTCTCTTTTCTGCCACTACTTGTTCACCACGTCCTCAGTTATCTCTACCAGCATTCCTTGCGAAGTTCGGGCCCTGGTATGTATAATAGCTCCCAGTAATTTCGTCGGTCGCGTATCAGCACCGTGACTGACGTGACAATTTTCTTTTTTGCGCCACCTGTCAGGGATTCCAATATCCTATGTTCAAGCTCTTGTGGCACCCAAGGGGTTTTCTTGATTGCTTGCTCTCTGGAAAGGTTGAATCCTGTCAACAATTTCTCAGTACCACTTCACAAAAGTAGCTGCTTGCTCCTAGATTACAGCTTTTTGCGGAATTTAAGGCGGGGATGGTTTTTTTTTCCATTTTTGACAATTTTCATGAGGAACATCGCCACAAGCTCAAACTTGATCAGTTTGCCTTGAAATTAGGCACGTTAGAATTGTATTCAAAATTTGCAGTCAACACAATACCAGTATTTTTGATGCCACCGAAAAAATGAAATTTCTACCGCAAAATCTGTCTTCTGCAAGTCACCTGTAGCACTTGGAGTACTGCTCGGATTGACCTAGATTTTGGATATGTTATACCCATAGATGTACTCTAGTCAACGTGACCTTTGGATTGTTAATATGTGAAGTAACTGTCATTCATTGTGCACCTTGTTGAAACAGTCATCCCCCTCCTTTAGAAAATAGAGCACTCAAAGTAGATTTGGGTATGACCACATGTATAAGTATAGCATTTCCAAAAACTAGGATGATATGAGCAGTACTCTGAATGCTACAGGTGACTTGCGGAAGACAGAGATTTTGCGGTGGAAATTTCATCTTGTGATGACATCAAAAATGCCAGTATTGCGTTGACTGCAGATTTTGAATACAATTCTAACGTGCCCAATTTCAAGGCAATCTGATCAAATTTGAGCTTGTGGCAACGTTCCTCATGAAAATTGTCAAAAATGGAAAAAAAAACCGTCCCCGCCATAAGTTCCACAAAAAACTGTAATTGCTGGCCTTGCATTTGCCTCGAGATCCCAGCCTGCCCCCAAACCAAAGGTCTCTCTCTCCCGCAAGAAAGATGACAATACCGCTTTGTGTGAGCCCGGATATAAGGGTCTCCCGAGTCACAAGCACTGTTGTATCCTCTCTGCGTACCCATTTTGCTCAACTTCACAGTTGCTTCACAGTAGCAACGGCAAAAATGGCCGCACGACGCACGTGTATCCGGACCCTCCCGCAACCTCAATGCTCATCTCCTTAACCTGCCCTTCTTTGCGTCGGGACGTGCGCGCCAGGTATAGTATAAAGAGATGTCCTGAAGAAGAAGTTCACTTGTTAGCTTGTGCTGCGAATAACACTGATAGCACGCTGATATGGATACGATGCTATACTGTACTTTTTCGTTCAAATCGACAGGGGGTGTGATGCCTGACCCATTTTCCCTATTCGACATTTCGGCAGCGGCCGAATCTTTGCGTGACACCTCGAAAATTTCGGCATTTGATCTTTTTTGCACTTTTTGGGCAGTTCGGGGACCTGCGTGACCGCTTGGAGGTTCAACAGAGGCCCGAGTGACGCGTGACCTCGATCGAATTTCGTGATCGACAGGGGGGTGCGTCACGCGTGACTACCGATCTGAAGGAAAAAGTACAGTAAAGACTTGAGGGATTCTGCACACCTCACTCAAACCACTGTCCTCTGCACTCGCTTCTCTCCATCCAGCCTCGATCGCTCGCTCTTCTAGCATATTCCTCAGTCAACCCTACTCGCACCAATCAATCACGATGCAATTCTTCGCAATCCTCGCCAAGGGGCTTCACTTTCGCGAAAATCGGCACATACCTTCCATTTTTTTTTTTCAGAGCCTTCGGGGACCCCCCCCTCCCCCCCGTGGGAATTGATGGCATCAATCTCCATTTCGGGAAACAAATCCGAACACACGTGAACTACGACTACCGCCGTTTCCCTCCACCACAACCGTCCTAGTCCTGAACAAACACCGGATCCCCTACATCAATAGAAGTCTTCCTGCCACTATGCTCCCGGCGGGCCCCCAAGGTCATATTGGTCTTATAATCCCACCGTGCACGCTGTTTGACCACAATTTCGTCTATCATGATAACCCGATCTGACCCAGACTCGTCGGCAATGGAGGTAGCACTAATGTAAATAATTGAGGACACTGATGCAACAATTGAGTGGACGCTTACAGTATGGGAGACAGGGGGAGGAAACTGGAAACAGAATTTTCTGTGCCGCTTTTGGATGGTGAACTGGATGAATATTGTAAGAACAGCTGACGGCGAATCAGGAAATCCACTTACCCAGCCACCGGCAGCAGAACTTGCTGGACCGGTTGCACCAGATTGGCAGCGGATGAGGGAGGTTCTTCTGACATCTGCGGGTTGGTCCGAGGAAGCGGAGAAGAAAATGTTTGACAGCTGTCAATCCGCTTACATACTGTACTTTTTGATGGCAGAGTTGCGGTGCAGGTCAGCGCGCACAACATAAGTACCTTATTCTGTTGTGCTCCCGGAACTCTGAGAGTATTGAGCAGTCTGGGAGTCTGGGGTAGAAGCTGGGGAAGCTTTTCTGGCCATATTACAGCATCTGTGTCCCTCAGAACGAAAAACCAAAATCTATACAATTTTTTTTTTCGGCACCTAGGGAGCCCCCCCCCCCCCTCCCAAAAAGGAAATTGCTTATCTCCGAAGCCCCTTGATCCTCGCTGTGTGCCATGCGTCCCCACCACATTTTCTGCCGTTGCGTGGTCAGTTTCCATTTTTCCCTCCCCCACTGCCGCCGTGCCGGTACCGGACTCGAGTGTCGATGTGCGTTGCTTGTCGTGCATATGTGCTTTCCTTACTTGGACAATCGTCGGCCGCGCGCCTGCTCCAGTGCCTAACCCCGGATGTTCATTGTATACATCTAATCTAAGCACTCCGCTGGCTATGGTGCGTGGCTTATGATATAAATATTGGCAACAAATTGACAATAACCCCGCCTGCGAGGATCTTACAAACAGGAAAATATTGTGGCGACACCTCCTCCATGCCCTTAGGTCTCAATTCTTGATGAACATCCAGGCGCCCAACACTACATATATTCAGGCTAGTACTCCGGATGATCTGGAGAACGGCCGCTTCACCCGCTCGCCATTCGATCGCGTTGAGGGGCCCCCAGTGGTGCGTCGAATTACAGGAGAGATGTTTTGAAGCTTACCATGCTCATAGCTCTGCTTTGGTCTTTCCAACTTCAACTGAGCGCGTACCATGACTCGCGGATGAGTTTCGTCACAAGGGGGCGTTTCTAGATTCTCTTCCATCGACTCCGCCAGTTCTAACCCGAGGTTGAGTAGGGTGTTCGCTGTTTTGGAAATGTGTAATTGCTGGTGTGTATTCCTGTGTATATTATCCCAAAGCTTATGCCCGTACCCTCAGAGCCAGCACGGGTGTCAGTTGCGATGTGGGGCAAGGAACTGAATTTGCAGTGGTAAAACCGACGCCGTACATCCGTCAATCCATTAATTGTTGATCTACTTGATTCTCTCTAATGGCTCGATGATGGATCGTAAACAGGCATGTCTACGAATTTGAATATTCCCGTCTTGACTCTTTTATATCCACCCCCCATATCACAATCAGTAGCCAACATTAGCCTTCTCGCTCTGAGTGGAGGCCACGTCTTATCTCACCTCCCTAATTATTGCTCGATTAGGCCCTGTAACGAACAGAGTTCCATTCCGAATCGGTGCGAGTTTCATGTCGAGAGTGTACATTCCAAGGACAATCGGGAATCAACGACAGTATCTCGGCATAGCGAAGCGCGGGCATATTTTGCGCAATATATGTAGATCCGTGCTAAGAAATATGACTACCAGTAATATGACATTTGGATGAAAGATTGGTGTCTTTCTTCCGCCCCGAGACACGACGCTCAGACAATTTTTGAGAAAAAACACACTGGGGTGGTATAAAACTTTATATTCACGAGGGTATAAACACTACACAGACAAAACATCGTATATAATATTAGTTAGAGAGCAAAAGATTTCGAAAGCCCGAAGGGCATCGACTCAGTAAGTTCGCAGCGGAAGATCATTGCCACTCAATGCAACGGAGATATCGCTGCTCCTTTTTGCCACGGATCGCAGCGCATGGCTCAGCCACATTGCTGGGACGATACGAGCTGCGCGAGGATGAAGCACGCAGCCATAAGAATATAGCAATATTCGTTCGCCCGGGCACGAAGAGACAGAGAGGAGGAACCAAGCACGACACCATTGCTCCGCACGATCATGCCAAGCGGGGGGCGCGCGCGCGGCGGAAATAAGGGGGGGTAGAAGATACGATTCGTACGAAGTGAAAGGGAGGAGGGAGAAGTACCCTCTTGCTCCAATCCCGCTCTGAGAGAACAGAACCCCCGCCCCTGCCCTTCCAGTCCTCCCGTGTATAACCCCGAGGTTCGATGACGGCAAGAAGCAGCGCGGCGGGTATGGATTTTGGATAGCACGATAGGCCGCCGTGGCCTTTGGTGTGGGGGTCGAGAGTTCGCATCGAGGACGAAGCTTCTGGACGGTCATACCTGAATACGACGTTAGTCAGCGGGAGAGAGAACGGGGGAAGGCGCAGAGGGGTCCGATAAAGAGGGAGGGGTCAGAAAGGCATCGCGGACGTGCAAGGGAGACGCAGAAACTCCCACTGAATGGACAAATGGGGGGTTAGCCATGGCCGGCAACTGAGCCGCGTGGATTGGAGCGCAAGTAGCGGCGAATGCGCGTCGAGCATGGAAATGTGACCCCAAGGATCTGGACGACGATGAGCGCGCAGAGACAGCATGGATAGCGGAGGGACGAACCACCGCGTGATACAGTGTAGCCCGCGAGGGGTACATAGACTTGTCATCGTCGTGGGTGCGAATGAAGGGGACGAGGGTGCGAGCGCACGGAGGACAGGTGTGCTGAAGCGATTGTCAGCGCGGGCGGAGGAGGATGAGCATGCCACGTACCATACGAGTCCGGGGCACCCAAAGACGAGGAAAGCGGATTCGCGCTTGTCCGAGTCGAGATGAGGTAGACGGGCCGTCAATAGCCAAAGTATCTGTATCGTTGTCAGCGCGCGCGCAGAGATTCAGAGCAGACGACGCACCGTTCGCGCATGGGCGCGGAAGGGCGTTGGCGATGGATCCACGCCTAACCCTATTCAGCATGACGAGTGGATCATTCCATGCTTGAAACACGATCGGCGGGGACGCGTGTCCGCAAAAGAAACTATGAGAAGGCCGTGAGGTTGACGGAAGCCCTCGCCGTCAGGAACGCACGGGCGTCGCAGGAGGTACTCATCTGTGGATTGTATCGGGCTCGATGTCGTATGTGGTCGGATTGTGGTATCGTCCTGGGGTCGCGAGCGCGACGGGAATATGGGGAGGCGACTGGGAGACGGGGGGACACGCCCACCGCGGAGACCCAAGAGCGATGCTGGTCGTGGCGGCGACGAGAGGATGGAGAGGAGGGGGGCCTCGACGGGATTTGTATCCATGACGCCTAGCAATGGCGAATCCAATCCAGCAACACAGCACGCGGGAGGCGGGGGAGCCGACAGGAAAGAGGGTGAAGGCGAATATGAAGCGCTAAGGACGATCTTGATACGGATGCGACGAACGTGGGCCGGAAAGAAGTAGCCGTGCACGAAGTGTCCGCACTCAATGGCATCGCAGCGTACCGGAAACGCAGTGGGGGAGGAGGGAAAGACCTCGAATGGCTGTTATGCAGAAGAATAGGGCGGTAGGTGGGACAGAATTGGAAGGGCAGCGCAAAGAAATAAACGGGGCGGCGTGATTACATAAGCGACGACGTGAAGCGAGGCAGCAACGAAGAGAAAGCAAAGGTGGGCGAGTGGAAGGGCAATGAGGGATGGAGTCCGTGCGAGTGGACCAGGAGTCGACGTGATATCGAGCAAGGATTGGCCCGGGTGGTGCGCGGAGCGATTGCCAAGTCGATAAAGGAGAGATTGGCATTTGGGTGGGCAGGAAATAGGGGAAGAACAGCGCAGGGGCCGGTCTGTGGTATGTACTGGATCTGGAATATCAGCGCTATTGAGTAGCATGGACGAAGGGGACGCATACTTTCCTCGCGTACATTTCTTCGTCACCCACGAGAAGATCGTGCACTCCATGTCCGCGCATGAGATAGGCGGCCGGGGCGGGTAGACGGCCCTCGCGTGGATCGTGGTACATGTAATCCGAGCCTCAAACTGCGCGCGCACGGAATCTCTCGGTGGAGGACCTGGTGGGCGGCGGGGACGCAATGAAGCTCGACGCACAGGCGCTCTGCACGTCCCGTGTGCTTCTCGTGAGGCTGCGCCGCGCGCCACCCACCAGCAGTCGCATCTTCACGCCTAGTACGGTTGGGCACGGCTGGAGGGGACGGGCCAGCATAGGCGACGATGCTGCGCATAGGGATGCTGTTGCTCAACAGGCTCAGCGGTCAAGCGGGTGGGCGCGAATGCGGTGATGAAGGTCGAGGCGGGCGGGAGGGCGAGCCAGGCGGCGGCAGGTACGGTGAGCAGCCGCCGCCAGTGCTACCTATGCGGATGGTAGTGGTGTCATGTGGCAGGTTGAAGCCTCGGCGCGACGCAGTGGTCGAGGGAGGATGGGTGAAAGAGAGTCGGGGTGCACGGGGACCCAACGGAGGCGGCGTCTACGGGCAGGAGCGCCAGGATGCGGGTGTGCGGCCAGTGGCGCGGGATGGGGCGAAGGTGTGCAGCGGCGTGGCGCCAAGCGTGTGGGTGTGAATGTTTGAGGCGATGTCACGGGCACCAGTACATCTGGAATATCGCTTCGCAGACGCACACCAGAAGAGAGAAATTCGAGTGGGGCAGTGCCCATCAAAAATACACAGTGCACACGTCATCCATCTCTTCCTTGGTCGTTCGGTCTCCCGGTGTCAGGCAGTAATATAAAGGATCCGCGGCTCGCGACGGGTGCTCGCTCCGAAGATTGCCGTCGATCACGTGATCTGGGTGGCAGCGAGCCAGTGCCTTCAAACTCATCCAAATTTCTAGCAGCAGAGCCAATATCTCGCCAGATCATACTATTATAACATATAACTCACAATCTGGAGTATCTAAGGAATATACACCGGCATGACCAAGTTTGAGGCCGTTCATTCCTTACCATCAAAAACGTTCGCAGAATTTGTTCTTGTTTAGTGCACGGTTCAGCCCTCTCCACCTCACGTGCTTTAGTGGATAATTGCTCGCTTCGCTCGCAACAAACGTCCTATCCTCCTTTTGGTGTCAAGAAAGTCCAGTGATGGACAAGAGCTCTCTATCCGCAATGCCCCAGGCACTACCAACATCTCATTATCACGTCTCTGGTGCGGGAAATCTCCTTGGGTCCAAACACTGGCGTCATCATTTATATTTGTCCAGGTGGGCAAGGAGGCTCTGGGGGAGCAGGTATACAAGGTACCGGTGGTGCTGGGGGTGAGGGAGGTGGTCCCATCTTCAAAACCGACCTTCCAGCAGCTACAAGCTTTGCCATGAACTTATATCCTGTGGTCCCCAATGGCACGGTTTCACAGACGGCCCCATCGGCACCACAACCGGAACCGCAGTCATATGGAATGGTGTGTCTACCCTAGGTCCGCATCCTGTCCCCTTGTTCTAATCAAGAGCCTTAGATGGGCCCGGATTCTGAGCCTCCTGTTTATTCAGAAAGCGGAATCGATTCCAATCTGTTGCTTTGTCGGGGTTGTGGTTTCCCATTGTACTGCCCCGAGCCTCGAACCAGGCTTCCCGAGGAATACCGACGGACAGGTGTTGCCATAGGTGATGTTGGCACAGTCACCGTCGACAGAGACTTTGATTTCTTCTTCAACATCTACCTTCCAGCAAATGACCCCATCAATATAGATGCCCCTGAAGATTTTGTCCCATTGTCAGCATATCGCTCGAGGGACATCAGCGACTACCACATTTATCCCGGGGATCATGTCTCGACAGATTCCATTTATGAGACAAGTGGTTTTCACAAGTGAGTCTCAGCCATGAAAGTCACAATCACATGCTCATTCTTTCTTGCACAGTTCCACTCTTGGTGGGGACTTCATCTTCAATTGTACAGGGCCAAATGGTGCTGTCTTGGCCCTCCCTCATGGCGGATTCGTGGAGAAGCTCAGAAAGCTGGCATTCATGCGACAATACGCAGCCAAGAATGCCAAGGGCTGGTACAAGTACCTTAATGGAACCAGAGGGTGTGAACTGGTGAATGGCAGCCTCTTTCTCATCACGGGGTGTGAAAAAGCCAGGTCATGGGGTATGGCAACTTTCCACCATGTTTCATCCCAGAACAAGTTCCAGCTCTCCTTCAGCCCCACAACAGATGCAGAGGATGGCTTCAAATACCGATGGCAGGGTGCTTATTGCCGCTGCAAACATGCTGATCCGCCACTCGATGATAGTCCACTGAATCAAACAACCTTCATACATGCCTTCACAATCTCACTCCCTGAAACTATCTGGGAAACACTCTTTGGGGATGTTGCCATTCGCCAGCTGGTGGACTCACCAGCCCCTATGGACAAATCAGGCCACGGTTTTGTGCCATATGGGTCTCAAGGGTCGTTATTCACATCATTTTTCAATTTCTTTGGTGGGAATGCACCAACTGGAGGCAGACAATGCACCAGACAAGATGGCATTATATTAGATGCCTCACCCATTCCTAAGGTACGCTGAGGAAGGGTTGAAGTGCACATACCAAACCTTTGTCAGATCTTCCACCCATCTCAAGTGATCCACATGCACCTCCTCCGCTAGGTATTTCATCATCCTTGCATTTGCCATGTTAACTAATGATCAGGCTCCGCACGCGACAGTTGCAATAATTCACGATGATGACTGGCGTGATGCACTCTTGAATGTATGTCCAGCTTGTCTTAGCCTCTGTTTTCCTTCTCAATATAATAAGCATGAGGTGCCACTTACTGAACAAGAATTTATACAAGCAATATTTGCTCATTTTGAAATAACCATAGAGGATGGTGAGGTTTTTATCAGGCTGGCACTCATAAGTCTGACACCATGTAGGTGCTGTATTCCTGAGGGTGAAATCCAAGCTCACTCCCCTGGAGAGTGAAGGGAGTCTTCATATGCCGAGCACCAATATGCACAACCGACCAGTGTCTAAAATTGAAAATCCTTTGGATGAATCACCATCAAATGCCAGCAGCCATGACCTCCCCACAGAAGCTGCTGAACAGATTAACGAGGACAATGCTCTATTGACTGCCACAAATCTAGCTGTCACATACTACCAACTTGGAAGGTACCAAGAGGCAGTGCCAATCCTAGGCACTGTGTTGGAGAAGGGGAGGGAGCTTCTTGGAGCAGACCATCCAGACACCCAGAGGGCTATGACAAATCTGGCTGCTACATACCGCCAACTTGGAAGGTACCAAGAGGCAGAGCCACTCGAAAGCACCGTGCTGGAGAAGCAGGGGCAGCTCCTTGGAGCAAACCATCCAGACACCCTGAGGGCTATGGCAAATCTGGCTGCTACATACTGCCAACTTGGAAGGTATCAAGAGGCAGAGCCACTCCAAGGCACTGTGCTGGAGAAGCAGAAGCAGTTCCTTGGAGCAGATCATCCAGACACCCTGAAGGCTATGGCAAATCTGGCTGTCACATACCGCCAACTTGGAAGGTACGAAGAGGCAGAGCCACTTGAAGGCACTGTGCTGGGGAAGCAGAAGCAGCTTGTTGGAGCAGACCATCCAGATACCCTGTGGGCAATGGCAAATCTGGCTGCCACATACTACCAACTTGGAAGGTACCAAGAGGCAGAGCAACTTGAAGGCACTATTTTGGAGAAGCGGAAGCAGCTCCTTGGAGCAGACCATCGAGACACCCTGAGGGCTATGGCCAATCTGGCTGCCACATACCGCCAACTTGGAAGGCACCAAGAGGTGGAGCCACTCCAAGGCACTGTGCTGGACAAGCAGAAGCAGCTCCTTGGAGCAGACCATCCAGACACCTTATGGGCTATGGCAAATCTGGCTGCCACATACCACCAACTTGGAAGGTACCAAGAGGCAGTGCTACTCCAAGGCAGTGTGCTGGAGAAGTGGAAGCAGCTCCTTGGAGCAGACCATCCAGACACCCTATGGGCCATGGCAGATCTGGCTGCCACATACTGCCAACTTGGAAGGTACGAAGAGGCAGAGCCTCTCCAAGGCACTGTTCTGGAGAAGCGGAAGCAGCTCCTTGGAGCAGATCATCCAGACACCCTGAAGGCTATGGCAAATCTAGCTGCCACATACCACCAACTTGGATGGTACCTAGAGGCAGAACCACTCCAAGGCACTGTTCTGGAGAAGTGGAAGCAGCTCCTTGGAGCAGACCATCCAGACACTCTGAGGGGTATGGCAGATCTGGCTGCCACACACCACCAACTTGGAAGGTACCAACAAGCAGAGCCACTCCAAAGCACTGTTCTGGAGAAGCAGAAGCAGCTCCTTGGAGTAGACCATCCAGACACCCTGAGGGGTATAGCAAATCTGGCTGCCACACACCGCCAACTTGGAAGGTACCAATTGGCAGAGCCACTGGTGTGGGACCAAGAGGCAGAGCCGCTGTTCTGGGACAATTAGCTTTGTGGACTACCTTTATGATACATGCAGCAGAGTTTGATATGGTAATTGTTTCCCCCTGCAGCCAGTTAAATATTGTATCTTCTCATACAGAACCCAAACTAATGCCTCAGTTGTAGAAGGCTGAATTCCCAAACTGAACATTTTTTCCATCCGAGCAAGGAGAAGCTTGAGTGGACTACTGTACCATTTGTTCAATTCGGACCACAGGTGACTTTTTAATTTTTCCAACAAATCTCCAAATTAAAATTGAGAAAAAATTATTGCAAGGGTTCCTAGAAATCAGGTGTGGTGTGTGATATCCAAATTGAATGAAATAGTACAGTAGTGAAAGGAAAAATCACGCAGCTAGTGCTCATCAAGCATGATCATTCTTGCTGTCAACAGTGTGTGGCTCTGTTGTCCATTCTATTGTCTGCCCATCTGTCACTTGTCCATTCTGTCCTCATGCTTTCCATCCTTCTAGCGTCTCTATGCATTCTGCTTCCAGCACATCCAGAACTTCTGTCTCCTCCAGCATTCACAACCTCTGTCCACTCGCACTGGCATGTGTTATGGGACCACGCCCAGGATCATTGTAGATATCTACAGACACATACTACTGGGTAGTACCTACTAGTATATAAAGTTTTGCCTAGCATGGGAATCCTCATCCTTTCTTCTCTTTGAATTCCCCTGCTAGGTACATAGTATTCCTGCTCCTGTATTTAGTACCTTTATTTATACCTTGGATTTCCCTGCTAGCTTCCACACCCTGCACCAAGCTTAAGGTTGCCCTTACAGCAGAAGAAAGGATCCAAGGGATCAACCGGTCAAGATTGGGAAGTTTGGCACAGGTACAGGCTCAGACTGCTACTCCAGTGCTCCATCCTCCCCAATGGACCAGCTGCCTGCCCCTGTCACCATGCAACCCAAGATCTCAAGTGTTCACACTCCAAGTCTGGCTTCCGATGCCATGGACTGGCTAGTTGGGAAGTTTGGCACAGGTACAGGCTCAGACTGCTACTCCAGCACTCCATCCTCCCCAATGGACCAGCTGCCTGCCCCTGTCACCATGCAACCCGAGATCTCAAGTGTTCACACTCCAAGTCCGGCTTCCGATGCCATGGACCGGCTAGCCGCCATTGAAGGCTCCCTTGCAAGCATTCAGCAGATGCTCAAGCAGCTCTTGCCCAACAATCAAAATTTGCTGTCTGCCCCCACCCCTGCCATTCCAGCTTTGGCGCCAAGTCCAGACTTCTCAACCCTCCACCCAGCTGCTGTGATAAGGACTGCAGTGTCACTACTGAAATGTAATGTGATTCAAATACACTGTGTTCATCCTCTAGAGGGGAAAGTATAGTTGAATGATAGTGGGGAAGGTCGGTGCATCAATCCACCTTGTATTGGTAATGTGTGTGTGAATGGTGATGCATGGAGACTGTTCGTTGTGATAAGGACTGTGGTGTTGCTATTGAAGGGTATGTGATTCAAATTCAACTATGTTTGTCCTCTAGAGGGGAAAGTATAGTCAAATGATAGAGAGGAAGGTTGGTGTGTGAATCTGCTTTGTGTGTGAGGTGTGTGTGTGTGTGTGTGTGTGTGTATGTATGTGTATATGTATATATGTGTATGTGTATGTATATATGTATATATATATATGAATAGTGATTTGTGGAGACCGTTCGGCTCCTAGGTGTGGACAAGTGTGACAGACCTGTTGTCAGCTAAAAAGATGTAGAGAATGTGAATTCACCAAACCTGGTCCCCTGTAAAAGTGTACTGTCACCCTAAATTTGTTGCCCCATCTGCTTTCCTTGATGCACTCTTCCCCTTAGAACCAGTGCTGGAGGTGCAATGAGTGTCGCACAGATGATTACACCAACATTGTTCGGTCGATGGCAAGACAATCGGTCTTGTTGGGTATAGAGGGTGATTTGGAAGTGATGACTTCTCTCTGGGCCTGTTTTCTACAGAGCAAGGCTCGCGAAAACAGTTATCCTAATTGAGGAAGCCTGGGTAGGTGGCACCAGGTCTGGTGAGGAGGGACCCTGCTGATGGAGGTGTGGGAGGTCAGACACCGACAAACAAGTGAATGTAGGAGATGTGGCCTGTATCCAGCTGCAAAGGCAAGGAACAAGGGTGCACAAGGTGAGGTAAAAGTTCAGGGGAAGGCTGGGAGTACCCCTTAGATTGAGTGAGACTTGTACAGTGAGTGGGGAAGACACCCTGTGACCTCGTCAAGACCCTCACATGGAACTCTTCACAAGAAATGACAGATCAAATCTGGGGGAGCTTCGCATGGATTGTACGTATACTTCTCTCACATCGCTTCTGTATTCTGATGAGTCCATCAATGTATTACAGCAGTTAGCCCTCGCTGACTACAATGCGGCAAAGGCTCCGGCCAAAGGTTTCTGGGACATCATTGATGTCAAGTTGGCCGAGCACCGGGAGAAAACAGTGGAAATCCCCTTAGAGCAGCGTGCGGCATATGAAAGCATGTATGTCCTTCTCCCTTCATATAATTCATCATACTGAGGCCCCGGGATGTGCCAGCAAATTTGAACAGGCCTTGAAGCTACACCTTGACTTTTGCAAGCCAAAGACCAAGAAAAAATCAAGCCAGCATTTGACATCGTGGCAAGTAGAGATCTCGAAAGTGGTTGAACAGATGGATGGGTACACACAAGAAAATCTCGCTGAAGAACCTGAGCCCAGGAGCAAGCCCAAAGGCAACACCGTGCTTGATTAGATTCTGTAATAGTTTTCTCCCTGCGTGATGTCGCACCCTACTTGATTGTACATAATCTTTTAGTTACTTTCTTATAAGTGCTAGTGCTGTTATAATGTAGATAGCTCTTGTCTATTGCTTATTGTGCTGCATAATACAATTTTTCAATGCCATTGCCATTTTGGGAAGGAAAGGTAGAGACAGTGCATTGAGCACAAAGCAGCGCAGCAAGCAGGTTGGCCCTACAACGAAAAATTGGTCGTGGTACAAGGTCAAAACACCGCCTTTGAATCGATGTTGGATCGAGGTCGGACCCACGGACGCAAATTTGATGTCGGCTCGTTTTGGACAAACTATAGAAAGCCGGAGCACCACGCTTTGAAACAAATGATTTGATCAAATGCCGAATGTTGGCCGCTGTCTTCCCGAAGTGGATTTGAGATCAAACTGGTTCTATTGTGTCCTGTGGAGGCTCTGAGTAGCACTACGCACGCTCAGAAATTTATTTGATTCGGTGGCTTCTATCTCCTTTCAATAGAAGTGACCAAAACCGCTATTTCCTGTTATTGTGGAAGCACAAGCACAGAGAGACGGTTAATCCTGTGTGTTTAGGACTTTCCTAAGGTCTCATGACGCCTATATTGATATAAAACATTCAATTCCATCGTCTCGCGCCCGATAAGGCATCCTATAATTTCCTTGAGCACGAGTTTTGATATCCCCGAGATGCCCGAGGTAAGTCGAATACGACATGTCATGCTTTACATAACTGGAGAACGGGTTGTAGTGAGTTTTCCTGGGGTTCCTCAACTGTTGGTTTGCTCCAGGCTCAAACGTGCCAGATCCCCGGCTGGCCTCTTGACCTGGAATATCATTTTAGCTCGATGACAGTGCTTCACTATATCATTTAGGTTGAATAATTCCCTCGGCCAGAACACCCCAATTACAATACTACGGATCCTCTACTAATGGACCACCCCTCTCTGTAGGTCTGCAGATCAAATTGGGCAGTACAGCGGGAACATTCACCTTTACAACCGTGAGCAGTGACTTGATGCTTGAACTGATCTTAAAATTCAAGAATGAGAAATAAATGGATGGATGAGGCTGCACACTAATCCAAAGATGAGTATCACAAGCTAAAGCACTTGATGAGAGCTCAAGGAAGCCCAAAAGTCCATCTAACACTTCGCATTATCCTTGCGACATCCATGATGCTGTCAAAATCCAAAAAAGCGGGGCTGTGTACCTCCCTTTCAGGTTAAATTTTACAAAGTTCTTCAGCCCTCCGTCCCTGGTAGTATTTCGCTTAGTTTTAGCTGCGTGAACAACTCTACAACCAAAGCAATCACGCTGGGACGAGTCACGGCACGGCGTCGGCTATCATGCCGAAACTGATAACATCACTTGTTTCAGAGCGTGGTGCTCCGGCTTTCCATAACAAACCGATATAAATCAGGCACCAATCTCACGTTCTCAGTCCCACGGTGGGACCCAGGTCCGGCCTAAAACGGTGGTGTATGTAGACAAGAGCGGTGTGGGCCGCATCGCGGCCCACCCCTTCGGTTGAGATGTTGACGGCGGCCCTAGCAAAGACTCTGGATTTGCTCCGGATCTCTGAGCGGATAAAAGGTGCTGTTAGAAGTCATCGCCTGTTCACATGCCCGAGTTTATATGAACACGGCCCGGCTACGGCAGCCGACGGCACGGTAAAGTCCATGATATGCCTATCTACTGTGTCTTTTTGTTTCTTCCTGACGTTCTTCGTATTATTAGCTCACCCCCGATTTCGCTTTCAGGAAAGACTGAACTCCACTTCGCGTTTGCGGGGAGGACCACACCATTTCGTTCAATGTCTTTTGGCTCGTTATAAAAGTACAGCCTATTCTGGTCTCTTTGCTACCTTCAGCGCATATTTCACACCCGAATCGTCTGATTTCGTCGACGCTCAAGGACATGTCAGAAGGCCATTGTTATTCGTGAAGACGACGTCTGGAAGGCACAATAAATGAGTATCCGGTGTTCTTCATATCGTGCGAGGATATTTACTGAGGTCTATAGATGAGGTTACGAGGGTACCACCATTGTTGTGGCACTGCCCAATGAGAGTCGCGGTGGTGCCGGTGCCGATAAATGTCACGCCCGGGCACGACGCGCTAAAGCCGCCATTGAACCGACTGTGGACAGGAAGTGCGGTGAGTACTCTCTAGTATACTGACCGCCGTATTACGCGACTTACGCGACGAGCTGCCCGTTGGCGTTCGCGATGCACGAATTGAGGGAGATGGAAGAAGTCACTAAGCCACCGACGCTGTTGCGACAAGTCGTGGTTAAGACGACGTTGGAAATGTTAACCGACGTGTTGGTGCAGGTCGCGACGAAGCCGCCATCGGCTGCGCGCTCCACATTTGTGGTCGGAGTTATTTCTTCGACTGGGGCGCCAAAAGCACTGAAGGTGCACATGGCGAAGACGGCCGAAGAGAGGAGAGTAGTCTTCATGCTGGTCGGACGCGGAAGAAGGTGAACTTCTGGTTCGATTAATTATGTCGACCGTCTTTTATGTACGTCCCTCATGGCCTGAGACTAAAATCATCTTTACCCCATAGAACAAATGACATCCATGGAACACACTGGCAAGAAGCACTGGCTGTATCTCGCTGCAGTACATAGGGTTCACGTTCTCATGGGAGGATTCATCCCAAAGTGAGGGGCATAAGGTAGAGCGGGGTCCCGGGACGGTTGGGAATTGAAGCCGAATCGCGATTTGTCGCGTTTATGGACGCGACCTAGGCATGGATAGGTCGGCCCCTCTGCTATGGTGTGGTCATAACCGAAGAGGCGAAGCACTGATAGTTCCTGGCCGCTCTAGCCCCTGGATCTTCACCGGAAACAGTGTTGCTCTTACTTTCTCGCGAAGATAAATCGCGGTTATACTGCGGGCACTAAAGTGCTGGTACAAATCAAACGTTGGGTCTTCTTTCATACCAAGTGAAGGCGCCCGAGCATGCACGAGGCTCTGGTCCCTAGCGGAATTATGTTCACTTCTCCCGTCCTCGTAAAAGGTGCCCGTCGGCGGAGTCTTTAAACAAAACGATTTCAGGTGGGGGCGCCTGAGGCTGCACAGGACTCCTCAGACATTTCCTCGCAGTGATGCTTGGTAAAGGTGCTGATTGAAACATGAGGGATATCATCAACAAGGTCGGTAGAGGTCGGCATTGACAGAGTGAGCGGAGTTTGTATTTCAAGGAGGAGATCTGATATTTTCCGCAAACTTCAGGACAGCATCCGTCCGGAGCCTCCTCATCAGGGATGGGTTTGTTGTGTGACATGAGATTTTGGGATCTTAAGCTTCAGAATTGATGCAAACCATGGCTGCGGAGAGCGTTGTAACTCGGCTTCCACATGCGGGACTCCGTGTCCGGTTGACACCAGAGAATACCTTAGAAGCACAGGTATTCTCTGCGTTAATTATCGGTGGTTCAAAATCACCGAGAGTTGATCTCCGTAGACAGGAACATTGGGGGTTCACGAACGTTTAGAGCGCGGGAGATGCCATACGACGTGGGTATGTCTTTTACGATTATACCAGAAGACCATTCCGCGGCCTCCTCACGGGATACAGGAGGCAATAGGTCGAAGTAGACTTCAATCCGCCATCTCTGATGTCCTCTAAGAATAGAAAGATCCGCCAGCATACACACACGCTCCAGCCGCACAAATGCCATCCGGGAGTCGCCTAGTCCGCTCACGACCTTTCAGTTTCGATCCACGCATTTGGATAACGATCAAGTTTAAATCCAGTACGGAGTCGCAGCCAGATTAATAGGCGCGACCCGCAACTTGAACCGGTCACTGCGGCTCGGCTTCCAGCCGGCGAAGCTCTGTATGCGTAGATATCTCTGGTGCTTAATGTTCTGCCGGTCTTGCACATCTCGTCTACATTTAGCACAGTATAGCAGGGGCGCCGGATTCCTGATAAACACGTTTACCGATTGGACTTCTTTCTTCTTTCGAATACTTCGCCTAACCGTTGTCCCGTAGAGATGCTTCTGTGGGCTATGATTAAGCCACAAAGTGCACAGAGGGAGAAACACCAGCAGAAGTAGATAGTGGAGAAAGAGGGCAATTTGCATGGGAAAATTATAGTTGGAAACCCTGATTCCAGCGGATTGAACCCTCCTTTTCGAGAAACCCTAAGAGGTCCCGAGGATTTCTATCAGAGGTACTGATTGCGAGGGAGGGCAGGCAGGGGAGAGTAGTTTAGAAGGGAGAAAAGAAGAACGAGAGCCGTATAGGTACGAGGCTGGCGAGAAACGATCAAAGGTAAAATTAAGGCAGCGGACGGACATCAAATTAGCCCCATTACCTTTCTTGCCTGCACTGACACACATTTCCAACAAACAAGCGCGTCTAGCCAGTCGCGCCAAAGGACCTACGTCTGGAAATGAGGTAGGGAATAAGAGACGAACGATAGAGCGTGGCGGGGCAATACCGGCTGGGCGGCGTGGTGGTCGCTCAAGTTAGACCGCGGGATATGCATATGCACAGATACGAGCGAGCCACGAGTGGGAATGGTTGTCGAATGCGCACGAAATGGTGGAAGGAAAATTTGCGATTAACGTGAAGTGGTCAGGCGTATGGGGAGGTTGCAGGAGAGGAGTTATGTGCAGTAGATGCTCGGGATGAAAGGCCCAGTAAGAGAACGTCACCGTTTCTTGACGCTTTGCGGAGCCACGGTAAATATTGGTAGCGGATCTCGATGCATGAGGATGCGCATCACGTCCCACAGGGAGACCAGGAAAGGAGCTGGTAGGGTTCTCTGGAAGAATTGTGTTGGAATTCAGCCGCTAGTCACCGAGGACCGGACAATGGATGCGCTAAACCTCGCAGTCGGCGTTGTGGTGGTCGGGAAAGAACGCAGAGTGGTTGTGTGATTTAAATCCGGCTCTTGTTTCCTAAGTACCGTCACAAATTTTAACATCCATTCATCGTATACCCTGCAGTTTTTTCAGTCGCAAGAGGCAGGTCCGCTTCTCAAAAGCATCCACGGCATTAATTACCCAGTTCCCAGAAGAAAAAAGTTCACGACTAATAGTTCAAGGGCTACGAGTATTCCTCTCGGCTGTAGCGATATTTAACTCAGTAAAAAGGGCGCTCCTCGGCGACGGGGAGTATCTACCAGAATGAGGAGACAGACTCGTCTCCCAAAATGTTTGTCTCACCCCAGTCGCAAGGGCCAGAAGAACAGAATGTAACAGTGCCGAAATCTCCGTTGAAGATACAGAGCTGTGTTCCCAATGCGTTCCGGAAGTTGAAGCAGGCGACAGTATTGGCGACTGGGCATGCCACACTTTGGCCACACGTGAGATCAAATAAGGGCTCGATTCCCTTCAGCTTGTCTAAGTCAGGACGCCAGCCTCTCATTAAGTGGAAATGGAATCAGATCGTACTGAGAGTAGGAAGCCGTCGGTACAGCTCGGCAGAGGTTAAATTAAGAGACACCAAAGTTGGGAGTCCGGGTCCCGGGATGAGGGAAGTCTTTGAGGCCGCCGGGGCAGCGGAGACAAGAGTTGCGGTGCAGAACGCCAAAGCGACGAGTCTGAACGAGGAGACAATCGGAAAGCTCATGTTGGTGTCTAGCACTAACAAGTGATGTTGGTGTCTAGCACTAACAAGTGATCTTGAAGAGAGGAGGAACAGGTCTCTGAGATTGGTGTTCAGAACGGCAGCATATACAGTGGAGAGTTATACTTAGAGACGAGAATCAAATCAACGTGCCTACATGCTCAGGCACTGCAGGATGTATCCTGTTTCCATTTCAGAATCCACCTCCCTCACACGTGGGCCGCATGTGGAATAATGAGGAGGAAAAGGTCCGAGATGTATCCAGAACGAACACCCGAGCTAGAACCAGGCAGTGAACCGACAAGCCCGCGCCTTCAAAAAAACTCACGACGGGACGCCTGCGGAGCGTAACTGAGATGCATGCCGAACAGGAGCTTTCTGGAACTTGGTTGACAAACCGTGTCTTCCAAATGGCTTGGCTGCTTGAAAGCTCTGACCTTCTCCCGTCATCATTCTGATCATCTCCCGCGATTATTGATTCAAACAGTGGCAGAGAGGTGGCCGGAACCTGACTGCAAATAACAACCACGCTTTCTGCGTCGAAAGACTCAGCTGACTTGATCAACCAGCCGATGTACCGTTATGCGGAAGGACAAAAAAAATCCGTAAGATCTCGTCGCCGCGGCGGTGGTATCCTCCAACATGGCGCAGAGTATTTTGAATTCACTCACAACATATTTCTGGCTGCGGAGTATAAATACGACGTAGTCGCTGGGTTAAAAGAGCAAGAGCTACACCCCAGTACTAGTGACTCCACTCCCAATCCACCCGTCGTCAGCGATAACCAAAGCCATGCTCACCTCCCTGTTCAAGTATATTCTTGTGGCTATCTCCGTCTCCGTCGTCAGCATTGTCTCCGCCATCCCCACCGTCACAGACTCGGACTTTCCTGAAGTCATTCCAGGACCCGGCCTTCCAAGCCTGGCGTCTCTGGGTCTGACTTCCGAGGAGCTCTACAAGCGTGTTCCTACTCCCGGTACGACCTCACTCTTACTTGGTCCTTGCTACCAGGATGAACAGTACTGCTTCAGAGGAAATGAAAAGACTGCAACCGTTGTTCACTCTCGAGTGCGGGGAGGTTCCACCGGCATGCCCAGTTGCCAACGCCGTCGCGTGTTTCAACTTCCTCAACGCATTGGGAACCACCGCCTGCACCGTAAACGGTGAAAATGTCACGTTTTGCACCTCCGGGTCGTGCCATTGGTTCGGAAGCAACATTTCCGGCGGCTCTTCGGCCTCGTCGTTTTGGTATGTATCGCCCGCCCCTCAAGTTATAGAGCACCGTGTCGACACTGGCCACCGTTTCAAGCCGAGATGTCGCGACTGGTGGAAACGCAGTGATCAACACATGCCAGGGAAATGGCTTCGTCGATGGTAAGGTCCGTACCTTTGACGACAGGATACCATTTGACGCATTCCAGGTGCGAACGCCGCCAGTGGAAATGGAAATCTGATAGTGACGATTTCGGCCGAGTCGTAAAAGCTTCTCCGTCTGTCTTTGGAACATGTAAAAGATACCGCACGAATTGTATCTGGAGCTTGCCTAACGAAAAATGCATTGAACTCCCCCGTGGCCTGCACGAAGCGGGATGATGAGCGGCTTCACACTTATTGTGAGTAGGTGAAGAGCCTCAAACACCTCGGGAAATAGGCAAGTGCGTCGAAGTATTGCAGTTTCGAAAAAGACCGCTCGGAAGCAGTGGCAGAACCTTGGGTTGGAAAGTAGCAACGGACTATCCGGGACACCTTAGGGTACTGCGTGGTGTGGTGCTAACTACTATCCTCCCCCTAGATCTCGAACACTTAGGGAAAATTCGGTGAATATCTGTTTATCAAAGGATTCTGAGTTGTAGCTGAGGACGAGGACGTAGATCAGCATGAATCTGTCTTTACCCAAGTTCACAATTTAGTTTTCGAGAAACGGACAAGAATTGAACCAACAGTGTTGCTTTTTCTGATGGGTCAAGTGTCCGAATTCTAGGTAACACGGCAAATTCTGATCGCCGGCCTCGCTTTGGAACCTCCGTTTGGCGTAGCCGCTTGAAACCTCGTAAGGAGAATCTTACATATAGAGCACAGGCTCAGTACCCGTCAAAATTCCTGTCGAAGTAACAGATAGTCCAAATGTGGACTGAGGCCGAGGGAAGGTCGTGTTTCACGATGCTGCAGCGGTCTACTAGATAGAGATATAATAAAATGGAAACGAGCACTCAGCTATTGAACTCCTGTCTGTACTCTAGGCGCTCGAAGAATCAATAGCAAACACCTCAGGATATTCTAACTCGAAGGAGACCTGAGGGAGATGGGAGAAAGAAATCAAGAAGGAAGTCCCTGTTTCATCCAAGTACCGATCTTAAATACATGATCACGATGGTCGTCACGCGTGCTCTTGCATTATCAGAGCCCTGTGCAACGATCCAATACATGAATGAAATATAAATATGTAGTCCATGAGCATAGAGAGCTCGAGATAATAACGACTGTTAACACAACTCCAATGTAACACCAACCAGGACACATGCAAAGACTGTATGGAGAGACAATGTTGCCGCCTCGATACCTGTCCAGAGGATGACCAAGCCTCGGATGCATCAATCTCCAGCGTACGCCAAGAGGGTAGAGACACCAGAGCCGCGCTTCACAGAAACTGGCCCGAGACAGAAGGAGGGAAAGGAAAAATAAGAGACGTGGCGTATAACATACTAATGCGATGTAGGAGTCCATGCGAACCATCTGACCCTCTAATCCATCGAAACAGCGCATATGAATGTAGCGCATCGAAGCCAACACGGTCGGGTGACCCCTTGTATGTGGCTGTGAAGTCAAGTGTAATTTGCGTATACTATAAGGCTTGAACACGTCTTGGTACGGTACAGATGGGTGCCTGTGCAATAGGGAATAATGATAGGAAATAGACAGTGATTAGGAATTGGGCAGCTGATAACACCTGATGAGGAACTCATAGGCAACATGCATAAATGCATGAGTGACGAGTGAGCCGGAAGATAGTCTCTCTAGACAGACACCATATATTACCTTAACTCGTACCTCGTTGATATATAGTCTGTTGGTTACTGCGCTTGTTACCCGGTACCTTGCGCTATCAAAAATGATGTGATCTGATACGAGATGCACGACCAAACAACTCATTAAGCCTTGCACAGATCCACGCGTTTTGACGCGTCATTCGACCGTCTGAGCCTCGCACACACTGCTGCCTTCCATGGATCCACCTCTTCTCAATACCCAGCTATTCTATGGCACTCCTACCCGTCGCAGACGGCCCAGCACGGTGTTTCAGCCACCTCCTCTTACACCTGGTCCACCGCCAACTCCTGTTCCTTCCAGCCAGCCAAGGCAGCGCGCACCAAAAAGAGACATATGGGAGGAGGCAGACACAATTATTCACTGAAGGACTTCCGGTCTCTGGGGCATGAAGGACTGACGGATTTGTTGGCAGAAGATGGTCTGATGCAGGCAGCGAGTGAAAGAATACCCTTTTCGGCTGGAAAATGCGCTCTATAATATAACTTAGTCATTTGACGCGTTAGAATCCAACTTGCGGCCCTCAGAGTGCGAGCTACGCGCCGTATAATTAGGCCACATTGCGTTGTCGTGAATGCACGTGGTTTCTCAAAAAGGAAGCTTATATAATAACACAAGGTAACAGGTAGATCGACGTGGTAACCAACAGACTAGCTGGAAGGCACTTCCACAACTTGGTGGCACACACACACAACACTGCAAAGCTATAAATCTACCTCTGCTTGGAACCTATGTTTCCATTGTGTCTAGAAACATGTTGAAACAGTGACTATGGGACCAGCAGTGAAATAACCACAAACCAAACCTTGTAAATGAATATGCAGTTTGATAATGCAACTATATCAACTCAAACACTATAATCCTCGTGCAAGTTCGGGGTTCCAATCCAGTATAGATTGTGGCAATTTGAACTCTAGCTCCCTTTTTAGGAAGCAAGACTTATAGGTCCACAAGTCGTGTAGATAAATTGCTCAAAACTGTTCTAGGCGCAATCACAGATAGTCAGATGAGATTTTATGTTCAACGGTTTTGTGTGATGTGGGTCTAGGTTTGGAGGTGGTACTCCAATGCAAAACACAAGTGATTCTTATGAAATCCCAATTCTAATAGTATCCGCGATTGCTAATCCTTGCGAGATTCCCCGTGGTCTTGCTAACCTGGTCGTTGTGGTTGAATTCCACAAGAGTCAACCAATCCGCCCAATTGTCTTGCAAGAAGTTGGTGAAAACCCAAAGATACTGCTCGATATTCTGGTTGACACACTTGGTCTGGCCATCTGTTTGGGGGTGGTAGGCCATCGAGGCATTCAACTTTATGCCCAGGAGCTTCAACAGATGCCGCATAAAGTGTCCCACAAATTCCGTCCCTCAGTTGCTGATCACCACTTCGGGTAACCCGAAATCCTTCCATACGTGGTTGCGATAAATGCGCGCCATCCCCTCTCCTGCCAAGTGTTCAGTGCAAGGCACCACCCGGATTCCTTTCCCTAGTTGATCTACTTTCACTGCGATAGATTCGTACCTGTTACTGACGGGTAGTTTGTTGATTAGGTCCACCGAAACATTCTGCCACACTCTCTCCAGAACCGCATTAGGATGTAGTGGCCCTCGAAGTTTAGAGGGAAAGAGCTTTGTCCTCTGGCAAATGGGGCAAGCCGAAACATATCGCCCGGCGCCCAATAGCAGAGAGGGCCAATAGCAATTCTGGGCTACCAGTTCTGCCGTCTGGAATTGTCCTGGATGTCCCGAGATGTAGTCGTCATGATGGGCCCGCAGAATCTGGTGTCGTAGGTCCCCAGTTGGGAGAATGTATATGGTTCGATACTGGGTTACAAACCCTCCTCTCAGCCCTCAGCCTTCTCCTCTAGTGCCTTCTTCACCAAATCTTCCCAATTCGCTTTCTCAGCTTTGATATCTTCCATAAATTGATCACCTACCGTGTCATCCAAGACCGCTGCTTTCAAAAATTCCTCACCATCCATCCTTCAGAAGTATTGTTCTGGCAGCAGCACGAGATTTGAATTATCCTGTGCCCCCTTCTCATGGCTGCTTCGCCTCGAAAGCGTGTCGGTTTTCACATGCTGTTTTCCGGGTTTATGGATGAGCGCAAAGTCATATTCACTGAGCTCCAAAGACCATTGGGCCTGTCGCCTATTAAGTTTTTTCGTGGTGGTGAAGTATTCCAGACTTTTGTGGCCGGTCCAGATCTCGAACCTCAGTTGACTACCCTGAAGGTAGTGCCACCACTCATACAGGGCGCACATAATTGCCAGCATTTCTTTGTCGTGGATGTTGTAGTTCCGCTCGGTGTCATTTAGCCCCTTGGACATGAACACAATCAGAACCCATACTCCGTTCTGGCACTGTGTCAAGCATGCTCCTGTTGCGTAACCTGAGGAATCCGCCTCCACCTGCCATTCTCCAGTGTCTGTTGGGAAATGCAGGATGGGTTCTGATGTTACAGCCAATATCAATTGGTTGAACACCTTCTTTTCCAGTTCTCCCCACCTCCACTTGTAGGCCTTCTGAGTAAGACGAGTCAACAGTTTTGCGTAGTCTCCGAATCCTTTGATGAAACACTGGTAGAAGTTGAGGAACCTGAGGAAACTTTGCACATCTTTGACATTCCTCGGGGTTTCCCATTGTCAAATGCCCTCAACCTTTATGGGATCCATTCAAATTTTCCCATCCCCGATGATGACTCCCAAATATTCGACCTCCCTCTGCTCGAACTCACATTTCTTGGGTTTCAGGAATAACTTGTGTTCCTGAAGAATCCGCAAGACTTCCTTGACCGTGGAACAATATTCCTCCAGATGTTCCGAGTATATCAGAATATCATCCAGGTAGACAATAACCCATCCTTCCGCAATAAGGTCTGCAAAGATGTTGTTCATCATAGATTGGAAGGTGGCCGGTGAATTCGTAAGGCCAAAGAACATAACCAACAGTTCCCACAACCCTCGGTTTGTGATGAACACGGCCTTCTCCTCATCTCCTTCCTTGATCCGAATATTGTAGTATCCCCATTGAAAATCCAGTTTAGTGAACCAAGTTGCCTTACAGAGCATATGTATGATCTTTGAGATGAGCAGGAGCGGGTATCAGTTCTTGATGGTAAGAGAGTTCAACTTCCAGTAGTCCTGAATGGGTCGCAGCTTCCCATCCTTCTTCTTCACAAAGAAAAAGGGAGAGGCCCATGGCGATTTCGAAGGGTGAATACACCCAGTTTCCACATGTTCTTTAATGAACACATCCAACTCTGCCTGTTCCAGAATGGACAAGGGAATGCTTCGCCCTTTTACGGGTTCTGCACCGGGTTTCAACTCTATCGTGTGGTCCCATTTTCGTTGTTCAGGGAGCTTGTCAAAGTCCTTTTTCTCGAAGACCCCTCGGAACTCCTCCAGGTAGTGAGTGGGAATGCTCTCCTCCAGTGTCTTAGCCCCTTTGGCCTCGTAGGCTGCAGCCGCCAGCTTGGTGGCCACGCTACCCATTCATCCACAACGTCTTCGAAATACATCTTCGTAATGAAGATGCAGTCTCCCTCTCCTACGTCAGCATTGTCCTCTTCCTCCCATTCTTCCCATAGCCGGGCCCGTTTGCAAGTGGCCGGGGACCTGGAGAAACAAATGGTCTGCTTCTGCCAGTCAATCTCTGGGTTGTGTTGTTTTAACCAGTTGAACCCGATGATGACGTCACTCTTTCCGGTATCCATTACCGCAAATGAGAATATTTTAGCATGGTCCTGCATCTGGAGACACATGCGCGCGATGTGGGTGATGTGTCCTCCCTTATCCAGGGAACCGTCCGTATTGTAAACCGGAACCACCACAGCTAGGGGTTCCACCTATATTCCGTGTTCATTGACAAATTGCTGGCTCATGAATCTGTTGGCAGCCCTGCTGTCCAGTAACCCGACCACTGTGTAACCCTTAAGGTTATTCAGCCCTTCGAGGGTCATTGGAACCATCATGGAATTCCCCGTGGCTCGGATATACTGTGGCGGCTCTTTCAAGTTGTCCAGTATGCCCAGGGCATCAGGGAAGTAAGCTGTCTGGATTTCCTTCACCATTTTGTTGTTCACTTCTTGTCTCCTGGCTGGGTGAGTCCACTTGGTGATGACCTCCCGTGCTTTCCATTCTTGAGCCCACGCCCAGGTTGCAACCTGACGGGTGTTTCCAAGGTGTTCCTCCATCATTTCTGTGATCAAAGCCCAGAACTGGGGGTTGGTGGGTCCTCGGGTAGTGCAATTGCGGGCCATGTGCTCGACCTCTCTGCACTGGTAGCACCGGGGAACCGGCTTCTTGCTGACCACCCGATCCATGTCCATGGGTGTGGGCCCCGCATTAGGGGCCCTGCCAGCGACCGCCAGGGGAGGAACGACAGCAACTGGGGGGTTTGCTGGAGCACGCTGCTCATTTCTGCAAAAGAAGTTCCCTGGGTTCTGGTTCTGTTGTACTTTGGGTATCGTGACGGGGCAATCGCAAAGTGCACCATCCATGATGTGGAAAGCGCGATGCAACCCTCATGCTTGATAACCGCCACCTTCAAGTCTGCATAGGTGATCGTTAGCACAGTTTGTCTGTAGACAGACTGCAGTACCGGCTTCAAAATCCCTTGCTTGAGGAGTTGGATAAGGGTGGTTTCATCGTAACCTGTGGTGTTGTTGTAAGTGTCCAGGAGTGTAAAGTACTCCGTGGCCATTCCTGCTCCCTGGCACAGCTTTTCGATTTTAGCCTGTGCAATTTCCACCTGTGCCCCTCCTTTAAAGGCATCAATAAGGTACTTCTCAAAGACCTTGTAACTCCGATACAATGGGGTATTGGGAGCCTTTGGGTTGCACATGGCCTGTACAACGTTGTTGGCCCATGTCGCTGCTGATCCTTCCTTTATATAGGACAGGACAAAGGTGATCTTCGCGCTGTCTACCTCATATGTCAGGTTGTCCAGGAAGTGCAACCAGCACTCCACCAGATAGGAGTCCACTAGCTCAAAGTCTCCTTTAAACGGGGGTAGAGGCGGCAACACGGGCCGTCTTCACATGTTTGGTCTCATTGGGCCCTCCCATAGAGGCCCTTCCCAAGGCTACCAGGGCATCGCGCAAGAGTTGTTGCGAATAGGTGTTGTTAAGGATGGACACGGGTACACCCGTGGGTATCTTTGCGTCTACCCGTACCCGGACCCGCAAAAACCGTACCTGTGCATGGGTTGGGTCTAAAACCCGTACGGGTTACCCACAGGTCCCCAAATCTGTTTGGTATACCTGTAAAATTCCAGCCTAATGGTATTTTATTTGACCTACTGTTACAGTTCCTTCGTGCAGGCTGCAAATTCACGGTAAGAACAATAGAAATTGGATAATTTGCCCGGGGTGGAAGGCACCCGAACAACCAGGAGACCGATATTAATAAAAATTTGAGCCATGTTTGAGATGGTGGTTCAGCAAGCAAGCAGAAAATTGGGTGAGTATGAGATGTGTAATGAGTCCACTGATGACCAGAGAGCCAATGGTGAGCAAAAAAACAGAGGAATGTGAAGAAAAAAAGCTGAAATATACCGCTAAAAAACCCGCAGCTACACAGGTCGGGTACGCGGGTCGAACACGGGTCTGAAATTGCGACCCGTACCCGTACCTGCCCACACTGCAGGTACAAACCCGCGGCTGTACCCGCGACCCGTGTCCATGCTTAGGTGTTGTCCTCGCGGAGCAGATGATTCTCTCTGCACAGGTTTCCCAGTTCCTCCTGCATCACTCCAAATTGCCCTCCCGCGTATTGTAGGGCATGCAGCAGGATGATGTCGCTCTCATCGCCAATCAGGGTGCCAAAGCTCTCCATCAAGGGGAGCACAAAGTCGTCGCTCATCGTGTTACGTCCAGTTGAGTACACCGTGTAGAGACACTATTCTTTTGTCAGCACAGCAGATTCCAGGTTCTGGGGTGACAAGGGCAACTGAAGCACGAAGAGTTCCACCAAATAAGTCTGGAGTTTAGACTAGAATAGTGTAAAGTACAGAGAAATAACTACAGCTTATATACTAAAGTCCCTAGGGGTTGTAAATTAAGATACAGTGTCCAATGGCAACGAACAAGATTAATGCAGAGTAAATGAAGGGTTATATGAGCATAGAGGGGTGATCAGGAACCCGAAGGTCGGGAAACCGATCATAACCATTAGAGATCCTAAAACAGTATCCTGGTTCGATTGAAAATGCCGAACCAATGGCAAAAATCTCGCGATCTTTCAGCATGTCTATTTACCTAGGTTAATACTTTGCTTTGAACAATGTGTTCAAGCTTGCTTCATTCTACCCAGATGCCACATGCTGGGTCATTATTCTGGATGGTGAAGTTACAACAACCCAAAATCAGTCAAATACAGACAAACAACCCTCTTGAGCTTCTTCAAAAAAGCCTCAAGACCTGCTGTCTTGATTCTGAATGGTACCTCCTGTCTGTTTTTCATTTCCAGTGGTTTGCTTACTGTTCCAAAGACATATTGAGGATAGGACATCAAACTGTCCCGTAAAATTATGGAATGATGGGCTGTAAAAACAGTTTCGCCCCTGTGCTGTCAGCGAGGTTGGTTTGACCTCCAACAACATGGTGATGGTACAGGTGAAGCCGTTTATGGGTCCCTGTAACTGGCCATTTACACGTAAAAGACAGGCTCACAAAGTCAAGCAAAAGTGACTGTGCTGATGATGTCGGGAGCCTGCCAACTGCGCCTGTGGGCATAAAACAGACAGTTTGATGCCCTAATTGAGGAGCTCCCCTAGAACATCCCAAAATATATTATTGCACATCTGAAATTAATTTTGGGGCACAAAAACAGGAAGAAGTCAATAACTGGCATGTATTCTGTGCTTCTCAAGAGGACCCTGCGAATCAAAAGTGAGTATCAAGTCAAATTTGTACACATTGACAGCAGTAATTAAAATCAAGACTGGTATATGCACAAACTCGCCTATCCCTGGATTCTCCTCTCAATCAATAAATTCCTCTCAAAAATCTCCTCAGAGAACTGGGATACTATGCCCAATCACACTAACTACATTGAGAGTGCACATGTGGCTCACTGTCATGAACCATCTTTTCATTTTACTTGCAGAACCCGAACAACCCGAACATTGATCAGATCAACTATCTGATTGATTGAACCAGGATACTGTTTAAGGATTCCAAATGGTTTCAATCGGTGTTCCAACCCTTGGGTTCCTGATTGCCTCCTTTGTGTTCATATACGCCTTGATTTACTTTGCATTAATCTTGTCTGTTGCTCTTGGACACATTACCTTAATTTACAACCCCTAGGAACTTTAGTATATAAGCTGTAGTGATATCCCTGTACTCTACACTATTTTAATTCAAACTCCAGGCTTATTTGTTGGAACTCTTTGTGCTTCAGTCGCCCTCGTCATCTCAGAACCTGGAATCTGCTCTGTGCTGACACTTGCAATGCCAAGACTGGCACCCATTTACCACTTCTCATTGTGATCCTCAAATTGGTTTCATCCACTCATTTTGTCTGTCTTTTCACTCTCTTGCAGGGGACAAGAGCGAGATAATATCAAAGCCAAGGAATTGGTGCTGATGGATTGTGATGGTGTCATGCCAAACCAATGGAATGTGAGTGCCCAGTGTGAGAAGCTCTCAGCCCAACACCAAAAATGGGGAGCTCGTAAGGCTGCTGTTCGGAACAACCAGCTGACCAGCTATGACACCCTCAAGGAGGGACATTGAACTGCCTGGAATCCAACTATACCTAAACACCACACATTTAGCACATTTCAGGAATAGTCTGCTTTCAGTATAGGCTGATTCCTAAGGACTGATATACAGTCTCGGTATAGCCAGTTGGGTTGTAATCACAGAGTAACGGGTACAAGGGGTAGGGAACTACCCTGTGGACCAGCAGTACTTGCCTTGAAAGCTGTAGAGGAATATGTAGTCCACAAACCTCTCAAGGGACTATTTCTGGTTTTATTCCCACACAATGGAATAAGCTGGGGGTACTGATAACAAGGGCATGTGGGAATAGTCTTATTCTGCACCAATAGGCCATGCACCTTCATGTGATAGGTGTTAGGGGCCCGGGGATGTACATTCTGATGAAGTTCTGGGATAAGCAAAGGCCGGCTAAGGTGATCTGATGGGATTGTTCTTATTCTGAGCAAGCAGAGTTGGGGAAATAAGAACCCTTTCTGTGACAAGTCTCACTATGAATGTCTATGAGGAGCTGGGGGCCAGGGAAGCACGACCCAATGGTCAGCAACAATAGGAGAGGACCTGGGATAGTGGGGCGTAAGGCGAATGGCGCAACATCTGGGTGCGAGTCCCTGAAACTAATGTGTGCGCCTAACCATGTGCTGGCACGCACAGGTGCACACTCGATGTCTGCACGATCGTGCATTGGGCTCACCACACGTGGTGCTTCCCGACTTGCGCATTGTGTAAGGTTGTGTGTGCACTGCACGTCGTGTACATTCTGTACCCATTTGACCCCCCACAGCCCAAGTTGAGTTCTGTGCACTGCGCGTCATCTGCGCGGCATGTGCTACGGCACACCACGGCTGCACGGACTCGTCTCAGCAGCGGGCACGGTGTATGCATATCAACTCTGCAGTACTTGCGCAGACGGAAGAAAAGGAAGAGAGAAGGTACGTACCTCGCGCGCTGATTCCCGACTCCCTAGCTGGATCCTCTCCTTTGCAGACTTGGATGGTGTTGTAGACTGAGAGGCGAGATGCAGTGGTGTTGAACGCAGGTGTGGGGAGTGCCGCTAGAGTTGATTTGGAATCGGTAAAAAATGGAGGTCAGTACTGTAGTATTACGACCACTAGTTCAGGTGACGGGTGACAGAGACCTGTGAACTGAACTAATCAAGGTCAGTGACAGTGACAATGAGTTTTCCTGGCCCAAATAGGCCTAGAAAATTGCAAAATTTCGCTCTGGCATCTGCTGGATTACATTTTACAAGAATTGTTGGCTGATTGCCAAGCTGTGAACTTTCAATCCAGTGAACTTTTGTGGTGATGGGTGACACCCCGTGAACTAGTGGTCGTAAGACCCTGGTCTGATCTTGACTGGCCCACTCCTGCCACCGCTGTAGTGAAGGACCTGTGTCTCCCGAGGCTCTGGAACTCGGCTGTTCCATTAGAAATGTCCAAGACTGTATCTTACCTGGCTCCTAGGATTTTAGTTATACGGCCTCCCGGTAACGGTCCACTACTACCTCAAACACCCAAAATTCAGTTGCCCATATAAATGGATTTTTTGCGAGGACTTATTGGCATGTGGGGGACATCAATCGTGTATATCTATGTCTAAATACATCCAATGGTGTCTTCTAAATCTTAATTTGGGGTGTCCATACCCTCTGTCCTTTGCAAGACACATCTTTCAGCCGATATCACAATTTCACCTATCCCCCTTGCTAAAAAGGGAAGTAGTCATGGTCCTCGCATACCTTAGGTGTACCATTTTAGTGCATAGAATGATGAAATTATATGTCTCTAATGATTTGGGATACATTCAGATGCCCAGGACAAGGCTGCATGAATGATTTTGAGGGGTGGCCCACTGAGCCGTTTTGCTATTTTAGGATACCACTGGAAGAAAATTTTGTTATGTGATGAAGTCATGGAGTAAATTCTCAAAAAATATCTGGACTGACTCGTAGGATGTATGTCTTCGTTTCAGAGCCCATAGGCCAGGATCTACCTCATTTTATGTGTGTGCTTGCAGCCAAAAGTGCTAAGGTGACCTGGTAAGCAGTGTCGAATAATATATACCAGAAATTTTCGTGTTTTTTGGCCTATTTGAGGCCGGAAAATCTGAACGGCACCGTCACCACGACCCAGAGTGTTCAGTTCAGACACCCCCATCACCCATCACCAGAACATTCAGTTGTAATAGTACAGTTAACAATATGGTCTGCACCGCCCAACAAAGCCCATTCCATCACCCGAAGTACATGGCTTATAGACACGGGATACGAATGGAGTGCTGGTGGATCGATGTTGACCGCCAGGCCAGCCGCATTTAGGAAACAGAGACGATCTGAATAGGACACAGGTCGAATTGCGTCTTCTTGGGCAACAAAGAATGAAGGCAGATGGACATGCAAGGACAATTTGAAGGGCCGACAACAGAAGGCCACACAACTCGAAACATGTTCGAGTCTGAGAGATACCGAAGCAGAATAGCGAGGAAAGAGGCGGAGTAGGGTGAGGAATTGATGAGCTGATTCGGGTCGTTTCCTAATTTGGTCTTGGCGCTGACCACCACACACCATGCTCTTCTTTCACTCACGACTGTGCTCGGGTTCAACTCTCCTTCTGGGCTCTATATCCCGACCATAAACTCACCACCGAACTCAGATCTTGCGTATACCGCTGTACTATCCGAACGAAGAATCAAGGCTTCGAGGAGTGTGGCAACTTGAAGAGAGGAGAATACAAGGAGAATAGGGTCCGTGTTAGCAGGCCATGACGCCGGTCATGGGAAACTGTACGTCTCCTTTTCTTTTCCTGTCCCTCTCATCCATCCTTTACCTCAACAAAAATCTGTGCTCACCGATCTCGGAATATCCAACAGCTGCACCCGCTAGCCTCATGTGTACTCTTTTCCCACTTGACGTCCTGTTATCCTCCTCGGTGACGGCAGCCTCAATGGCTTCGGTCTCCAGTTCGATCCCAGATAACGCAAAGGGGGATACTGATGCACATGCGCGCGGTGACTGATCCTTAGGAATAAGCAAAGGATATGTGGCCGGGGCATAAGGATTGAGTGGTGCAGTCTCGAGATAATTGTTTGTACGTAATGAGTGCTCCTCCTCTCTTCTTTTTCTCCTTGGATTCCCGGCGTGGATTGTCTTGATACGCAGGCTGGCTCTATTCTCTCTCCTTTGACTCTCCCTTTGTCTCCTCTCTCCCTCGCACGCATGTAACTAAATCTCTATACCCAGATGACACCGGGGGCAAAAACTGAGGCATATGAAAACCATATGCGTTAAATGCATATGGTTCGCATATTGCTGGATCACAGGACAAAGGTATCTGGCACCTTTGTTGCACCTTTGTTTTTTGGGGTGGCACAAATAAAAAACAAAGGTGCAACATAGGTGTCAGACACCTTTGTCCTGTGTTCCGGCAATATGCGAACCATATGCCTCAGTTTTTGCCCCCGGTGTGATCCCGGTGTTTCGTCCTAACTCATTCTCCTCGGAGTCCTCGCTGTCCATCGCTTCTCCTGACCTTATTGCTGGCGTACCCTCAGCGAGCGCGGTACATCAACAACGGCGAGTGCATCTGCTTCGCAGGCGGAGTAGGACGTGGAAGTTAGGCACTGATACGAGTGCGGGCATAAGTCAGTTGTGAATATACAGAGAGCGGGTCTCAGCGGGAGGGCCAAGGTGCGACGCGCGCGCATCGAAGTGGGCGGGCGGTCCTCAGTGGTGTGCGACGTGTGCGCCGTACATCAGTGCTGCTCGCATCGTTCTCCAATTTGCGAAGACATGGGAGGCGGTGGCAGATACTGCTCTCCTGCGGCCATAGCCGCAGCCATACACGTCTGTGATACCGCCGATGATCCTAGACTTCGCGGGCTGTACAAGCGGCGCACGGCGGCGGACAGTCAGCGGTGTACAGGTTCATGCAGGTCTGGATGTGGCCGACACTGGAGTACTAGTGCAGTCTGAGAGGGGACGGTCATCTTGCGAGTGCTGTGGCATGCTACATAGCAGCCGTAGCCTGAGTATGCCGTAGCTAACTGTTTTTAGGTCATTTTTCAATTCCGTCAGATATTTTTTTGGCAAGAAACGAAATTCAAATGTGCCATATTGCCTGCCGCTCTCTCTGCGTAGCACTACAAGAGCGTAGGCCTAAATATGTTGTTCCATCCGATACCTTGAACTTTGTAAACATATACAGGCAACATCGAGATATTTGGACTGCAAAGTTGGGTTTGGGGCTGATTTGACCTAATGCAAAACATCGTTTCTTAGATTTTCACCGCTCACCCGCCGTCACATAACTCGGCGGCTGCTCAGGGTGCGTGCGCTCCGCCGCGAGCCAGCGTACCTCCTCCCGCAAGTCCCCCAGTGCCTGCAATATCATGTGTCCCATCGGAGAGTTCACAGATTGTCCTTCAGGCGGCACCGGCGCTAGTGGCCGAGACGCCTGGTGGCTGTCAACGAGCCACGTATCACTTCCCCCGGAGCTCTGACATCTGTCGCTATGGGCGGTCCAGCAGACCGGCTCAGTGTCTGGAGCTTCTCTGAGTTACGCAGAGATTCCGGCGAGAGGGAGGGTTGAGTGGCTGGGTACGGCGTAGGGAGACTCGTGCTTTCAGTATGTCGGTTTCTTCCACGGTATCAGAAGACGATGAGTCCTATAAACAGGAGTCCCGGGCCGGTGATGACACCTAGAGCGGCGCCGACAATGGCACCGAATTTGTCCGGGTTTTTGGAGGTGCCATTCGTTCCGCTATTTGTGGAAGCTGGAGTCGTGCTTGGCCCAGGCGTGGAAGTCGACGATCCAGAAGACGAGTTTCCTGAGCTTGATGTATTTACACCAGATTTTGGCTGGGTGATATATCACCTGCTCTGATTAGAGTTGGGCAGTGATATATCCAGGTCGGTAATTCAGAGATATGCATGATGTATCAGCTTAGAGATACATACTAATGCAGTAGAGTGGCTCAGCGAGACGTAACCTGACATTGCCGCTGTCATGATGATGCTGAGGAGTTGGCGGGGGCGGGCTGATGAATCACCATTTACCAATTTGGTAACTTTGGCAAATATGCAAGAAAAGAAATACAGCAAAATTGCCAATTAAATGATTCTAGCTAATAAGTCCATCGTTCACGAAACCGGCCTGCTGGACCCTCCCCATAGCGTCTACAAGCTGCCGACCCAGCGAGAGCACGGAGGCAAGTCGTGCAGCTCGAGGTCATCCAGAAAACGTGCTTCTCATCCTCGACCTCCTGTATTACGCCTTCGACGCCCTGTCCACCGCGCCAGATGGCTGCCTTGCTCGACTCGACACTCTCAGACGTCACCTTCGTGCCGCCCATCGCTCTCACGCCCACACACCGCACACCGCGCCCCGCACCTGCACCGCAGCTGTGCCTCGCACCCCTTCACGCCGTCGCTGCCGCGCTCAGCCACCGCCTCAGCACAGCAGACCTTGAGCTCGCACTCGCCAGCGGAGTCCTCGATCCCACCGAGTTTGGGGTCCAGTGCTGGATCAGCATGCTCGGCCTCCCCGGCGCGAAGCGTATAAAAGCTTTTTTCGATGAAAAATATGAGGTACCACAAATGAGGTTGAGAACAACAATTTACAAGCACAAGGTATGAGGTTTTTGTGCTATTCCAGGTTGAGGTTGAGGACGAGGGGTAGGCTGAGTACGAGTTTTCATAGGACAAGCAAATAACTTGAAGGTTGAGTATGAGACATGAGGTTGTGGGGTGTAGGTTGAGTACAGGTTTTCATAGGACAAACAAATCACTCTAAGGTTGAGTACGAGACATGAGGTTGTATGCAGTGGTTTAGAACGAGGGTGAGGTTGAGGGCAAGACTTGAGAGCTGAGGAAAACAGTCAAGTTTTGATCATCATTCTACCAATCAGTTGATCAATTGCTAACCTTAGCTGTGACACTGTGACACAACAATTAAATTAGAGAATTGATAAGTAATTTGAGGTCTATTGTCTGGCTTTCTTCACAGTTCTGGTGAGTAATTGCTGCATATACTAGCTGGATAACAACTGGTATTGGTTTCCAATGCTCTTCCAATGTTTTTAGTCCATACAACTGGGTGGCCACTAGTATTTTTATCACACACACACACACAAAAAAAAAGGGCCCTGATTATGAGTAAAAGTTGGAGCAGCTACATTAGGTAAATGCTGATGGTAAACTGCAGCTAAAATACTTGATTACTAGACCACTGCCAAGAACTAGAATTCACAAATCTAGAAATAACTGTGGAAGGCATTTGACATTAATTTCCAATCAAAGGACTTTCCCCCTGAGAAGAGAAACAATATTTACTTGTCAGAATGTGTGCAAGTGGAGAAACTGATTTACTACCAATTCTGTTCTCCAGCAATTGATGGAAATGCCACATGGCTCACAGAAAGTATTTTGCATTTTGTGGGCCACCTGGAACACTGATTGGAAAATGGTATTGGTGACTCTTGTAGCCCTTGATGAGCTCTACAATATGGGCATAACTTTTCCATTTGGGACATGAACACCTATCACCCAAAAAGGAAATTCCCTACATCAGCCCTTCTTTCACTCATAATTCAACCATTTTGGGTGATCTAACCATATAGGGATGTTATTCTAAGCTCTTTGAATTTGATCAGGCCAACTCGGAGCCTATTATAGTACAATAATATGGTGAAAAAAGCGAATTTCATAAATTGTATTCCTAGCCATAATGTCAGCACAGAGCAGATTCCAGGTTCTGAGATGACAAGGGTGGCTGAAGCATGAAGAGTTCCAAAAAATAAGTCTGGTGTTTAGACTAGAATAGTAAGTACTAAAAAGTAGCTACAGCTTATATATTAAAGCCTAGGGGTTGTAACTAAGGTACAGTTGTCGGATGTCCAAGGACAACAGACAAGATAAATGCAAGGTAAATAGAGGCTTTGTGCTGAGCCACCAGAAGCCACCAGGTGGCTCTGAGCTGGCTCATCAGGCATGTGGTCATGGTGGCTAAAATAACACAAAAATCATATTTTTAGCCACCAGTGGAGTTACTGGATGACGTTGTGGCTGGCATAGCCACCAGACACTGCATGCCAAAATAGCCACTGGATGGTTCTGGGTCGCTTGGTGCAAAGCTTATGAAGGGGTATATGAGTGTAGAGGAGTCAATCAGTAACCCAATGGTCACGGAACTGATTGAAACTGTTTGGGATGGTGCAGCAATATAAATAATTCCTGACTGTATTAATTTTTTCCCCTGGCACTACTATGAGAAATATTCATCATAAATTTCAACACTTTTATGTTGAACTTCAAGTTTCATAATGTTTCATCACAACAGCCATCCTGAATTTCAATGTACATTTCATGACCTATATTCTGCGGTTTTCTATCTTGGAGCCTGGTTGGTCTCCTCACCATTCATCATGAAAAATTGTGTTGAAAGAGGCCGTGGATTTGCTCCAAGATTTGGCCAAGCTTCCCCAAAAGTGTGATGCCATTACTCCGCTGGTTTGATATATGAACCCACATCACTCCACAGCACCTCCCATACTCTCTTGTACTTAAACTACCACCTAAGGTTGCCCTTACAGTCATGAATTTCATTGTGAATACACAATAAACCAGGCTGCTCAAGGTTATGAAAGGCATGTCAGTGTAAGGGCAACCTTAAGCTTGGTGCAGGGCATGGAAACTAGCAGGGGAATCTGAAGTATAAATATAGGTGCTAGAATACAGGAGCGGAAATATTATGCACCTAGCAGGGGAATCTGAAGAGAAGACAGGATGAGGATTCCCATGCTAGGCAAAACCTTTTATACAGTTCAGTAACTACCCAGTAGCATGTGTCCATAGGTATCTATAATGATCCCAGGCCTGATCACATAGCACGTGCCAGCAGGAGCAGACAGATGTCCTGGATGGTCCCGTGGATGGGGCAGACGGAAAAGGGGCTAGAGCAGCAGACACGAAAGTGGCCAGAGGGGGGGGGGGGGGGGGTTCTCCTGACAGTCAGTGTAAAATATACACAGGGAATAGGAAGAGACAGTGTAGATGGCTCAGATTGAGCTTTATTTGAAGTGTTGTGGTGAAGTTCTGGCCAGATGGTGTTTTGAACCATAACCACTATATGGAACCAAAGTTGTTCTCAAACCCATATCCTCAGAAACGGCATTCAGCCAAAACCTGATCAAAACACTTCAAAATTTCACACTCAGTGGTCCCCTTGATGCCCAATTCACAAAATAATCAAAAGTGTCAGACTGTCAGTTGACATATTTCGAGTTTATGCTGATTACTCTGGTTCCTGGCTGAGAGCTCTTTATACATCCTGGAATATCTACTAGGAGTGGCCAGCGGCAATGGTATAGGAATTTGATCGCATCAACGTGCGCGTCCCAATCGGGACACCCTGTCAAATTTAATTTCAAATGGCAAAACCTAACACAGGCTTAACCAGTAAGTTTGAGGTATCAGTCAGTAGGAGAAAAATGTTTAGAATGGAATTTTATGTGTATTCTTGGTCATGGACTGTTTTTAAAGCTGCCATAGACATGAAATTGCCAAGAGAAGATGTGCCAAAGTCGTACTCTCACCCAAAATTCCCCCATTTTTTTTTTACCAAGAATACAAATGAAATAGGTCAAAAACCAATTGGGCCCACTTCCGGGACCATATCGGGTATGGGGCGGCCGGTGCTGGGACAGCTTGAATTGGTAGTGGATACATGACCAAACAAAGGAGAATCCACTAATACCGGCCTTTGCGTGGGTTTTTTTTTCAATGTCACAGTGAAAGACAATTCTAATGGACTTGTGTTACTAAACAGGTTCTACGGAGTGTCAGTGTAGGTATTAATGTGTGGCACACTCAAAATGTGGATTTGCCGTCAAAAGGCTTCCATCACGCTTAGGTAAGCGAACACTGATCAAGCCGTGCTTGCTGCTGGCCACTAGGAGCCTTAAACAAGTCTCTGTGATCCTGGGGCATGCTGAATAGGGTCAACAAGAATATAACATATGAACACCTCAAATCATGGAGTATGTGTTGACCTTGACATAAATTGCCCGCTTTCCTAATATAAATAATCAGGGCCCAATTTTTTTTTGTGTGTGATAAAAAAATACTAGTGGCCACCCAGTTATGTGGATTAAAAACATTGGAAGGGCATTGGAAACCAATACCAGTTGTTATCCAGCTAGTATATGCAGCAATTACTCACCAGAACTGTGAAGAAAGCCAGAAAATAGACCTCAAATTACTTATCAATTTTCTAATTTAATTGTTGTGTCACAGTGTCACAGCTAAGGTTAGCAATTGATCAACTGATTGGTAGAATGATGATCAAAACTTGACTGTTTTCCTCAGTTCTCAAGTCTTGCCCTCAACCTCAACCCTCGTTCTAAACCACTGCATACAACCTCGTGTCTCGTACTCAACCTTAGAGTTATTTGTTTGTCCTATGAAAACTCGTACTCAACCTACACCCCACAACCTCGTGTCTCATACTCAACCTTCAAGTTATTTGCTTGTCCTATGAAAACTCGTACTCAACCTACCCCTCGTCCTCAACATCAACCTGGAATAGCACAAAAACCTTACATCTTGTTCTCTACAATACTGTCCTCAAACCCTGTTTCTCGCCTGCATATTTTTCAATGATAAAAAATGTCATAGAAGCGCGTTGAAGACGGTGGCATGGAGGGGGACGACGGGGTGAAGCGAGCCAACAGGGGTACTTGCGGCGCTGCACGACAACATCCCCGCGCTGGTGCTGAAGGCGGCGGCGTGGAGGGGGACGAAGGAGTGGATGAGCTGATGGAGGTGCTCGCGGTGCTTCGCAATGACATCGCCACGCTGTGGGCGGACGCGGCCTTGCGCGCACTGGTCACTGCTGCACGCACTGAGGACTGCCCTGGGTTGTGCGTTGTCGTCCCTTCCTTCCCTCCCTTCCCCGTTTGGCTGACGATGATGCACAAGAATTGCCTGGGGTGGGCAGCTTTCTGTGAGAAGCGCATGTAGTGCGCAAGGAGTACATCCCGTCGGAGTGGCATATCGTGCTCGAGCAGGGTGTGTCTCCCTCCCCCTGCCTCCCTTTGCCCTGCCGTTGCACGATGATGGTTCGGGCGATAGAGATACCCATCGGACTGGGTTAATGCGTGCGTAGGCGAAGAAGCACAGGCCCGAGCGTGCAGTACAGTGGCAACCATCCCTTGGCGCTGCATGGGCGGGTACAAATTGCTGAGCATCGAGCCCAGCGTGGGCATCGACAGTGTGCATTTCGGGGCTTCGCGGCCCCATCGAGGCCACACTCGAGCCTGGGATGGCTGCATCGCTGATACGGTGGTGTTGGTCTGCGGGGGCCGCACAGAGAGATGACGCTGCACCTTGTAGGTCTACCAGCGAGGTGCCCTGCTCCTCGCAGCCATCTCCCACACTGCGTGGCAGTACGTAGATGGACAGGCGCTGGGCTGCTTCAACCTTGGTGGCGTCACAAGGTGCTACTCAGAGGGCATGTGGGGGTGCCTACTTGTCTGGGGTGACGCCAGTGGCACACGAGAGATGACGCGCGCGCATGAGTCATGTGGCACCCAGGAAGTGCTTTTTACGCCAGAAAACTGTGTCAAATCCCAAAGTCAGCATCCTGAAAATTCGAGGTACATGTGGGACGCACAAAGAACCTCGAAACACTCGATTCCCTGGCCATCCAATGCATGAGGTTATTGAATATGACCAGTCCAGCTAAAATCGCGAAATTTTGACCCCTACATCGGTCCTAGAATCAAACGGAACGTGGATAGCACATTGTATAGGTCTTGCGAAGTACGCAGACGACGAGAAGACGTAATGGTGGATGTCTTGGGGATTTGCGAGCCAGGAGATGACGCCAAGTAAATTTGACATTTGCAGGGTGTTTGGTTCAGTAAAAAGACACGGCAAAGAGAGAAAGCAGGGCTAAAGCAGTTGAATATGGCATCCGCATAACACAAGAGTCTATAGAGGGATCTGTGCTCAAAGAAAGACGGTCGCAATCGCGGTGAGGAAGAGAACCACATCTGTCACATCAGGTCACAAGCCGGAAGATGGAGATGGCCCATAAAATTTGTATAATTGAGGAGCCACATCCCCTCTTGAAAACTTTGAAATTCACATTGATTTGAGGTTCTTGCTCGCCAATTCGTAAGAGCGCATTAATTCGGTACCACACTGAATTAAAACACGGTGTTCTTGAGTAGCGGCAATGCGGTAGGAATTTGATCCCATCACCGTGCACGTCCAAATCAGGAAGCGTGCCAAATTTCTCAGATTTGGCGGCGGTACTAAGATAAAATGAACCATGGCATCTCTAGTGGTCAGAAGTAGCCCGAAAAACTTGTAAAATAAAGTTATTTGTATTCTATGTGAAACATTTGTTTTCCTTTCCCTAGCAGGGAAAATCACCTAGCACAACCACCCCGTACACATATTGTTCGGCCAAAATTTCGACTTTTGCCACATAGGTTACAAATAAAATGGCAAGGATCACAGTTTTGACCCATTTCCAGACCGCATTCGGGTGCGTGGCAGCGTGGCCTAGGTACGTCCGTATCACCGTGATAAAGCCGTCGAAAGCACGACCAAACAAACGCGACGCGTTTGGATCTTTGTCTCTCGTGACTTGCTCGACGCGTCCAGGGCCAGCAAACTCGATGGGGCGCAATGACCCGACGCTCCGCTTCCGTGGCAGACGGATATCTTTCTGTCGCAGCTCTGGACCTGCAGCTGGACTGGCATCTCGCGAATCCAGTACCAGGGCTGCCTGGCTCTAAAGAAACCTCCGCATCCAGCATCCCTAAGGCAAAGACAGGTCCAAAAGGGCGTGGAACCCGGGAGACTTGGTTCGAATACTTGAAGCAAGCGATTTCTAGGCGTTCTCGAACCACAGAAACTCCTGCTGCTGATCCCAGTGCCGCAGTCAAAGAGCCTGTGCCGTTGGAAGTATCGTCGATGGATGTCGATGACGGTGCATATGACAGCGAGGAGGATTTTTACGGACCCAGAAGAGGATTGGGGCTATAGATTGCATAGAAGAAACATAGATAATCGATGTGTAAGTCCCGAATACGATGAACGAGGTGAAAGAATGAAATTCGCTGCCAGATCAGCATAGCCGAGATGTGTCAGCGCACGATGTCAGCATCGCCGTTGCCGGTAGCCAGTGTTCTGGATTACTGACATTGGTCCGAAAAGGAAAGTGGAACGGAACACGGTTTCTGTCCTCTACGGTCAGCCTCGGTCGCTATTCAAATATTCTATTAATTGCATCCGAAGACCTTCACATAAGTTAGGGATTAGTGTTTACTTCGGTCCAGAGCCAAAACACCACGCAGTTCGACCTTGAGATGCATTTCTGTGCTCGGCGTCTAATTTTTGTAACAAGCGCTCATTTTGATCGTTCAATTCTATTGGCTCTGAGCGGCGGGCTGTTGTCGGAATCTCCCGAAATTTAGAAAACCTTGAGCACTGCGCATGTATTCCTTGAAATAATAGGGGACTTCACGCTAGGACACATTTTCACGTTTGTGAATATAAATATTCATCTGATGGGAACGATTATTTTTACAAAATAAAAATATTCCACAAGCACGATTTAATCGTGCTTGTGGAATAAACATATTTTTGTGCAATATGTATGCTTCAAGTTGCTTGAGTAAGCTGCCCGTCACCATCTTGATCATCACCGCTCATGGGGAAGTGGTTGAAAGCTCCCGACTCCAAATCAATTGACGAGCTCGAGGCTCATTTGACGGACATGAAGAAAGATCAATCAGAAAAACATCCTTGGGGGAGGCCCAAGGGGTCCAAGAACAAGCCTAAGGCTCTAAAGATCGGCGCGGTGGGCGACACGACAATTGACCACCCACTGACGCCAAGGCCAAGGAGCCAATGCCTTCCAAGGAACCAAAAGTAGGTACGTGTTTGGCGTATGGAAAGAATTAATGAAAATATATTGTGGAAACCAAACGGGGTGATCATGGATTTATTCCACAAACCATGATTTTATTCATCTGATCAAATGAATAAATTTATTCACAAACACGAAAGTATGTCCTAGCATGAAGTCCCCTAATATGTTCTACTTGTGCCCTAGACAAAGTTAAACCTAATGGGCATCCCCCGTCCAAGATTGAAGGAAACCCGTCCAACTGGGAATGTTTTATTCATGATTCAATGTTTGTTCCCGCCAAAATATCACCCCCAAACAATTTTCCATCCATACAGACATCCAGCAACCATCTAAAAATCGGGAAAAATACTCACAAACTATCTCTATAGCATATAAACAACATTTGTCAAAATTGGGGTACCACTCCTAAATGAAATGGAAATAGTCGGGGTTGACTCAAACCGCCCATGCTTTCGTCGAGTTTCAAGGCCAAACTAGTGCTCAACTTCGAGATTTTTGAGACCTTTTCAACAACCACGCCCCTTTGGCTCAAGAAACCCCAGTTTAAATTGAAGAATCATGTTCCAAGATGACATGCCTCCATCTTCAGGCATCCAATATGGCCTAATACCTCCCACTGGTCTCCTCAACTCCAAAATACGGTGAAAAAATGGTCAAATACAACATGCCCTGATTTTTGAAATATGTTGTTAGGATACCTAAGACGATGTGAGATATCATTTTTCCAGGCCGCCCCACCGGAAATTGACCTGGAACGATCCTCGATATTCTGACATAGTGATGCCCCATTAACAACCTCCATGCGGTCGTAATGCTGAATGAGTAGCAAAATACCGGTCAGCATATAGGGCCCTATTGTATGCCAATAGGTGGAGGTCCTTGGGCTCTTGAGCATCCAGTATTGGAGCAATTTTTGGAATCCGATCATTTGGTCGTAAACACACAGGATAAATTATAGATGGCTCCGGGATTCTGTCAGAAGGTGAAGGTGTATCGAAATAATGAAGTGGCCTCACCCAAAATGCAATGCAAGGTCTTTGAGCCTGTTGGTAGCCTCAGAAACGATCTTGTTAGGGGCTTCATTCCCAAAGTAGTGCGCGGATCAGAGCTCGATCATGATCGATCTCTGAGATCTGGCTATATACAGTAATGTCTCACACTCATGATCGTCGCTTAACACACGTCAAATGGAAAAAAACACAATGTTCGCTTTCCTCCGACGTCCCCAGTCGTTTCCAATTAATTCTAAACAGGGCATTCCTTTCGAAATGTAAGTCCACACCATCTAGTCCACTAATCCATGAAATTATATTATCAGTTTGGTCGGAGGAGCCACAATTTGTGTTGTAGGGTAGCACGCTGTTTCTGCTTCTCTTCCACTCCCCAATTCGATGCACCTCTTGTAAGAAAACCCAGTTTATACATTCAAACTTGAATAGGCTGAAGTTTCTGATAATCTTTGACTGTACTTGTGCCGGAGCTCTAATTACGATGAATAGACACAGTTATGTGGAAGACTGTCGGCCAGACAGCAACACTGAAGAAGACGAGATCACACAACAAGTCCAACAAGATCACGCTATGGATTCCAGAGGAGCGACGGAGCGCGGTGACTACGACAAGACGGTAAAAGACAAGGAACAACTATCGTGGAAGACTGTCGGCCAGACAGCAACACTGAAGAAGACGAGATCACACAACGAGTCCAGCAAGACCACGCTATGGATTCTAGAGGAGCGACGGAGTGCGGTGACTACGACAAGACGGTAAAAGACAAGGAACAACTATCGTGACTGTGACCGTAACGTGTCAGTAAACCAGCGGGTTTACATTATGTCGCTCTTACTCCAACATCAAGTGACTTCGTTCACAGCACCCATCCAGCAAGAATAATCGAGTCAGAAATTGGGGAATTCATTAAATTCGGATAAGTGTGGGGAGATCACAAGAAACAAAACAGGTACAAAAGGTGAATTACATATTTTAGAGTGCATTCAAGAGCGTAGACGGAATTCGTGGACAAGACTGCACCTGGGAAAATGAAGGGAATAGAACCGAGGGGTGCAAGGATTGAGCATTGATTTGGGGAACGAGTAGCGAACAGTATTACGACAGGAAACGTGCCACAAATGGCATACAGATGGTTATGGTACGAGGAATTGACCATGCAGATTGCACACAATGTACAGCAGGGAGGTCTGCAATGCGTAGCAGGATGACGAGCTGACAGTCCAAGTGATGGTGCAAGTGGTACATGGTGAGATGATTTTGTGCCTGTAGTATATTGTGTGCACTCAATCCCAGAGCAGAGCCAGTGAGCAGGCAGCAGAGCGAGGGAGCGTTGCGACTGAGAAACAGGGGACAGACACTGTTAAGGATGCTGAGAGAGGTGTAGGGTGTTAGGCTTTGTGTGGACGACTGTAGGGACCGATTTGCGCCCAGAATTCGAGCAGCAAGTGCAGGAACAGCGGGGGGCAGGCACAGGGAGAATAGGGCAGGCAGTAGACCGAAGAGTGCTAGCAGTAATACCAATAGAGCAAGAAGAGTCGAACCGGAGTGCTGAATACCCGAGGCCGTTAGACATTGTCTTCGAGAGGAACAGGTAAGAACAACGCCACAAAGATTCAGAAGGCATATTCCCTGAGTACATTCTTGATTCGTTTAGGATCGCAGATGCACAGGAGCCCATGCAAACCCAGTATTAAGCAATAGCCGGGTGAAAGGGAAGCATTGATGGCAGGGTCTGCGAAAGAATTGAGGAGCTGTGGCAGTAGAAGATTGTACATCGAACATGTAAGAGGGTTGGGACCGAGTTTCAGAGCAATCGAACCACGTGGGCAGCTTTTATGAGGAATGCACCCCTAGAAGTAGTGCCGGCACAGCCATAATTGAAGTCTAGTACGGATGATTTGATGCAATTAGAGTAGCGTGATACGTAGAGAAGATCTATAAGAGAGCTGCTGAAGAGCGCCAGAGCGCAGAAGGGTGCTGCGGGCAAAGGGGAGCGAATGTGGCGAGTGGAAGAAGAGCATTGATGGGAATGTGACATGTGTAAACAATGGCCCCATTTGGATCGCGCCATCAGAAGCGGGCGAGCGCTGTATGCGCCCAAATGACGCCGCCGCTGAAGACCCGCCTCGGACTACCCAAATAGGCGAGCTTCTTATATTTCCATAATGTCGCACTTCTAGTGAGAGGGTTTTATGCAATGGATGGCACTTGTCCATTACAAGTATTTCATATATAAAAGTGCCGTCTACGCCTGCCCAAAAGAGGAAGGGTGGGGCTGCACGGCATGCGCTGCCCGACAGCGCCGCTGTGATGCGGTCGCTTCCGTGAGAGCTCTAAGCACGGTGATTTGCCTAAACAAGGTACCTCTCTAAGCTGATATATCACGCATATCTCTAAGTTACAACCCGAGATATATCACCACACATCTCTGATCAGAGTCTTTTGATATATCATATGTACTATATGCACTGGTATTTATGAAATTAATAATTTAACCATTGCATCAAGAGAAAGTGGAATTATAAAAAGTTGAGCACGAACCGGAGCCCCCAGCAATGGAGGAAAGCTCTGCAAATCCAATTGATGCAGGGGAGTTGCTGCGGAACACAGAGTACATATTTCTCTGGAAAGTACAGGATGAATTTACATAAAGATATTATTCTCACTGAACTTCTCACCAGGAACGGGGTGCCGAAAACCCAATCGGAAGACGGTCTATCCGCATCAACGTATGGTCGAATCGCCCCAATGCACGCCTTGTTGCTGTTATTGGCGGGACCTAGGTTGATGTCCGCTGCACTAATTGGCCAGCTACGGCCTCCGAATGACACAGTGACATTCACGTCTGTTGTGCAAGCTAACCGAAACAAATCAAAAGGAAAAGAAAATTCCGAGAAAAGTATACGCACGGAAACGATATTCATTAGATTCACTGACGAATGTCGAACCTGGAACCGTCGCCCAAATCGCCTGCATGACGTCTGCAGGCCCAGAGATGAATCTAAAAGACGTATCGAAGGCCGCCAGCGTTGTATTTTGCACGATGTTTATCGCCTTTCCCTGCACCGTAATTCCTACGGGGAGTGCAAGTAAGATTACCATAGTTCAAGTGACACATATGTTCTCAACCCTCACCGGAGATACTCAGCATCCAATACGTCGATGCCGCTCCTGTCAAGTCAAGAAATTCGATCTGCCCGGAATAAAGCAAAGAGTTCGTTCCACCGATTGTAAGCGTCCCGCCGGGGGACTCGGTCGTATGCTGTGCCGCCGGCGCGCGCGTAAGCCAGAGCCCGAATTCTGGGGCGGCAATCTCCCCGCCACGGCCGCCGAGCATGACTTGGAAGAATGGATTTGTGGATGTCTACGAGACACCCACGAAGGCGATGCCCAACGAGCCGGAGCATGCTGTGGGGACAAGCGCGGGGTCAATGGTTTCGCTTAGCACTATGCGATTCATCGTCATGCGTATTCTGGAGCGAGCGGATTAAGACAAATGGACTCACGGAATTTTGAATTCGAGATGAAGTACTGGCCGAGGTGCATGCGCTCGGAAGACCTGTACCCACTGACGGATTCACCATTCTCTGCGATCTTCACAAGCGTGGTTGATATGTTTACCGCCGTAGATGATGCGGAGGGATTGTACAGCGACGACGGACAGGGATCTGAGCATGGGACGCCGCCGACCCAGATGTCTCCGGAACCAGTGTCCAACACCATTTTTAATGTCTGTGCCCTGCGGGGGGTGGTTTCGGATACACGTAGGTGCAGTTTAGGTTACTTACAGGGATCCGATGCCTACGTCGGTGTAGTACCACCCATCCGATGTGCTGAGCTCAAGGTCATCCGAGGATGCTCTGCGGTTTTTTTCCGATGAACGGGCCGGGTATGGTGAACTTGAAATAAAGCGTGTTTGTACATCACTGACGAGGGCAGCGAAGAGTAGTATGAGAGTTGCTGTAAAGGCCCTGGTAATCATCTGCACTGACCAAACTGAGTCAATACGATTTCAAGTCAAGACACAACTTGGAGAGCTACCTGATGAGATGCCGATTCAAGCTGGGGGCGAAACCTGGGAGTGAGCTTGGACCGGTCGAAGGATGGGAGCGGAGGGAAAGCACCTCAGGGTGCACCGCGCCTGTTACGTAAATGGCCAGTTAGGGGGGTTATCTTGTAGTACAATAACCCCTAAGAGACTACGTCCGCCGCGTGGAGGCTAGTCAAGTGTTGGTCAAGTATGAGTCAAGTTCCCTTTTGGGAAATATGCGGCAGGTGGGCAGCTGCGGGTGGATCGCACCGCTTCCATTGATGGCTTTACCCATCCTGCACCCCGGGGCGCCCACCCATCCTGCCACCGCACCTCCGGGCGGGGTTCTCCCTGCAGTTCTCATACTTCAGTTTGAGCAGTTGCCTTCAAGGTGCCACTGATCTCATTCTCAAGGTCCAATATACTGTAGCATTTTATTCAGTTCATACCGGCCTGTGACCTGTGACCCAAAAGTACGAAAGTCAGTTTTCGTACTTAGCTTCGGGAGACCGTGACATCCCAAAATTTCGTACTTTCGTCAGAAAGCGCCAGGCAAGAAGACAGGCAAGAAGACAGACAAGAAGTAGCAGGGTGTAAAGTTTGTGATATTTAAATGAGAGTTGTGTAGCAATTTGGCCAGAATCCAGAGACGGTGAGAGCAAGGAGGAAAGGTGCAGCCGTGGGATCGCCGAATTGGTTCCACTGTCAAAAATGGCAGCTCATGCGAACGCCACGGCGCGCGCAACCGTATAAGCCGAAATTTCGATTTTTTGGGTGATTTTCAGCAATTTCGTGACATTCTGGCGGTTTTCGTACTCGACCTCAGTGACCCGTGACATGTACGAAAATTTTCGTACTTTTGAAGCCCTGTGACGCGTGACGTACGAACTGAATAAAATGCTACAGTACCTTCGTTCCAAAATGTTTTGTACCGGGGCGGACACATCCGCCAATCGATTTTACGCCCCGACCTCGCCTCGAATGCAATCCATTTGTAAAGCACTTGCAACAGCTCTCTTTAATTAAGAACCTGTGTCCATTTGAGACCAATGTTACTTGATCAGGGTCCTGTGATCGACAGCGGACCCGTCCGCGATTCCATTGCATAGCACAAATCTCGGGGGGGGGGGGGGGGGGGGTTTCCCTATTTTTCAACAACTGATTGTCTAGGGAACATTTACCTTCTCTTCACATCCGAATAAACAGCTTGCACCCATCAATCAACCGTTCCAGTCAGGCGGTGGACTGACTGCATTCCGACTCGTGGAGCCTGGTGGTGGATGTGTCCGTCGATTGATTGCACACCCAATTTTTGTTTCAAATTCATTACTTTGGTACCGCACCTGGACCAGCTGGCCTTCACCAAGCACCTTGCCTTCCATCTGGGCCCAACCCACCCGGGTTCGCCTTGCCGGGGATGCTGGCGGACACGTCCGCCACTCCACCGAACCCCTCATTAGCATGCCTCTTCTTGGTCTGATCTTACATTTTGATGTGTTGGTTATTTTCTCAATGTGTTCTTCTTCTTTTGGTTCAAATTAATTGAGTTGAAGACATTTGGAAAAGCAGCAGACACATCCTGCTGTTCAATATAACTTCTGGATGTTTTGGGAATATAGAACAATTAAATGTTGTTGTGTACACCTTATTCCCTTAATTTGCAATCCCAACACCTGTTTGTTGTTTCTGAAACATTCCTCATCTCTAGCAAGCACTGTTATTTTCATTGGTATTTCATCGAGTCCTTCCCTCTGAGTAGTTATGCTCCCAGCTATGTTCATCCTTCATTAATCAGTTTCAACTTTGAAGACATTTAAACTAAGCCAAAAGAACATGTTCTAGATGCCGTACTACAAGAATTTATGTCTCACGTGGTATGTGGATGCAACTTGGTATAGTTGCTGATCTTAGGGGATGGACACCAGCTAGGAGAATTGAACTTCGAGATTTGGCAATTCAAACCTGCACAAACTGAGGGGTCGCCGGTTGAGTTGGCTGTTGGCGGACACATCTGACACAGATTCCTATGGTTTCATTTCGGATTTCTATGGCTGGGAGGGCCCAAAATAATTAGCTACTGCTCTCACATGCACCATATCTATGCAGGAGACCTGCAAGATGTGTCCGTGCCATTGGCAGATGTGTCCGCCCACCTTCAACGTAAGTGGCGGCAGCAGTTTACCTCACCTGCTCAACCAATCAGGAGCCATATAAACCTCCATCTACTTTGATTTTTTTATATCAGATTCATTGCTAATGGTTTCAACACATCTCTGGGACAGAATATGTTTCGGAATGCTGTCGGGTTTCAATCTGATTTATTCCAGAATTTTGTATCATCTATGAATCCTATGCACCCCAATGGTGCACACTTGCACCAGATTCAACCGTAAATCTTGTCAACTTTCTGACCGGTTTCATGCACACAATATCATACTCAGTGCAAAAAATCTGAAATAAATCAAACTAGAACCAGAGGCCATTCAGAATTATATCCCACCCCAGAGATGTGTTTAAACCATGAGAAATAAGTCCAATAGAAAAAGATTTGATTAGATGGATCTTTATACAGTTGCTGATTGGTTGAGCAGGTGACATAAAACATCACCGGGATTTACGTTGAGGGTGTGCGGACGCATCCGCCACTGGCGCAGATGCATCTGCCAGGAAGCGGATGATCTGGGGCAGAGTCAGAGATGTGTACCCGAGCCCGTTTATAGTTTTTGAAGTTGTGGGTACCGGTATAATCTGCAGAAGAAGCTAGCCTTACCCCTATACTGGCTGCACCCGCGCCGAACTTTCTTGACCTTGCTACAATTCCTCATTTGCCTCACTCTTGTCAGGGGAACCCCTGCTCTTCCGGCCTTTCCGGCTATATCTCCGGCTATCTTTCCGGTTCCCGCTCCGGCCTCCGCTCCGGCTATTCCTCCGGCTTTCCGCCCGCCCATTCTCGTTGGCACGTGCTATGTGACCAGGCCCATGATCATTGTAGATACCTCCGGACATGTGCTACTGGGTAGTTACCGATTCGTATATAAGGTTTCGCCTAGCATGGGAATCCTCATCCTTTCTTCTCTTCGGATTCCCCCGCTAGGTGCGTAGTATTCCCGCTCCTGTATTTAGTACCCATATTTATACTTCGGATTCCCCCACTAGTTTCCGCGCCACGCACCGAGCTTAAGGTTGCCCTTACAGCAGAAGAAAGGATCCAAGGGATCAACCGGTCAAGATTGGGAAGTTTGGTGCAGGTACGGATTTGGACCACTACTCCAGTGCTCCATCCTCCCCCACTTCAAATCTCGACCCCTCCTCTGTTCCGATGGACCAGCTACCCCCCCCCCCACTCCATGCAACCCGTGATCCTGAGTGTTCACACTCTGGATCCAGCTTCCGGAATCACGGATTGGCTCGCCGCTGTCGAAGGCTCTCTCGATGCCACCAAAGACGCGCTCCAGCAGCTACTGCCGGGCAACCAAAATCTGCTGCCTGCCCCCGCCCCTGCCACTCCAGCTCCGGCTCCGGGTCCAGACTTCTTGGCCCCCTACCCAGCACCCAAAACGGTCCTCCGACCGAATCCTCCTGCTGTTTTCGACGGCAACCGGACACAAGGACAAATGTTCCTTTACTCCATCCTCACATATTACCGGCTGGTTCCGGAAGCTTTTGTGGCGGACAGGTTCGTCTCGCAGGAAAAACTCGTCCGGTTCACCATGTCCTTCATGTCGAAGGACGCGGCTGCCCGGTGGGTGGAACGGCATGTGTCCGCTGTACTGTTTCCATTACCCACCTGGGCCCAGTTCGAGGCTGAGTTTCGGCTCCGCTTCGTTGAGGAGAACGAACAGGACCAAGCCCTCACCAAGCTTGAGTCCCACTCGTACTTCTAGGGCTCCTGCAATATCTACCAGTACACGGACAACTTTGAGGAACTGGCCGTAACGGCCAGTTACTCGGACGCTCTCGTCCGGGTCACTAAGTACTGCTCCGGCCTTGACCTGTGGATCAACGTCACAATTACAACGTCTGGAACTGCGCCCGATCTCACCGACTACGACGGATGGCGCTTACATGCCTTCCAGCAGTACGAGGTGTTTGGCCGCGCCGGAACCAGAAACCCTCCGGCACGGCTTCCGGCTGCTTTCTCACGGTCGCGCGCAGCGCAGCCGGCGTATTTCCGGCTCCGGCTCCGGCTCCGGTTCCCGCACGTGCTCCGGTCACGTTCGCCCTGCTTGCGGCACCTGTCCCTCCAGCAGCTGTCCCAATGGATGTTGATCGGGCCCGGACGCGCCCGTTCCCACGCACCTGTTTCCGGTGCGGAGCTGCTGGACACCTCGCCCGCGAATGCCCCGTCCCTGCGGACATCCGGCATACAGATGTTCTCAACAAGGTCGTTCGTCAGCTCGGAGACGACCTCCTCGATGAGCTGTTCACCCGGCTCTCCACCTCCGCCTCGCTTCCGGCCAAGTCGGTGGACAGAGATGAGATGGAACCAGCGGGTTTTCCCCGCCCGGCCAAGTGAGCGGTGCGCCCTTGGTCGCATCCCCTAATTGCTACGCCCTCCTGTATTCAGATAGTGACAATTTATTTGATTCAGAGGAAGTAGCGAGAGGTGCACCCCCCATCCCAGTTTCTGTTTGAGTGACGGAGACTCTTCCTTCTGTCCCGGAGACGAAAGCCCGCACTGCCCCTGAGCTGGGAACGAGGGCAGTAACGGAGGCCCCTGTCCCCGAGCCGGGAACGAGGACAGGCTCGCTTCAGCGCGTTCATCGCCTGAAGTGGGAACGGCGACTTCCCCGGCAATACGTCATCGACTCTGTCGAAGGCCGAAACTCCTTGCACATCCCGTTGGACCTGCAGTCTGTAGAGACCGCCACCCGGATGTCGGTGAAAGCTCTGGTCGACTGCGGAGCGATCGGAGACTTCATCGACTCGGAGTACGTCATCTCCCGCAACCTTCCGCTCCGGCCTCTCTTGCAGCCTATCCCAGTTCTCAACGTGGACGGCAGCCCAAACCAAGCGGGCAGCATCACCGGTGTAGTCGATATGGTGGTCGATTACAAGGGGCACTCCGAGTATATCCAGCTCGCCGTAACCCGACTCGGGAAGCAGCATGTCATCCTCGGTTACTCCTGGCTCCAGAAACACAATCCGGAGATTGACTGGGGAACCAAGGAGGTTCGAATGACACGCTGCCCGACCGGATGCCGCACCTGCCGGGACGAGTTGCGGGAGGAACGAGAAGCTCGCCGCCTCGATCCTCCAGCAGCTGCAGGAAGGACTGACCCCGTCTATCTGTGCCATCGACTCTGAGGAGTGGCACGGAGATGATGGGTACAATCCAGTCAGCCCACTGCAAGGTCTACCCGATCTCCCCGCTTGAACAGAAGGAGCTCGATGCCTTCATTATGGAAGGGTTGAGCACTGGCCGCATCCGTCCATCCAAGTCGCCAATGGCGTCTCCGGTCTTCTTCATTAAGAAGAAGGACGGGGCCCTCCGGTTTGTCCAGGACTACCAGGCACTCAATGCGATGACCGTGAAAAACCGGTACCCGCTCCCTTTGATCAACGATCTTATTAACCGTTTGAAGGGAGCCAGGTTCTTCACAAAACTCGACGTCCGGTGGGGTTTCAACAACGTCCGGATCCGGGAAGGTGACGAATGGAAGGCTGCGTTCCGTACGAACCGGGGGCTCTTTGAGCCGCTGGTGATGTATTTCGGCCTTACCAACTCCCCGGCTACGTTCCAGACGATGATGAACGACATCTTCCAGGACCCCATCCTTTCTGGAGACGTTATGGTCTACCTGGACGACATCCTCATTGCGCACTCCGACCTCGCCCGTCACCGTGAGATTGTCCGGGAGGTGCTCCAGCGGCTTCTCGAACACTGTCTTTTCCTCTGACCGGAGAAGTGCGAGTTTGAGAAGTCGATGATCGAGTATCTCGGCGTCATCATCTCGCACAACCACATGGAGATGGACCCTGTCAAGGTCGTCGGCGTTGCCTTGTGGCCCGAGCCCGAGAACAAGAAGGATGTGCAGCAGTTCCTTGGCTTCACAAACTTCTACCGGAGGTTTATTCGGGCATTCTCGGACACCGCCCGGCCGCTTTTCGACCTGATGAAAAAGGGTGTGGCCTGGACCTGGACTGCTGCCTCGGCCGCTGCGTTCCAAGCCCTCAAGGACGCGGTGACTGCGGAGCCCGTCTTAGTCCTTCCGGATGAGTCCCGGCCATACCGGCTCGAGGCAGACAGCTCCGACCGGGCAACCGGAGCGGTTCTGTCTCAGCAGGGGACTGATGGAAAGTGGCTCCCTGTTGCCTTCTACTCCAAGAGCTTGAATGACGTCCAACAGAACTACGTGATCCACGACAAGGAGATGCTTGCAATTGTCCGAGCCCTAGAGGAGTGGCGACACTTCCTCGAAGGCGCGCAGCACCCGGTCGAGATCTGGACAGACCACAAGAACTTGGACTACTTCCAGAAGTTGCAGAAGCTGAACCGGCGGCAGGCCAGGTGGTCCCGGTACCTGTCCCGGTTCGACTTTGCCCTGTTCCATCAGCCTGGACGCCTTATGGGACGTCCGGACGTGCTCTCGCGTCGTCTGGACCACGGAGCCGGCTCGGATGTTACGCTCCTTTGGCCGGAGCTCTTCCAGATTCGTGCCATGGAGGGGATTGCGGTTGACGGACCCGAAATTCCTCTCCTGCACGATGTCCGGAAGGCGTTTGCGACCGAGCCGGAGCTTGGGGACCCCATGGCGCTTGTCGCCCGGCAGCTCCTCAAGAACCGGAAGGCTCCTTCCCCCCACTCGGCCGAATGGCACATCTCGGATGGACTCCTCCTGTTCCACAGCAAGATCGTTGTGCCACGGAATAAGGACCTCCGTCGGCGGATCATGGAGCAGCACCACAACACGTGCGTCGCCGGACATGCCGGCCGCTTCAAGACGTTGGAGTTGATCTCCCGGAACTACTGGTGGCCCCAGTTGTCCCGGCACGTTGGCCAGTACGTCGGAGCCTGCGATGCGTGCAACCAAACGAAGGTGCTCTGGCGACTTCCCCACAGTGAGCTTCATCTGACCGAGATTCCGGACAAGCGCTGGGACACCGTCTTGATGGACTTCATTGTCGAGCTCCCGGAGGCCCACGGGTTCGATGCGGTCATGGTTGTGGTGGACGTCCTCGGTAAGCGAGCCCACTTCAACGAGTGCCACACCAGCCTCGGTGCTGTCGGAGCCGCCCAGTTGTATTACTGGAACGTCTGGAGGCACCACGGAACCCCCCGGAAGTACATTTCCGATCGCGGTCCGCAGTTCATCGCTGAGTTCACTCGCGAACTATGGTGCCTCGTCGGTATCGAACCCGCCACCTCCACCGCTTACCATCCGCAGACTGATGGTCAGACCAAACGCGACAACCAGGAGCTCGAACAGTTTGTCCGTATCTTCACGAGCTACAAACAGGACAACTGGGATGAGCTCCTGCCGGCAGCCGAGTTTGCCTACAACAACCATGTCCACTCCTCGACGCAGCAGGTGCCGTTCATGACGGACACTGGCCGCCTTCCTCGGATGGGTTTCGAGCCAAATGGTAGGCGCTCTGCAGACGAGTCCGTCAACGAGTTCCACGACCGGATCGCTGCCGGAGTCTCCAAAGCCAAAGCTGCCCTTGTTAAAGCCAAGGAAGAGTTCAAGCTGTACTATGACCGCCGGCGCATACCCGCTCCAGAGATCAAGGTAGGCGACCGGGTCTAGGTGGATGCCTCCGACATCAAAACAACGTGTCTGTCGCCCAAGTTCTCGGACAAACGGCTTGGACCCTTCAAAGTCGTGAAGGTTGTGGGCAACGGAGCGTACAAGCTCAAGCTTCCGCCATGTTACTCCCAGTCTCACCCAGTCTTTCCGGTCGTGAAGCTTGAGCTTGCAAAGCCAGACCCGTTCCCCGGACGCCCCCGGCACGACGAACCCCCGCCCGTCCTCCAGCTGAACGGAGACGAGAGGTGGGAGGTCGACGAGATCCTGGAAGCGCGAGTCTGATATGGCAGCCTCTGGTACATGGTCCACTGGAAGGGTTACGGTCCGGAGCACGATAAGTGGGTAAAGCACTCTGACGTCTTTGCTAAAGATGCCATTGACACCTACTACCGCCGCTACCCCAACGCCCCCCGCCGGATTGCCTTGGCCGCCTTCGACTCGCTGTCCTTCCGGAGGCGCGATAGAACCATCCACTTCATACGTTGGGACACCGTATTCCAAGGGGGGGGTGATGTCAGGGGAACCCCCGCTCTTCCGGCCTTTCCGGCTATATCTCCGGCTATCTTTCCGATTCCCGCTCCGGCTATTCCTCCGGATAATGCCTCTGGCTTTCCACCCGCCCGTTCTTGTTGGCACGTGCTATGTGACCAGGCCCGTGATCATTGTAGATACCTCCGGACACGTGCTACTGGGTAGTTACCGATTCGTATATAAGGTTTCGCCTAGCATGGGAATCCTCATCCTTTCTTCTCTTTGGATTCCCCCGCTAGGTGCGTAGTATTCCTGCTCCTGTATTTAGTACCCATATTTATACTTCGGATTCCCCCGCTAGTTTCCGCGCCACGCACCGAGCTTAAGGTTGCCCTTACAACTCTGGCCATCAAGTAGACACATCCGACAAGCAGACACATCCAACCAGCAGACTGAACAGTTTGTATTCTGAGTATATTATTGCACAGTATTTGATGCGGACATTTTATTCTGCATACCAATGTGAGACGAAGACAACAAGCAATCATAGATTTGCACTGCAACTTGATTGCAAGGGAATATGTATCCAGATGTGGTTGACAGAGGATTGAGGGCCTGAAATAGTTGAGTGAAGGAAAGGGGTAATTTCCGGAGGGTACAGCTGTGGGGTAGTGGTCTGCAATAATTCAGTGGTGATGCATTCAGCCCTGGTTCGAGTTTTCAAATATTAGCAGACTGAAACCTCAAAGAAAAGTAAGGCATGATGTGGAATCACCATCCAATTTGCTCTAAAAAATCAAGCAAATTTGCAAAGCAAGCAGAGTACGGTGGAGGTGGATGTGTCCGCCATGATATTCAAGGGGTTTAAAAACTCGGTTGATCAGACTCTAGAAGAAAAGAAATGTTAAAGGCCAACCAATTACTCAGAATGTAAGATCAAACCAACAAATCAAACCAAATGGTGAGATGTTCAATTGAAGAGCAGACATGTCTGCCGCCATACCCCGGGAGCTAAAACTTGGCTAAATTCACCCCAGGTGGAAGACAGTTGTCGGATACAAACTGCTGCTTCAGGTGCAGTACCAAAGTAATGAATTTGAAACAAAAACTGAGTGTGCAATCAATTGGCGGACTAGTCTGCCGCCAAGCTCCACAAGTCAGAAATGCAGTCAGATTGCACCTAGAGGTAAGCAAAATATCGGTTGGAAGCTGCTCATTCAACCAAAGTATCAGAAAATAGAAATCCAACCATGAATCAAGCTTATAATCAATGAGCGGACACGTCCACACGGTGTTAAAAGAGCCGGATTTCAAGCCAAATTGGGCCCAGCAAGGATGCAAACATCACATTGGATCCAGAGATGCGAAGGGAAGCCATGTACACAAGAAAAGAGTGGTAGGTGGATCAATCGAGGGCGAAGTGGACGCGTCCAGGCAAAGTTCCATGTGCCGAATTTCGAGTCAAATTGGACCTCCAAGGACTGGAAACATTAACTATGTAGGATGCTGGTCATGACACATTCTTGACCAATGGTTGACTGGCGTCCGCGCGGCGGACGTGGTCCCTTAGGGAGGTTATTGCACAACAAAATAACCCCCCTAACTGGCCATTACATAACTTTGGCGGTGCTCCCTGAGGTGAGGGAAAGAGCTGGGGACCCCTCACGACAGTCACCGGCGCGTGTACCAGTAGTGGTGTTGGTCATATTGATATCAACACTTCATCCGAGCTTATCTGAGTCTGCCAAGTACAGTGATCCACCGGTCAATGATACATCATTAGTCAATGATACATCATTAGTCAATGATGCATCCAGTTTCTCATCTTCCTCTTGTCGCAGCAACAGCTGGGTTGCGGTTTAAACTGCATCGTGTCCTACAATGGCCCGGGTTGGAACTGAGTTCAAAAAATATTTCAAACCAGGACTCAGTTGCCCTGGTTCTCCTATAGAACTTGGTTTAAACTTGTTGGAACCGTTGATGGTTTGAACTGGTTGGAACTGCTGTCAATAGGGATTGGCACGGGTCAACCCCGGGTCAGAAATCGCTGACCTGGACCCCAACCCCATTCTCACCCAGACCCTGAATTCGGGTCAGGGTTGGGGTCAGACCCGGGGGGTCTGCAGGTGACCCGCAGGATTTGGGGCAATAAGGTGGTGGATAAAGCCCAAGATGTATTACAATTCTAGACTATGACCTAATACATTGCATGTACTCATTTCCGTAACCGTCCTCAAACTCACAACCATGTCAATGTCAACAATGATGGGTCAAACCCGGGTTGTCGGGTTCAATTTTTTAGACCCTGACCCCAACCCGGCTCAGACCCGACCCGGACCCGGCTGGGTCAACCCCAACCCGTGCCAATCCCTAAAGTCTGCTGATGGTTTGATGGTTGGAACTAGTTGGAACTGCTGCCATTGACTGGCTTGTTATCTGACCAGTCGCCATCTCAAGGGGTCAGAACAACCACTTCCACAAATGTCTTTTGTCCATTGTAAGCAGGTGTTGATTTGGGTTTCGGACCCAACGTTAAAGATGCGAATACGGGGGATCGTAGTACTGATGAGCGTAAGTCCGCTCTACATACTTCTCCAGCATGAGGTTCATTTACCATACCTCTAGAGCCACTTCGACAATATCGAAACGGAGGAGAGGCTCTCTATCTACGAGCAAGAACAAATCGAGCTCAGCCAATGATGTTTGAGTGTACCCGAAAGTATGTCATTCCATATTCATTCATACCGCCACGCTAATATTAACCCACACATGTTAAGCCAAAGAAGAGAAACACAAACCAGGGACCATTTCTCTCTCGATCGCCCACGTTCAACAACAAGGTATTCCCAGACCCAATAAATTGCGCGCGGCGATACCAACTTTCGTCACCAAACTCGGTTGACCTCCGGTGTCCAAATCGACGTACGTCACGCCCCACGAATATCTCGTCTGGGACGAGGCTGGGACACCAATAATAACGAATGGAGAAGTTTTCTGTGGCCAGCACTTGACAAAAGTGTTCTAGCAGCTGACCTCGAAGGCGTATCACCTGTCTGGAAAGTTCAGTGCTGCTGGAGCCTGGAAGAAAGCTTCAACAATGGCAGGAGCAACTGTACAGCCGCAGGGCAAGGTTTGACGTACGCCGGAAAACTCTTGTATTTCTATGTGTTCCTGGTAGTTGCGCGAGAATGTACTTGGAAATTCACGACCAGCCTAATTAGGGGGAAAAAAACCTAGATGGGGATGAAACCCGCTCATTTGATTGTGGTCAAGCACTGATGCACCCCTTTATAAGACCCAAGAATTCCACGCTAGCTTCTTGCCTCTTCTTGACGTTCAGCGATGCTGTACGTTACCCGGGGCACTGTCTCTGTTTCTGCAAGTCGTTGTCGGTCAACCGCCCACCAAGCGCTGCGTCGTCTTCGGTGTCGCACGCTACCGCGAACGCCAACGCATGCGCGAGGCTGAGCGTGGTGCGCTCTCTGCCGCAGAGCTCCTGGCGCTACACGAATCCGGCCGGCAGCCCACTGGCCCACATCATACGACTTTGCAATGTCTTCTTACCACCGAGTGCGTACCTGACTGTGCGCCCTCGTACCTGCTTGGAACACCATTTCTCCGTGTCCACCCCGCTGTCGTCTACCTCTGGCTCCTCCAATGGTCACCACAGCGACCTGACCCTTGCGCCCACACCCTCCCACCTCGGTGAAGAGAGCAGGGTGCTTGCGACACGTCTCAGCGGGTGGTTTGCCCATCTCGCGGGCAGCACATCTGATCTGTTGATCGCCGAGCGGCTCCCTCTCCCAAGCCGGGTCGACCACGCCCTCGCATCCTCCAGCTCCCACAAGCCCGACACCAAATCCTCATCTAACGCCAATTCAAAACCAACATCAATTAAAGTGGACACCACCAAACCTGGGGCGGAGGCAGCAAAACCTCCCTACCTGACAAAGCCGTGCCATACTCCTCGACGACGATGCGACCCCCTATACATTGTCGAGCTCGCACTCTCATTCACATCATGGACACTACCACGCGGCAACACTGGTACCAACAGCTGGAGCTCTGTGCTCCCTTTATACTACTGAGGTCCATGATACATGTGATATACAGAATGAATAATAGAAATGAGTGAAAATGATGTGATTGATACAACAGCCAATGAAACGACTGCCGTTTGGTTTTATGATGGGTCTATGCCAAGCAGAACAGCCATACTGATCCGCTAGCATCCATTTAGGGGTATTGTGAGTGATCCCTCAGCCTGCCATCAGCTGCCGGAACCTCTATCCCGACGAAACAGAGTTGAATCCGCTGCCTGGAGTCATCTAGCACAGGTCAGAGCACTGGCTAGCAGTCCGTTTATCCATTACTGCATTTGTGGTGACCCGCGCATCCGCACCAATAGCCTGCTAGCTATTCCTCTACTGTCTACTTGTCTCTGTTTGTGACTCGTGACCGCATCGAGACTGTCACATGCTCACATCTGTGTTTCAGGTCTCGGGTCGATCACTAGCTGGGTACCACATACTAACACCCTTGTTAGAAGGCTGCTAGTGCATAGTTTACTACCCTTCAGATTCCAGACTCATCACTCGCACTGTCTGCTAGCACGCTCGCAGTTTCACTCTCCTGTGTCTCGCTTCCTAGGTGCTAGCACCTTGACTGTTTGGGCTTATGGTTATTTCCCCGTGGTCTATGCCTCCTGACTGTGCTAGCGCGTCACACTAGTCGTATCTGGTGCTACAACCGGCAGCTTGGGCTCACTCCAGTTCTCCTTTATATCACCTAGCTAGAGTCCTGAGTGCTAGTAATAACACATCAGAAGTGCTAGCACTTTCCCGTTGTATAAATACTGGTCCTAGGAAATTGCAAAATAGCACTAGATGCCACGCGCTCTTGTTACGGTGTTTCACCGTCAGATGTGGCAGACATGCAGAAGGATGGACAGAAGAAGCACCAAGTGGTGCTTGATATGATTGAAGCTCACTCTGAGGGAACTGTTTTAGGAGGAGCATCCTTGGTGAATAATTCAAGTGTTGTTCATGATAGACACCAACTGTTACACAGATTAGCAGGCCCTATTCATGAGCCTATAATAGCTATATCTCAACCTTGGCTTACTTATAGGATGGCTCATATCCATTTTCAAGCTCCGACTCCATCTCAATGTTGCCATCAGAGCCCAAGATCTTTCATGGCCAGGAGTCAGAGCTTTCAGAAATTCTTCATCTTTTCAGCACAGGAACTCCAAGGATAGCCATTTTGGGTGCAGGTGATATAGGCAAAAGTTCCCTAGCCAGAGCTCCCCTGCACCATCCAAAAATTACAGCCACATATGAGCAGAATAGGTTCTTCACCAGCCGCAACTCTGCAACAACCAAAGTGGATCTTGCCACTCTTATTGGAGCACATCTTGGTTTGCAGCCAGGAAAAGACCTCACTTGGCCAGTCCTTCAACATTTCTCAAGCAGTCCACCTAGTTTCTTGATTCTGGATGAGCTTGAGCAATTGTGGGAGCCTGCAGAGTCTCATTCAGATATTGAAGAATTGCTGTTACTGCTTATGGATGTGGATCATCTAGCTTTGATGGTGGGTTGGGCATTTTTTGGAGCATCCTGTTGATCAATATCATATCAGATTACTATGCGAGGGGCAGAGAGACCCGCAAAATTTCAGTGGACTTGGCCATTCTTGCCATCCTTGCAGCCCTTGGATCAAAATACTGCCTGTATTGCAGATGGCAGGCATAGTCCAGAGGAGGTTGACAAAATCCTCTCTGGCAGACAATATGCCACTAGCAATCAGTCTCCTTGCCCATTTAGCAGAATTGGAAGGCTGTGCCCATGTATTATCCTGCTGGGAGGAGGAGAAGACCTCAATGATCTCAGATGGCTTTGATAAGCAATCCAACCTGGATCTATCCATCTCTCTCTCTCTCTCTCTCTCTTTATCAAGTCCCCAGATCACATCACTTCCCCAATCACAAGGGTTCTTGAGCCTCTTGTCAATGCTCCCCGATGATGTGCTCAATGCAGATCTCCTTCAAAACCAAAGGTTGGCAAGAGTTTCTGGAGATTTATATGGAGAGACCCAAGCAGCCCATACAGAAGCCATGTATTGGAAAGATCTTGGCCACTACAAACAAAGCCTTTCTCTTTGCATCAAGGCACAGGATCTCTTCAATCTTTGTAGTGTGTCTGGTAGTGATGCAACTCTTGCCATTCTGAACACCCGTGCTGAGATTCATAGGGCAAAATCAGAGTACAGTGAGGCCTGGAACGTTCATACCAAGACACTTGAGAACCTCTTTGCAGACCGGGATGCCTATTGGCATACTGGTATATTGTTCAATATTGCTCAGATTGAGGTATCAATGGGTGTTCCCAAAGCTGTTATACAGAGGAATATTGCTGTTGCTCAATCAATCTTTACAAGCATGGGACTCAATTCATGGATCACCGATTGTGATACCATACTTGCAGCACTCCATCTTAGAGAGAAGGATCTACTAGCAGCAAAATCAATGTTTGAAAAATGCCTCAAATTAAACTTGCACAGTGAAAGTGAATCACTTTGTCTGGAAGGGTTAGGCAATGTTAGCCAGTGGGATGCTAGATATTCAATGTCTGGATGGACAACTGTATTTCTTGCACATTCTCTCAAACATAAAAAGACCCTTGAAATTCGCAAAGCTCTCCAGTTCCTTGGGGATGTATTCCTTGCTCAACAGGATGAGGATACTGCCATCAGCTTGTTCACTGTTGCCCTTGAGGGATTCACTTTGATGGATGTTCACCGCAGTAGAGCAGAGTGCATGATCAGACTAGGTGACAATTTGAAGCGACATGGTGATATACTCCAGGCTGTAGAACTTTGGAATGTTGCAAGGCCTCTATTTGAAAGGTCATTTCAGGTGGAAGAGGTCAAATATATTGATGAAAGGCTTGCTTGTGTTGGCAGTGATGGGCTGGAACAACATAGAGAGAACTAGGCTCGTCTGGCTGACCTTCATGTTGGGGAAGACAATAGATCTGTTGCAAAAATAGGAGATTTGGAGGAGGTGCACTTATCCAATGAATAGCTTGCTCTAAATCAAGGACAGTGTTAGCCTGAGTTTTCTGGTGGGCTGTATTTAATTGATGGGTTGTGGTATTTATAATTTTGTCTCTGTGTGATTCAAAATGAATAGCTTATTTATTTAACAAGAGTGTGGTGGGGTGTTTGACCTTACCACTTCAGTTAAAATAAAAATAAAAATCGCCGGAATATTGTGATACGCGGACTCGGATGCAGATGAGGTGGAGACTATTAACCATTCTTTAAGCAAATGGCTCCTCAGCGGTGCAATTTCCCCATGTAGGTCTATCTCCATTGTATTTTCCTCTGCTCTCGTCCCCAAATCCCAGTGTCCTTGCTCCATTTGCAAGTGCAGTAATCCCTATTCAGGCCACAACTTCGCACTGTGCTTTCCTCATCTGACCATTTCGTGGTCAATCACTGTGTTCCCACCCCCTGTAGACACACGTGCTTCGAGCTTATCTGATATGTGTTTACCTGTATTTACATGCGGCGATCTTCGGCTATGTTCTGTACATCCCATGTAGCCGAAGATTGCCGCATGTAAACACATATCAGATAAGCTCGAAGCACGTGTGTCTATGTGTCTACAGGGGGTGGGAACACAGTGAATCCGCAAGCTTGCCAGCTGTATCACATGTTCCATATAAAGGGCTGGTAGTGCTCTCTCGTGCATTGGCTCTCTCTTCGGACTTTCCCCCATCACGTTGCACATTTTTTCTTCCATAAGGTTTAATCAACCTATTTTCCGCTATTTATGCCGCAGCTATGGACACTGGACATTGTGTGTTCTCTGAGCTGCCCAAATTGGGCTGCTTGGGTCTGTGAGACAGCTGCGATCTTCAAACCTATGTCCGCTGTGCTTTCGTCCCCAGTCAAACTAATGTTCTTTTGGTTCCCCCCACCATTATCATCCCACTTTCCAGGACTGCCGCCCCTTGGACTGGCACAGCAGTCAATTGTACCTAGCACTCTGCCCAATTCTCCAACCATTACCCCCAGTATATTTCAGGACTTCCACAAGATATGATCAACCTATTCTTCAAATTCTCTAAGACCATGATATGACACAATGCTACAGAACCTCCGCAGACTCGGGTACCTCAAACCATGTCTGTTTTACGTTCAATATCAAGCTTCAAGAATGATCTATTGGCCTCAAAATCATCGACTGCCTTTTTTATTATTGTCCCAGTGTACAGACAGCTCGAAGGCTTGTCGTCGCCATCTTCCTTTGCTCGTCTCGCCCGCCCAGGTCTCCTCTGCAAGTTCGAGGACATGAATCGCAAAACCTCGACAAGTCTGATTAGCGCGCAGAACAAGGTGTTCGGAAGACGGGTATGTGATTAGTGTGTTGTCTATTGCGCGTAAATTTTTTGTTTTTCCATATTCGCCTCACAATGTATTTACATCGACGTTCGGGCACAGGGATTGGGTTTCAATGCCCACAATCTTCAAGACACATGGATGATGACATGTAGTTCTATACCGGTGCGTCTGTAACCTCTTTTCTCTCCCATGTTCTTCTAACGAGTTATCCTTGCCTACGTAGGCTCATCATGTTCTTCCCTACGTTGCCAGCGTGCTTTTCCTTCAATTCATCGACATAATGATCTTCCCTTCGACTTGGACGGACCAATGCCAAATGTGCGGTGTCCCACCACATCCCTCTGCTGCCTGGCCATCGTCCTTCTTGACCTCCACATGCAGTCTTTTTGGTGTATTTATGCCGCACCATTTTCTGTCTGTTATATCCTGAGCTGAAGCGTTGTTTTAGATTCTCACATGTACATTCTGCTCCCAGCAATAATAAATCTATTACTTTAACTGACTAGCAGCTCGCTCCAGCCAAATAATATCCTGGAATTTCGCCAACACTACCTCCTAATGCCCCTCTCATTTTTCAGTGCCTTTGCGTCCTCGTCCTCTGCATCACGACCGTCGCGTCTCACGTTTGACAGTTGTAATTAGGAGTATATATGAAACCCGACACAGCGACACAACTGTCAAAAATCAGTAAATCCGACACATCCTAGAAAACCCGCATGCAGATCAGCAAATCCGACACATTTCGCCACAAGCAACACGGTGTTCAGCAAATCCAACACAACTCCAGGAAACCCGACACACCGCTCGGCTATCGTGGCTTGGCAGTGAATGCCAGTACTATTGATTTGCTATCCAGCTTCCTTCCCCTCCATATTCTCGCCGCCACGACGCTACACAATGGCGGGACTCGAAGCGCTTTTGATGGCCCTCCCCAACACAGTTCTGGAGCAGTTTCGGGATGAGTGACCTTCTTTCTCAAGACACGCATAGAAGTCGCGACTTTCAGCGACTGGGTCTTTTCACTCAATATTAGACAAGTTACTGGTATGTGGTAACCCTATGTATGCTTCCACACAGCTTAAACGCTCCCAGCGTGGTTGACTCACAAACTGAATCACAAGTGGCTTCTCCCTGGGCTGATTGAATGCCTCTTCGGTCTCCCTCACGAGGACTGGCTCACGACACCATTCACATCGAACGGTAATGAAACTCAGCATCACTGGACAAATTCTCAGACTGGAATTGGTCTTAACTCACGAGAATGTATTCTGAGGTTCGACCCGACACTCCTTCGATATACTCACCAATATTCTGTAGGGCGGCGAAGGCTGACCATGCCGTGGGCGAACAGTAGGTATGTGGCGCTTACTGATATTTTCTCATCATTTTCATTTTCTCAAAAGTACCAGTTGAACCAGACATCCAATCGGGGAACCTTGATGTCGACGGCGGGGTAATGTCCATGGGTGACCCAGACATTGTTGTTCCCCCAATTATCTCTGGTGAGTATTCAGGCACAACAACAGTCTAAAATTGTTATTATTTCCCACATCTGCATCTTTTCCTCCCCACTCCAAACCACTGAAGCCACTGCTTTCCACTCGTTGATCTTCACCAAAGCGGGGGGCATCTGAAACGAGTGATGATGCTCCCATGCAGAAATCCAAGAGGACAAAAGGTGCTGTTGCACCCGAGCCATCAGACCCCAGAAAAAAATGGTGAGTAGCACGCTCTTATCACCTCCCGATCTAACAACGCACCTTAGTCCGAAGCGCAAGCCTAAGGCATGGAGCGTCAGGCACACAGATGACCAAATTTGTACATTGTTCGAATTTCTTGCTCAATTTCCGGAGGAGTATCGAGCATTGTACAGAGATACCGAGCCCGTGTAGTATCTTTCGCTGTTCTTGACAGACTTGCGTTCATATAGCACATTATATTCTCCAAATCACGGCTTGCTCTTGAGACAGGGAATCAATGAGAATGCGACTTGGATTTCCAGGAGGCAATGTCTCTGATGGGCAAACCAGTTGAACACAGGATGCCGGCGCAGAACAATGCCTAGGACTCACTTGAATCATGCAGGAAAGAGTTCTGGTACACGGAAAGGCATGCAAGGTCAGCTCAAACTGAAAAAGGTGCGCAAAAGCATGCCCAGGCGGGGAACTGAGATGATCTCTCATTTCAATTCCTTCGAGTCCACAAATCAAACTGGCTTTTGAAGCTGCTGCTTCGCGCTCAAGTAAGGGGAATGATTAGGGTAAATAGAAATAAGGGAACTCACCCAGTCCGAGCATTGATCTGGTCGTTGCGCCGGTTCCTCATGCATATCCTTGAGCCAGGCAGTCTGTGGGACACAAGGCATGCAGGAAGGACACATTTGAGGCGAGGGATGCGGGAGTGAAATAAATGAAGGGACTTGCCTCGTATTAGTACAGGTTCAACATTTGAAGTTAAAGTGGTCCCAATTGACATGAGGAGTACGAGGGTGAGCTGGGTTGATATGTGAGTCAGTTATGAATCATAATGAATAAAAGCACGAAGATATTTGGACTGAAACTGACTGTAAATTACAAGTCAAGTCCAAGTGCGAGGTTGATAGTCCGAGTCGAAACAAAAATAAGGTGACTTCCAAAAGATCTGCAGACAAGGCACAGATAGTATTGAAACAGGCGAGTGCCAGAAATATGATGCACATGAGAAGGCGAGAAGAATAAAGTCCAGGGCGAATTGAGTTGGTTGAACAGATGGATGACCTGCAGCGAAGTTGTTGCAGCGAAGTTGTTTCAAGCTGCTATTGAAAGACTTGAATAAAGAGCTGACCTCACATAGCTCTCAAAGCATCTGTAACACTCTCTCAATCACATCAGGGGGGAGGGTGCTCCAGCCAACCACGCTCGGCCAACTCGGAGATCATCGCATCAGCGATCAACTATCCCATCAGTTCGACTTGAAGAGCGTACAAGGGAACGACTCCGGAGTGGAAAGCTTGGCATGTGTCGGAATTGATGAGAATCCGGTGAATTTGTGGGACTTCTTGAGCTGTGTCGGATATGTTGAAGGTCTGCCGCCGTGTTGCTGTGTCGGGTTTTAGGGAGCCTCGTAATTAGGGTTCTGTTTTGGGTAGCGACTAAAAGATGGTGCGAGTTGGCTGTGAGGTGGAGGGGGGGAGCAGCCGGAAGATGCGATGGTTAATGTGATGAAGGTGTATGATTCCGGGGAATTCGCGTCGAAATAAAACGGGGGAGTTTCCTGAGCATTCATGGAATCGGGTCGAGCCTCTAATTTCAAACGCAAATACAATGACCCACAGATTGAAAAACCTATGCCAGAGCGAAGCGGAGGCAGATCTTGTACGTACGAGGGATTCCCGACCTGCACAAGGAGCGCCGGTAAGGATATTTGAGGACGTGAGGCCGATGATGGATGATAGCCGGCCCCGTACAAGCCCTAGTCTGTTGTTTACCGCGGGGCTCTGATCGTAGTAAAAGCTTATTACCTAATTGATGGCCGCGTGATTTGCTTCATTTTCGTGTTTCCTCCGTATACGCGGTAAAAATACGCGCTATTTTGACTCCAGGAACATATTATCAAGTACTAGATGCTCCTGCATTTTTCTCCGATTTTTTCTAGCCAAGTCTTGACTGATTTTGTGTCTCGGCCGAAGTTTGAACCATGAATCACGTGGCAATTGCAAACCAAAACAGCTTGTTCTATTGAGTGCTTTACACCTCTTATTTAAAAATTGTTGAGTGGTCAAATGCTAGCATTACAACACAAGAGACCATCCCCCAAGAATCTTGTCAAAATCTGTGTTTCCCATGTGGCAGGAAGAAAATCGGAATCTGCTTACCTAAAATTACATAATAAGCTTTTACTGCGATCCGACCCCCGCGGTAAACAGCAGACTTCAACAAGCGAGGTACGAGCTCAAACTTTGTTGAAGCGTCTGCCTAGGGGAGACTATACAAGCCCGCCGGACCGTAAATGCCGAAGGATGAATCAGCGGGCTTATAAATTCATCTAAATTCAACACCCAGTAAACTCTCATACCCGAACAACCATGGCCCCCATCCGCGTCGCTCTCATCGGCCTCTCCGCTTCTGCAAAGACGAGCTGGGCCGCTGCCGCCCACCTCCCCTATCTCCTCTCCCCCCGAGGGCTCGCGCGCTTCCAGATCGTCGCACTATGCAACTCATCCAGCGACGCCGCACGCGCTGCCATCTCAGCATTCAGCCTCCCGTCCGAAACGCGTGCATACGGCTCACCCAGCGACCTCGCCGCCGACGCCGACGTCGATCTGGTCGTCTGCTGCACGCGCGTCGACGTGCACCACGAGACCATCCGCCCCAGCCTCGCAGCGGGCAAGATGGTGTACTCTGAGTGGCCCCTCGCACAGGACGTCGAGCATGTAAGCGATCTCGCACAGCTCGCGCGTGAGAAGGGTGTGCGCACCCTGGTGGGAGTGCAGGGCCGCGTCGCGCCGCTGGTGCGGAGACTGAAAGGGCTATTGGAAGAGGGGCGGATCGGGAAGGTGCTGAGCGTTGAGGTGCGGGCGGCGGGAGGCACGAATGATAGAGAGATCCTCCCAGCCAGCCTAGAATATTTTACACAGAGAGCGGTGGGTGGGAATGTCTTTACGATAATTATTTAATTATTGGGTTCGGACATTGTAAGTGGACCTCAGGCTTGTTTAAGACGCACAAGATTTACTTACCGACGTGCGCAGTGTGGGACCAAATTCAATTCGTCCACGGCGATGCCGTCGCCGTCCACTCGCGCCTCCAGCTCCAATTCCCCATCGCAAAGCTCCGCGACCCGAGCACCAACGCCATCGTCAAAACAGTCAAGTCCGACGTCCCCGACCTCGTCGTCGTTACGAGCCCCCTCGCCGCGCCCCCCAGCACGCAGAACAAAATCGACCTCGCGACGCTCCTCGTGTGCTTCCGCCGCGGGCAGCCCGCCTTCGACGACCCCCCGCTCGTCTGGACCGTCACCGGCGAAACAGGCGAGATCCGCCTGACCAGCCCCGCTGGCACCACCCTGCACGCGTTCTCACATACCGACGCGGCGCGGCTTGAGGTGCGGCATTTCAACAGTGACACGCTCGAGCGCGTCGACTGGAAGTGGGAGGCGTGGCAGGAGGACTTGCCGCTGGTCGCCCGCTCCGTGGGGGCGCTGTATGAGGCGTTTGCGGATGGGGATGGGCAGGGGTGGTATCCGACATTCGAGGATGCGCTGAAGAGACACGAGCAGCTGGAGGGGATGCTGACTGCGTGGTCTGCTTGATGGTTCAATACCATTTCCCGTGCTTGAGTCGATGGTGATTGCGACGGCGCAAATGTGTATATTATATGAGCTGGATATATGTGGTTCGATTTTTTTGGTATGCATCCCGAATTCGAAACCCTTCTTGGTTGCGAACCATGGATGCTGAGTATTTTTTGTCTCAGACCGCAATGCCCGTCGGTGTACCGTGTACTGTTTCTCTCCGCAGAACGCCACGCTCGAGCCCCTTTGCGTCGTTTGCCACAGCCCTGTTGCATTCGATGTTTCTCGACCCGAATCGATTCATCTGGATACCTCGTCGTTTCTTTTTTCACTTTCGTTCGATTCTCTTGATTTCGTTTGCTCATATAAGTGGGCGAGCATTGGAGCTGTCCCGATTAAACTCGGCGCTTCACATTAAGTATTGACCCTGCCAGTGGGCGCCAAGGACCACGAAAATCCGAACCGTCACGCCACATCCCACCTGTTGAGCTCGGGCGTTTAAGAGGATACATGGCCATGGGAGTTGACATATCGGACCCGATTCCGCAGTGCCAGCTTGAATATAACGTTCAGCACCAAAATCCCCGTCGAAAACTAAGTGGAGCTTGTGAAGTGTCCAGCCAACGGATTCCTGCCAGACGCCCTCGGAGTTCTTGAGCAATCGATGGCAAGGCGTGGGGTGGCATATTTTCGCCATGATCACAACGACGTGCGAATCGTCTCCTCTCTCTGTTTCACGACCTTGTTCAGCTGTCGCCATCCCGAGGAATCAAGGAATACACGGGAGGACAAGCAAGTGCAGAACAGAATAGCATTAGTGATATCCAGATATCGACATTGCTAGAGTAGGTAGCCACACGGGCATATGACACGCGATGTGGGGTGGAGGATTGGATTCGAGGGCCATTGATACAGTGGGGAAGATTCTGGCTTTGAAATCAGTACATATCCGGGGCGAGGTGAGAGTTATATGTAGTCCACGCACCAGCTAGATGCACGCATACATCCGGCACGCTGGGTCGGGGTCGGGTGCAGGCGCACGGGCGACGTTCTGTGGCGGCGTAATAAGGGTCAAATAAGCACGACAAAGGTGGATGAAGGAACGACGTACATCGACGTTCGAATCCTGCACCGTGACCGGTATGGCGGTAGCGCGGGAGAGTGAGATGGCAACTGATACAAAGGTGGGCGGGGGTGAGACGATGCAACGGAGCGGAAGGAAATGTGGCGGGCGCACGGCAGAGAGCGAGTGTTGCGACGAACTGCATTGGTCCGTGTGAGCCGGATCGATTGAAGATACAGTAGTGGAAGGCGAGCGAGTGTGGATAGATGCAGCGAAGCGAATGTAGAGCCGGTTTTGAGTGAGGTGTGAAGGATCTCTCAGGGTTTTATAGCCTCGTCTCCATACCCGTGCGCAGTGGCCGTGTTGTTCGCCGTGTAACGAGCTAACAAGCGGACTTCCTCTTCGGGACGTCTCTTTATACTCGTCGACGCAAAGAAGGGAGGGACCTTAGGGGATAAGGATCGGTGCCGGCAGGAAACAGGGTCGCAGGCGGTTTGGCCGTGGCGGCTGTGAAGTTGAGTAAAACGGGTATGTACGCAGAGACAGGGCATTCGGGCGGCCGCTTGATGCGAGGGAAGACCCAACAGCGACCGCGAGCTGGGAGACCCCTGGATCCGGCCGATACAAGGTCGCATCGTTGTCTCGTCTTTATTGTGCCAAATAACTTTTCACTAGTAGCAGGCTGTGAACTCGAGATAGATACGGGGTCGAGAACCGATGTAGGGGCCGTCGAAGTGCAGCCGCAGTTTTTTTGGGGCAGAGGGTCGAAATTTCTGAGCTAGTACTGGGGAATTGACGACGAATTCCACCAGATTCGACCTTGCCAGAACGCTCGAGGCTTGCTCTCTAGCACGACTCGGCTTGGAGTCGGCCAAGGCCCGAGGCGACCAGTCATTAGCTCTAATTTGCGGAGTTTTGAGGTTTCCGGGTTTCCAGGTTGAATATTGAAACCCTTGAATCTACCGAGCAGTGGGTCCCTGGCGGTCCGTAAGTTGATCGTGATGTTTCGAGTCAAGCCTGACGGTGTTTGCTGCTGTTGGCGATCAGTGGAAGGACCAAATAGACTCGGCTTCCTCCAAGTTGCTTCTAGGTTAGTGTTCGGTTCAGAACCGATTCCGGACCTGAACCGAACACGAACCGAACCTCAATACGAGTTCGGAGGCCGTAGAAAAACTGGACCGGGCCGCGGGTCAGGTTCGGCCCGGGAGCCATTGCGAGAGAGCGCCATTACTTGCTCGGGGGCTTCACTCCGCCGCTCGAGGCTGCAAATGGGAGGCTTCACGCAGCGCTTGTCTGTAGCGCTGCATCGCGATCATGCGAGACATTCCCCGCTCGCATCAGCACTGATGTTGACGGATATAAATGTCAAGCCTATTCATTGCTCCTCACTCCAGTTAGGGGGGTGCGGGCTCGCCGGCTACGATTCGCAGACATTCAACGAATATTTGGGACCGCACAAAAGTTCTGGCTTTGGCCGGTTGAGGTGTTGCAGGCGAATTTCATTCAACACTGGATACCATTTGATTCTGTCTTTGGGCCGAGGATCCGGGCATATATATAGTTCCTGCGTGAATAGAAGGATGAATTTGACACCGTGTCGAATTTTCCGGTATCAAATTGCACAGGTGATATGTCAAGACGTTGTGCTTTCTCGGGGCCTGGAAATTGTAGCAGCATGGAAAGTCGGCGGTTGGTGGAATGGTGCTTTGTATTTTCAGCTAACAGAGACCGCTGTTTCTACGTGAAGAGAAATAGGATAAAATCATGACCACGGCAGCTACATCTGTGCCTCAGCATGTGGTTCGTCGAAGCATCGCTCCCATCCAGATCCAGGTGCGACTTCTACCGGGATCTGATAGATGCGATTTATCCTCTATTTAAGCCGACCTCCCAAAGACTATAGAGACCACGGCTCGAGGTACCTTGCAATTCCGCAACTTTGTATGTGCCACTGTTCAATTATCAGAGTTGTATTGACAGCCACCCGTCTAGAGCACAATGCACGCCCCCGCCATGCGGTCCGTTGGAATTGTTACCCTGGCCTCAATCCTTTTGGTTCCGTTCACCCTCGCTATCCCCATCGTGGATCAGTTCCTCGCTCCTGGAGGCTACCGCAGGGGCGCCAATATGATGGCGGTGCCTTTGGGTGGCCGCCTCACACACGTCGGGTCCGACATCCATGTCATGTCTGCCAATGGCACGGTGGTGCACATCGCCACTCCCAAGCCGCTTGGGTCACCAACCGCCACGGCGGTGTCGCCCGAGCAGACGGGATGGATCACCTACGCGTCATGGCTCAACAACCTCGGTGTCCCCATCGGGTCTTTTGGGACAAATTGGATCGTGCCGCCGGTCCCCGCGAGCCAGCACGGCCAGACAATTTTCTTGTTTAACTCAATTGAACCCGGGACTTTCGACGGGATCATGCAACCCGTTCTCCAGGTATGTGTGAGCCCGTGTTATTATTTGAAACAGCGGATTTGACGGTGCCATGGTAGTACGGGCCATCTGCAGCAGGGGGCGGCGCGTTCTGGGCCGTCGCAACTTGGTATCTCCTCCAAGACCAAACATTCTTCACGACACCGGTGAAGGTCAACCCTGGCCAGAACCTCAGGGGAGCTCTCAGCCTCGTCGGTAGCAGCGGCACAACATTTAACTACCACGCCGGTTTTACAAACGTCGCCGGTACAGAGCTGGATATTAATGGATCGCCACAGCTGGAGTGGGCGACGCTGACCCTCGAGGCATATGGGGTGACCGCGGCAAGCGACTACCCTTTGGGATCGACGGCCTTCACGAGCGTGGGCCTCGAACTGGAAAACGGAGCGCGCCCAGCGATTAGCTGGAGCACGGTGAACGATGCACCAGATGGGCTGTCTACAACCATCAACGTCGGGGGTTCGGTCAATGCAGTGGTCACGATCAAATACTAGAATTACTTGGAATTCCGTCCAATTCTTACCAGTCCTATTTGGAGAACGTTAACATTTTGAACGATCATGTACTGCCCCTTACCCTTTTGAGCAAATTTCTATGTGCGGCCGTGAGAAATCAGCATAACCTCGGATCGACTGCCAAAGCAGATTACTATCCGAGCGAACACGACTAAATAATAAGCGAACAGACCTTTTCCGCACTATTTCGCCATTTGCCTTGCGGGTTGTGGTGGTGTGGAAGCAACTAAAAGTTCAAGGTAGTTTCGAGCCGCAACTTGAAGCCAAATTGTGTTGCTAAACATTTGGCGGGAAATGTAAACTTGAACAAAAATGAGGACCACCTTCAAATCGAGCAAGAATAGGGCCCTATGGTGGGTTGTCCGTTGAGAATGGACAGTTCATTCTGCTGAGAAATATTCTGGTATCATTTACCGGGGATGATCATAATCCGAGGTTGGGTAGGGTGTTCGTTGTTTTGGAAATGTGTAATTGCTGGTGGGTATTCCTGTGTATATTATCCCAAAGCTTATGCCCGTACCCTCAGAGCCAGCACGGGCGTCAGTTGCGGTGTGGGGCAAGGAACTAAATTTGCAGTGGTGAAACCGACGCCGTACATCCGTCAATCCATTCATTGTTGATTCTGTCTAATGGCTCGATGATGGATCGTAAACAGGCGTGTCTACGAATTTGAATATTCCCGTCTTGACTCTTTTATATCCACCACCCATATCGCAATCAGTAGCCAACATTAGCCTTCTCGCACTGAGTGGAGGCCACGTCTTATTTCACCTCCCTAATTATTGCTCGATTAGGCCCTGTGACGAACCGAGTTCCATTCCAAATCGATGCGAGTTTCATGTCGAGAGTGTACATTCGGGAATCAACCACAATATCCCAGAACGCACGTGCTGGAGCGAAGCGCGGGCATATCTTGTGCAATAGATCCGTGCTGAGAAATATGGCTACCAGTAATATGGCATTTGGATGAAGGACTGGCGTCTTTCATCGGCCCCGGGACACGCTCAGACAATTTTTGAGAAAAACACACTGGGGTTCATAAAACTTTATATTCACGAGGGTATAAACACTACACGGACAAAACATCGTATATAACATTGGTTAGAGAGCAAAGGATTTCGAAAGCCGGAAGGGCGTCGACTCAGAGTAAGTTCGCGGCGGAAAACTATCTTTGCCGCTCAATGCAGCGGAGATAATCGCCGCTCCTCTGTGCCAAGGATCGCAGCGCATGCCCCAACCACATTGCTGGGACGATACGAGCTGCGTGAAGACGAAGCACGCAGCGATAAAAATATAGGAATATATGTCCGCCCGGGCACGAAAGAAGCGGAGGAACCAAGCTCGACACCATCGCTCCGCACGATCATGCCAAGCGGGGGGCATGCGCGCGGTGGAAATGGGGGCAAACAAAAGATACGATTCGTACGAAGTGAAAGGGAGGAGGGAGACGTACCCTCTTGCTCCAATCCCGCTCTGAGAGAGCGGAACCCCCGCCCTGCCCTTCGAGTCCTCCCGTGTATAACCCCGAGATTTGATGACGGCGAGAAGCAGCGCGGCGGGTATGGATTTTGGATAGCCCGATAGGCCGCCGTGGCATTTGGTGTGGGGGTCAAGAGTCGGTATCGAGGATGAAGCTTCTGGACGGTCATACCTGAAAACGACGTTAGTCAGCGGGAGACGGAGCGGGGGAAGGCGCAGAAGGGTCTGATAAAGAGGGAGGGGTCAGAAAGGCATCGAGAACGTGTAAGGGAGACGCACCCGTTGGTCAAGATCGGCCTTCAAACTCCCACTGAATGGACAAATGAGGGGGTAGCCATGGCCGGCGTTTGAGCTGCGTGGATTGGAGGGCAAGTAGCGGGAATGCGCGTCGAGCATGGAAATGTGACCCCGAGGATCTGGACGGACGATGAGCGCGCAGGGACAGCATGGATAGCGGAGGGACGAACCACCGCGTAATACAGTGTAGCCCGCGAGGGGTACATAGACTTGTCATCATCGTGGGTGCGAATGAAGGGGACGAGGGTGCGAGCGCACGGAGGACAGGTGTGCTGAAGCGCTCATCAGCGCGGGTGGAGGAGAATGAGCATGTCATGTACCATACGAGCCCGTGGTACCCAAAGACGAGGAAAGCGGATTTCGCGTTTGTCGGAGTCGAGATGAGGAAGACGGGCCGTCAATAGCCAAAGCATCTATATCGTTATCAGCGCGCGCGCAGAGATTCAGAGCAGACGACGCGCTCGCGCACGGGCGCGGAAAGGCATTGGCGGTGGATCCGCGCCTGGCCCTGTTTCAGCATGACGAGTGCTTGAAACACAATCGGCGGGGACGCGTGTTCGCAACAGAACGTACTTATGGGAAGACCGCGAGGTTGACGGAGGCCCTCGCTGTCGGGAGCGCATGGGCGTCGAAGGAGGTACCCATCTGTAGATCGTATGGGGCTTGATGTCGTATGTAGTCGGATTGTGGTATCGTCCTGGGGTCGCGAGCGCGGCGGGAATATGGGAGGCGATGGGGAGACGGGGGGATACGCCCAATGCGGAGACCCAAGAGCGATGCTGGTCGTGGCGGCGACGAGAAGATGGAGAGAAGGAGGGGGGCCTCGACGGGGTTCGTATCCATGACGCCTAGCAACAGCGAATCCAATTTAGCAACACAGCACGCGGGAGGCAGGGGGACCGACAGGAAAGAGGGTGAAGGCGGATATGAAGCGCTAAGGGCGATCTTGGTACGGATGCGACGAATGTGGGCCGGAAAGGAGTAGCCGTGCACGAAGTGTCCGCATTCAATGGCATCGCAGCGTACCGGAAACGCAGTGGGGGAGGAGGAGGGCAAGACCTCGAATGGCTGTTATGCAGAAGAATAGGGCGGTAGGTGGGACAGAATTGGAAGGGCAGCGCAAAGAAATAAACGTGGCGGCGTGATTACATAAGCGACGACGTGAAGCGAGGCAGCAATGAAGAGAAAGCGAAGGTGGGGAGTAGAAGAACAATGAGGGATGGAGTCCGTGCGAGTGGACCAGGAGTCAACGTGGTATCGAGCAAGGATTGGCCCGGGTGGTGCGGAGCGATTGCCAAGTCGATAAAAGAGAGGTTGGCATTTGGGTGGGCAGGAAATAGGGGAAGAACAGCGCGGGGGGCCGGTCTGTGGTATGCACTGGATCCGGAATGTCAGCGCTATTGAGTAGCATGGACGAAGGGGACGCATACCTTTCTCGTGTACATTTCTTCGTCGCCCCCGAGAAGATCGTGAGCTCCATGTCCGCGCATGAGATAGGCGGTGGGAGGTTGGTAGACGGCCCTCGCGTGGATCGCGGTACATGTAGTCCGAGCCTCAAACTGCACGCGCACGGAATCTCTCGGTGGAGGACCTGGTGGGCGGCGGGGCGGACGCAATAAAGCTCGACGCACAGGCGCTCTGCACGTCCCGTGTGCTTCTCGTGAGGCTGCGCCGCGCGCCACCTGCCAGCAGTCGCATCTTCACGCCTAGTACGGTTGGGCAGGGCGGGAGGGGACGGGCCAGCATAGGCGACGATGCTGCGCAAAGGGATGCTGGTGCTCAACAGGCTCAGCGGTCAAGCGGGTGGGCGCGAATGCGGTGACGAAGGTCGAGGCGGGCGGGAGGGTGAGCCAGGCGGCGGCGGGCACGGTGAGCGGCCGCTGCGAGTGCTACGTATGCGGATGGTAGTGGTGTCGTGTGGCGAGTTAAAGCCTCGGCGCAACGCAGTGGTCGAGGGCGGGTGGGCGAAAGAGAGTCGGTGCACGGGGACTCAACGGAGGCGGCGTCTACGAGCAGGAGCGCCAGCATGCGGGTGGCGCGGGATGGGGCGAAGGTGTGCAGCGGCGTGGCGTCGAGCGTGTGGGTGTGGCACAGCGCCGTGAACGTTTGAGGCGATGTCACAGGCGCGCAGTACATCTGGAGGAGGAGGAGGAGGATTGCCTGTGCGGTCCCAAATTGAAACAACAGGTAGGAATATCGTTTCGCAGACATACACCAGATGAAAGAAATTCAAGTGGGGCAGTGCCCATCACGTTGGCACGACAAATACACAGTGCAGCACGTTATCGATCTCTTCCTTGGTCGTTCGGTCCCCCAGAGTCAGGGGTAATACAAACGTCCTATCCTCCTTTTGGTGTCAAGAAAGTTTAGTGATGGACAGGAGCTCTTTATCCACAATGCCCCAGGCGCCACCATCTCATTATCACATCTCTGGTGCGGGAAACCTGATTGGGTCCAAACGCTCGCATCATCATTTATATTTGTCCAGGTGGGCAAGGAGGCTCTGGGGGAGCAGGCATACAAGGTACCGGTGGTGCTGGGGGTGAGGGAGGCGGTCCCATCTTCAAAACCGGCCTTCCAGCAGCTACAAGCTTTGCCATGAACTTATATCCTGTGGTCCCCAATGGCACGGTTTCACAGACGGCCCCATCGGTACCACAACCGGAACCACAGCCGTATGGAATGGTGCGTCTACTGTAGGTCCGCATCCAGTCTTCTTGTTCTAATCGAGAGCCTCAGATGGGCCTGGATTCTGAGCCTCCTGTGTACTCGGAGAGTGGAATCTATTCCAATCTGTTGCTATGTCGGGGCCGCGGTTTCCCATTGTACCACCCCGCACCTCGAACCAGGCTTCCCGAGGAATACCGACGGACAGGTGTTGCCATAGGTGATGTCGGCACAGTCACCGTCGAAGGAGACTTTGATTTCTTTTTCAACATCTACCTTCCAGCAAACGACCCCATCAATATAGATGCCCCTGAAGATTTTGTTCCATTGTCGGCATATCGCTCGAGGGATGTCAGCGACTACAACTTTGATCCCGGAAATCATGTCTCGACAGATTCTATTTATGAGAGGAGTGGTTCTTTTCACAAGTGAGTCTCAGCCATGAAAGTCACAATCACATGCTGATTCATGCATAGTTCCACTCTTGGCGGGGACTTTGTCTTCAATTGTATGGGGCCAAATGGCGCTGTCTTGGCCCTGCCCCATGGTGGATACCTCGAGAAGCTCGGAAAGCTGGCATTCATGCGACAATATGCAGCCAAGAATGCTAAGAGCTGGTACAAGTACCTCAATGGAACCAGAGGATGTGAATTGGTAAATGGGAGCCTCTTTCTCATCACAGGGTGTGAAAAAGCCAGGTCATGGGGTATGGCAACTTTCCACCATGTTTCGGCCCAGAACGAGTTCCAGCTCTCGTTCAGCCCCACAACAGATGCAGTGGATGGGTTCAAATACCGATGGCAGGGTGCTTATTGCCGCAGCAAACATGCCGACCCACCACTTGATGATAGTCCATTGAATCAAACAACCTTCATACATGCCTTCACAATCTCCCTTCCTGAAACTATCTGGGAAACACTCTTTGGGGATGTTGCCATTCGCCAGCTGGTGGACTCACCAGCCTCTATGGATAAGTCGGGCCGCGGTTTTGTGCCATATGGGTCTCAAGGGTCATTATTCACATCATTTTACAATTTCTTTAGCGAGAATGCACCGACTGGAGGCAGACAGTGCACTGGACAAGACGGCATTATATTAGATGCCTCCCCCATTCCTAAGGTACGCTGAGGAAGGGTTGAAGTGCACATACCAAACCTTTGTCAGATCTTCCACCCATCTCAAGTGATCCACATGCACCTCCTCCGCAAGGTATTTCATGATCCTTGCATTTGCCACTTCGTTAACCAATCATCAGGCTCCACATGCAACAGTTGCGATAATTCATGATGATGATTGGTGTGATGCACTCTTGAATGTATGTCCAGTTTGTCTTAGGCTCTGTTTTCCTTCTCAATATAATAAGCATGGGGTGCCACTTACCGAGCAAGAATTTACACAAGCAGTATTTGGTAATTTTGAAATAACCGTAGAGGATGGTGAGGTTTTTATCAGGCTGACATTCATAAGTCTGACTCCATGTAGGTGCTGTATTCCTGAGGGCAAAATCTGAGCTCACTCCCCTGGAGAGTAAAGGGAGTCTGCATACACTGAGCACCAATGTGCACAACCGGCCGGCATCTAACATTGAAAATCCTTTGGTTTGGCCTTTGGATGAATCAGCATCAGATACTAGCAGCCATGACCTCCCCACAGAAGCCGCTGAACAGGTCAACAAGCACCAGAAAATGCTGCACAAGGACGATGCTCTATTGACTCCCATTGAAGGTGACATGCAAGAAGACTGGATCCCTGTCCACAATGTCGCATTAAGCAACACCCTCAAGGTTTGTGGAACTATAACATGTCCCAGTATCTGATGCTGACTGTGCCAAAGCAGAAGCCCATGGGTTCAGACGAAGTGTCTGAAAGACAAGACACAGTGGAAGATGATGAGGATTGGCCAATTACCAGTGAGGAAATAGATGTATCAGCAGCCATCTTCAATGTGAGTGTAAATGCAACCTGTTCCAATCTGGGAGGCTGACCACATTGAAGCCACAGCCTGTAGACTCGGATTACTTGTTGCAAATGCCTCAAGATGTACAGGAAGCAGAACAGAAAAACATGGAGAACCTGGCGAAGCAGAAGCAGCTCCTTGGAGCAGACCATCCAGACACCCTGAGGGCTATGGCAAATCTGGCTGCCACATACCACCAACTTGGAAGGTACCAAGAGGCAGAGCCACTTGAAGGCACTGTGCTGGAGAAATGGAGGCAGCTCTTTGGAGCAGATCATCCAGACACCCTGAGGGCTATGGCAAATCTGGCTATCACATACTGCCGACTTGGAAGATACCAAGAGGCTGAGCGACTTGAAGGCACTGTGCTGGAGAAGCAGAGGCAGATCCTTGGAGCAGACCATCCAGACACCCTGAGGGCTATGGGAAATCTGGCTGCTACATACAGCCAACTTGGAAGGTACCAACAGGCAGAGCAACTCCAAGGCACTGTGCTGGAGAAGTGGAGGCAGCTCCTTGGAGCAGACCATTTAGACACCCTGAGGGCTATGGCAAATCTGGCTACCACATACTATCAGCTTGGAAGATACCAAGAGGCAGAGCAACTTGAAAGCACTGTTTTGGAGAAGCAGATGCAGCTCCTTGGAGCAGACCATCCAGACACCCTGAGGGCTATGGCAAATCTGGTTGCCACATACCACCAACTTGGAAGGTACCAAGAGGCAGAGCCACTCCAAGGCACTGTGCTGGAGAAGCAGAGGCAGATCCTTGGAGCAGACCATCCAGACACCCTGAGGGCTATGGGAAATCTGGCTGCCACATACCGCCAACTTGGAAGGTACCAACAGGCAGAGCAACTTGAAGGCACTGTGCTGGAGAAGCAGAGGCAGATCCTTGGAGCAGACCATCCAGACACCCTGAGGGCTATGGGAAATCTGGCTGTTACATACTGCCAACTTAGAAGGTACCAACAGGCAGAGCAACTCCAAGGCACCGTGCTGGAGAAGCGGAGGCAGCTCCTTGGAGCAGACCATTTAGACACTCTGAGGGCTATGGCAAATCTGGCTACCACATACTATCAACTTGGAAGATACCAAGAGGCAGAGCAACTTGAAAGCACTGTTTTGGAGAAGCAGAGACAGCTCCTTGGAGCAGACCATCCCGACACCCTGAGGGCTATGGAAAATCTGGTTGCCACATACCACCAACTTGGAAGGTACCAACAGGCGGAGCGACTTGAAGGCACTGTGCTGGAGAAGCAGAAGCAGCTCTTTGGAGCAGACCATCCAGACACCCTGGGGACTATGGCAAATCTGGCTGCCATATACAACAAACTTGGAAGGTCTAAGATCATTTAAGTACTGTGTTGTTTTTACTGTCAGTGAATGTTAGGGAACATTACCTTTAGTTCAAAATTTAACAGTGATTATGATGACATGATTCTTGTTTTCAGTCAATCAAAGGGGAGCAAAAAGTGCTCAGTTTTTTCTTTGTCTGTGTTCATTTGTGAAATGCTTTAATTGTGTAATAGCATTTGAAACTTTGAAGACCATTAGCTTTTGTGGACTACCTTTATAATACATCAAAGGGCAGCAGAGTTTGATATGGTAATGGTTTCCCCCTTCAGCCAGTTAAATATTGTGTTTTCTCATACAGAGCCCAAACTAATGCCCCAGTTGTAGTTGGCTGAATTCCCAAACTGAACATTATTTGTATCCAAGCAAGGAGAAGTTCAAGTAGTGTTGCCACAACTCATGACTCCAGCCCCTCAAGTCGACTTGAGGTCATCAACTTGAGTTGAGTTGAGTTGGGTCATTGGTGTGACTTGGTCCGACTCTGGAGTCCAGGCAAGTCGATTCCCTCGACTTCGAGTCGACTTGAAGTTGTTCGGGTCAGTAGGGATTCAAATGGGCTGTAGGCACTCGGCAACAAACCTCCATTGATGCGTAGAATGTAGAAAACCTGGAAAAATAACCCAGGTCAAATTTCTGGTCTTGGGCAATATAATTTTGAGATATTCTAAAAGGTGTTGTCAGTCTTGTGCCAGTCCATTGATAATCCAAAGAAATCCCATCTTTCAGAGTTTGTCAAATGGAGTCTCTATGCATCACAAGAAAGACAAATATTGTACCACCATACCCCTCCGAGGTAAACCTAACCTCAAATTACCCTTTCTATGTTGCCAGGAGCCTCAAAAATACGCATTAAAAAAATTCCGACTCCATCGACTTAAGTTGACTCAAGTCGAATTCAAGTGACTCGGAGCGACAAAGTCGAGTCGAGTTGAGTCAAACCTTGTTTGAAGTTGACTTCGTGAGTCGTGACTCAACTTTTCGAGTCGCGGCAACACTAAGCTCAAGTGTACTACTGTACCATTTTGTTCAATTTGGACCACACATGACTTTTTAATTTTTCCAACAAATCTCCAAATTCGCTCAAATTGAGAAAACATCATGGCAAGGGTTCCCAGAAATCAGGTGTGATGTGTAAAATCCGAATTGAATGAAATAGTGCAGTAGGGAAAGGAAAAGTGACGCATTCCAAGCATGGCTGATTAATGTCTGATGGCTAATCAAATTGACCAAGAGTCACTAGTGCTCATCAAGTCATCATCATTCTTGCTGTCAACAGTGTGTGCTTCACCCCAAAACCTGGGATCCTCTCCACCACTCTCCATTGTCCCTGATCCTAGGGCACCAACCTGTCCCAGTTTTTAATGGGTTGACAGATGGGCCAGGTGCATAAAAACACGCCCATCTGGGCCCTCAAGCCAGCACCATGGCAGAACAGGTTGACCCATTGACGGGGTACCCATTCCTGCCTGTTTGACCGGTTTGATGGGTCCCCCTTCCTAAATGGCAACCTGCATCAAATTTAGATGAATTTTGTCCAGTTTCCAGGAATTGAGGTGAACCTTACCCATACATGGAAACTCCTTTGCTGAAACATCAATTTCTGCCAACTACAAGCACCTGGATAGCATTGCCGGGACTTGCTGATATTTGATCTGCAATCAAATTCCGATTAACCAAGCAATTAACTGTTTGCAAACACTTGTCTGGTCCTATATCAGGGTGCTTGAGATATTGCATGATACTTTAGAGGTCCTAGTAAGTTCCCAGTTCATTTTCAGACTGACATTAATTTATCAAACTTAAAATAGTCCACCAGCACCTGTCAAAGATGGCTGTTACAAACAGGATAGATGGGACAGATGGGACCTGTCAGGGGAACCTCACCTTTTCACCCTAGCTCCCATCTCCACCCTCACCCTCCACAGGTCAAACCCCAGCGCTCGCACTGGCATATGGCCTGTGACCAGGCCCGGGACCACTGCCGATTGATCCGATCAAGATGGCTGTCCACATGAGGCGGACAGCCACCTCCCACAGTCTCCCATCATGCTCATCATCTGTTCATCAGTCCGGACACGTGCTACTGGCTAGCTTAGTTTTTAAGTCCACGCCTAGCGTGGGAATCCTCATCCTCTCTTCTCTTTGGATTCCCCCGCTAGGGGCGTAGTATTTCCACCCCTGTATTCTAGTGTAGTTATTAATACTTTGGATTCCCCCGCTAGTTTCCGTGCCCTGCGCCGAGCTTAAGGTTGCCCTTGCAGCAGAAGAAAGGATCCAAGGGATCAACTAGTCAAGATTGGGAAGTTTGGTGCAGGTACGGATTCGGACCACTACTCCAGTGCTCCATCCTCCCCCACTTCAAATCTCAACCCCTCCTCCATTTCAATGGACCAGCCACCAGCCCCTCACTCTGTGCAACCCGAGATCCCGAGTGTTCACACTCCGGATCCGGCTTCCGGAGTCATGGACTGGCTTGCCGCTGTTGAAGGCTCTCTCGATGCCATCAAAAGTGCGCTCAGCCAGCTATTGCTGGGCACCCAAAATCTGCCGCCTGCCCCCGTCCCTGCCGCTCCAGCTCCGGCGCTGGGTCCAGATTTCTCGGCCCCTGACCTAGCTCAAAAAACGGTTCTCCAGTCGAACCCTCCGGCTATTTTTGACGGCGACCAGACGCAAGGGAAGACATTCCTCTACTCTGTCCTCACCTATTACAAGCTGGGTCCGGAAGCTTTCATGGCGGACGGGTTCGTCTTCCAGGAAAAACTTGTCCGGTTCGCTATGTCCTTCATGTCGAAGGGCGCGGCCGCTCGATGGGCAGAACGGCACGCTTCAGCCGACCCGTTCCTGTTCCCCGCCTGAACTCGGTTTGAGGCCAAATTCTGCCTCCGGTTCATGGAAGAGAACGAGCAGGACCAGGCCCTCACCAAGCTTGAGTCCCGCTCGCATTTCCAGGGCTCCCACGACATCTACCGGTACACGGACGACTTTGAGGAGCTGGCCATAACGGCCGGTTACTCGGACGCTCTCGTCCGGGTCACCAAGTATTGCTCTGGCCTCGACCTGAGGATCAACGTCGCAATTACGACATCCGGGACCACCCCTGACCTCACTGACTATGATAGCTGGCATGCGCGCGCCTTCTGGCAGTACAAAGCCTTTGCCCACACCCCGGCTAGGAATGCTCCAATCCGGCCCACGGCCGCCTTACCTTGGCTGCGCACAGCAGGATTATTCCCAGTTCCCCCGCCTGCATGCGCTACGGTCTCATTCGCCCCGGCTCCAGTGCCCGCGCTCCTGGCAGTCATTCTAATGGACATGGACCGGACCCGGCCGTGCACTTTCCCACGCACTTGTTTCTGATGCGGGATAGCCGGGCACCTCGCCCGTGAGTGCCTCACTGCATCCGACGTCCGGCATGCAGATGTTCTTGACTACGTCGTCCGCCAGCTTGGCGATGATCTTCTCGAGGAGCTGTTCGCCCGATGATAAGCAGGGGATTTGTCCACCCATGAAATCTTCGCTTTTTCGTGTTTTCATGACAAGACATGTGCCGGGCTACGCTCCAGAAGCATCCGTACTGAGGTTCCCAAGTAGCTGGCAGGGCAGGAACCACTGAGTAACGGATGGGAACGGGGAGGAACACTCTGGAACCATTGGCATGTGCTTGCTCCAAAACCTGTAGGAGATGTGCAGCCCAACAATCAAGTGGAACGCGAAGTCTACTCTATTCCCGCTCACGGAACTAGACGGGGACGGACTGGAATCCTGTTGTGGTGTGTTGGACATTGGACGCATTGACAGACCTGGTATTGGGGCACCCAGGCATTTATTCAAATTTGCTCGAGTTGCAACATACTATAATGTACTTCACTACATTACGACGTCATCTCACAAGAGCTAATGCTGGCCTGAGCAGTTAGCTAAGAGGGATATAATGTGTCTCGAACCATTAGAAAGGCGCTGGACAACAATCCTGGTAAAGGGTTGAAGTGGGAAGTCGCTAATGGAGCAATCATGGAAAGTGCCTTACCATCCTGGGAACGGATTGGGGCTACTGCACATCCCTGACTAAGGGCATATTACAAGGGAACATCCTTCTGAACCAGAGGGATAATTGTTGGGCATCATCTGACGTCTCCAGAACGGTAAAAAGAGGACTGGACTTGGTCGATCTTACAAATGACTAAGGAACTGTACTCGGGTACTAGGAAGCGGCGGCTATCACGATTTTCAGACAAATCACTTAAGCGGTTCAAGGCGGAACCCTTTGAGCGGATGGTTACCAAGGAGGGTAACGGAGTGCTGACGAGGAGGTTGGCTAAAAGTTGACATATCAACAATATCCCATCACAATTGTTCTAAGCGATGTAGATCTTACTCATCATTGAGCTCGGCTCGTTGATGTTTCTTATAAATCTCTCTCAACTTTACTAATCGCTTGATATCTGACAGGAGTTCATCGGCTAGCTGCCATACCACTAGTCATATACCCTGAACCCTATTGCTCGTTTGTATATGTCTCGTTTATATTTAGAATCCTGTAACATATTTAAGTGGATGGTTATGGGAGGAACACCAGTGAATCTCACCTCACCTGTTGGACGCGAAGTTACTAGACTTCACGCTTAACTGGTAGAGTAGGCATTCATTCAGAGACACCCAGAAGCTATACCAAGTTTCGTTTGTTTTCCCTGTTTGAATATTATCTGTGTTGGATTTGGATCTCTATAAATAACACGTGGACATATTGGATTAACGGAACGGACGCGTGGAGTATAAGGAAACAGATCAGACTTGACAATTGGCTGTAATCTCGCAAGGATTAGCAATCGCGAATACTATTTGGAATCGGGATTCATAAAGAATCACTTGCATTACGCATCAGAGTACTATCTCCAAACCTAGACCCACATCATACAAAACCGTTGAGCATAAAATCTCGTCTGTCTATTCGTGATTGTGCCTAGAACAGATTCGAGCAAGTTTATCTATACGACTTGTAGACCTGTAAAGTCTTGCTTCTCAAAGAGAACTAAAGTTCAAATTGCCACAATCTATACTGGATTGGAACCCCGAACTTGCATGAGGACTATAGTGTTTGAGTTGTTGTAGTTGCATTATCAAACCGCGTATTCATTTACAAGGTTTGGTTTGTGGTTATTTCACCGCCAGCCCCATAGTCAGTGTTTCAGCGTAACACATTCTATCAGATGATCACTGGAAGGGGCTGGGAACATCACATCTTGATGGTTCCACGCCGTCCCGGGCGTTCCGGATAGGGATGGTCACTAAGCGAGGGTCCGATCACTTGGACCTACATTCGCCGGCTCCTGGAGCAAGTACCCATACTGGGAAGTACTTCGAATGTGGTATCCCTGAAAAGCTACAGACTGGGAGCTTCGATTCCAGATGTTCTGGTAGACGGGAATGGAACGGGCATTGGGAGGAACAGCATATACAGCTGGGATTGGCATAGGGGATCGGTTGTGATGGCTCTGGCACAGTCCGACCGAACCCACATGTGCACAGGATCGCACCAGGATGGCGTGCTTGGCATAGGCAGCCAATAGAAGGGCTCAGATACCCAATTCTACAACGGATACACGGCAGTCAGAAAGATAAACAGACTATATTACTCATTTCTGCTTGTTCTTGGTCTTTGTCATGTGATTCAGAACTTTGTATTTAGTAGCATGGGCATCTTGGATGACCTCATGGAATCACCCCACAGCTAGTAGGCGGCAACGCTTGCAAAACAGGTAGAGACCGGGGAGTTCAAACAAGGTGTCTCTTAGAATTCATCTTGGCTCGGGATCTTTGTTCTGTGTGTTCGGAATCTTTGGAAACCGACTTGCCATTGTCTGGAAGAGTCTGAAAGTGACTGGAAATGTTGGGATTGTGCTGAGCCTGCACTTGGATATTGGGATTGTTTGGATGTTGGAGCTTGGGAAGGGAACCCACTACTGTTAAAGAGCTTGGGAACGGAACCCACCATTGTCTGAAGAGCTTGGGATCGGAACCCACTACTGTGTTTACGCTTGGGATCGGAACCCACTACTGTCTGTTACTGTCTATGCTTGGAATCGGCATCCACCTCGCTTTGGAGAACCCCAGCACCCCGTTCTCGTTTGTTTTCATAGCTGAGAAGCTTTACATCATTGTGCTCCGTGCTTCCTGTCTGTTCGGGTCTACCCTCGTTCACTCAGATCTAGCCTGAACACTTGCACAGCAAGGGTTCCATTCGCATCAACACTCATTGTGTTCTACTAGCTTTCCTGTCTGTTCCGGTTCCATTCTGGTTCACTCAGATCAAGGCTCAAGTACTTGGACTTCATTCCAAGGACTTCTATAAACAATACAACGCTCTCTCCTTGTTTCCGAGGTCTATACCATTCCCTGCAACCTTTTATAAGGCCCTGTACCAGGGTCTGATACTCGTCTGTGCACGTCTCGAGCACTTCCGTTCCGTTCCGACGCACTCATGTGTGTAGGTTTGGTTTTGGTTGGTGTTTTCTTGATAGGTTCAGAGCACATCGATCACCGGCTCGCCACCACCACCTCGCTTCCGGATGAGTCAGCTGGTGAGGACACAGACCCGGCGGGTTTTTCTCCCTCGGCCGAGTGAGCAGTGCTCCCTCGGTCGTGTCCCCTAATCGCTACACCCTCCTGTATTCAGATAATGACAATACATTTGATTCAGAGGTAGTAGTGAGAGGCGCACCCCCTGTCCCAGTCTCTGTCCGAGTGACAGAGGCTCTTCCTTCTGTCCTTGAGATGGAAACCCGCACTGCCCCCAAGCCAGGAACAAAGGCAGTGACGGAGGCCCCTGTCCCCGAGCCGGGAACGAGGACAGGCTCACTTCGGCGCGTTCATCGCCCAAAGTGGGAAGGGCGACTTCCCCGGCAGTATGTCATTGACTCTGTCGAAGGACGAAACTCCCTGCACATCCCGTTAGACCTGCAGTCTGTCGAGACCGCTGCCCGGATGTCGATGAAGGCTCTGGTTGACTGTGGGGCGACCAGAGACTTCATTGACTCGGAGTACATCATCTCTCGCAACCTTCCAGTCTGGCATCTCTCGCAGCCCATCCCCGTTCTCAATGTGGACCGCAGCCCGAACCAAGCGGGTGGCATCACCGGCGTAGTTGATATGGTGGTTGACTACAAAGGGCATGCCGAGTGCATCCAGCTTGCCGTCACCCGGCTCGGAAAGCAGCATGTCATTCTTGGTTACTCCTGGCTCCAGAAACACAATCCGGAGATCGACTGGGAGACCAAGGAGGTTCGCATGACGCGCTGCCAAACTGGCCGCCGCACCTGCTGGGAAGAGCTGCGAGCTGTCCGAAGGAATGAGAAGCTCGCCGCCTCGATCCTCCGGCAGCTGCACAAAGGTCCGACCCCATCTATCTGTGCCGTCAACTCCGAGGAGTGGCATGTAGACGACAGATATGACCCAGCCGACAGTGACGACTTGCCAGAGCTGTTCCTGAACTCAGAGGATGACAATGACGAGGAGGACAAGCTCGAAGAGGATGATCGCATTCTCTACACCATGTTTGCCCCCATTGAGGAGATTCGCCCTGGCAGCACCGTCTCGCAGCGCCTTGCAGAGGCTTACACCCGGAACTCCGCGCCCACTGGAACCGATGTCCCACCCTGGGCCGCGGAATTCTCGGATGTCTTCAACAAGGAGTCATTCAATTCTTTGCTGGACAAGGAGTCATTCGACTCTTTGCTGGAGAAGTGGGCATGGGACCACACCATTGAACTCGTCCCAGATGCGAAGCCAGCCAACTGCAAGGTCTACCCAATCTCCCTGCTCGAATAGAAGGAGCTCGATGCCTTCATTGCGGAGGGGTTGAGTACTGGCCGCATCCGTCCTTCCAAATCTCCGATGGCGTCCCCGGTCTTCTTCATTAAGAAGAAGGACGGAGCCCTCCGGTTCGTCCAGGACTACCGGGCACTCAATGCGATGACCGTGAAAAACCGGTACCCCCTCCCTTTGATCAATGATCTTATTAACCGTTTGAAGGGAGCCCAGTTCTTCACAAAACTCAATGTCCGGTGGGGTTTCAACAACGTCCGGATCCGGGAAGGTGATGAATGGAAGGCCGTGTTCCGTACTAACCGGGGGCTTTTTGAGCCACTGGTGATGTACTTCGGCCTTACCTACTCCCCGGCCACATTCCACACAATGATGAACGACATCTTCCAGGACCTTATCCTGTCTGGAGACGTCATGGTCTACCTGGACGACATCCTCATCACGCATTCTGACCTCACCCGTCACCGCGAAATCATCCGGGAGGTGCTCCGGCGACTTTGAGAACACCGTCTTTTCCTCCTTCCAGAGAAGTGCGAGTTTGATAAGTCGACAATTGAGTACCTTGATGTCATCATCTCGCATAATCACATCGAGATGGACCTCGTCAAAGTCACCGGTGTCGCCGCTTGGCCCGAGCCTGAGAACAAGAAGGACTTGCAGCAGTTCCTCGGCTTCACGAACTTCTACCATAGGTTCATCCGGGCATTCTCAGATGTCGCCCGGCCACTTTTTGACCTGACCAAAAAGGGTGTGGCCTGGACCTGGACCGTGGCCTCAGCCGCTGCGTTCCAGGCCCTCAAGGACACAGTGACTGCGGAGCCCGTCCTGGTCCTCCTGGATGAGTCTTGGCCTTACTGGCTGAAGGCAGACAGTTCGAACCAGGCAACCGGAGCTCTCCTGTCGCAGCAGGGCACCGATGGGAAGTGGCACCCCATCGCCTTCTACTTCAAGAGCTTGAACGACGTCCAACAGAACTACGTGATCCACGACAAGAAGATGCTTGCAATTGTCCGAGCCCTAGAGGAGTGGCGGCACTTCCTCGAAGGCGCAAAGCACCCAGTTGAGATCTGGACAGACCACAAGAACTTGGAGTCCTTCCAGAAGTCGCAGAAGCTAAACCAGAGGCAGGCCAGGTGGTCCCTGTACCTGTCCAGGTTCGACTTTGCCCTGTTCCGCCAGCCTGACCGTCTCATGGGTCGTCCAGACGTGCTCTCGCGTCCTCCGGACCACGGAGCTGGTTTGGAGAACTCAGATGTTACGCTCCTTTGGCCGGAGCTCTTCCTGGTCAGTGCAATGGAGGGAATCACGGTCAACGGACCCGAGATTCCCCTCCTACGTGATGTCCAGAAGGTGTTTGTGACCGAGCTGGAGCTCGAGGACCCTGTAGCACTCGTCGCCCAGGAGCTCCTTGAGAACCGGAAGCCCCTCCCCCCGCTCAGCCGAATGGCAAATCTCGGATGGACTCCTCCTGTTTTGCGGCAAGATCGTTGTGCCACGGAATAAGGACCTCCGCTGCCAGATTATGGAGCAGCACCACGACATGTGGGTCGCCGGGCATGCTGGTTGTTTCAAGATATTGGAGCTGATCTCCCGGAACTACTGGTGGCCCCAGTTGTCCCGACACATCGGCCAGTACGTTGGGACCTGTGATGCGTGCAACCAGATGAAGGCGCTCCGACGACTTCCCCACGGTGAGCTTCATCTGACCGAGATTCCGGACGAGCACTGGGACAGCGTCTCCGTGGACTTCATTGTCGAGCTCCCAGAGGCGCATGGGTTCGACGCGGTTATGGTGGTTGATGTCCTCGGTAAGCGTGCCCACTTCAACAAGTGACACACTAGCCTCGGTGCTGTTGGAGTTGCCCGATTGTACTACCGGAACGTCTGGAGGCACCACAGAACCCCCGGAGTTACATTTCCAATTGTGGTCCGCAGTTCATTGCGAGTTCACCTGCAAACTGTGGCGCCTTATCGGTATTGAGCCCGCTACCTCCACCGCTTACCATCCGCAGACTGATGGCCAGACCAAACGTGTTAACCAGGAGCTTGAACAGTTCGTCCGTATCTTCACAAGCTACCAACAGGACGACTGGGACGAGCTCCTGCCGGCAGCCGAGTTCACCTACAAAAACCACATCCACTCCTCGACGCAGCAGGTGCCGTTTATGACGGACACCGGCCCCCTCCCTTGGATGGGTTTTGAGCCGAACGGTATGCGCTCCACCAATGAGTCCGTCAACGAGTTCTGCAACCAGATTGCCGCTGGAGTGTCTGAAGCCAAAGCCGCCCTCGTCAAAGCCAAGGACGAGTTCAAGCGGTACTACGATCGCCGACGCATGCCTGCACCAGAGATCAAGGTAGGCGACCGAGTCTGGGTGGACGCATCTGACATCAAAACGACTCGTCTATTGCCCAAGCTCTCGGAAAAGCGGCTCGGGCCCTTCAAGGTTGTGAGGGTTGTGGGCAATGGTGCATACAAGCTTGAGCTCCCACCACATTACTCTCAGCTCCAGCTGGTCTTCCCGGTTTTGAAGCTTGAGCTTGCAAAGCCGGACCCGTTCCCTGGCCGCCCCCGGAACAACGAACCACCACCCGTCCTCCAGACAGACGGAGACAAGAGGTGGGAGGTCGACGAGATCCTCAAAGCACGAGTCCGATACAGCAGCCTCTGGTACATGGTGCGCTGGAAGGGTTATGGCCCAGAACACGACAAGTGGGTAAAACACTCTGAGGTCTTCGCCAAGGATACCATTGACACCCACTACCGCTGCTACCCCAACGCTCCCTGCCAGATCGCCTCGGCTGCCTTCGACTCACTGTCTGTCCAGAGGTGCGACAGGACCATCCGCTTCATACATCAGGACGCCGTATTCCAAGGGGGGGGGGGGTGATGCCAGGGGAACCTTACCTTTTCACCCTAGCTCCCATCTCCACCCACACCCTCCACAGGTCAAACCATTATTAATACTTTGGATTCCCCCACTAGTTTTCGTGCCCTGTGCCGAGCTTAAGGCTGCCCTCACAGGACCTGCCCATTGCAAGGCTCTCAGATGGCCTCCGATGGCCGGGTAGACCTGTCCCATTGAAAAAAACAGCTGGAATGTCAGATAGCCTGGAGTCATTGAATTAGTAACAAACAACTTGAATCAAACTTGAGTTGAATGTGTAGATTGCTGTGGTTCAGCTTGAACAAGAAGGGCATACATCCAGTCAAGGATGTATAGTAGTGATGTTTAGAACCTTTTAGTAACTTTAGTTGACATTGTAGTAGGCAGGTATGCTCAAATAAGGACAGCGCACACCTACCATGGCAGTAACACACCCACTGCCAGGCTTGTATGTGACCATTTTTTCTCATCAGTACCTTACCATGGCCTGGGTGAAAATGCCACGACTGTCATGGCACTGCTGCGACACTGCTGTGCACTGACACGGCATTGATGCACATTGACATGGCAGTGGCTGTGTATTGATGTGGCAGTGCCACACTGCCTATAATACCTCATGTATTAAGTAGATGCCTTGTATCAGTATGCATCTATTTATCTATTTGTTTTTCCCACTCCACCGCCACTTGCTAATTCTTGAACATCTCTGATTGGTGTTTGATTCTCAAGGTTTCATTGTAAGATCTTCCCCCCTCCGTTCAAGTTACATTGATCAAAAAAACAACAACTTATCCTGCTGCTGTTATTTTTCTCTTATTCTTCTGCTTGGATTGTCTATTCATTACCTCAGGTTCAACCAGCAATATCGAAGAATGTTGGAGCCTTTTGGTTTAACTTCCTTTATAACACCCAATGACGCCCAGTGACGCTTGACGTCGTGATGATGTGGTACCAGTGATAGCCATCTATCGCACGAAAGTGGAGCTTGCATCGTCCCGCTCTTGCTTCTTACCAACATCTGCCCGCTCCCCCACATTTGACTGCCTGACCACGGTTTGCAGGAACACCAGATTCTGGATGGGCAAAGATTAAATCCAAGCCTCAAGGTTGAAGAGAGTCATCTCCTTGCAAGGTCGGAGGAAACTCAAGTTTTGTTGTGGTGGTCCGCGTGGTCAGAGATACAACATTGAGCAATGCCTCACAATACTCAAGCCCCCTGCAAACATCTTCTGCAGATTAAGATTCAATGCATTGCTTTTAATTATTTTCATACCTTGGTGAAGTCGGTGAAGTCTTTTTTTAATCCTGAATCACCTGGTTGGCCATCGCTCCTCATCCCAATTCCCGCAAAATTCGAATTTCCCCAGAATTGGATTTCTCTATATTCACCTCCGATGTCAATGTGGTATGCAGGAACTCCGCCATCAGTTCTGTTCTACTGTGCTTTGTCTTTCATCCACGCTTTCACCCCTCCCTAATCTCTGTCTTTTGTTTTGAGTCTCCCTTCCCTCCTCAATTTTTTGTTGGCCAAACACCTCCTCAAACATACTCAATTTATCATAGACATTCAAACACAGCACTAATGGCTGACGATGGCAGTAAGCATCAAGTTTTCAACTACTTGCATCCTGAATACTAATGAATTACGCACTTCTGTCATTCGCATTCGCTTCACGTGCCCAATCCAAGCTCGTCCCTACCATTTGTGTCGAATTGGTACGTTGCTATATGCCTCGTCCTGAGAGGCCATGCAAATCTGATCAGCTGAATGATTTGTAGTGGCACATTGAGCTGCAGACGATAAGACGAGTTGGTTGGAGACTCGGAAACACGTTGCCACCGAGAGAGGAACGTCAAGTATGTACTCTATGTACCACCATCGAAATTCTACGGTACAACCCTCCCTTGAATTTGACCATGGTTTCGAGATTTTCATTGCGCAATTACGGTGGTCTTCCCCTCCTCTGAGGCGTTCAATTATTCAACCTCCCTGATTACCACCTTTGAGAACTGGCATCGAGGTTTTGAGTTCGAATGACGCAACTTTGACAAAAGGTCAACCCTGTGTCCCCGAGCGAAGCAATGGCACATCTTGTGTATTATGTTCACATCATACATTTGATTATCACACACTTTTCTGGTTCACACACGCAACTTGATGTGTTTTACGCACACACATTTCTCAGGTTGTGTTAGCAATGGCCTCTGGGTCAGCTAAACAGCAAGTAGCCCAGCGAGAACCCCAACCAGGAGAAACCCAATAGATGCTAGTAGTTTGTGTGTTCCCTGAGCAGTAGGACCAACTGTACAGTGTCCTCCCTCCTAGGAGACCGTATATCATAGGTTGGGATGCGAGGCAGAACCTGGAACAAGTTGAAGAAGGTGTGATATCCACGCAGGTATAAAACCCGGGGTGTGGACACAACCCGTAATACAATGGATAAGAAGCGGGGCAGGGTGGAGCCAATGCCTATGTCAAGCCAAGGTAGAGGCCTGAGTTTAGACAAGGTAGAATCTACTGTACATGGAGATTCTACTGAGCTTATATAGGCTTCAAATAAATTAAAGGTGTTTGTGGTATGTTGTGATCAGCTCCTGTACTGCAGCATTAAGGAGCATTAATGCTGATACTCCTGTACCCCTCTGTGTCTGTCTGAGGACCAGTGTCATGACCCGTCTTTTCATTTTACTCCCAGAGCCCGAACAACCTGATCATTGATCAGATCAGATCAACTATCTGATCAATCGAACCAGGATACCATTTTAGGGTTCTAAATCGTTTCGATCGGTTTCCCAACCCTCAGTGAAATGGTGACTATGGGGCTGGTGGTGAAATAACCACAAACCAAACCTTGTAAATGAATACGCAGTTCAATAATGCAACTATATCAACTCAAACACTATAATCCTCGTGCAAATTCGGTGTTCCAATCCAGTATAGATTGTGGTAATTTGAACTCTAGTTCTCTTTTGAAAGCAAGACTTATAGGTCCACAAGTTGTAAAGATAAATTGCTCAAAACTGTTCTAGGCACAATCATGGATAGTCAGATGAGATTTTGTGTCCAACAGTTTTGTATGATGTGGGTCTAGGCTTGGAGATAGTACTCCGATGCTAGTACTCCAATGCAAAATGCAAGTGATTCTTATGAAATCCCAATTCTAATAGTATCCGCGGTTGCTAATCCTTGCGAGATTATACACCAATTGTCAAGTCCGATCTGTTTCCTTATATTCCACATGTCCGTTCTGTTTATTCAATATGTCCATGTGTAGTTATAAAGATCCAAATCCAACACAGGTAATATTTCAAGGGAATAACAAACGAAACTTGGTATAGCTTCTGGATGTCTCTGAATGAATGCCTACTCGGCCAGTTAAGCAAGAAGCCTAGTAGGTTTGCGTCCAACAGGTGGGGTGAGATTCACTGGCTTCCTTCCCGTAACTATCCACTTAAATACTTTACAGGATTCTAAATATAAATGAGACAGATACAAATGCGCGGCAGGGTTCAGGATATATGACTAGTGGTATGGCAGCTAGCTGAAGAACTCCTGTCAGTTATCAAGAGATTAGTAAAAACTGAACAGATTTAGAAGGAGCATCGACGAGCTGAGCTTAACGATGAGTCAATATCTACATTGCTTAGAAGGATTGTGATGGGATATTGTTGATGTCTCAACTTTTAGCCAACTTCCTCGTCAGTCCACCATTACCCTCCTTGGTAACTATCTGCTTCAACTGGTTCCTCTTTGAACCACTTGAGTGATTTGTCTGAAAACCGTGATAGTTGTCACTTCCCAGTACTCGAGTATGGTTTCTTAGTCAATTGCTATGCTAGATCGACCAAGTCCAACTGTCTCTTGGCAGTCCTGAAGATGTCAGATGATGTCCAACGGTAAGCCCTCTTGTCCAGAAGGATAATCCCACATAATATGTTCTTAGTCAGGGATGTGCAGTAGTCCCAATCCATTTCCAGGATGGTTGGGCACTTTCCATGGTTGCTCCATTAGCGACTTCTCACGTCAATCCTTTACCAGGATCATTGTCCAGTGCCTTTCTAGTGGTCTGAGACACATTATATCCCTCTTGGCTAACTGCCCAGGCCAGCATTAGCCCTTGTGAGATGATGTAATGTAGTGTAACACATTATAGTATGTTGCAACTTGAGTGATTTTGAATAAATGCCTGGGTGCCCCAATACCAGGTCTGTCATCAGGTTCCTGATCGCCTCCTCTGTGTTCGTATACACCTTCATTTACTTTGCATTAATCTTGTCTGTTGCTCTTGGACACTGTACCTTAATTTACAACCCCTAGGGACTTTAGTATATAAGCTGTAGTTATTTCCCTATACTTTACACTATTCCAGTCTAAAATCCAGGCTTATTCGTTGGAGCTCTTTGTGCTTTAGTCGCCCTCGTCATCTCAGAACCCGGAATCTGCTCTGTGCTGACAACCCAGTGAAAGGACCGAAATGGGTACGTTCATGAAAATCTTCAATCAAAGATTTCAACTAACAACACCAAATCAAGGCTTGTGTTTGTGTTCGGGGTTCGCGTGGCAGGAGACCACAAGTGCGAATTTGGATTAAAGGTACGTGTGCATGTGTCGTTTTTGGAAACCCAAACTAATTCTTCTTTGTCCTAATCCCTCAACAACCACTTCCAACCCAAAACCAAATCCCATTCCCTTAAGTTTAAGTCCATTCCCGTTCCGTTCCAGTAATCCCGTTAACAGTTCCTTAGAGTCCATAATCTGTTCTGTTCAATCCAACATGCAAGAGTCAAAGACACAGATGGTAAACCCAGGCATAATATTATGTTCTTTGTACACTGTTTTGTCCCTCTTTTATACCCCTACTGTTTGTACTTCTGAAATAAACCATAATCAATGTAAACTCTGGTTCCCACGTTCACGGTTCCTAAGTAACTAGTGGCGGAGGTGTTCGTATCCCTACACCAGACGCGCTCCCTTGGTGATTTCCCAAAAGCAGGGCATCCCCTTGCCATTGCTCTTGGTAGCGGGCTATGCTCGTTGGTAACCCAGCTCATCCCCCCTATGCACTGCCTGTTCCCTAGGTGATATGCGTCTCCAACATTTCCGTCACGTATTTGTCCCATCCTGTGGGTTGCCGATTAGGTACGTGTTTGATCGTAATCCTCGCTTTGTGTAAGGAGTCATTACAGAGGGTATTCATGTTTATCTCTCTTACTGCTTATGAATAGTTCTGATATGTATGGCCCTTCTCTGTACTTGTATCTCGTATCTCTCTTATCTCTAGTTGTGACTGTGACAATGATTATCACTCTTACTTGACAACTACCATCTGCTCACCGCCTTTCCAGCCTGTACGACGGTCCTGATAGAGGCTCGAGTGAGACGTCCTAAAACTTATGCTACTCGGTTACGACTCTTCACGATCACTGGGATTTTCCTGTGGAATTAGTCCCAGCCTCCTCTTGCGGTATATACTGCTAGGGAGTAAGATTTGACGTACAGTCAGCGTGGATATGGGCCGGCTGCTAGTCGATTCTTTTTAAGGCTTCAACTGTCCTGGAAGAGGGTCTTACACGCAAACATCTTGGACGAGTGTCTCTACTACGGTTACTTGCTTAACTTCTCGAAGTGAGGATCAATCTGTCCTCACAAATTGGACAAATCCGGAACGTTAAGCACCCTGGCTGAAGCTCGCCGGGATTACAACTTACCTCCTTATTGTGTGCAAGGAAGAATACCCTCGCACTTATCTTCCCAGACAAAAGCCGCAAAAACTAGGCTGCTACAACCCACTAAGGTGTCGGCAGCTAGATCCCATACCCGAGAGGGCAGCAAAGCTGCTGAGGGTATTTCACAATCCGTCTCCCGCTCGATATCCCCGATAAGGAGACTCGTGCTGGTTCTGTGTCTTACGATTTCTCAAGCACAGCGGCTGCCCATACACGTACAGCCGCCCAAGGTGGTAAACCTCTGACCTTCCTCTCTCTACCAGCGGTCACCCGAGCTCCCGCTCTAAACTGCGCAACTCGGCTCCCCTCGAGCCGGTCACTACTAAGGAGACAGCACACGCCTCTTCTCCCCATCAACAAACCTTCAGTTCCGCAGCCGACACGCGAATTCCCGACACGGTTTCCCCTCTTTCATTGTCGCTGTCTCGGCCCTCTTCTAATATGGCCACCTTCACTGAAGAGGCTTTGGACCTAGCTCCCAGCATGGAGAGAGGTTACGCCCTGTCGCCTATGACAGAGCTGGAGCACAACTACTTGTCACACTCGGAAATTGAAGCATCATTTTTTGAACGCGCAACTAGCATCTCTAGTAAACATAATGTGGAATCTATGGATATTCTGGACCGCGGCGTCAGCCTGTGTGTTAGTTCCGGGGAGGAGTACATTCTTCGTGGTCGATCTGCACCATTCCTTCCTGAGGGTCTTGAAGAGTACAGGTGACCTTAACCAGCTAGTGGTTGCCTGGCAAGCCCTCAGTGCTTGAATGGGGCTCGCTCAGAGGAGCTTCGTGAAGTACCAAGAAGAATTCCAAGCAACGACTAGAGGAGGGATGCTGTCTTCCCCTGTTTTGACGGTGCCTGTATGAGACCGTCCCTCATCTAAGGAGTGTGTGGCCTCGCGCTACCCAAGTGCCCACCTATCAACTTGGCAATCAAATTCTCGCTCGATATCACGTATACTCATCCACTCACACGGACATTATCCCTCATCGCCCTTGGCTGCCCAGCAGACTTTGAGACATTCATTCTTGAAGTTGGGCAAAGCCCGGGCTTCACACGCTCAGAGAGCCAGTGTTGGTGCTCTATACATCCTTATCAGTAGTGGTGTCCCTGTCCATGTTGTCATTTCCATATTTTCTGCTTTCCTCGTCCTATTCTTGCCATTTCCATCTTTAGACCAAGGTGAACGAGGAGGCGCAGGTGCATGCAGAGGTGGTGGGGAACCTGGGCGCGTTGGAGACAAAGGTGGATAAGGAGACTGTGCGCATGCATGAGGCGACTTTGTACTCACTCTGAAAGGCTGTCGTTCTCTCGACAGATATTAACGGGTGAACCAGGACAGAGACCCACATGTTGACAGGACTACAATATATTCCTAGAGGCGAGACAAACCAGGCTACGAGCAACAGGAGGGATATACAGGTGGGGGGTGTCGGGGGTATGTGCGGTCAAGAAAGTAAGGTAAATGATGCCTATATAGGTGTGGGTGGGTTGGGCTGTGTACGGAAGGCTGTACGGTGTAAGATGATCATGTAACATGGATACTTGATATGCATCATGAGGGACAGATGGACAGATGTCATAACATAGGTAACTGATGTGGGTTGTGAGGATACCATCCTTACACACTCCTTATTTTCCCACTGAGCCTTCCCTCATCCAAACCTTTGCACCCTCTTTCCCACCCTGCATTGGTACATGCACACCCTACATGCGTGTCTGCTGTACTGGTTCCTTGGCATGCTGGCAGCACCATTTGGTGTGCACTGCATGGCGCTGGTGGCGGGCAAGGCCGCGTGGAAGGACTTGGGATGAGGAAGAATGTGGGGATGTGGTTTGGCCCAAGCATGGTGGAGGGGGTGTTGATGTCAGTATTCATTTCTTGACTCCTTTCCTTGCTACCCACATTTGTACCTATTGTCCCTCTCTTCATGATCATACTCTTCCTTGCCTTAATTCATTTCCATGCTTTCTGTATTCAATGCCTATATCTAATCCCCTCCTGTTACGACCGTGCAGTTTCCGGATCTTCTCCGGCTTTCCTCTGTCTATTCTATTCCGGAGCTTCGGCTCCGACTTATCCAATTCTGTCCGGATGCGACTCGTCCTCCGGCTCGCGTCCATCTAATCGCTGTGCGTCCGGCTTTGTTCCGTTGACGCACGCTCTTTGGGGTTTTTACAATGAAGGTCTTCTGAGCATTCCCCAAATCAAACATATGACTTATGCAACTATGCTTCTCTCTTATTGTTCTTCTTGTCTTTCACTGTACTTATTGTCTTTTACATACTTCTTTCCACATTAGACTTATCTCCGTATTTAGTATAAATATATATTATATTCTACTGTATCCGTGGTCTCACTCCTGTTTCTTTGTCGAGCCAAGTTAGTTGGTGTACCCGATCCGCTACATGGTATCACTTCCGGCCTTATCTGTCCCTCCAGCTATTCTCCATCCTCCGGCTTTTCTCCGGCTCCGTCTTTCTTCTGACACGGATATAACACCTCCTTGCTACCCACTCATTGTACTTTCTATGTCATTTCCTTCTCTCCATCGTTGTCTCTCGTCCCTTGCTATCCTGGTCTTTCCATTCTCATCCTTTCTTTCCTTCTGTTCACCTGTTTCACTATAACACTGAATTCCTTCTCACAATACTTGTCGAGGCATTCCCAGCATGCGGCCTTGGTGTTTCTGTCACCACCGATGGAACACTCTACCAAATCACATGGATCCAGCTAGAAGAAGGGAAGGAGTCGAAAAAGTGGGGCAATTGGCTTGCGCTGCTGCTGCTCAGGATACGGCTGGGGCTGGACAGTGTTAATGAGACAATAAAGGTGCATGTTCTTTAGCTTCTCTCTCTTTCTCTTCTTGCACTGTGCCTTTCTATCCATCTTCTTCTCCACCACCTTCCTTCTCGCACTATCCTTTCCTTTCCTTTCCTCTCCCTCTTGCTCACTCTCGAGTACTAGCCACTGACATGATCCCCAGCTCCTTTATATTTTCTCTCAGTCCATCAGCATTGCGAGCAGTCGTCCTTCATTGTACTACGTCATCTGCATACAGGGCAATGACCTATTTTATCTTGACCCTCACCATTTTCACCCTGCAGTCCCTCTTTATCTGCTCACCGCTGAGCCAGCACCTTCAATACCCCGGCCGCCCTCTTCTTCATCACATGGGCACCACTCGCATGAGCGACTCTCGCTGTCCCCCGAAGCTGCATTCACGTGCGGTGGATCCACGTGCCCCAAATCTGGCCAAGGCCACAGCTTTGCCTGCAGTGGTTCATCGGGAGCTACTGTACGTGCAGGACAGGTCAATGAGCCTCGACATATACCTTCAAGAAGCGGAAACACTGGCACGAGTGTCTCAGTGTCAGTTGTGTCCCAGTGTATTTCTAATGAACCAGACTGATCATACTTATCTTCAGGAATGACAATGTGCAGTCCGTCAAGTGCTGGGTGGACAACAATATTGGTCGCAATTGAAGTCTAACACAATCTTCTGTAACATTATGACTGAATGTTCACTGGGTGTCACCCGTTGACAGACCTGGTATTGGGGCACCCGGGCATTTATTCAAATCTGCTCGAGTTGCAACATACTATAATGTACTTCACTACATTACGACGTCATCTCACAGGAGCTAATGCTGGCCTGAGCAGTTAGCTAAGAGGGATATAATGTGTCCTGAACCATTAGAAAGGCGCTGGACAACAATCCTGGTAAAGGGTTGAAGTGGGAAGTCGCTAATGGAGCAATCACAGAAAGTGCCTTACCATCCTGGGAACGGATTGGGGCTACTGCACATCCCTGACTAAGGGCATATTACAAGGGAACATCCTTCTGAACCAGAGGGATAATTGTTGGGCATCATCTGACGTCTCCAGAACGGTAAAAAGAGGACTGGACTTGGTCGATCTTACAAATGACTAAGGAACTGTACTCAGGTACTAGGAAGCGGCGGCTATCATGATTTTCAGACAAATCACTTAAGCGGTTCAAGGCGGAACCATTTGAGCAGATGGTTACCAAGGAGGGTAACGGAGTGCTGACAAGGAGGTCGGCTAAAAGTTGACATATCAACAATATCCCATCACAATTGTTCTAAGCGATGTAGATCTTACTCATCATTAAGCTCGGCTTGTTGATGTTTCTTATAAATCTCTCTCAATTTTACTAATCGCTTGATATCTGACAGGAGTTCATCGGCTAGCTGCTATACCACTAGTCATATACCCTGAACCCTATTGCTCGTTTGTATATGTCTCGTTTATATTTAGAATCCTGTAACGTATTTAAGTGGATGGTTATGGGAGGAACGCCAGTGAATCTCACCCCACCTGTTGGACGCGAAGTTACTAGACTTCACGCTTAACTGGTAGAGTAGGCATTCATTCAGAGACACCCAGAAGCTATACCAAGTTTCGTTTGTTTTCCCTGTTTGAATATTATCTGTGTTGGATTTGGATCTCTATAAATAATGCGTGGACATATTGGATTAACGGAACGGACGCGTGGAATATAAGGAAACAGATCGGACTTGACAATTGGTTGTAATCTCGCAAGGATTAGCAATCGCAGATACTATTTGGAATCGGGATTCATAAAGAATCACTTGCATTACGCATCAGAGTACTATCTCCAAAGCTAGACCCACATCATACAAAACAGTTGAACATAAAATCTCGTCTATCTATCCGCGATTGCGCCTAGAACAGATTCGAGCAAGTTTTATCTATACGACTTGTAGACCTGTAAAGTCTTGCTTCTCAAAAAGAACTAAAAGTTCAAATTGCCACAATCTATACTGGATTGGAACCCCAAACTTGCACGAGGACTGTAGTGTTTGAGTTGTTGTAGTTGCATTATCAAAATGCGTATTCATTTACAAGGTTTGGTTTGTGGTTATTTCACTGCCAGCCCCATAGTCAGTGTTTCACCGTCACCCAAGGTGTTCATTTTTTTCAGTGTTCATTCTTTGGCAATCACAATCAATTCCCATATATACCAGAAAGTTTCCCGTTTTCCTCAGGGAAAACGTCCTTGGGGAATATCCCCATTTTCCCCCCAATTTCCAGGAAAAAAGGTCCAAACTGGCCAGATTAGTTAGGTTGGGATGATTTCCTTTTTTGCAACCTCAACACCATATTTCCCCCAAAACAGGCAACTTCTGCCCAGTTTGGTGGCCGATTACCCGAGTTCCTTGGTGTTTTCCGTTCGGATTTCCCAGAATTATTGCACTATTCAAAATTCAGTTCACAGAATTAGGCAGAAACAACCTGTATTGAAAGGAATGTAAATGTACGGCAGTATTTTCTAACAAGTTCTATACAACATGGCTACACGGCGCACTTCGGAGATGGATGAGCACGAATGTGAACACCCTGTACTGTGTTTGAGGTGTGCCATGTCGCTCGAGCTCGCCACCATCTGCACCAAATTAACACGCAGCCAGTGTGCACCCGACAATGCGGCAGGATTCGAGTCGAGTCCAGATACGCGTCCCAAATTCCGCTGCACACAAGTAAACACCAAGTGGTCGCAATGCCTGCCACTTGCTTAACTGCCGTGGGTTCTACGACTGCGGCATGCAAGTCAGATGACGTGCAGCATCAAATGTGCAGCGCTGCAGCGCCAAATGTGCACACGTGCACCATACAGAGGCATTCGAGTCTGCATCGCAGTGCAGGTGCAGGAAGCGCAGACTTGGTGCAGGACACGAGGCGCAGGTGATGGAGAGGCACAGGTGATGGAGAGAAAACGAAAAAGAAAGTAGTGTGGTGCGCACCTTGTCCAAACTATCAGCACCTCCACTCCTGTTGTTTCCTGACGTAGCGCACAGGACTTGAGAATTGGGGCAATGCTGAATGGGAAAAGATGAGCAATTGAACAAGTAGAGATAGATGTAAGTAAACTACACACCTGTGCTGCCTTGGGATGTATGTAGGACGTGGGTAGCAGCGAATGAAGGTGGGTGCACGGCGCAAGAGGTGCGCGATCTCTGGATCTTGGCTACCATCAAAGCCACGCGAGATGCTTGATGTGGCAGCGGCGCTTGTGCGGTTTGCTGGCGGCATTGGCCCCAAAGCTCGGCTTCAGTTGTTTTACCAGTAGGAAGCTGTATTAGATGTTGCCTATGAGGTAGAATTATTGAGGAGGTATATTGTGGGTTTGGATCCGTCAACTTATTCAGACAAATTGTTGCAACGTCGGCGGGCGATGAGTGCAGTGAATCCGCAAAATGGGCAACCAAATATGTGAATAATCAGAATAAACCCTCTGTGCTCCAGAAATTATGCGGCTAAGTTACAGCACTGAGCAGCAGCAAGCATTGAGCAGAGCAACACAATAATATGTTGGCGGCCATGGGACGATGCCGTGATCGCCGCTATTTGCCCAGACCAAACAATTTCCTTTTCTGGGGGGGTGGGTGGTCGTGGGAACGCTTGCCAAGATCCAGAGATCACGCACCCCTTGGCGCGGCGGGGTCACTGCCGGGGCTTGCATGATGATGCCACTGCGCACTCTGGCTGATTGTCTTGTTGCGTAGCAGGGTGGACTTCGAGGGATCCGGGGCTCAATGGGATGAGGTCAGAAAAAAACCTAGAATAGAGAGATAGATAAAGTGCGCACCTCTGCTGGGTTGGGACATTCGCAGCAGCGAGTGGGGCACGAGAAGAAGAAGGCAGGTGCAATTGAGGGGCCTATGCAATGCGGACACAGCAGTTGCCACCGAATCCACCGATGTGCGTGCGCATGTTGCGGCGGCGGGGTGGGATGTGAAACACATCAGCCTTTTGACAAATAACTTGTGACTTGTTTGGCCTTGTGAGCTTGTCGACAAGCTCACAAGGTCAAAAGTGAAAAAATTCGAAAAAACACCCCTTTGAAACCGCATATAATGCCCAGATCAATCCTCGAAAAAAAAAAAATTTGAGATAATTTTTGACCTTGTGAAAAAATGGACACAGATTGTGAGCTTGTCAACTTGCGACCTTGTTTGACCTTTTTTGACCTTGTTTGGCCTTGTACAAGGTCACAAGTTATCTGTCAAAAGTCTGATGCAGAGAGGTCAGCTTCCTAGTAAATTAGATAGATAGACGGTATACCCATATGTCTCGTGATGACGAGTTGTGGAGACTGTGGGTATGGTGAGCCGGAAGACAACACAAGCGAGGGGAACGGGCACCTCATGCCCAGCGTTGGGTGGTGTTTGTGCCCCGATTGGACTGGCAGTTCTGATGCGCTGGGGATGGACACTGAGTTAGCATGGGAAAGGCAAGTTGCGGGAGGCCGTGGAAGACGGTAGGGCTGAGGAGGTTGGTGGCTCTAACGACCGCAGATAATCCCTGTACGCGAATCGACTTAGTGCACAACAGTAGTCGACATCTTCTTATGGGTTGAGGAAAGCGAAGCTACAGAGGGGATGAGCACTGATCAGGCAAGGAGATGGTGGTGGAAGAAAGATACTGTACTATTTCAACCAAGTGTTCACGCCTTGTGACCTGTGACCACCTCTGTTCATTTGCCATCAGTTCATCGGGCTCGGGGACCTGTGACACCTATTTTTAAGTGTTCATTTGTCAAAATGTTCATTTGAGATTGCGCAGCATGGATGGCGGGGAATCACGCTTCGACGCGTAAATTATTGCATCAGTACCTGACGGTTTTGCAGTTGATGATGAAGGAAATCTGGCGCGCAATGGAACGGTAGAGGACACAGAACTTGCCGATGATCTCCCCTTAGCTGTTCGTCGTCCAAAGCGGGATACAAAGGTTCCTGTTCCCCACGGCGGTGAACACATGTGGGTGCAGTAGATGATAGAGTTCAACTCACTGTTTAATGTAAGTACTGTGGATCTGTCTGCTTGAAAAATTGTGAAAGTGCCATTCGCATAAAATTGAGATTCCGGGGAGAAATTTTCGATTTTTTAGCTACAAAAATATTTAAACGGCCCACTGTTCAGTCGGGTTGGTGACCTGTGACTACTTTTACCAAGTGTTCAGTTCGGTGGGTGCTGTGACCTGTGACTGAACACTTGGTCGAAATAGTACAGTATGGCAACATGGACTGGACAGCTTCGGTTCTGCGCCACGGCCGTTCGGCATGTGTGATTAGCGGGTGATTTGGTCCATTTGGGATGTAAGGACCCCGGAAACAGACCGCTTAGGATATTCTGAAGCCTAGTTCCTCAGCCGGCAACTACCCATGTCCATACAAGTTTTTTCCAATTGTTTGTTCGAGTTATTTGGCAGGCTATTCTGTGTAGCGAGGCCAAACGAGCTCAAGACTACAATCACTTCCTGTTCCGGAAAGTGGTTGCATTTTGCTTCGACACCGCGTCTCGCCGTGCCTCTGACTCATACACTCGGAAGGATGTATTGAATCAAAGAACTCCAGAACAAATTGAATTTATTGTTGGAAGACAAACGTAAAGTACACGCCTGAATCTATACAATCTACCCATGGTGCAGGAGAGGGGGAACAATTGTAGGTATTAGTCGGGGCTTCCAGCTGAATTCCACCGACGGTAGTCGTAGTTAAGGTTGTAGTAGAATAGCTTGGCATCAGAGATAATCCAAATTCATCTCACCTCTGAAGAAATGGGTTGAGCCTGGATTCATGTAAGCTACTTACTTACTTACATGTTTGGAACCTATTGAGCACTCAAAGCATTATTCCCAACGCACCCAGTGGACACCCTGCGAAGAGTAAACCACACCCATGCCAAAGAAAAGGTTGAAATCTAAAAATAACACGATTTCGAAAGAGAGGTGGATCTTGGAAGGTAAGGTACCATAGAGGGAATCAAAAACAAAACCAAGACATTAGAATGCCTATGAGGTGGAAGAGAGAATATCCATAGCCCAGGTTGAAGTGTTAAGACATATCCAGCTACTGGCAGTGAGACAAGAGGACACACCCGGCAGAATATGAGCTGAGAGCCAGAGAACCCATGAAAGATGAGCAAATTGAAGTTACTTAGTGATCACACTGTTGGAAGGGAGATGAAGCTGCCTCCAAGATGTACAGCCTGCCGACATGCAGATGCATTTGTCAAATAGATGGAAGCATAATATAAAAGACAATGAACAGAGAAGGTGTGGCACAGGGCTCTCAGACATGACAGAACCAATCAAACGCCATCCTGGATTTATGATGCAACAAGGATTCTGTTCAAATCGGGATGCACAGAGTTTGTTCACATTTTCCCTGAAAATATTGATTTTTGGTAAGCGGTTGATTGGTTGTTGGTTCCAGTGCCCGGATCTGCAGCAAGTTCTGAAGGAAGAAATTCAGAAAGATTTGCAGGGCGGTTGAGGACCGAAAGATCAACGGTCATGCAAGTCAGAGTAGATGGATTTGTGTGACAAAGATATGATATGCAGGCCAGTTGGGCACAAAAACAAAAGTGACAGACCAACACGATTGCCTTTTTCGGCCAGGTGGCGGTTAGCTGACCAAATTGGGCTGTCAGCGATCTTCGGCTATAGAATAGGATGGTTTTGATGTGCACGTTGTTCCCCTTCCTTGCTACTTTCCACCACTTTTTTGGGCCTTGCAGTGTCTGCGGGAATGTGAGGAGACTCATCTTTGGTCTTTACCTGCTGTAGTGTTCCATAACACCTTCTTTGACACTCAATTCCTTGGTTTTTTGGCTTCATGCGCAAAATCATTTTGTGTGGCCTCATGTCACATCGCTGTATCTTTGGATTTCTTTCCGCAATAGAGAAGACAAAGTTCGAGGCAATCAGTCAGGTTTGTACGGCGTCTGTCAAACAACATAATTCTAACTTCGTGAAAGTCTGGGTCGCAAATTGGGTTCTTTGAATTTCACCGACGGAACTCCCCTTGAGGGTCTGTTGGACGTTTGGGCCTCAAATTTCTCGAGCAGATGCTTTTTAATGCATCATTGAAGAGCAATTCACTCAGATCAAGCTCTCTGACATTGCTCTGAAGTCAACTTACCAGAGCCTTTCCCAAGCAGGCCAAGTAGCCATTGAACTCAAATTGAGTCAAGCAAATTAATTTTGATGTTTCCCGAATAAGACTCAGTCCGGAGCCATTGTCTGAATCTTTTTCCCTTACTCCTTGGCTTAGGACGTGTTTCCAAGGCCTTCACTGCTGACATGTTTCTCGGCAGGCTCATCAGTCCAGAGTAGTCATCACCTGCATGGCCAAGGTACGTGAATTGTATTTACTGTCTTTACAGAGTACTTTCAGTCCTGACACATTGTTGCTCATCCTATATATATATCAAGTAATTCATATAACAAGTTGTCATCTTCACGGTTGGGATCTTGAATCATTTAATATTGTGTTCACAGTCCTTGTGCTGAGCCCAAAATGGGTCAAAACTTCGCGCCATAGGCCGATTCAGAAAGGACCAAGTGCCGTAGAACAGTATGTAAATTCAGTCAGGACCTCCCCGATTATAGTCCACGGAACATACCCACTTGACTCAAATTTCCGCTTTCCCATGGGTATCCTGGCAATCGGGGTGATTAAATTCGGCCACATAACTTCATTTGAAAACACTAAATTCGACTTGTTCTGTATTTCTTTGACCTAATATATAGCATTCTCAAATGCAACCACTTTCCGGAACAGGAAGTGGCTATACTGGTTGTAGTCTTGTGCTCGTTTGGCCTCGCTATACAGAATAGCCTGCCAAATAACTGAAAAAAACAATTAGAATTCAAAAACTCGTATGGCCATGGGTAGTTGCCGGCTGAGGAACTACGCTTCAGAATATCCTAAGCGGTCTGTTTCCGGGGTCCTTACATCCCAAATGGACCAAATCACCCGCTAATCACACATGCCGAACGGCCGTGGCGCAGAACCGGAGCTGTCCACTGTCCAGTCCATGTTGCCATAGAAAGAAAGCACTCCCGATCAGTGACAGCCAAATCGCCAACCAACCTCCTGGATGTCCACGTGATGGTTTCATCGTCTGATCCGACGGTCGGATGAGCGGCCCGCTCGGCTAAGGACTTGTGCATTTCGAAAGAGTTTGTAAACTTTTAACTGCGCCATGGTCTGGAGTTAAGTATCGCGCAGCTCTCCGACAAGGTTGACGAGGCAAGTACGCGAGCTTCATTCATTCTCGGATGGCATATGATATTTGCCTCGAAAGTGGCCTCCAAGTCTTTTGCTGGACTCCCGGCAGCTGGAGTGTCGCAGCTGGTATGGTAAATACTTTTCAAAAAACCATGGGAGGTAGTGTCGCGGGGATTTGCAAAGCGCACCACTAACTCGTATATATCCCCGGAAGGCACTTCTACGGCACAGATAGCAGGGTTCTCGGTATTTCTTGCTGTTCCGGCCGGTTCAGGCATCCCGAAAGGGGTATTATCACGCTTATGGGTACGGCTGGGCTGTTATCGCATTCCCAAATGGTTTGGGTAGACCGCTGACAGTTTTCTGCTGACGAGACTTCACAGGCTTTCCGCAAAAGCGACAGAAAAACAAAATATTATTTATACGAGCCGAACACGCTGGGATGGGGGCTCATCCTCGGACGGCGCCGCGCTGCGCTTGCGTGTACATGCCCTAAGCTTCTCGCTGAGCACCCATGTCACGTCTTCTACCAGCTTCGTCCACCTTGGTGTGCCGTCCGCAATCCCAGCCAACCGATACCACCACCAGAGACAAGCAATAACGCTCGTCAGCCCATTCAGTCCCGACACGAGCCCTTCAAAACTGCCGCCTCCCTCTTTATTGAGCATATTTTTTTCGAAATCTGCCGCGCATCCCAAGCCCTCCTTCCTCCATGCAGGGTTCACGTCATTCCACCAGCTTACGACCCTGTCGTAAAAGTCTTCTTTGCTGTTGTCGTCAGCGTCAAGTCCCGCAGGAATTCGGCTGTCTTTGCGGGCGCGCTGAACCCACCAGCTAACGGCATCGGGCCGTCCTCGGGCAGGGAGGGCGGGCAATGTCTTGTCGTAGAACCCCGTGGCGTGCTCAAGCGCCCACCACGCATCCACTGCGGCTACCCACGCAGGGTGCTTCCCCTCCGAACGGAACAGCTTCAGCACTACGCCGTGCT